>JAOQGH010000023.1:8749314-8789904 GCA_025769975.1 Gallinago jamesoni | reverse complement strand
TTGCCTTGTACCAAATTTCCTAGGCGTTTACCTTGCTCCTTTTCTCCAGGTCAACCTTTCCATCAGAGGGTCCATCACGTGCAAGCTGTGGAAGCAGATCTGCCACTTCTGTGATTGATTCTTCTGCTTCCAGAGAGAGACCTTCCTGGATTGCACCTTGCGTGGGCATCAGAAGATTTTCACATGACGCGCTCCCCATAAATGGGTCTCACTCCTTTTAATCAAGGTATCTTATCTTTCTTTCCTTACAAAGTTTTCCCCATGAAATAAGCTGAATTACATGTATGAGGTGTGTGTTAATTTATTCTTAGGAAAAACATAGAAAGATGTTGGTAGTATTTCACCTTATAGAGTCCAAAATATCAGGAAGAAAACCAAAGTTAAATTACCTTCCTGGTATTGTGCAGCCAGCTGTAGTTCTGTATTTTAATGCTCTTTAGTCTCAAGATTGCTTCAACACTTGTGCACACCAGCTGCACTGCATGTTTGAGTTAAAACGCCACCGGTTCTGTGGCTGAGCTTCAAACAAGACCAGTGTCAAATATCAGAGGTCTTCCTGCATTTCAGGTCTCTGAGTGAGTTAGCTCACCTTGTGCATCATCATTACTGGAGTAAATATGCTCAGGAAGTTGTCGCATAAAATTATATATGTTGGATTGAACACAGGCAGACATAGTATGATCAGTGTGTAACGTATGTATATTAAAATAGGTTTGCCTCATTTTCCTTACATTATTGCTGTCATCACGTGTTTTTTATCAGAGATATGTATGTGAATGGAACTTAATTTAATAACCGTTAAATATGGTTCAAAAAAAATCATCTGTGGGTAGATGCAATTGTATGACCATCCATATGCTAACTGGGTAAATCTACAGCTCGTTCCTTGGGACTCGTAATAATACAAGCCGCTTCCTTCGTCAGTGAAAAAGCACTTTGAGTTTTGACATTTAATGGAGTCTCACAGACTAAATAATACGCAGTTGTTCTCTGTACTGAAGAGGCTTTGAATTACTATATTCAGATCCCAAAAGCATAGAGTTTGCTTTCAGTCACAGAAAAGAGTCTCAGGATACGCCGCAGATGTTCTTAGAAAACGCTGGGTAACAGCGTAGACTGTGTCTGTAACTTCCAGGCCAAACGCTGTTCTCATTTGCATGCATGTGTGCATTTGCAAAGAACAACAGGTCAGTATTTTCACAAGTGAATTTATACATCACAGCATTGTTTTCAAATGGATAAAATATTCAGTAGTTTCTCTGAAGGCTCCATATTGTCTTCAGAGCTGAAGGAAAAAGTCACCCTCTGACTTTTTTTTTTTTTTTTATAATTTATTTACTAAGCAGGTCCAGGGTGTAATCACAATGTTATGGTAGCTGCCATACAAATAATTTCAGCTGCATAATCCTAACTGCCTCTTAATTCTGCTAGTCTGTTAAAAGCAGTAGTACAATGATATATCCTTGCAGCCTTCTCTACCAGATTCAATACAATGCACTGAAATGTGCAAGACGCTTGAAAATTAAGCTGTTGCCAAATGTTCTTATGCAGTATGAATGTGCACCTAATTAATTCCATACCTAGAACATCAGAGGCCATGCATAGGCTCATCTTTATGTAGAGACATGAAAGAGAAATGGGGCTGATACAGACAAACCATACGGAAGCTGTTATTTGTGGACATGTTTTCAAGGTGTCTTCATCTTCTGCACCTCCGTGACAGGCGCTGACAGAGGTTACTGTGGGTGTGGAGAGCGCAGCTCAAAGGCCAAGGTGAAGTCGTAAGTGTGTACCCTCTGAACACCTGCTGTTAGAGGAGATTTCAAAAAGAATGTGTGTATGAGACAAGCAGGTGGTTATGAATTTCTTCAACTGGTAGGAATTCACAGATTAATATTTAATTCTTATTTGTGGTGATGCTTTGAAAGAAAATGAGATTCATAGGGCTAGTGAACAAATTCAGTTGAAAAATGCTGATTTTATACTTTCTGCTGAAATACACTTCCTTTGTGTGCTTATCATGATAAGGAACGGACAACCATGAAGCGCAGGCACTATGTTTATAAAGGAGAGAACTAGTGGAAAGTTTTCTTGGTAAAACACTTTTCTGCTGAAAATACGAATTTGTCTAAATTATGTTTTGCAGAAACCTATTGCTTTCAGTGCAACCCAATAAAATTGTCAAAGCCTAATTTAAATTGGGTTGAAAATATTTCATTTTTACCTCAGATGCACAGATAGATATAAAACTTTTCAAGTGAGTCAGTCAGCATGGATTCCTACATCCACCTGTGCAGCCCTAGCGGCTCAAGGGAACACACTCTTGTAACAGTTGGGGTTCCCGTTCAGGCACCCCCTACTACAGTAACCAGCCTCCCCAGGTGCTCTGAAGCCCACAGGACATCACAGAGAATATATTTTTCTGGAATGCTGGCTTAAGAGTAAAGTTTTAAGAGCTACCTCTGTGGCTCAGGTATGTAAATACTATGGTTTACCTGAATCAATATTAAATACTTTATTTCTCATTGTCATCCATAAGGTAAGTCAAGTCTTTCAAAGGACAACAGCTTAAGCACTGTGCATAAAGGGGCATGTCTGAAGGAGCTTAAAAAAAAAAAGCCAGGAGAAAGGAAGGGGATATTCCCAAACATTGCCAAAGCGATTTCTGGATTAACTCAATGTAAATCCAGGGCATACTGAGTTGAAATTAATTTGACAGACCTTGCGTTCTCATTCCTCGTACAGTGATGAGCTCCTTATGGTGGTAAGTAAAATTTTGCTAGATGTTGTGGTGATTTCACTGGCAGGTCTTCTCACGGACGTGATCATTGCTAAACGTTTACTAATTAAAACCTTTGCATGTAGTATTCTTTTGTTATAAACATACTCAGGCTTTACAAAACAAAGCATGTTTTGTAAAATTGTGTGCCAAGTCTGCCAAAAACTGTTGCCTGTGTGGGATTCCGGAAATGTTAGCGGGCACTTGCTCTTCTTTTTAAGAAAGTCACAGTTTTACCCTAAACATTTCACCCCGAAGGGGCAGATGTAAATGAAAGTATTTCTACTCTACCTGCTGAAGGCTGGAGCAGACTCATAAGGATCCAGACTATTCATACATCCATATAAATAGACTTGCCTAACTGCTTTTAAGTCTATAGTCTCAATATAGGTTAAATATGAACAACAGCAAATATATTGCATGAATGCGAACTTATTTACCTGTTATCTAGAGGCAATATCCTTTTCCTTTGAACAGCTATTGAGAATTATACTGAACCATCCTGACGCCCTGCACAGCAGTCCCTCTGTGTCTAGCCTCTGTTCGTCATCATTAAGGTAAATGTTCTACCTTCTATATATTATTGGTAATGGAGACTGTAATACATGCATCAGTATTTAGGAAGTTTCTGCAGTGTCGACTTTTCATCCCGATGCATTTTATGAGTGGATTTATCTATAATAAATCTATGAAACAAATGCATGCAGAAACACATTTCTGAATTTATTACTTCATTAAGTTAAGCTTCAGTAAGGTTGCTGAGGTAAAGCTAATATCAGGGCATGCTATATTGTACAGGCTTTCTAGATTTTTCTAAGCAATAGAAATAAATCATAGAAACGTTCCTTGCTGTGTTGTGAAGGCTTATGGGTAATTACTAATGTGACCATTCTCCCAAACTACGATGTTTTAGGATTACTGCTATATTTCATTTTTCAACACTAAAAACCTTTCAGCAGCAATAAAAATGTTGAATCCAAAGAAAATCCAACAGCCCATAAAAAGAAACCGACATCTTTATTTTTTTGTGAAGCAGTCATATTTACTTACAATTTCTCCTTTCTAAATCTGTCTTTTCCATTACTAAACAGTATAGAGATGCAAGCTCTCTAGCCTCCAGGGACCTCCGACTTGGGGTCCAAATATACAAAGAAAAAGTCATAAATCCTAGTTAGTAACCTAATGTGCACTACAATCCTACAAAAATTGAGGCACCTCTATGTCATCGTCTTGAGACCAAGTTCTTAATTTTTAAAAGCAGATAGTGCCTTCAGAAGAAAGCTTTCTTTATTCAGATTTGTCAACCATTTCATGCAATTTTGTGAAAGTAGTCTTGCTTTTCCATCTTCTTTGGTCCAGTTTTAAATTGTCGTAGTGACTTAAGCCCCTAATAATTTTAAGTAAACTACGCCACCAGGTCCTCTGCCTCATTCAGCACAGGCCATTTCCCTAAGCTTTCTTACTGCTCATTTACCCGTAAGAGCCTTTCTTGTCCTTCGTGTCTCTCACCAGATTCAACTCCAGGTGGACTTTGCATTTCCTTAGCTGATCCTTGCATACTCAGACAGTGTCTCTATAGTCCTCTTGTGTCATCTCACCCTGCTTCTGTCTCCTGTCTGTGTCCTTTTTACAGCTGAGTTTTGTCAGGAGCTCCTTCTTCATCTATACAGATCTCCTGCTGCATTTGCTTGACTTCTAACATGTTGGGGTGGAATATCCTTGAGTTACGAGGAGTTGATCCTTGAAAATTAACTGCACCTGAAGGCCAGGGCAAGGATCCTGCTTGGACATCAG
Source organism: Gallinago jamesoni (assembly GCA_025769975.1). Classification (NCBI taxonomy): domain Eukaryota; kingdom Metazoa; phylum Chordata; class Aves; order Charadriiformes; family Scolopacidae; genus Gallinago; species Gallinago jamesoni. Next base: position 8,785,331 of record JAOQGH010000023.1, on the reverse strand, counting down.
GCTGTGGTTGTTGGAGCCTACTTTGATCAGGGGCTGGTTGTCGTTAAGCTTTGCTCATCCCTTTTACTGGATCTCCCACTGTAAGACAAAACCTGCAGGCAAGGAACAGAAAGAAGGGAGGGAGTAGGGGTTATTCTCACACTGGTGGCAGTTGCTCCCCCCAAGAGCTCTCCATGCCAACAGCACTGATGTCTGATGGTGCAAGGCTGTGAGAAGAACAGTGCAGGAACAGTGACATGGGGACAACGGGGATAAATACTCCAAAGGGGCCTGGAAAATGCTGTCAGAGCAGCGTGGGTGAAAAGGTGCGGTGAAAGGTGGATTATGGAGTTGAAATGGAGGGTCCTGAGCCACGTAAAAGGCTAAGACACCTTGGTGCTGTGCGAGTTTCCCGCAGCCCAACTGCCATGAAGTGTTATTGCCCATTGCACTGTAGCTCCATCAAACTGTCAGGAATTTACCATGCAGAGTATTTTCAGGGCTGGAGCTCAGACTGGTTGGAGAGGAGCTGCTTGACCACCAGGTAACTGTAAAAATAAGCTAAAACCATTTCAGCCCAAGGCAAGCCCAGACCTGAGACCCTGCTCTGTCAAGTCAATAGGCCAATGGCCTTTCAATAATAAAGGCAAAAATCCAGCTTCCTGGACTACATGGACCAAAGTGCTGCATCTGCGATTGAACTGTCACGTGCAATATGGACCATGAGGGCATGATGCAGAGCAGGTCCTACACCACGCCAGGTAGGTGGATGATCCCACGATTATATTTGTGTTCTGTGGGCCTCACAGGCTGATACAGACATCTGCATATGCTTGAATACCTTTCCTCCCAGCCCCTTTCCCCCATTTTTCAGAGAAATCATCGAGAATTTTTTAGACTTACCAGATTCCAATTTATAGTCTAACAACATAGCATGATAAACCCAGTTCAAGTTTTAAATCTTGTCTGGAAACATGTTTGACAGCTACTTGAAGATTTTAGCTCATTGTTAGAGGTGATCTGCATTTCTAATGCTGGATTTGTTTAAAGAGCAATTAATCAGGTTTTGTTTTTTTCTGTTTGTATGCTGCTAAACACCCGTCATAATATGTAGTTGCATTTTCAAGATCAAGAAGATTAGAACTATTCAAGGATACCCTATTTATCTTTCTGTCCTTGGAGACAAAGTTATCAGAAGTTATGGATGTTTGTGAATTATCAGAAGAAAAATGCCTGTAATGAAAGTTACAGAAAAGACATATAATGAGTAAGGAAAAGTAATTTAAATTCAAAAGAATGAAATTAGATTCCATAATGAAAGATGCTGTCATATTATATGACAATACTTTAAGTCATATAATGACAGTATATTCTTATTGTAACAGTGATCTGAATTGTGTAGAAATGGGAAATATTTAAAGAAAAGAACTGTGGAAATGTGATGATTCATCATGTTTCTTTAGAGATAAAGACATATTTCTGAGCTTTGAGTAGGAACTCATGGTTCTCTGCTCATCTTTCAGTGGGATTTTTTGATAAGCTAATTAAAAACTTACCAATTTTAAAGTCTAGTCAGTTAAAAAAAAATCAGATGATTTTTCACTATTAAGCTGCAAGAAATTACTATATCGAGATGTATTTTATATATTTTTTGTTTGCCTGTTTGTTATGCATCCTACACTATTACTTATCTACTTTTAATGGTATATATCATTAGGAAGATGAATTACATACCTTGTTTGCACAGCATCTCAGCACAGTGTTGCATGTGTGGGGGTATGTATATTTGAGCACAACAGTTGCATCTAAGTGTGTCCCACCTCTGATACTGCGTACCCACTGAGGTCCAGAAAGAAGCTGCAGAAAGACAGGAATTCAGAAGACTGAGAGCAAGTCCTGTACTTTTAGCGTTTAGAAAAAGTTGTACTCTTACTAGAAGTAAAGGGTACAGAATGAGGCCAGTGTTAAATATACGCCTCAAATACAACTCAAAGCACCATCTGGGATCCACTGGAACCTTATTACTCAATTTGAGCCACTCTTTAGTAGGGCAAATATGTCTATACAAAATTAATGATCTGGGTAAAAGGCATTACATTTCTGATGATTCAAGCTTCTCTTGTTTAAAGAGGTATTTCTTTAAAAACTGTTCAAAGAAACATTTTATTAGGGCAGGCAAAGATCAAAGAGGTCACTTACTCATATTTTAGCTCATAGCATCTAAACTCTAGCTGTTTGGGCCAAGCAGAAGTCTCTGGTCTTTTGGAAAGAATTCCACTAATGTATTTAATAATTTAATTCAATTAATACATGTTAAATTATGTATTTTTAAAGACAACATTAACATTCCTCAGCAAGAAATTCCTGGTAAAAAGTCATCATGGTATTTTCAGTCTAGGTAACACTGGTGATATTAACACACCTCTCTTAGCTCAACCTGATGAAAAGCACACACGTGCGCTTATTTGCATGGAGAGAATGTAGCACTTTTAGCTACGAATTTGTGTGTTTAATATCTCTTCTGCCAGCACCACTGGAGTTAATTGGGTTAGAAAAGCTTGTGTGTGCACAGGCTAAGGGGAAAGCTGAGACCTCACAGGCTCCTCAGCTCTGATAGAGCTCCAGATGACTCTGCAGCATGGTTTGGAGGTGAAATGGGGTAAGGAGAACCTCTCCCCAGTGGTGTTTTAATTTTTTTTTACTTACTGTTTATTTAGTTGCTTTGTGATTCAGTGAGAAAGCAGGGCCTCCAGAACACAGTTGTGTTTGCCTGTATTTGTCACCCTCTGTCCTCTCAGCAGCAGATAAACTAAAGTGGAAAAAGTTGAGCAGCAGATAAACCTAAAGTGGAAAAGAAGCAACCGCAGGATAAGGATTTACTTTCAGCATTACTGTAACTATATTTTAAGTCTTCATCACATTAAATGATATTCTGGAAGGATTCTAAAACATTAATAATACTGAAAAGAAAAACAACAATATACTAGAATGTTCCTAAAGCAATGGAGTTTGCTACAAGCATTGTAATGTGAAGTGTTATGGTCTGTGTCGCGCAGGAGTTGCTCTGACTTGAAGATCAGCATAAACCCACAGCCTTAAAAAGCAGGATTTTTATGAATAAACAAGCTATTTTGATGCTAATCACCTGTCTCACTGATCTGCAACTGGAAACCGCACTTTGATCACAGATGTTGACAGTAATGTTGAAGGTTAGTACTGAGTTACTGAGTTTACAGAAACAATTTAAAATGTTTTTGTTTGCTGAGCAAAATAGTCAACCAATAAATAATGTGAGCCCTACCTCTAAATATAAAACGTAAAAGGCAGGGTCTGAACTCTGTTGCCTGCCGTATTTTCAAACTTGTGAAGTTTGCCTAATATTGGACTGTTTCATTTATTGCTTTTCTATTTCAGTGAAGCACAGCTGTGAAACTAATCCTATATGGAAAAAATATCATTATACTGTGATAATTTTTACTAAGGCATATGTAGCTAACAACTTTAAAACAAAGAGTTAATTATTATTTGTTTCTCATATAGTTTGAGTCTGATTCTGTACACATGAAGTGAATATTACTATTAATTTCAGGAGTTTATGTTGGTAAACTACCTTAGTTTTGCAGTTCAGGCTTAGTCACTGTTCAAATAAAACTTAAGTTTTCTGCTCACAGTTCTCAACTACATTGTTCACAGCTGTGTTGTGTCTTAGATTTCTTTTGTGGACTACTCAAGATGACAAGAATAAGTATAGGTAAGCAATTTAGTAACTAGATTGTCTGTATAAACCATCTTATTGTTACTGCTTGGGGCTTTGTCAAGGACCCAGAAGTACTTCAATCAGGAGAGCTCTAAGTATCTAAAATAAAGAATTTAATCTTGCTCTCTTTCCAACATGAGAGCCTAGATACTCATCCAAAATGACCACCTGAGCAACTTTCGGACCTCCTTCTCTTGCTGACAGCATGTAAAGCATCCAGAAGGGGGTGAGAGAAGATCTGGTTCCCTATATTTTAATATAGATGTTAAAGTTTACCCCCGTATAAAACTCAGCAGTCAGCCGACAGAAAAAGCCAACTTCCTGCACTAATAAAGGAAAACTTGGGTCAATGAAATCTTTCAGCATTTCTTTGCTAAACAGGACCCAATTGTGCAATTTCTTACAGCAGTTCATTTCATGGGATGACACCTTAGCTATCAATACCAATAATTTTCTAGACATTGATTTAACAAACTACGATTATGGCCACAGATGTTTTGTTGGTTTTTAATGTGATCTTTCTCAGCTGATCTAAAGCAGTACGTTGACCTGCAGAACACTCACTTGGCTTCGTACATTACTGATGCAACTAAAGATTTTGCTTTGTCTCCCACAGCAAAAGGTCTCAGAGTTGCTGAATATAATTTACTAAGACTAAGATGAAGCGTCTTTTAAATTTCCCCTCATGATCTAGAGCCAGTGATGAGAAAGAAATATGGAGGCTCCACAATTCTTGAGAACCTATAAAACACTGTGCCGGCTTTAGCATTTATCAATTTTTAACTACTGCTACAAGGCTTCAAGCAATCAATTATTTCCCAGCTCAGTGAGAGACTCAGAGCTACACCAGATAAACCAGAAATCAATTTTACTGCCTTGTGGCTGGTTTCTAAATATGTTTCTCCTTACCACACTTAAAAACAAACAAAGCTAGATTATTTTTTTTGTTATTACAGACATGGCTGAATTTCCTTCATACTTCACTTGGTGTTAAAAATTCTGAAATGGATAAACCTTTTCTTTGTTGGGATATAGATGCATTGTCCTTTTATTATTGCTTCCTAAAGAAACAGAGAAGCAGATCTCTTCTTTTTCATTTCCTGAGTCTGACAATACATTTGGGAACTGTTTTTCATAGTGAAGTATCTCTTGGCTATTTTTTTGTATCACCCTTCTGGACTTCTCTGCCATAAGGGAAGCGTTTGATCAGCAGCATAAAGGGTGCAATATTCTACTAAGGAACCAGGGCAGTTAGGATGGCAATTTTCAGCACGTTAATGAAAAAAAGAGTCTCCTCCAAAGGATGAGCAAAACCTTGCATGAAATTCAAAGAAAATGTTATGCTTTTTAAAGAGACAGCAGTATGAAAATACAGATTTAACTTCTCCCCTGCCAGGCTCCTCCTGTGACGGCCTTGGACTGTCAAACTTGTAAGGTGGCACGGAGAACTGCAGCCCAAGGTACTGTGCTTTGCTTTTCAGTAAGAAGAGAGCTGACAGGGTTTGACCCTGGTAGTAACTCCTGTGGTGAGGCTATCAGACTGTGAAAAAATTGATGCTTTTAAGGGTAAACCGAACAACTCTTTATTTAAGGGGCAGTCCAGAGGTGCTCCCCTTCTCAGCTGTTATGCTTATCAGTCACATGTACCATCTGACTTAGTTCGCACTGTAGCTCCATGGAAATTGCTTCTATACCAAAAAAAAAAAAAGATGGAAAAAAAAAAAAAGTATTTCCTTCTACTTTTGAAAGTTTTGAAGCTTATACAACTTCTAAGGGTTGTTATTTTTCCTCTTTCCCTGTTACATGGAGAAGAAAACACTTCTACATGTGTGGCTTTACTTGAGTTCTAATGGGTTCTTTTCACCCCTGAATCACAGAAAAACAAAGAAAACCACCATCCAGCTGCTTCTCAGTCCAACTCCCTGTCTGCTCATCCAGCCTGTACTTCATCAACTTCTGTGAGGATCTTATGAGAGACAGTGTCAAAAGTCTTCCTCAATTCCAGGTAGGCAATATCCTTTGCTCTCCCCTCATTGAATTGGCCAGTCGTTACAAATTACACACCAACAGACCCTCTGCATGTAAATGGTATATATAAACTTAAAAAAGTAGAACATATTCAGTCATTTTGCAGCTGCTTTTTATCAATATTGAAATCAAAATTCCAAAATACTAGCTTACTTTCAATGACATAAATATCAAACTTAATGAAGTCTGAGAAAAGGACAGATCAGCTGCAAAGCCTGTGAAATGTAAACTGCTTCATGTAATTATGTTCCTTCCCCATCCTTTCTGGTTCTGACCAGCTCAACCTGGACAATGTCTAAAGGGCAATGACATTTTGAGCAGTAGCGAAGGCCCAGGGGACGGATGGCAAGGACTATGTACAACTGTTTGAACCACCTTCATTGGAAGGGAGTCACAGATTCAAACCCATAGTGCCCCGAACCCATTTCTAATATAAACCAGGACACGCTCAACTGTTTAAGCCTGTCTTATCAGGAGATTCATTGCCACTACAGGGTCATTATCTATTCTAGCGAAGACATAAAACACATGTTGTTTGCCTGCAAATATTCCTACAGTACTTTGCAGTGAGAACAATTCTGCTTTTACCTTTTACAAGCTGAGCCCTTTGCCTACCAGCAATAATTCATTTGTATGTTCTTACTACTCAGCTTATACATAAACAATCCCTCTCTGGTCTGACTTGTAAAGCTATGGAATATGATGGCAAAGCCTCAAAACAAAGTAAGTTTATTTTTCTGTATAAATTTTTACCTATGAAAATTTTATTAAATAACTAAAATACAGAGACAGAGTAAAGACCTATTTATTTATACTTTTCCACACGTACAAAGAAGTGCTTTAAAGTGCTTTATCCAGTCTGTACCATATTGCCTTTCATTAATATTTAAAGTAAGTACTGGTGATTTACAATTTCATATATAAACCTTTTTTTTTTCTCCCATAGAAATGTATACACTCTTCTATCAAATTTCACACTATGGGAAAAATAAAGTCTTTCAGTACATTGAAACCTCACAGTGGCAAGAGCACCAGCCACACTGTAGTCAGACTGCGCTGTACCCTACTGCAACCTGAAAGCAGCCACCAAGGGCAGAAAGGTGACATCTGTGACAGCATTTTGCAACCTGGGTGTTCTGATGAAGCGACTGTGTTCATGAATACCGGACACAACCTGGAGCACATACAAACAAATATGTATGTGTCAGATCAATAACTTTGATTGAGCTTTAATTCTACTCAAACAATTTTAATTTGTATTTGAAGTTTACCTGAGGGTTTTATTTTGCTTCTCTTTTGAGTAGTTGGCACGATACTCTTGTTGACTGAAGACTTAATTGAAAGCTATAACAATGGGTGAAAAAGAAAGCTTCTACATCAGGCAGCATTAAGGCTGGTAGTGAAGCATACAAGAGGTAAGAAATACTATAGCAGATTCAATTTTAAATCACCCCTACTTTGTGTGTATCTGTTACCGATGCGCAATATTCATGGACATTCAGTTTTAATTACATGCTCACCTGCTATTTGTTTCACAGGACTCAAATCGACTCCTGGGACAGAGTATGCAGATCCCCACCTCTAGCTTTTATCTCCCATATTAAATATGTAATCCTATGCCTTCTTCACTTTACATAATTAAAATCCTGTTAATGGAATTATTCATTTCCTCAAGGACTTCCTACTACATTAGTCACCGTGACCAGTTTGTAAATATACATTTATTTTGCAACACCTGCATGGAGACTGTGCACAAACCACTTCACAGAAACAGTGAAGCACAAAGATGCTACATTGGTTTGGAAAAGGGAACTAACCCAACATTCATAAGGCCTAGACTTGGGGAAAAAAAAGATATATTAAAGTTTAAAATACATAGATATTGGCATAGATAAAATGAGTGCTGAGTTGAGTTGAAGGCAATAATCACTTCCTTCTCTCTAGTAAGCTCCCTCCTTCATCATTCCTAGTTAAAAGTTCCCCTCAGCAAGTTGGCCAGGCTCTTGGCAAAGATACTTTTGCCCCACTTTGTTAGGTGGATTCTGCCTCTCCCCAGTGGTCTTTGATACTTGAAAAGGGTACCATAATCCCAAAAGTTAAATCCCTGTCAACACCGGTAGTGAAGTCACATGGTGACCCACAGGATTTGTCTGCTCCTCTGTAACCCCCGTCCTTTTACCAGCAGGATCAAGGAGCAACCACCCACAGCTCCCACCCTCACCTCCAAACCTGCATATGCACTCCTGATACGTTCCAGGTCCTCTTTGGCAGTAACTGGATTAGGTACTGCTTGTCTTTAAGCAACGAAAACCCTGCTTTTAGTGATTCCATACAAAAAATGTTGAGTCATTATCTGAGGACCACGGGACAGAGCCAACACTCCTGGGGCTACAGTCACAGTCTGTTAACGCCCCTCTGGGAACGGCTGGTGTATTTACTACACGGGACCTGTAACAATGTAAAAAGGTCTTGGAAACACTGCATTGTTTTGATCCAACCCCAGATAAAACCCATCCTTTCCACTGATGACACAGATGACTTGAGGAGGAAAAGCAACTAATTCTATTAAGGTTATTGTATATTATCACAGTTTGCTTTTAACAGCTTTTTAATGTTTAGTTTTTTTAGTCTTTACAATCTGAATTTCCATTATACTAATTTCCATATGATTTACAAGCAATTGAGGACCTCAACAACCTCTTCACAGACTTGTGCTTCTTTCTGATAGTATTAACAGCAAAAATATTGATTTCTGCAATTCAGCCTTTTGCTAGAAATACAAAGGAAAAAAAAAAAAAGATGGCCAATGAGAAGTAGAAAGCTGCATCCCTCTAAACAGGGAGACTGAGACTAAAAAATCTCTTTAAAGCTCCCAAAGCTGAGGCGGGTAGCACTGACATTAAAGAAAAGCAGCTTTGATGAGAGGAGTAGCATCTTTTAGGACAATGAAAGAAAAGGACAACCATGAGGAAGGAAGTCATCTTTCCAAGGTGGAGAGAGGTATCGGCCTAAAGCCTAAGGGTAAGGATGATGATGTAATTTACATGTTTTATTTAGAGCTCTCCATTGGACTACTTCTTAATCGAGCAGTAAATTCTTTTACCTGACAAGGATGAAATTGGCTCTATCCTGTAGCAATAGTGTCTGGCCAGTGAAGAGAAAAATGCATAAAAAGCAGATTTTTCTGGTGGGGGCAGAATTAGCCATACCCATGTATTGTAATAGTCTGCATGGAGGAGAACAAAGGCAGAGGAGAATGCAGTAAGTTCAAAGAAGATGAAGTTTGCCCTGGGCAGTTTCTGTGACAAAGGGACAAAGGCAAGGTCAAAATACCAGCTCGGAGAACTTGCAGCTCCAGTAAGGCAGCCAAATCAGAAATATTAACTCCATTCATATAAGATCCCTCTCAAACAGATTAAGATGCTCTCACACTTCTGCATCCAAAGATTTGGCTTTGAGTCAGCTTGAGACTGTGTCCAAGAAGTCTCAGGAATTTGGGCAACTTCTGCACACCTTCCTTGATGGTTACCTGGTCAGATGCACCCTTCATCATGGCCTTGCTTATCTGTGTGGTATCTCAGACCACGCTGCCAGGGGAATATCCTTCCAGCACAAGACACCCAAGACCAAGTTACAATACAGTCTGAAGAAAAAAATGTGGGCAGAAGCTCAGAGATACTGGACATACCAGATTATTTTGAGCTGATTTGCAGTAAAGTGCTCCGAGTTGAGGGCAATGAGAAAAGGTTTGATTTTGCTTAAGTAGATATGTAATTCTTGTGGTAGGAGGAATCTAGACAAACTATAATTCTTGAAAAAAAGGAAGGCACATTCTTAACTTAGTTGTAGTTACTGTGTATTAGCGCCAATCAGCCTACATTAGTTTACTGCTGTTACCATGTAAGACGACTTGAAAAGAAAGTATATAAAGTCACCTCCATATCTATTTTTAAACTTTCTAATTTTCAGATTTCTGTCATTCTCCAGCTCTAAAATGAACAAGTGCATTCACCAAAGGACAAGGTACTTTTGTTATTATTCTTATTATCATCAATTCTGTTTTCTTCCACCAGTTGCTGAAGCAGTAAGGCTTCCACCATTAATGGCCATGTTCTCAAGTGAGAGTTCACCAGCCCCTGTAACAGAGGCTGTTGTGAGCATCACCAGTGCCTGCCCTTGATTCATCACAGTGATACTCTGGTGCTGACAGGAAATAAGAATGTCCAAGAATATTGACAGCTAGAAATACCACATTGTGGAAACATTATCAGTTTTCTTAAACTGCAAAGAAACTTCCAAGATGCAGATATATCAGTTTCATTTACATTTTTTGGGGGGAGGTGGGGTGGGTGTTGTGGAAACTAAGCTGTTTGCTTAACTAGATCTGTCTGAGCCTTTTCTATGCCATGTATTCAAACATACCCCCAAGTCAAGAAATATTGATTGCTTTTAACAAGCCATTGAAAAGATGCTTTTCTTCAGCCCACAGCCTTTGTAGGAGTCAGTGGCTAAACTAAAAGCGATTTTTTGTCACACTGATCCATTAAACAGTCAGTGAATTAAAATAATTGAAAGAAATAAAAAAACCCCAAACCTATGTGAGAAAAATGCTATTTTGATAGGAGAGAAAAACGACCTCATGCTATCAACATCCCACTAAGATAACACTAAGGATTCCTTATCTACAGCACAATATTCTCACTTACAAAAACTGGTCAGGTCTCTGAACAGTAAGAAAGTTTGAACTGTATGAAGTTCAGCAACACAACAGATGACAAAATACAATGCCATGAAAGCTACATATTCTGAATTTAATTTTCTGGAATTTAAACAGAACAGAAATAGGAAAACCACAAAAAAACGTGGCCTTTAATCATAAAAAAATGGTATTGCAACAATACTGTGCACATTGACCCCTGTGATACCACATGGATGAGATCCTGAGGTGCTTTCTCCTGTTGAGAACAACCACCATGTTCTGTGAGCAGAGAGAACTAACCAGCGCTGATGAGGCATCCTGCTTTCTTGGCAGCTATAAGAGACCCGAGCCCACCCTCCATATGTATCCTTTACAGCAAAACTTAGAAGCAAAGGGGCAAATTAACCCGGTGAGTATCTGCGACTTTCATTATTAATGCTCAGAAAATCTGGCTTGTTTGTGCAGATGTTTTACGTGTGCATTCTGTCTACAGGACATCCAACTTTACTCAGAGTCCCCAATCAAAATGATCCCTGATGCTTTCCAACATATTCTTTGAACCTGACACTTTATAACAATGCCACAATATAAACCTTCCTGGATCCATGGCCCTCCAGGTGTTGTCACAAAATACAAAGTAAGGCTAATTCGTACCAAAACTGAATGCTTGGACAAATTCCCTGAACACCACACACACACAAAACCCAGAAAATGCATTGAAGTGATCAGTCCTACAGAGCCAAGAAGTAACATGTTGACAGAGTAGATCACTTATACTATACTGGCTTCTTCCAGCTCAAAGATCTACTGTTTCACTTTTTCTTTCCCAAGTGGCTGAATAGCTCTTCTAAAGACTCACTAAATATGTCTTCACTAGAATTGGTCAAGGAACACATTTGCCTTTTACAGGCAAATAATATATTTTTATTGGCAAATATATTTTATAGGCAAAAAATAAATGAAATTGTGAAATCAGGATATGATGGGGGCAAGGTAAATCCATGAAATCTCCAATAACATCCTTGAGAGACAGATGCATGTGATTATGGCACTACAGTTCTTTCTTCTTTTCTTCCCTGTCTCATCAATAACTTCATCCAAGCGTCTCCTCATGAGAGGTTGGCAAATGCTCCTTTACATTTTATATGTGTGTGTATATATATATATGCTCTACGGTATAAAAGATGCAGGAATCACAGAAGAAAAAAAGTTTGCAGGGTGATGCTCAGGTTGAGAGGATTAACACGAACCTCAGACAGCTCAAGAGAGAACAGCAAGCTGGAAAGGGTGGCTCTTTCATAACAGCACACAGCACTGGCAAGAACAGTACTTGAACTTCCTCTTTAAATACGCTTTGATTTTAAACATACTTTAGAAAGGCTATTAAAGAAGAAGTATTGAGGGCCCGAAGTCTTTTCGGTTGAGGAAAGAGGCTGTGTAAAGGAAGCCTTAATGGATGTAACTCTTCTGCCTCAAAGGCAAATTCAGCTGATAGGTCTTACACGTGGTTCTCACGCTGAACCTGAAATCTGTTTCAAATTTCAAAAGAGAAGCTACAGACACTGGCAATGAAGGTGGTTAACCACTGGAAGAAAATAAATACTGAAGGAAAAGAGTATCCTCCACCTCTAAACTCTTTTAATAGGTACAAGATATCTTGTCTGAAGCCCAGACAGCACACAAACACAGGGATCTGTGTTCAGAACAAGAATAACTGGACGAAAATCTATGCTGTGCTACAAGGAGACAAGACAGCCTGATCACATAGATTATATGCTTAGTTCCAATTTCTCTTTGTTAAAGAAGATGGGGTTAACATCATTGACGTAAGTCACTGCTTACATGCCTGCTGCAGTCAGCTAAAGCAGAGCACTTTTAAAGCTATGATTTTTCTGTCATTTAGTCTTTAGTATTTGGGAGAAAAGCAAATGAGAAAAGCACTAGACTCACAAAGCGAGTGAAAAAGGTGGGATGGAGACCAGTGGTTACAAAAAACCTAAGAGGGAAATTTTCATCAGTTTCCTTTTACTTACCAATGTAGTCAGAGTCCTCCAAAGAGACAGAAAAACCTTAGCTAGTCAAGCAGAGTATTTTAATGCTTACCTTGCTATAAATGTCAATAGATCAATCCATTCTTTATCTAGCATGAAACAGTAAAGCAGCTACACAAATTGTAGAATTATCACAGCCGAAGGACACCAAAAAACGGACAAAATTGCCACACTTGATTGTAATAATCAATCACTCTCCATTATACTGGTTTCTCTTAATTTGTTTTTGATATATTTTATCCCTTCTGACTAAATCACCCATTTTTCATAATGTTTCTGTGGTCCTAGCCCAAGTGAGCAGCTGCCCAAAGTGCCACCAGTGTGCATGTTGCAGAACCACTGGGGAGGCCTCCTCAGAAGAGACCCAGGGCTGAGGGGGCCGAGTCTGCAGGTTAGACCCAATACTTCTGTCAATGCCACTTAGAGAGGCTTATTCAGTGTCTGTCTCTGGGCACAGCGCTGCTGCCCAGCTTTAAAGAGTCTCATTTACAGTGTTTTATTACTAGTTTTGTGGGTTTTTTTCCAAGTAAAGGGATAAACCTTTGCCAGTTGTCACACTATGTTGTGTTTTGTTTTTTTTTTACCTGAGTTGCTCCCTAATTAACAAATATGGAAAATACATGCAATTTTGTAATTGTCAGAGAGGAGATGGGAACTGTCATGACAACATGCATTTCTACGTGAGCAGACACAGCTTAGACCCACCACTAAGAGTCGAGGCTGAACCTCTTCTGAGTCTCCCATCATTTCTCTAACATAGATTTATGCCCAAGAGCGAAGATAACAGCCAAGGACAAGGGAAACCCCTCTGGCGTTTTCGGTGTGTCTGTGCCATGGCTACTCTGAGAGCCATATCACCGTACAGCCAGGACACCACACTCCCCTCAGTGCTGGGAGCTTTCTATAAGATCACTGTCACTGAACATCATCTTGCTTGCAGCTAAGACATATTTCCAAAATAAAGAGAAAACTTTAAAAAATACCAAGTCTAGTTCAAATAAGGAAAGCTTTTTCACCCTGTTATTACGGAATTCAGTTGTTCAATCTATGGCTTAGCTATGAGCTACTTCATCCCCCACATTGCTCCACTGATTGCAGCTGTGATAGGAATGGGAGTTTTAATGAATAAAGACTTGGCAGAGAGAAGGATGGCAGATTCAGGATAAATGAAAATGATACTTGTGAGTTACATTCACCAGTCCTTATGAAGCAGTAAAATACTGCTGTGTTTGAGATTCCAATAGTGTCAGAAAACAGCTTATACTTTAACTTAAGACGGTTTTAGTGAAGTCTAGGAAAACTCCCTTCAACAGTTATACTCACACTATGGTTCTGTATCCATTTTTCCCAAAGGGCTATATTTTGGGCCTAATGCAACCATCTGTGATATTTTAAAATAAGACTTCTGGGTAAAGCTGAGAGTTTTTCCACAATCCTTATTTGCTCAGTGAACAAAAGAAAAGTCAAGTTGAAATCAATGATGCTTCCTACTCTCCTGAAAGATAACATGCAGGCAATAAACCAGTGTGTAAAATGGTACTGTCAACTGAATGTGGGGCTCTAATGGCTTTCAGCCTTTGTCATATATATCACCCATCTTTGGAGTTAACAAAGCAGAACCAAGGTCCTGAAACACAGTGTTAAAAATCCCCTAGTCCTCTGCAGATACCATCCTTGGAGACACCGGGCAAGGAGAAGTAAATTTGGAATTGACATTAAGCCAATTCTACTCAAGGTTGCATCTAATCCACAACCCATTTCTGTACAGTGGAGATTGCTGGTGGGGACTTGAACCTAAGAGTGAGTTTTACTGGAAATTTAAGACAAAGAGGTGGAGGCAGAAAGCAGTGAACACTATGGGGTGAGCGTATGACATGGGCACATAGGCATCAGGTAACTCTGGGACATCAGACTGTACCTCCTAGGGACAGGCAGGTGAGAACCTCTGTGGTGCTACAGGAGTCAGTGCAGCAATGACCATCTGCATAAACTGAAAAAATATCATCTAAAAGTTACAAAGGCAGAGGTTGTGGCATGTGCAGTGGTACGATCCTCTCCCACAAATAAGAAAGCAAGCCTATTTTGCCCTCTTTTTGTACTGGACAGAGTCAAAAGTAAGCTTGACAGAAAACTTTAACTATAAGGCCACAGCACTAGTAACTCCCATGGACAAATGCACTTATGGAGCCCTTCAACTGACAACAAAAACACAGCCATTTTCTTAGACTACAAAGTTTTCAGTCAGTAGATACCCTCTTTGCGTATAACAGAAATTACATTTCTGCTTCTACTTGCTACAGCAATACTTTCGGTAGCAGATATCAAGAGGTGCCATGGTTTGGACGGGGTTAGCTGATGACAAGAAGACAGATGTTCTCCCCCACCTCTTATTCCAAGGAGAGGAAGAAAAGAGAAATAGATTTATGAGTTTAGGGAAAAACTAAACTAATTTAATGAAATCTTAATAATAAAATAAAAAAGAAGTAATGAAATAGCTACAATATATAAAAATACATATACAAAACCATGTCAAGCTCCCAAGGAAATGGTCACTGGCAAGCATTAGGAAAGCCCCCAGACTGGTCTCAGCAATAAATGGGAAGTGGATACTGAACTCACCGATGAGGACTGAAGATAGATGAACTGACGCGGTCCTCCTCAGACGTCTGTCACTGAAGAAGAGTCACTGAAGAGGAGCCAACCTGAGCCACCTTGATCCCTCAGCTTTTATACTGAGCATGGCAGATGGGCTGCGACACCCTATTGGTCACTTTGGGTCACCTGACCTGCCCACACCTCCCCACTGCTGCAAGCCCTTCTCGGGGTAAACAAGGAGCTGACCCCGATCGCTGCAGCAACAGGTAAGGGCAAGCGCCTCTCTCGCTGACCAGAGAATTGGCTCTGCTCCACCCCACACCAGGACAAGAGGCAACGGGCACAACCTGAAGGACAAGAGGGTCTGTCTGAGAATAAGGAAATACTTTCTTCCACAGTGAGAGTGACCGAGCACTGGCACAGAGTGCTCTGAGAGGTTGTGGAGTATACCTCTTTGGAGATACTCACAAGCCATCTGGACATCGTCCTGTGCAACCAGCTCTAGGTGACCCCCGCTTGAGCAGGGGGATTGAACAAGATGACCTCCCAAAGGTCCTTTCCAACCTCAACCATTCTGTGTGATTCAGTGACATTGTCTCAGGAAAAGGATGGCATGTGTAGGTAGAGAACTAATGGGTGGTGGCTGTAACTATCAAATAAATTGATCAGGAACAGAAGGCAGGGGAGCCCAACAGTGCCTTGACAGCTACTTTCAAGTCCTGCTTTGACTTCGCAAAGCCAGGTTCTCACTGGCTACTCACCAGCACCTATCCTTGCTGGGTAAATTGTGACTCCTGTGGCTCTGGCTAAATGCCGTTGCGGCTTTCCTGCGCAGAACAGTCCAGCAAGAGGCATTGCTGTTTGCAGAAGGACTACTTTACAGCATGAAAATGCACCCGTTTCATTATGTGGTTCCAGAACCTGGCTGGTGCTTTCCTCAGTTAGCCCTGCATTCCCTCCTGCCTGCAAATAAACGTAGTGCATCAGCTGCGCATGGCTTGGAGGGCTGCTTCACGCACAGTTGAGTTCCTCATGCTTTTTGCCTGCGCTTGAGAAAGAAACAGCAGGGCTGGAGAACTAACTGGATGCATAAATCCTGAGCCATGTAATTCTCTTCACTTGCTGAGGTTAGTGAAGCAGAAGAAAAAGACTGAGGAAACCCCATCAGAAACGGACAGCAAAACAACCATAACATTCCTAATAAAGCAGAATTCCAAGTCTTCAACCCACCCATTTCCAGCCACAAATATACCCGGCGGGGTGTATTCTGGTATTTTTTTTCTCCGATCTGCCAAGTAAGGGTTTCATTTGTGAATGAAATATTTGATGTGAAGATGGTACTGGGCCATGAACAGCCAGCACTTGATTATGTTTTGAGCTGAAAATGAGCAATCTGCTGGAAAATACAAATAAAGAGGCACTTAGACTATATAAGATTTTATGGAATGAAAGAGCGAAAACGTGCCAGAAAAAGAAGTTTCATAGAAGCACAGTTATTCTGATGCAAAATCTTGAGATTTAACTATCACTTAGTATGTCTTACAAAAAAAACCCCAAACCCCCACAATAAAAAGTCTGATGGAACTGATAAGTAAGTAGATTAGTGCGGATACCTTTCTTTTTGCACCACCACATTTCAAATCATTATGTAAGTATCTATAAATGCCACAATAAAAGTCACATCGCTTATTGTCAAATGTATAATGAACACTGAAAGAGAAATGTCTTCCTTTTGAAAGGGAAATAATCTCTTAGCATGTGCCTTTCCTGATGAGATTACTTTGGGAAGCTTTTACAGAGAGTAGGGTTAATTTCCTATTCCTATATTTGTCATACATAATTATGGCTTCTTCCTGAAATTGCGCCAAAGAAAAACTGATTATTATTTCAACATCCATCATCTTGACAATTACAAATATTTGCTCCATAAGGAAAGTGGATGCATCACGTCATATTTATACATAGCTTCATGCAATTGGAAAATATAAGCTGTTAGCATTCTCTCTAGATTTCTTGTTTACTTCTCCTGTATGAAGATCCTACTAATTAAGAATGAGAAAACTCCCAGATGCAATATATGTTCAACACAAGTTAAATTTGGGAATGTGGCTGCTAGTTTCTCAACTGTGAAAGCACTGCAGTAATATTTCAATAACAAGTAAAAATTATGTTCTTGGAAAACGCAGAAATATTGTAGAGACTTAACTGCACTAAGGTATGGCGATGTAAAAATTAAGACACTCAAAGACATTTAGCTCTAGCCAGGGTAAGTAATATTGAAATATCCAAGTGAGAAAAGTGTCCTCATGATTATAATATGAAATTGCAAACAAAACAGATATTGCTCTAAAAAGTACTGCATTCCTATTACTTAAGGTAAAAGACAAGGATAAATTTCTTAAGTGCTTCAAAAATGCATTCCCATCAGGTTACAACATATTTTCCTAGCTTTATGTAATGCTTGGTCTGAGAATAATGAAAGATTCCCATAATTTATTTACCTTATCATAATGGCACTGCATTAGAGACAAGTGTCAGTTGTTGCATTACCCAAGTTACCCTTTTAACCTAATCTGTGAAAATTTCATTTTCCAACTGCTGAAAGTTCTGATAGCTGAACTTTGGTTTGCCCGAATTCACATTATTTATGAAGCAAAACACAGTGTACAAACCCCTGTATGAATGTAAGATTAGATTGCCCTTCTCAGCCATGTTTCTCTTTAGCAACCCTGCACACACAACTTAACCAAATCTAGTGTAGAGCTGAATTTTAAGCATTTTTCCTATTTTAGGAAGGTGAAAAAAGTAAAACTTTTTAAAGTTTTCACTTTGCTATAGCAGTCACGCAGAGACTGTAACTCAAGCTCTTCCAGAACTGCTGCAGTCTGGTTTCTTACTGCAGCTCCCTCCTTGTGGATCTCCCTAAACTGGTACAGACAAACAAATCCAGCGCATTTTTAATTAGTTCTGATCTTCCAGACTATTTGAATACTCTTTAGAATTGTGAAATCCAGTGGATTACAGTTATTTTGCTATGGCAAAGCCAAGCCCTTGTTCGTCAATTAAGGGACTAAAAAAAAGTTAATATGCTCCACCCAGCAAACCCCAAGTCATATAATTCAACACATTCTTAAGATTTAGCAATGTGACAATTTTTCTTTTATATATATACACCAAGAAAGTGAAAAGGAAATAATGGGCCATTTATGGTTTTAACTGTGAATACTACACAAAATTTTAGTATTTCTGATAGATGCAATATTTTACTTCAAACATGTCATACTGAATAGCTTCGCATACTATGCCAAAAACAGTATTCATAATAGAATTTCTGTTCCTTCAAATGGTCCCTTTGAGGCAACTTTAACAAGACAGCATTCTTGTTAATGCCATCATGTGGAAATATGCCCAAAATACACACTGCACAAAATCTAAAAAAAACCAGGATATTTGAAATTTTATTCAGTAAATATTTTAAAACTTATAAAACATCTGTTTTGAGCTGCCTGTCCAAACCTCTTCCTTTTCCCTGCCTGCTTCAGCTTCGTCACACCATTTGGTCGACAGACACAAAAAGAACGCCTGCCACCAGCTTTGTGATAGGAAGTGAAGATACTGAGGCACATCAAGATCTTTGCTCCCTTTTGAGAAACTCTCCTTATAGAAAACTGCAGATTGTCCTAAATCTCCAGGTAGCTGAACTGATATTTCTAAAGTACAAGCCAGTCAAAAACAGGAAAAAAACCCAACCCTTGAGATAGCATCAGGGATCTTCGGTGATAATGCCATGGAACCATTTCTATACAGACGAATCATGAACCCTACAGCAGTTTCAGCCTCTGCACTAATGCACAGTAAGTCCTACACCTCTTTCTCCAGTTTTTTACCTCATATATATCTAGCATTTTGCTATCTTTCAGATCAAGGGAAATTTCACAGACAAATCTAATTAGGACTTGAACTTCAGAGTTTTTCTGTCACCCACTGGCATAACAAAGCTGGATAGACTGACCTCTGCTGAAGTCCTTATTTTGCATGTTCAGCACTCGGGTATAATCCAAGCTCCTCCACGCTGGCCTGGGGACCGTCTGCGCTTCTTCTGGCTCTGCACTTGCTAAAATACAGGTTAAAGAAGTCAAGTAAAAAAGAGAAGCCAGGAAAGGTGGGATTGCTGCAGTCACACTGGCTGGTCTAGAGGTTTCTGCCTTGTGATTATTCAAAGACAGCGTAACAATGGCTGGGTGAGAGGGAAATGGTTTGGTTTGGTTGAGCTCAAGCTCAAACCCAGAAATTCAGTGGGGATTTGTTATCTGTGGACCAAAATATCTTGTCAATGTGAATAAAATAGTTTGATGAGAAATATAAAATCAGCCCAAACTGACAGAAGAGCAACAATCTAAAAAGACTTCAAGAATGGGAAAAAAACAGCAGAGGGGAGGAAAGGGAGTGTGGGGGAAGTAGGAGCAGTTCCAGGGACACACAATTATCTGTTATTCTAATTGTTCTGCTTATTATTCTGTAAACACTCTGTCAAATGTTCTCCATGGTTATCAAGCATATGTTTTGAATGCATTATGTGAAACAATTAGAAGCATATGTTTCCTTTACTATTCATGGAAAAAATGCCAATATTAATCTTATTCTCACAGCCTTGCCAGAGCCCTCCTTTGGCTAGACACTCCTCGTGCAGCTGTACTGGAGCCCAGTCTGTTTCACCTCTTCCTGTTAAGTTCTCCTTTGCTTGTGCAGGTTATAAGACAGACACTGCTTTTGGCCTTCCTCGCACATTTCCTCTGCACACCTTCTCACCCGTTACCTTGTTCCACACAGCCCCTGGCCCTTGGAACTCCAGGATGCCAACTGTCTCTTCTGTATCTCCAGCAGCGTGCATAGTCTCATCGTGCCTCAGGAAGGTCTGGGTTTAGAGATCCAGGGCAGCTCTAACTCTGGGGACAGTGAGGTCTGTCCCCACCAAATCTTAACTGAGGATTACCTTGGTAAAAATCTCACCTGAGTTATTTCCCTCTTGCACCAAGCAGGGATGGCAGCAGTGCATGTGACTGCTAAAGGCATTCAGTACCTTGCAGGACAACACTATATGGTATTACAACAAAACATACAAATTTTTCCTTTAATTAATATTATACTTTACATCAACATTACAAAGTTGCCTGATTGACGAGGAAAGGTTATTTCTGGGGTACACGGCCTGAATAAAATTTATGCATATCCTGTCACGTTACGATGTTACTACACTGAAACTCTGCTTCTTGCGGTCAATCCAAACCCATATTAAAACATACTGATTTGGTGACAAGATCTGTTTCTGAAAAGGTACAAAATGTAAACTGCAATTCCAGGGCTCATCCTCCACTGGCCAGCACTTAACTACCTGCACTGCAGATGTGCAAAGCTCATCTCTAAGGAGGAAAAGTTTGCACACGCTGCTCTGAATACGTTATTAATCTGGAACTTCTGCTTCAAGAACTATCAGATGGTAATATTTTTTATCTTTTTTTTTTCCAATTTAGTTTGTCTAACTGCAATAATGAAAAAGAAGGACCAAGAGATCACTTAATTAGAGCATTATAGTGATAGAAGCCCTATAAATAATTTACTGTTTTCCAGTTTTTGAGCCCAAATCACCTGCTCACCAAAAAAGGAAAGGAGCAACAGAAACAAATGGCCCTGCGGCTGGTGGCAGAGAACTTACCACAAGCACCTACATCAGCCAGTATGACCTGCTCACAGAAAAGGAGTGAAAAGGGCATCCAAATGCAGCATAAACCATCTGCTAACCCACCAGTTTACAGCAGTATTAAGAGAAACGCTTACTACAGGTTTTCTGATTCTTTTTTTCTTGCAGAGAGAATAAAGCCCATGACACTGAATTGTGAATATCCCAGCCACGCAGCAGGACATTGCTGAAGACAAGTTGTCAAATCATATGCAAAACAAGAGTTACCCCTCACCTTAAACAAAAGAGCATTCAAGATGTGCAGCCGCTGATTTTGTAACTGTAGAGCCCTCCAAGCATGAGTCCACCTTTATCTTCAATACGACTACCAAATGCAGGCTCATCAGTGTCCATCTGCACACTGCAAACCGCTGCTGAAAAGAAAAAGAAAGAAATTATTAAGCTAATATTTACACACATAACAGAAAGAGATCACTGTACACATTGCTCAGTTTATTCTGCAGGCAGATCTCTCAAGTAAGTTCAACACATGGGCCAAAAAATAGAGCCTGTGTGTCACATCATCATGACTCAAGTTAATGCTGTAGTTACAACGGGGAGAAATATCCCATTAAGTTGGTTGGAAAGTTGTTTGGAGTACAGGAATTGGTAATTTTTTAAATAATCAGTGGATATGGAGCCAGCAGAGTCATTCTAGATTTGTGGCATCTAAATGAGACTAAAATGCCCCAGCATACATTTTCTTGTGGCAGCAGGGGGGGAAGAAAGTGACTTTAAAATACTAACTATAAATAATAAAACATTGAAAGATACAGCAAAGGCCAAAATACAAATAGCTATGACACAACTGACAGAACAGTTTGTCTCCTCACTCTGAACTTCAGCAGGAGCCCACCTGGCTGGCATGTGGTGGTGGGAGGAACCTGGGAGTCACAGGCACTTATTGAGGACTCACGCCAGTAAGTGCAATGTTTAGATGTAAAAAATGACACATTTTAAGTGCAACTTTTATATAGAGACTATGTAATGTTTTCAAGAGGCCATTATGATCATGTCATTTAAGTACTTGCAGAAGGTGTCTATAGCATTTCAGACTCTACCTTCCTCCACAGCCAATGGCAGCCAGCTGCAAACAATCTTGGAAAATCTGAGTCTTGGCCCAGTCAACAAAATCTGGACCAGTGCAGCACAGGGATCACTTCTGAAACGCTGCAAGTGCGTGCACTTCATTTCCACACCAGCTTAATCCCGCCTTCGTATCACAAAGCTGAACCCTGTGGTTGCATCTGCCAAACTCCGTGTTGTGGCATGAGGGCTGTGTTACCAAAGTGTGAACAGCATGTAGCTGCGCTGCCTCTCGGATAAAAAAGGAAAATGTGAGAAATATTCAAACGACAACTCTGGTGACTTCAAGTTAGGTCTTGTGTTCAACAGAGTTTGCAAAATGAATGCAAAAACTAGCCTGAAACAACTATACGGAGTGCATAGAAAACATGTAGCTGAAAATCACATCCTATTTGCCGCTTCTCACATTTTAAGAACAGTTTATAACATATTGAGAAAACATACATTTTCATTCTAGTAATTAGCAATCAGTGTTCTGCCATTTAAAGCCCTCATGCTCAAGAGGAACTCAGAGCCGATGTCTCCCCACGACTTTAAGACTGACTGCTCCTGGAGCTGGCATCCAGAAGGGAATACCCTGTGTTGTTTCCTCTGTTTGTAGGTTGTGATCTCAACAAGCTCATAAACATGTCTAAGGCTGACTATAATTTATCTTGATTTAGCAAGTCAACTAGTACAAAGTGTTGAAAATAACTGCTAAGTTGTCCTCCAATTTCCAAAGGGCATTTTTGGTGCCAAAAAAGTAGTGGGAATTCTAAAGAACTATTAGCAGAGTATTTTTTTCACTAAAGATCATGATTTTTAGTGGTAAAAGAAATTAAAAAGGTTGCATTGCATATTGACTTAAACTCTGGTGTATGACAGATTATATGTACATGCAGATCATGGAAAAAACTGTATTTCTAGTACCGTTCACATTCATGTTTGTGTTGCTTATAGTAAAATTCACTAATATAGTACTGTCTCAACAATTCTAAAGAATAAAAAATGTGAAGACAGGCACTAAAAATAATCTTGAACTTTTTCTAGACTTTTAAAATTTGTATTTTCATTCTTTTATGTTTTCTTTCTGACTTTTGAACCTGTATGGCACACATTTTCCAAAGTTTCTTTTGCAGCCACAAGGGGAGATTTTCAGACGTTTAAAATAAAAACTGAAAGGCTCTCATATTCCCTTCCCCCGGGAACTAGTGCTTTAACAAACACGTCAAATAGCTTCATACTCATGATGACAACGTAAGTTTATTACACCTGCAAGAAGTCTCTACCAAATGCTAATGTCTTGCTTAGATTAAAAAATACAAGTAGATCTGTCAAAATTTTTCTTCTTTGGTGTGTGTCCGAGCATTGTAAGTCATACAGTGGATGGAGATTAGCAATAGTTTGGCTCCACAGGGTATCGCATCTTCTCAGGGCAAAATGCCTTTCAAGGTTAGTATCACTCACTGACACAGTAATATCTAGCTTTGCAGGTATGTGAAAAAAAATATATCTGACAATAAGATGCCATTAGAATTTTTCCTTAAAAAACAGCTAAAATAATAATATTAGTATAGGAAGACAAAGCATGGGACAGTGAAAATGGGTAAGAATTTCCATGTAAATGAAATGTATGCAGAACATCCTAACTGTATTGCCAAGGATGATCTAGTTACCTGCCTAATCCACTACATGGCAAAGCTGACACTATGCTGGTTTTATCCCTGTTATATATAATTTTTTATAGCTTCAAATGCTTGTTAGATTGGAGCTTCAACCGGACCAAAGAGCTCCAAGATAGCCTTTATTAATCATCAGTATCAATTCTTTGGGAGATACGTGGGGGGCAGTGTGTGTGCAGAAATGCTCAATTTCCTTACCTTTCAGGGCTGTCTAGATTTTAAGAACTGGGTGGAAAGAACAAACAAAACATCCTTCTCTGCAGTTTCAAGAAAAATTTTCATTCGAAGCTATGAAAATCTTTCAGTAGTTTCCAAAATAGGAATGAATTCAGCAAGTGCTTGTATTTTCAAGGCAGCGATTGCTGCATTTCTCAGCACAAAGAACAGAAAAGACCCAGAATTACAGCAGAAGCTTTAGTGAACTCTGGGTTTCATTGCACTTTCCCAGGCTCATTAGTTCAGCTAACGGCTCTACTTGTTAAGAGGCTCTGTGGGTAGCAGCAGCAGCAGCAGCAGCAGCAGTTGGTGATGCTGAAGCAGAGGTACCAGCAGAGACCACGGTTCAGGCTGTCTCCCGGGCTGGGGATGACACTGTAAACCCTGGTTAGGGAATGTTCCATTTATTTTCATTTTATTCACATTTCATTAAGATTTTATTTTCACACTCAGGCCAACTTCACACCTCGCAGGCTTGCTTTATGTACCTCAAAGGAAACTGAAGAATTATCAGTCATATGCTGCTTTTACTTACATCCTTTTAACCCCCATTCAGACAGGGTCATATAGCTGTGAGGGGGAAAAAGATGCCCTTCATGTTAGCATCCCTCTGTGGAAGATTTTTCATTTGCTCCTATATTTAGTCATTTTGAGCAATAATAGAAACTGAAATCTCGTCTCCTGGCATACAGTAGCTTAAACATTTGAAATACTTTTGCTGGAGGGTGCTTTTAGCACTTCTGTGCTTTTTTTTTTCCCCTGTCCCAATCCAGTATCCATTTCTTGCTGTACCACATAATGAATATGAAATGTATTTTTGATGGATTACACATTCAACTGGCACAATCTCCAGGTTCAATAATGAAAGCAACAGTAGATTCACAGCTGTATGCAGGCGTGCGTTGCCTCTGCTCTCCCACTCAACACGAAATCTGGTTGGTTAAAGGGGAGGACCTTAGGAAGGTCCCAGTGTAAGGCTGAGCTGTGTTGAGGCTGTAGCAAAGTCACCTCCACACTCTCTACCGCACTAGAAGCTGTCCGTAGAGAATTAGAGAGTCCCAGAAGAAACCACTAGAGGAAGGGACCTGATCAAATTTTCCAGAACTGGATGGGTTAGCAACTCAAGCAAGCCTCTTCTTTGATGATGTAAGGGAAGGAAACTTCCACTGTCTCCAGACATTAAAACTATCAGCATCTGGGGAATTTGTTTCTGTAGCAATAGTCCTTGTCCTTCCCTCTGTATCTGTCAGAGACAGCACAGACTTTCTGCCTTCCTTGAGCTTTTCACCTAAGCCCAGCTACAAGTTGCAAAACAGATATGCCCATCACCCATTCAGAAAAATAAACACGCTTCCACGTACCTTCTCCATGTTCGTGGCACTAGCTGGCAGGGAAAAATTTAGGCTGCTTCTCCTCATGGAGGGGGTTACTGCAAGTACCCTGTACTGTAAGAACTCCATGTTCTTCTCCCCAGGCAACAGCGTCCACCTGACAAGATGTCACAGTTTCACATCAGTTTGTATCCAGTAAAATAGCTAGACGTGACACAGCAAGAAAGAACACAAGTGTACCACTTTTAGACAAAAAACTTCATGTGAAAACGACAACAGTGGACAACCCTCAGCTTCTTTTGCAATACAGGATTTTCTTACCAACTTCTTCCCCCCAAACCAAAACCAGAACAAAGGCTGGTGCTACAGCTGCACTGTATAATCAGGACTTGTCAGTTCGCTGTCTTTCGCTGTCTGTGGCAATTGCCTTTTCTCATACCTGAGAGAATAGGGATGATCCACCAGCCAGACTGCCAGGACATGTCATTCAAGAAATTGGATCCGTTCCTTTCACCGCCAACGGGACCTGGAGCAAATCATGTAGACCAAGCTTGGATGTGATGATAGGAGCCCAGACATTTCTAAACACCTCATTAGCCATCACTGCATCACTGGGACCCTCACTGTAAAATACCTCTGTGTTACAGTGCCCAGTTTGTAACATGGGCATAAAGACATTTCCTACCCCGTACATATACTTTGGAATTTAATACATTAAAGATGCAAATTGTGATATAAGTCGCTACAGTAGCTTCACGGAGCAAAGGTGAGATAAAATCAACATCATTAAATTTGACATCTATGCACAAATCTCACAGCGTGTGTAACAAGCAGTATAGCACTGACGAGTAAAATGCCTATACACCCTCAAGGAGTGGAAAGCAATCTTTATAATTTTTATGTGCACATGTCTATAATATCAGAAAATATTGCGCATATCTAAGCCCAGACATAAGACATAAGACTTATAATATACAACTTATAGATTCCCCTTTTCTCTCACTTTATACTTCCTTGATCAGCTAGAGGAAATAACCTGTCTGTACACTTTGCCTTGCTTTTGTGAGTAAATGTGTTGTATGAAAAAATGATGTTGAGCCAAAAAATGATAATTTCACATGCTCTTTTCAGAGTGGAAAGGGACACGGCCACTCTGATCTCCCACTGCACTGAATTTCAGAGCAATTGTTTACCTCCCTGAGGTATTCGCTACTTTGCTACTCACCTACGTGAGCATTCTTTGTGGCTCATTCAGTTTTAAAACTGAAAATTCCTCTCAGGAAAGTCTCTATTGAGACTTTAAATATCAGGATAAATACCTTGAATTGGACTATAGTTTTAATATTTGGAGGAGTGTACAGAGCAGAATAATAGGGTAGCTTTTTTGGGGGGGGGGGGGGGGGCGTGAGGCCAAAGGGATTTATGTCCTTGAAACTATTCAGACTATTTTCAGAGTGTGAGACTTCCTTCCTAGGTGTAAAGAACTCAGCTAATTAGCTCTCAAGGTCAGGAAATTATATGTCAGTGTGTCCTACTCTGTGCTGGGAAGGATAACAGACAGGCTTGGGTTTTGGCTTTTATTTATTGCTTGTATTGTTGGTGGGGAGGAAGGGAATGGGTTTTTGATGCCTTGTTTCAGATTTGTTTTTCCATGACATCGTGGAAGGACCCAGCATTGGGAAGTAATGGTGGGACAGAGCATGGTGGAAAACAAGTTTTCCTTTTATGTTTAATCAGTCAACATTCGCTAACCACATGGGTTGACCTAATGTGCAAAATACACACACAGAGCATGTATGGGCAGATACAAACTAATTAATTTTATGCCCTAAAATGCTGGCATGTGCACCACTTCCCTCCCAAAGTCTGATCACAACAATTAGTTGCTGAGATCAGCCTAAAAACCAAAATCCTTTGCTATTTTAGCATCAGTGTTCATGTACTCACATGGACAACCACGTGCCAGCCATAAAGCAAGTGATCTTCCAACTGTGTTACTGAACTACAGATAATAAATCCTGATGAGAAAAAGGGTATCTTAGAAAGGGCTGTCATATGGGCTGTCACATTACACGGATCAAAGCTAGATCCCATCTTCTAGTCCCAAAACAAAGGCAGGGAAAGTTTGTTTCTTTGTCCAGCCTTAACTATTTTGTTGACATAATGAATACTATCCGAGGAGATGATTAAAACTCTGAGATGTGACTCCAAATGATCATGTTTCATTTGAATAAAAAGAAAAAACTTATAAAATTTTGCTGTAACCAATTTTCTACCGATTGGAGTTCTCATTTCCCAATTGAAAAATTATTCTCAATAAACAAACTGTTACTAGTTAAATTAATAAAAAAATGCCTGGAAACTAGGAACTTTATTTTCTGGGTATTTTTGGTACTACAAACATATGCTCTTTAGAAAGAAATGAGTTTCTAAGCTGGGTATGCCTGTGAAAGGTAACTATCCCACACTGAATTTATCAACTTTCACTGTGGATGGTCCATAGTTTGACAGTGACTACAGCTACTTACACTGCATTCCTCTTAACCTTCATATCTGCATGGTATCATTTGCAAGAGGAAATAATGAAGTACTAGGCTTCATTAGCTTTTAAGGTTTCTTGTGTAAAATTGCCAATTTTTACTTCATAAAGCTACCACCAACCTCAGGAAATGGAATAGACTGAACTCACTCTATAAATCCAAATGACTGTAATTATTATCTTGAACTCATGCAGTCCTAGTAAGTTATTTACAGTGGAATACAGTTCTTAAACACAATTTCCCTTTGAGTGCCTGAAGTTTGCAGGCAAACGAATAATTGTCACAATCGCGTCTCTGCTTTGACAGAACCGCGAGAGCAAATGGGGTCAAATTCTGCCTCAGCCAAAATCTCCTTTCCACTCTGTAGATGTTCTGCCTCTTTTCATATTGTTGATGGACAGTGATCCTGGCTTTCGGGAAGGAACACCACTTGTATTTATAACCTTGATATTTTTTGAAGATCACAGGTGTTCCTGATGAATAAACTGAAGAAAAAATACAGAACCAAAGTAATTCAAACTTTCTCTTAGAGAAAAAGTAGGCCAAAACAAAGCAAAACACTTAATAAATTAGCACATTTACAATGTAAATGTAAAAAAAAAAGTCTTACTAAGGGAACATTTTCCTACAGTCTCCTATGTTTTAACTCCAGAGATCATGTGCTCTATGACAATAAAGGCTTGAGCCAATAGTGCAGCTGGGCAGGACGGGATGTGCCCTTTTAAGCCTACAACAAAAGGGTCCCAAATGTATCAAGAAGCCTGCTCTCCTGACCCAGTGTGACCTGGTTGGTGGTTAGTAAGCTGGAACTGTCTTTCTCTGAGGATTATCCTGTGAGCTTTGTTCAGAGAGGAAAATTAGTCCACCCAGTTGTAAAGGAGATCCTGAAGACAATGAATTACTGAAACAAGATTGTAAGGGAAGGACTGACTTTTATCTGTTGATGTCCCCCGACCAAATTTAGATTTTTTTCTTCGTCAGGATGGCTTTCAGTCTGACACAATTTAGTGGACTAAATAAACAAAATGCTCTCTTTTATTCCTGATGTTAGGCTAGATATAGCATCCAGTTTTCACTGGATGTGCTATATCTAGCATCTAAGAAATCTAAGGATTTCTACAAGCAGAATAACCCATGACACCTTCTGAGATGCTTCATGTTTCATCCCTCAGACAGCACTATCAGTTCAACTATCAGCATTAGCACAGATAATTAGCACCACACGATAATTTCCTTACACAGGAAAACTGAACTGTCGCTAAAACTATTCACATCTGTAGACAAATGACTGACAACCAGGTTTCACCAGCTGAAGCACCCGGAAAGGGAATTGGAGATTTATTTATTTTTTCTCTTAACAGATCTTTGAAATAATCATTTTCTTCTTACTATGCTTTATTTTATCTGACAGTGTAGCAGCAGGAACTCAGGGAATCAGCATATTACTTTTCTTTTTACAGGTTACTTCTGAATTGCAAGTTCCTCGGGATCTGATGATATTAAAAAAGCATAGAGGGAAAAGAGTCAATGGGACAAGTGACAGAGATCTTTACTGATGGTGACAAGTTTATTTTGTACATAAAAATGGTTTGAAAGTTCTCAGTTACCTGAAAGAGCTCTAATCAGCATTTGGTAGCTGTAACTCCAACAGACGCACAGTATTAGCTGCTGGTAGCAGGGAGAACAGTATTATGGAAAAAAGTCTGAAAGAAGATGCTGAACTACTGATTAGTGATGGTTCAGTGTAAACCCAGTTCATTAAGTACAGAAACATTTTCAAACCCAATGAGTTTGTTAACTTCTAATATAGTAGGGAAATTTGTCACTGCTAGAGCACTACTAAAAATTTTTGTGAACAGAGTTGTATTACGTTGATAGGTCTCGGCTACCTTCCCTTTCAGTGCTAAATTTAATTCTTTTTGTGCTAAGTAACATATGAGAAAAAATTTCATATTTCAGTAAAGTATAAATGTTGTGTTGAGAGTACTGGGTGGGCTGAAATAACGCCTTCTTTGGTTGAGCCACGAGAAATCATTCAAGCACTGGAAACTTCTGCCTTTTCCTGCCTGTGCTAATGGATATGGATGCAGTAGGTTCACAATGGGTTTGTTACAGGCAAGCATCAAGTCTTTGCTCTATAGGATCATATATTGACCATATGGCCAATTCTTGATTTGGAGGCAAGTTCAACTTTCTTTTTTATGAGTTAGGATTAACTTTTTTTTTGTTTTGTTTTTTTGTTACATTGACATTTCAAAATTAAGATTCCTGAAAGATCCTTGTTTATCTCAGTACAACTCTGGTCCTTGCACGTGTACGGCAACCTCCTTCTAGCACTTAAATTTAGTGGATTCCATGCTGATATTAATAATATATATATAAAATAATAATCCACCTTCTGCTTTCAATGTCGTTGATTGTAAAAAATGCTGACTATCACTAATGTTATACACCACTAAGAGAGTTGCTTAAGCACTCCTGCAAAGAATCCACCCAGAGAAGTGGATGAGGAATTTGCTTTTCATCCTTGGTGAATCCTGTTTTGCCCCACACCTGATTCACTGAGTATGTTGTTCAGTTGGAGGGATTTCTGTTTCTTTCTGCTGCTGCCTCAGCACACGGACAATGAGAAATGTAAGATACAGTTTTGAACCACAGGTATGTTGGAGTGTAGATGGATATGTCTGTGTTGTAAGCCAAACACAACCCCTTTAACTGCAGGCTCAGAAAGAGTTGCAGCCACAGATGGCAGGCAGCCTGGGGCAGCCAAAGGGACTCAGAGGAAAGAGTCCATGGTGATAAGCATAGTGTGAAAACCTAAATGAAGGAGAAAAACAAAATCAAGAAGTAAAAACCCCAATCAAGATGAAAGAAAATCCAGCTAAGATGTGTACAGAACAGTAATGGGTGAAATGCTTGTTAGAAGAAATCATTCCTCACATGGAAGATATCTAATGGTACAGGCTGACATAGCACTTGCAACCTTATCCCAAAGCACACAGAAAGAATTACTATTTTTCTTTAGCTTACAATGTTCACAGATTTTTATGCAGCAAGAACTACTATCACCACCAGAAATATGTCCCCAGATTGCATAATACATAGACTCTTTAGAAGACTATTGATGGTAAGACTGTCATTCATGCCTACATATTTTGTGTATAGAGAAAGAACATGATCATCTTTGAAAAGCTGAAATGTTCAGTTGTTTACCATATGCGATATAATTCCTGACTAAATATAAGGAATTCAAAATTTGCAACGTACTCCATCATTAAGATAATTATATGCAATCTTACTATAGTTGGGATATCTAAATAAAGTATGTTACAGCTGTAACTTCAGTCTGGGACCATGGATCATATATAGAATACTTAAGTCCCAAATTTCAAGAGGATGAAACATTATTTAAGTCTAAGACTCTGTATCTAAAATTTAGTGAAAAGAAAAATTTCTAACATGTACTGTAAATTTAGAAACAATATTTTTAACTTTAGCTAAATAACCACCTCCTATTTTTCATTAAATTCTGTGTTATCTTAAAAGTACTTATGTATATATTGCATTTCTGCACATCACATGTAAATATTATTGTACCCCTAGTAAAGTCAGATTTTATATCTTTGCTTAAAATACATGTATACACTTTGCTGATTTCTTAGCAGGGCACTTACATACCAAAGAAATTGTAGAATCTAAGCAGAGGCTTATAATCCCACGTTAGGAGACTGTATGGTACTTTGTTCACAGCAAAGAGTCAAACATATGCCCTTTTCTTCAGAGGAGATATACGCGATTGCCAGGTCACACAACAACATGGACAACAAGAAGAAAGCAAACTCTAAATAAGGCCTAACAACCTCTACTTTCCATTTTTGATCTTTCTTATGCATCATGACTCTTTTTCCACTTCTAATTATTTAAAAAAATGCCTGACTAGATGAAAACACACTTCATAGCCATTCGTGAGTCATATAATAAACTGGAGAGAGAGACCTTTTCTTACATGTAATCTGCAAACATCCCATTGTTGCTGTTAGGTAACTGGATCATATTTCTATAGCATGAATTCTAGATAATGGTAACACCAAGCCTTAGCCTACATCTTCATAAAACTGTCATCCCTTTTAAAACCAGTATGTTTTTCTGCATATAGAGATTGCATAACCACACACTGTGCCTTGACTTACTCCTTTTTGAGCGTTCGGCATCTGTGACCAGAATTCTGTCTTGAAGTTAATCTCTGCTGCAGGAGGAGCAGCTTCAAGCAACCCCAAGGATGCCTGAGCTGCTGCTCGGCAGCGCTTCCCACTGCAGCAAGTCTGTCCCAGCACAAAGACAGCACAGGGAGCTCCCTCCCCACCACCCACCCCAGCTCTTGGCTCCTGTGGAAAGCAAGAACCAATGTCATGACTGGCTACAAATTACTAGGACCTTAAGACACCCACATGATACAGAACTGCCTTCAGGCTCTTTCTACTTATTCTGGGGATCAAAGGAGCACAATACTGCTCAGGGCTATATTTTTAAATGGTATTTAGATTCTGTAAGATTCCAGTGGGTGCTTAGTGAGGCTGATAAAAGTGCCGAAGCATCTGAAGTCCATTAGCCTCCTGTTTTTAATCTGTAAACCTACGCACTTTTGTAAATTTCCCCTATAAAGCTATTTGTGTGTGAGGGTGTAAGTGGGTGTATGTATATATTATCACTCACATACCTACTATTCAGAAGCTCTGCTGTTCGCTGCGCAGCTATTGCTGAAAACCCAAGCCCTTTCTGTCTTTCAAGCAAGTGAAACCGTGAGCAACTATGAAAACTAAGCGATGCTCATCATGTCCAGCCAAACAGTCAAAAAGTTAACAAGCTAAGAAACACTTGTCATTAAAAAAACTGAATTTGTTTGTTTAAGCTGGCAGTTATAATGGACATTTCTGAATCCAATGCTGAAGGCAACCATCTCACTGAAATGTGATGTCATGTATGACAGGAACGGTGTGACAGACTTGCAGAGGGGAATATTAACCTGACAGTTTACCGCTACTGGCAAATTTGAGAGAGAGAAGGAAAATATTAATATTGAATATTTATAAAGCATTCACTTGCTTAACTGCTTCTTCTTTTGAGTGTCACTCCAGTACTAAAGCACAGTTTAGGAATGCTTTCAATGTGTCACCAAAATAAAGGAAAAGAGCCAGATCTCATTGCTACGTCCCTGAGCCACCTAGTCCCTTGTGAGAAGAGATTAAATGAAAGGAGCAGAAGACAAAGAACACTGTACAATTTCATCTGAACTTCAGATCCAGGCAGCTGTATTTTGCAATATCAGGTAAGTACACCCAGCACTTTACTGAGTTATAAATTGCTTTTCCACATTGTTTAAACAACACGGGGAGCAGATCTATGCTATTCCCCTATGTTCCAATCAAAGTCAACTTCAGTTCCTTCTTGCTCATTTTCTATTTATGTGCTGCATTTCTGCAAGCAACGCACAACGTATATTCCTGGGTATTTGACTGTATTACATTTAATTTGTCATATACATTGCTAGGCCAGTCAGGAACAATTACACAAAATGGTGCTGTAATACTTGGTGGAAACAGTGCATCTTTGAACCTAACAGTCACATTGCTGATAACATAAATTATATGCCATATACACAACACTGGGTATTTGTCAAGGCTTTGGTGCTTAGGCGCCTCTATTAGGATTAATATGTTTCAAGAAGGCCAGAGCACTGCAGCAATTAATCAAGCTTCCATAATTAAGGTAACCTTGATTTAAGCAAATTATCCTTAAAGCTCTCAAGAATCAATGGTTTAGACAAAACTGCTAAGTCAGTAGCTCTGTAGTCTGCAACCGGATTCTTGGAGTTGATTTATGGAATAATTTCCACACGTGAGTCCTCCCCTTGATACCTTTAAAATTCAACTCTACTTACCAGTCCATACAACTGTTCTGCAGAGGACAGCCCTGGGAGCCACCTTCCAGCCCACGAGGACTTCTCAGGGCCTAAGCTGCAGTCACAGTTACCTATGGCCACTGCACAACTGGCTACAGAATGTGCTTCAAAGCAGTACCACTTCCTTCTCCTGAAGAGTTTACTGAAAAAAACCCTGTCTATATGACTGGTTGTAAGGTCAGGAAAGTCAATAGCAAACTTCTAATGGATTTCAGTGGGGGATGAGTGCACATGCTCCTTAATACCTCAAAATGTGAGGTTTGAAATTGTCAGAATCATACTCAAAAAGCGTGAAATATTCTATTGCATGTAGCTGCTTCAAGGAATTTGAAGACTCACATATTGGAATCTCAGGCCTTTCTCCATCTTGAGCAGTTGGTCCTTTTCTACCCGAGTCCCTTTCTCTTCAGTCAGATTATACAACATACCAAGAAGCCATTTTATGTATCATCTCAAGACTGAGACACTGAAGCTTGAGAATAGCTAATGAGATTTTGGTGACATCAAATAGGAATGTGAAGCAAAACTCCCAAGATTTAATCAGAACTCACAAATTAGACTTCATTTGGAATATAAAACCAGCTCCTTACTGTATCTTTTGGTTTGTATCTAAATGTATTGTACATGTCAAAAGAGCAAAAAACAGATGCCTCTTGAATTCAAGTCTGTTAGAAATGGCTCTGCCACATTTGGTATCTAATGCTGTATAATGTGTAAAAATAATGTGCATGTATTTTGTCAGTTGATTCTAAAATCTGAAAGTACTCAAATCTCAAAGTACTTTCCAGGAACACCCAAATATAGCATAACAAGCTTAATCCTGAAATTGGATTCACAAGGACGAATCTCAAAAAGAAGACTTGGTCTGTCAGTATGAAAAAACCTACCAAGCAGTAACAAGCTTAGCTTCATGATCATAAAGCGCCTCCACTCTTCTGACTAGAGTTTATCAATGATTTACAAGAGCTGTAGTAAGCCACTGGCACATATATCTTTATACATAAAAAAAAATCAGAGTAGAAAAATAAGAAAAAGGGCATTGGAAAAGAAGAAATACTTATTTTTAGCTGAGTTTTGCTATAAATGTAGTATCAATAAAGCAAAAAGATGCATAATAACCACCTCAGGTAAGAAGGAAGGCTCATTAGTAGAACAGTGGAATAACAAAGGGAAAAGGAGATTGTGATTTAAAGGTGAGAGGCTGAAGCAGAATAGAAGCAGCCAGGAACATACTCCATAAGGTAAAGCTCAGCTACAGCACTGAGAGCTGAACTTAGGGCTGAACTGAAAGATCTGCTGAAGGTAAGCTGAAATCTTGATGCTAAAGTTAGTCATTGCATTGTATAGAGAGGGATCAGTACTCACTACCACACAGGACCACACTTGCCAGTTTAAAAGTGGGTACCATTTTCCCATGTGAAAAAACTACTTTTTGCATTTTGCTTTTTCTAAGAAGACATTATCACATACTAGGATTTGGCAAACAATTTAGCACAATTCTGTTTCAAATCAGATACGTTGTTCTTAAAAGAAAAGGAGATGCACGGATGAATAGCAATGTTCTTTATGAGCAGTTCACAATCTCACTTCATGGAAAGAAGATCAGTTTAATATATTAATAATAAACCAATGATTTGCACATGAAGGAAGACATGAAAAATTCAGGGATTTCAAAGTGGACCTAACGGTTTTAAGTTTAGAAGTAACTGGTAATCTATCACAAGCTGTACCAAAGGTCAGTAACTCATTGCTAAACGTGCAGTTTATTTCTAATTTGAATTTCTAATGTTTGGGTCTTTTCCTGCTCTTTTCTGTTATCTTTAAATGGTCATCTGCTATGAAGTAACTTTCAACACTTCTTAAACTTTATTTATTATAAAAATAACTTTGTATTTGGAACCTAGATAAGGTAGTCTTAATTATTTTCTGCATATTTCCCATTTTTTTTACATCAATTAAAGGCAGACTTTGACACATTTGTCTTAATTTCACATACAGAGATAGTATCAGGATCATACTGCCTGCTCTGTTCTTGCTCACCTACATAAGAATTTGATTCACTATCTCAGTTAGAGCAATGAAATAAGAGCACATGTTCAATTGCTACTGCCACTATTTTGCAAAACTTCACAGCACCCCTATTCCAACAGTTTGTATACTGAGTTTATCTACAATTCAGGCCCCAGGAAATGCAGAGCCCCAGCACCACTGAGACCAGAATTCATCAATGCCCAGAGAATTAAGGGGCTACGTTGGAGCAAGTTATAGACGCTGTTGACTTGAGCAAGCTGTGAACATGGGAGTCAGAATCACAGAATCACAGAATCACAGAATTGTGGTGGTTGGAAGGGACCTCAGAGATCATCGAGTCCAACCAC
>JAOQGH010000023.1:8648680-8749214 GCA_025769975.1 Gallinago jamesoni | reverse complement strand
CCTGAAGAACCATGTCGATATGTTTCTTAAATACCTCCAGGGATGGTGACTCCACCACCTCCCTGGGCAGCCCATTCATATTGGCTCCCTGGGCAGCCAATATCAGTTTGTTCCTGGAGAGAGAGCAAGAATGCCATTTGCACTTAATTATGACCTACTGTAGTAATGGAGAATTTTCCAGTGGTAAGAAAATCTTAATCCCCTGTCTGTCATGTCCCCAGCGTTAGAAAAAGCAGTGTGATACAGCCCCGACGTCCTGTAAAAAATTTGCTGATAGGCATGTGGCAGAAAAGCAGAACTGCTGAGATTTTAAGCCAGTCTGTCTAGCCCTTCGACATGCTGCTACCTTGATACCTACAACCCATTAGTCCTGTCATACCTAGAGGACTCAATATAAATCTGGATTTCTTCATTCATATCAATGGAGTGTTAACCTTGGTAATGTTCATCTAAAGTTAATGCTGTTACCCGCACTACTGCCAAACAGAATAATCAAAAAATGGACATTCTTACACAGGGAGCTTCAGCATCCTCTTATGAAATGACCTTGGTTTTCAAGTGACGTTTTATTTTCAGATGCAGTGTAGCATTAACACCTATTACTACAGTGTAGAGTTAACACTCATCGCTACTGTAGACTTATCACCTACTACTTTAATTTTTAAGCTAAAATGATCCCTGTCATCTGCTTTCCATGATGGTGTCTGAGGGCTGTACTTTTCCTAAAAATATAGAAACTGTAGGTTTCAGTTGTTCTTTGACTTGTAAAAAGAAAAACAATAAAAAAGCTATTTTGAAAGTTAGCTATTTTGTTTTCATACCTTTGATTGAAAAAAAGAAAAAAAGAAATAAAAGACATCCTACCAAAATTTTCAGCATGTTCTATCTGTATTCTGTCTAGAAATAAAGCAAGAACCTCTTTCTGCATGAGATTCTGGTGCTTCTTTCTTCTGTTTCAGTGACGGCTAAGGAAAACTGAGGTGAGTAAAAATGAATAAAACATAGAAAATTATACTTGGGATTTTCCTGATTTCAAAATAAGCTGTGTATAACTTTTGGCTAAGCATTTCTCCTTTCTCCAATCAAAGTCATTCTAGTTTTTATTCCTATTTCTGGAAAATGTTCTATAATTAATCTTTAATTATTTTATAAACACAGAAATAACTGTGAAAACCTTGGAAAATAATTTTGAAAATAGAGGTTATATATTTAAACATTAACCTAAGAGGACTAGCAGTTTAACATCTCTCAATTCCTACCCCTGATGAATAAGTGGTCAGCAAATAAGTTCCCATTTAATTTATCGTTTGTAAAAAGATACTCCTCC
Source organism: Gallinago jamesoni (assembly GCA_025769975.1). NCBI lineage: Eukaryota > Metazoa > Chordata > Aves > Charadriiformes > Scolopacidae > Gallinago > Gallinago jamesoni. The sequence continues at coordinate 8,747,887 of JAOQGH010000023.1, read as the reverse complement.
TAATTACTGCAAAAAATTCTCATTAGTTAACATTTCCCACATGCACTGAAATTAGATCTGTTGAAAGGTAACAGGAAACATTAAAATTCTCAGTTTTTTGTGTGAAAGCTTTGACAAAAAGCTATGAACTGTATTAAAGTGAAAATCTATATTAATTAAAGGGAAATGCAAGAGACAGGGCAAAGTTCCAGCATGCCAACAGAACTGACAAATTTTAACAGAATTTGTGGCACCACATAAGTGTCTGCTTATGTGTATATAGGTTAATGACTAAGTACAAAAAGATCTGTACTTTGAATAATAAAGTATCAGAGCGGAGAACTGAATCTCAGGTAACTTCCCTTCAGCAAAGGCAACTATAATGATGCCTTGTGCTAATTCAGATATCACGGAGTTGCATGAAAAGCCTCTACAGTAAGTACATTATGTAAAACAAAATTATTAGGTTTTGCTTGAATTACTTCACAAGCTATAGCATTGACCAGATGGTGGTCCATCACTAGTCTAGGCCTGTTTGTTTGTCTTGGCTTTAAGTAACTTACTGTGACATACAGCCAAGTGAAGGTCAACTGGTATGAAGAAAATTGTTATGCTTAGTTACGACAATTAAAATACAAGCTCTGTAAAAGCTCCCGTTTCACAAGATAACCATGAGAACGAACAGTTGGAAAAAGGCAAGTCAAACATTCCTCCGCAGCTCTCTTGTTGCTACAGAAATTCAAACTCTACCACATGGTGTTAAAACACTCTCCCCTTAGATCCCTCTCCTCGGGGCCATGTTTGAGGGGCTTGGGCTAAGTGATAAAAAGCAACGAAGCCTGGAGCTTCAGCTGGGAGAGCAGCTGCAAAGGGACTGCCAAAGAGGGACAAATTCTTACGGGATGAATCTGTCTGCAGCCAACCTCTTCCACCTCCACTCCCTACTAAAGCTCCAGAATGTCTCTCCCAGAACTAATCATGTACCTAACTGTAACAATAGCCAAGGGCTTGAACCTAAAACCAAAGACCTGCCCTACATTAAGAATTCTTCAGGGACATCTCTTTCTCCAGTCTACCCCTCGCTTTGGCACACCCTTTGTAACCCAATCCAGACTTCTATGCTTTTTCCTCTCTCTCAAGCCCAACCCTGAATTAAGTGTGTTTAGTTTGTTGGAGGCATTTTCTGAAGCTCGGGCTGAAAAGGGGCTGCCAAAGCAAGGGGTAAGTTGCAATCACATCTCCTCTCTAAGAACTTGTTCATTTGGCTTGAGTATAGATGCTTTTGCTAAGGCTGCCAAGGGAAGGCCCAGGCTGCCGAGAAGAGTTCTCCACTGAGAAATTGCTCATTAAGGACAGGGATGAGGAACTTGTGCTGGGCCTAGCAATACCATTTCTCTCTAATTAGGGTTTGGTTTTGCTTAGGGTTTGGTTTGAAAGAGAAACAGTCTAGAGCTCTAGTGAGAGGTGGAGCTGTAAAGGGGCTTCCTAGGGAAAAGGTGGATTGCAAAAAGATTTGTCCACTGAGAATTGGTTCATCTTGTAAAAACTAGCAAAAACTACGAAGCTTCTTTACCTTCCAATTCTTCCTGCAGCACATCCTAAAGTTATCTGTGAGAGTTTATATTGAAGAGAACATTTGTTACAGGGCACACAATTAGCTTACCTTGCAGGACTTCATTATCTTCCAATACTGTTAAATATTGGGATCGCTCTTTCCACGTAGCTCTGCAAGCTTGCATTTCCATACACAGTTACAGTATGAAGGATTGTTTTGATTTCTTTTCTGGAAAAGGAAAACATGACAACTGACATTTCCTCATAACAATCTGTGAAAACAATTACTTTTTTTTAGCCAAGATCTAGACCTCAGGAGCATGCATTGTTCATCTTGTCAGTGCTTAATAACCTAGGAGGACATAATACACACAGCAAGAGTGGTGAGGAGTGGAAACTTGGAAGGCTGTATGAAAAGGAAAGCTGCAGCAGGGAAGAGCACCAAGGAGACAAAGTTGCTGAGGAGGGAACTTCAGTGTTGACAGTAGTTTGTGCTCAGCAAATTTCCCTAGCTTTTTTTTTACTAGTAAAAATATGGAAAAAGTTCTTCCTGGACCTTTACATCTTTCTGCTGCTACCTGCAGTGGAGCAGGCCCCCGAATAGGCAAAGGCTACCAAACCACGGGAAACAAAGGTGACTGTCTGTTTTCTGGAGAGGAAAGGAGTACGACTGCTTTGTGTATAGCAGGGAAACAAGACTGCTCCAGGAATAATGCAGATAGTTCTGATGCTATTGGGATGCCCTGGAAAACTGCCGGGAGCTGTGCCAGAAAGTCCTCACAGATGATCCAGTGTGTAATAAATTGTTTGACTGGCTTATGAATCAGCAGATGATTGACAAGGAGAACTGCCAAATGGATAATTACATCAGGCTTTGTAATATTAACTAAAAAGCAGGAAAAAATGAAGCCTGATGGAAGTCATTCATAACATTTACCACTTGTCATTGAGCATCCATTAAGTGCAGTGCCAGAATGTATATAATTTTGCAATAAAGATTATATAAAGATCAGTGTTAACTGCTGCTGTAGAACACCAATGGTAACCTGTCCTCCAGTAACCTTCTCCTAAGACCCCATCCAACTGATTCCAGCCTGATACAAAAGAGTACCTATACAGTGGCTTTTCCAGAGCATCGGTATGGGAACTGCAGTCCTGCTCCGCCACATGGCTTGATGGGATCTACAGATCCCAGAGCGTGGATGCAACAAGATCTGAACAACAGAAACACACGAGCTGTGGATGTTAACTTCTAACTGATTCCTTACAAAAAAATTGTACTAAAAGCCTAGGTTTGTTCAAGATTGTTCTTCTTGCAACAATATTAACTTACGAACTGAAGATTTAACACTTTAACAGCAGACAGTGCCTCCGTTTGAAAAAAAATCACGAATGCACTAGTAAAACAAAAACCTTGTTCTCAGACCCAGGGTTTGTTCAAGGAACACAGTCCCTATTGTTGAAATGAAATTGATTATTTTTTTTTTAAGCAGCGTTACTAAATCAAATCCAATTGTTCTACTTTTTCCTATCATTCATGTCAACATCATAATTTCCCCACACCACCCTAAAATTTGATTTGGAAATATGGGAAACACCTTAATTCAGCTCCAGGCCTGGAGCTTGGAGCCTGAAGCCTTCATAAAGGCATGAATGTCATATTTTTGAAAAGGACTTTTGATCAGTTTAACTTTCTATTATAGTTAGAAATTTCTAAGCAAACACATGACTTCTGAAGACTGCTTTTCACTGCATTTTACTAGACAGAAATATGCTTTTACAGGTGAAATAAAAGTAGAATAAAAACAATTTTCTGACATGGAGAAACAGTAGCGTGTGTGTGAGAAAACAAATGCTTAGTGATGCTTATAAAGAATTGTTTCTGGTTTTAGAGGAACAAAAAGGTGTGTCACTAAGTGCATGATTGTAGTGTTTAACGTATTTCTATGTCTGTGTGCATTTGTACTACATGGCCTGCTAAAAATACACTAATTAAAGCTGTTGACCTAGAATGAAGTAAACTGAGCAATAAATAGACCCTATCTAAATCAGAAATTAAAATACAGAGTTGCCACACAGGGTTTCTCAATTCAATGAGCATGGTAAAAAATGCAGTATGACAAAATATACTTCATAAATCACCAATGTAGTCAGAGTCTCACATGTGACCTGTCTCCAGAAGAACAAAAGAAAAAAAACCAACAATCCTACACCTGATCCTGCAGAAGTTTTCTCCCAAGCTGTTATACTGATGTCTGCAAGATCATTCATGAAAATAAAGAATTAATTTTTAGTCTTGGTCCTCTGGAAGAAAATCTAGCTGTGCTTTCACATTTTACAGCAATTACTTCGTACCAAGCTTACAGGAAAGCAAACGATGATCCTATGACTATGTTCAAAAATGATGAACTGAATGACATAAAAAATTACTTTTGAATACATCTACAGGGAAAAGGTGGCAATGGAAGGCCAGTGATTAATTCTATGCATTACTGCACAGCCTAGTTTAGATAACCAGAATTAAAATAAGAAGTGTTTTATAGGAAAGAATGTAATCTAATTTGTAGCCAGGACAGAAGAAATTAACTTATGAGTGTGTACTATCGGGGAGGGTCATCACTTAAAGGTAGATGTGATCAGTAAGTAGGATTTGAGCAAATACTGGCAGAGCGGTATTCCTCAAACAGAAGATGTCAGTGGTTAGAGGAAAACAAGCCTCAGTGTATGATATGCAACAGTACAAAACATCTTCCTAACATCTTCTTCCACTGGAACACATGGAAGAGAGGACAAGAATGCAAACAAGTGGTAGGCTGTCACTGCCTTGAATCAGTTTCAACGCCTGGAAGGACTCTGTGAGACACTGCACCAGCCGGATCAGGCAGCAGGCATAATGGATTAACAGGCAAATGATTTTTGTGATGAGGAAATACAAAACAAGCACTGCAGGAGTAGTAAGATCAATACTTTCTTGTTAGGTCCTCATATCTCAGATGAAGAACATAATGGAATGAACATCAACAGATTGGAAAGAAAACAGTATTTTGCTAAGGTGAAACACTGGAAAAGTTAGATGACCTTCTCCAGTCCAAAGAGTCAAAAGAAGAGTTTGGCAATGAAGGGAGAGGGCAGCACTGACTCTTCTAAGAGAAAAGGTTGTGTGTGAAGAAAGTGAAGCCGTTAGTCTATGATTTTTTGTACAGGAGGGAATATTTGTTTATCTGACAAAAGGTGAAAAATAAAATAAAACTCACAGAATCTTAGGATAGAAAGTAATCTTGGGATAGAAGCTGGGTGGTGGCAACTATACAAAGTAACCATTTCACTTTCTACAGCCAAAATTAATACAAACACCAAAGAACTGCCTCCTGAGAAATTTTGCTGTTTCAAAAAGCAAAAAAAAGGATGTTGTGTACTGCATCTTTGCTAGCTTTCTTGTATGCATTTCTCCCCTTTTGCACCAAGATTCTTTTCTGCCTTGGGCAAAGCTGTGACTGCATAATCCAATTGATCTGCTTGTCCTCACAAGAGTCTGAACTGTTGGTAAAATTCTCTGAAATGCAAGCTCAGTGCGCTGCATGATGTGGAGAAGGTATCTGAGGTTATAGGATTTGAATAGCTGAGAAAGCCCTCAAGAACTTAGGAAAGACTATGCTGCCTGACTCTAAGTCACAAGGAAGGGTTTATTATTCTCTTTTGATAACTGAAGACAAAATATTCTTGTAATGAAAAAAGACTTGCTTATTTATATATATAAAGTTATTTCTTACATAGAAAGTTTACTTCGTTATATACATATATATACTCCTTTCACCAGTCCTTGTGCATGGAAGTATGAACCATTTTTTTCTTAAATACCTTAAAAATCTTAAATAACATCTTAAAAAAAAATCTTAAATAAAAGTACCGTTTTTTTCTTAATATACTAGAAGGAGAGTTTTGTGAAATTTAGATGGACTGACAAAACTACTGCATATTCAACAGCCTCACTGTTTGTAAGATAGGCCTTGTCCTTCTTCGGAAGGGTACTGCAGTGATTTCTTTTTATGTTTTAATGTCTACAACAATGCCTCTGGAAAGGTAATACTGAAGCAAGACCAGAGGATTCACTGCTCTGATCATTTTCATAAAACAGGGAAGGCTTGTTGTTAACAATCTCTAGTTTTACAAAGGTGCAGTCAACAAGTAAAAAAGTTAGTCTTTCAGCAAATATTCTTCTTTTATTTTATGATACTAAATTAAAAAAAAAATAATAAATCCCCAAACCAAAAACCAGGTTTTTTTTAAGTCAGATTCCATGAAGTAGAAAAACTAGGTATTACCTGTTCTGGCTGATCTCTAAAGATCTGACAATTGGTTTCGGTATCACTTGTCTCTTTGACATAGATGGGAGCTGTATATTTTGAAATGTTTTGCCTCCTTCTGAACCATGGCAGCCTATTGAAAAAACAAATAGTGAGAATGAGTGGGATAAATGGACTTAAATACTCAGAACATGAGATCCGAGGACACTTCAATTGCTTTGGTGAATATACACATAGCTACAGTTCTAAGAGTAAGTGGAATGGTGTTTGACCACCTTCAGAGTAATTTTTTTTCCTTTCATTTAAATGGAGTTGTCTGTATTTCAGTTTCTGCCCATTGCCTCTTATCCTTAAGAACTAGAGAACCTCATGTTTCAAAAGCGTTTTGTAATTTCAATCCTAAATAGCCAGTTTTATACAAATATTCTGTGTGCAAACGCAGTCTCAGATTAAACAGCTCTTCTCCAACCCTGGTATTTCCCTTAACGTATTTATAAAGTAGAATCATATCCCTCCTTCCATCTGTGTTCTGCTAAATCAAACAAGCCAAGCTTGTTTACTCTCTTGCACGATATTCTTATTCTTCTCTGATCATTCTGCAGTTCTGTGTCTACTCCAGTGTGTATTAATTGTTCTTTTACATGGACAATCGAATTACACATAATTCCAAATGAATTTGCAGTGAAGTGTACTATTAACATTCCACCTCTTTGAAAGGGTCTTGACTTGTATATTTACAACTGCAAAGTACTAGTAATATCCATATTCTCCATCCCAAATGTTATACTGACTTTCAACCAGATTAGATGGTCAGCAAATTCTCTTGCTGAAGAAAACATAGAAAGCAGGTTCATTAATCCTGCTTTTCTAAGAATGTGTAATTGTTTTCCATTCTACACTTATCTTTTTGTTTTCTTTTACCAATTGCTCCAAAATCAAACAAAATACTGGGATGAGACTAACCAATCTATGGTTTGTCTAGATTACTCCTTTTCCCCTTATTTTCGTACTCGCAATTGGACTGTTGCAGATTCTAAAATGGAACAATTTAAAGAGGATTTGGATTTTGTCCAGTATGCCTGTTTCTTTTCAGTGAATGACCTTGATGCTGAAGAACTTACAATTTTGTTTAATAATATACTCAGAGTTCTAGTACCATCTATGTAAATCCCAATGAGGAGTAAAAATAAGGCAGCTTGTCTTATTCCTACAATTCTTTGGACAACCCCAAAAAACCATCAGATGGTTGAAGGACGCTTAAAATTTCCAAAGGAGAAGAACCTCCTCTGTGCTCCCAGTCTCTCCTGCCTCAGCACTTGTGTGTCCCCTCACTCTTCCCAGCACGTGAATTCCAGCAGAATATTGATGAATGCCATGATACATTCCCTGCTGTGAAACATCATTTTGAATCATGGTTAATCACCACCTGCTTGACCACCACAACTGTGTTATATAGCTACCAGATGGCAGCTACAGAAAGTACACCCAAGTCTTTTTTCTCTACCTGCTTATTAATGCCACAATCTTGAGAAAAACAAAATGTATTTCAATCCTGTCATTTGCTTGCATTTTACTTTTATTTTAGTTCTAAAATAAGGTTAGCACACAACAGACAGACTCAAAACTGCGCACTCTATTTCCTCATTAAGATACTAAGCGTTCTCTCGCGTTCAAGCAGTTGTGCACTTCTTTGCATAGAATATAGTATGTTACAAAAATAGGTAAGGAGGAAACCACTCAGTCAACATAATTTTAACTACTTTTTTTTTTTACACATCACGGCTGAGAATTTCCCTTATCTTGAGATCAGTTAAGGTGCTAAATGACACTCAAATATATACATTTTAAGCCTTTTCAATGTATAACACAAATCTTGAAAATAAGACACTAACGTTTCTTCCAGAAAAGGCAGCAATGATGCTCTCAGAAAAGTACAATACTGAAATCATTACTGAATATGCGACTAGCATCAAAGATTCATCCCTTCTCAAATTGCCTTCAGAAGGCACTACTTAGCATCCACAAAAGCTTTTGAAAATTACAGAGCTGTGATGTTTAATTAGGTCTTTTCTTATCCATGGTCAGGTAGGAAGCTGTGGCCTTCTCACAGCAAAACAAAATACATCAGAATTATGTCATCTTACTTACAGGCTACTACGTTGTTTTCTACTTGAGGAAATAATAGAAAACAATTGAAATCTAAGCATAAGTAGATTTTTGGATGCCTTTATTTAAAGCAATATTACTGAGCACCTTTGACTTCCTGTGAAAAAATGTAATGACTGTTTCCCTGCTTCTGGAGAGAGTCAAGATAAACATTTGCTGCAGTCTTCAAAATCATCTGATGGCAACGTACTTAGATGAGCTTTTCTGAATAATGCATATGTATCCAGGTATACCTAGGAACTTTAACTGATGACATGTAGAACTAGATGATTATTAATCCTGCATTTTTTATGATCTCACTCACTCACTGCCCACTGACGCTCCTTAGAGTAGGCTACTTATTTTAGAAGTTTCTGAGATCTTTCAAACAGCCATAACATACTCATTTTTAATTCTACCTCCATCAGACAGAGAACTCTTAGGAACCAAGTTAGCTTTGTTAAGCCTTACAAATGATATTAAAGGAGCTGTAAAGAAATAGTTATTTAATGCAATCAGTATTTTAATGCAGAACAAGGCATTAACCCTGCTAGGGACAAAGAATACTATTCAGGGTCTCCCTCAATACAATACTAAAATAAGGACCTGTTCAATGGTATAAGCAGTAATGAATCCATGAAAGGATTTTTTTTTGTATTTTTCGTTGTTTATTCAAGGTGTATATGATCTGTGTAAGTAACTAACATGGAATCATGGCCCTGCAAGTATTTCATTCACGGGAATATTTGATGGATAAATGCTCTGAAAATGAAATGAACCTAGCTTAGACAGAAGAGACAGAGATTAAAAGCTTGAAGGATTTGTTTTCTTCTTGTCAGTGCCAGAAGTATCTTACAATGGTTTAATAGTGATTTGGCATTAATTGTAAGAATAATTTTAATTAAAGAGAATAACTAAAATGTAATCTTTATGTATATAATATATATACACATGTATGTACATGTATATAATATGTATACATATGTATATGAAAATAGATTTCAAGACATAAAATCAACTGAGTATAAGAATGAAACCTTAGTATAAGAATTACTTCTTGCCTGAGAATACTTCAGTGCAAAAAGTCTACTGCTTCACATAATCACAAATTTGCATCAATGACCCTGGCACAAGAAGTGTACTAATGGAATGTGTTAATTCCACAGCTACTGAGAGGCATCACCAGTACAGAAAAGGGACAATGCCGGCAACAGGAATATCAGAAGTGGGGTGAAATATCACTGTACAGAAATTTAATGTTGTTCAAACCCTTGTAAAAAAATTCTTCTAAATATTTGTATTAACAACTTTGAAGTAACAGACAAATATGGTGACCTTTTCTGGATAAATTACTGATATAGTCTAATACCTAAAATTCTTATATTAGTCAATCTCAAGTTGTAATTTTATGTCTAACATTTCTTAAAACAAACATGACAAGAAATAGCAACGCTGAACCATTCAAAAAGAATAGGTACTATTTAATTTGATTTTTCACACCTCTTACTTTCAAACAGTTAATACAGTAGTAATAAAACATCTTAATTCCAGCACAATCAGCCCTCTTTTGTATCACAACATCAGCTGCATATTTCAGAATGGGTGAGAAATGGAGATCCTTGAGCCTCCAAAAAATGATGTATGTGTTTTATCTCATTGTGAATACAATTGGTGAGGAATTTTTCTTATTGATTTTTTGAAGAATCCTCAAAACCTCTTTCAAATCCCATCTGATTGAACTAAATCATTTGATTACACATTTACCCTAGGTTTCTGATTTGAAGGTGTTGGGAGTTACCTTAGCTCTCTTCACAGTTTCAGACCAGAAAATTTTGGGCACTTGGTAAAAACAAATTCCTTCACTATTTAAATTTAATAGATGTTAACCAGAACTCACATCTTAACAAAACATTTCACCGTTTTGTGTTTCTCTTCATCCTCAGAAGGAGCTCTGCATTATGGGCTGAAATGAATGACAAAACTCTAAGGCCTAGAGTTCTATGATGCACAGAGAAGCCCCACTGAAAACCCCTGGAAAAGACAGAATAAAATAAAATCACACCCACTGAGCACAGATTGAACAAAAGAAATTTGAAACATCATTCTCTAGTTTGCCCCTTCTGCAGACTTGGGGAATGCTGCTTGTTTTGACATTGTGAATTACTGCAACTCTGCAGAGTTCATTCACAGCTTTGCAGTAACAGTATTCATCTTTCCAGAAAGTCATCTGAATCTGAATTTGAAACACATGTGGAAACTTCTAGCACAGTTAAAAACTGCTGTTCCTTCACTATAATGATTCTACAACACCCTTCCATATAGTAAATGTTAATTGGCTTATCACAAGACAATCTGCCCAAATTAAGAGCAATTTAAGGGTTAACTATTACGGCTTTGTGAACTCCCATGCAATTACAAGAACTATTTATCTTTTTAAAATTGAAATTTCCATCAATTCAAACAAAAATAACTTTCCTCAGTACTCTTTTTAGAGCTGTAGTAAGGGACAGGCTATATCGGTTTGATTAGAAGACTATTTTCTTTCCCTTGAGATTGCCTTCCTACACATCTCTTGCAGGATGATTCATAGGGCTCAGTCATTTAGAATTGCAAATGTGGCATGGGACCTCTTGTCAGTTGACAAATGGTTGTAGTCACATTTAAACAAAGAAAGAAAAGACAGAAATTATACCATGGAAGAGATTAAACTTCACTCATTCTAACCATCGCAACTCCAGTGCTCCACACTCATCCATTGTTGTGATTACTCTAATTAAGGAACTTCACTGGTTTACTGGGTCTCTTACTTCACACGCATGTCATGGGAGGTGTATCTTGCCTATCCATGGTAGCAGAAGCTGAGACAGAAGCCATTTTGGCTCACAAAATGCGCTAAAGTAGCTGTCTGCATGGCTTATGCTTGAAATGTGCTTGTAAAATGTATTTAGTGTGCCTGAGCAGTCGACTCGGAACAGCAATGTGGAAATGTCATTCACCTGTCATATAAGCTGAACTTAATTATACAATAATTGCACATCCGATACACTGAAAGTGAAAGGAAGCAGCATTTCCTTGTACTTACCATGAAACAAACATGTATTATTCATTCACTTCGTTACTATACTGAAGTACTATTACAGGCATTACCATTTTGCTTCAAGGTACAATGAGTAATTTATTAAGTAGTGATGCAGATGTTTATAAAAATGCTAAACTGAAGTTCTGAAATGAACTACTGCAAAGAGCACGAGACTGGCAGTCTAATGGTCAGATAAAATAGGCAGTTATTTAAGGTTGGGCAGGACTTCTCAAAGGAAATTTTTGCACTTTCCCACAACCCAAGGTAGAGATACTCATGAGGTGTCTGTCATTAAAAGCAAAGAAACAAGCAAACAAAAAGTCTCCTAAAAGTTTCAAGAAAGAAACCATTGTAGCTTGAGAATACTTTGGTTGTGTATGTCATCAGCTGCTGATTTGCTGAGACTGAGTACTACTGCATGTCTCCCCTTGCCATTTCCCTATGATGGTTTACTCCAGAGCACTCAAGAGTTGGTCCTGATGCCTTAACAGTGATGCTACTGCTTCTGTATAGTTGCTTATATATATATATATATATATGATTTATATCCTCCCAGCAGTTCCCATGCTGCATACGGTACTGTGCAGACTAGCTCTCCACAGCTGAACCTTACCCTTAAGCCATCGAATAGGCTGTTCTGCAATAGGGGGGACTTTGTGGAAATCACAACAGAGGTGACAGCTAACAGAAACAGGAAGGAAAAATATGCGATTGAAAAGCAAAGATACATACAACTGCTTAGCAAATTTAAGGAATTTGAAATATTGCTTTATACACAGCTAGTCCAGCATGCACCTGTCCATCTCAAAAATAAGGCTTACATCATTCAGTTGCCTCCGCTTAATCTAGTGTATCCTGAAACAATCACTCCAGAACAGGGAAGGAATGTTTAAGATAAACATATTAGTGAAAATCAACATCATGAATAGTATTAAACAACTCCCAAAACATTTGCTAATGTACCTACTTTCAGCTTACAAGATTTTATTCTTCCTGCTTGACTGAAACAGAAATGAGCAGCTGTACTCCATCTAAGCGACATAAGATATTCAGTTGTTTAAATTAGAGACAACACGCCCTGCATAAATACATAGACATCCTTTTTTTTAAAGGATCCCACAGCCCTTGAAGGGGCCACAGGATGAAGGTTGAGCCAGCGTGGAAAGAAACTGCTCTTTAGACAAAACTGAAAGAGTAAAGTGAGAAAATAAAAGCTTTGACTAAACCAGGACCACATAGCTGAAGCTAAACAACGAGTTAAACCCAACCCTCGTGGAAACCTGTGTGTGACTTGTAGGGCCTTGTGGAGGGTGGGTACTCACCACCACGAGGTTAGCACTGCAGTGTACCAGGAAATGTGAGTGGCCCCTGAAGATGAAATACTCCTTTTTCTGCTATATCACCCTGCAACAGGGATTTTTACCTCCCTCCTTATTCAAGAAACTACCTAGCCCTATAAGAGAAAGGGGCCTTGCCTGTTGGCTGGCTCCTCTGCTCTGTATCTTGCTGCCAAAAGACCTCTTTTCGTCCAGTTTGAGAGAAGTGTCCTTCAGCCTGTAGTAGAATTGTCAGACTAAGTAATGGTAAACAGAAGATCACAGATTTGGCATACAGGGAAAAAAAAAAATAGGGACAAAGTATTACAAGTAATTAAATACTCCTCCACACCTTATTTGCTTTTCTTTTCAGACATGTATACAGCAATACACCTCACCACATAAAATGAAATTTTTCTACTTAGAACACAAGTAAAAATAGATTGTGTCAAACTTCAAATGGCTGAACAGGATATTCACACAGTCAACTTTATTCAGTGAATACACAGGCCTGGAATAGATCTTTGCTTTCCATATAGTCAGTGACACCTTTATGGAACTCCATAGCTCAGTAACCAAGCACTCACTTTTATTGACATGTACTGCAAGAGAAAGTATCTTTTCCATGACACTCGTCAAAGAACACTGAGGTTTTGTGTATTGCTAGAATGTAAGAATCCGTAGTGTGCCTTTGGAAAGATAATCAAGTTTTGGGCTCAGAAAATCAACTGCACCAAAAAGACTATCACTACAGAGCTCAACCATAGTGATTCACCCAACTATTCACATTCACCAAAACAAACTATAAGTAGCAATATCCTCTTTTAGTTCGATATAGCTTAATTCGCCAATACCCTTCGATAAAAATGTCTGAATATATTACAGGTGGGTAGACTTTGGGAATTCACTGGACAAGGCTTGGATCAGAAGTAATCCACAGGAAACTTTAAGAATTCACATGGTACTTGTAAGACCACAACACTTATTTTCCAGACTCCTGTGTATATCAGTTGGATTTTTTATAAGTTACCCTTTTTGGATCATTCAGATTTATTTTAACGTCTAAAGGAAAGAAGTAATTCAGCATAATAACAAGGATTTATTGCAGCCTTTGTGGGACCAAACTAAGTGGAGCAAGTGAGTGTGGTCTTTTCTCCTAACGGCATGACACATATGCAAGGTTTCTCAGTGCTCTGCGTTGACTAATGAGTGAAGCATCAATTCAAGCATATAGAACAGCTTCATGCATTCAACAGCAGCTCACCCAGGGGCATCAATTTTAGAATTTCTTCTATTCAGAAGGACTAAATACAACATACTTTTATATATAACTAGATATGTATATAGCCAAATATAGTTTCAGATGTGACCAAGTACTGAAATGCTAGGCAAGAGAAACGCCTTTAGATTTTTCAAAAGCAAAGAAGAAAATTTAATAACAACTTCTACAGGCATTAAAAATCAAGAAAATACAATGCCAGTTAGCATCTTATTAATTCAGCATAATGTGCATGTCTCTGTGTCCAGTCACAGAGAACAGAAATGTTCTCTGTGTAGGACAGAGAACAGAAATACACTTACCGCACCTCTTTAAAACTGCAGGAATTCCATAAATGCAAAAGCGATCATATTTTCTTATAGCTGCTAAATTGTCACAGCTGATGTATTCTTAATGGTAAGAGTACAGTGAACTACAGTTACCACCACTCCCTGGTGGTGCTCGCTGCTTTCTCAACATTCAAGGACAGGCTTACAAGCAAGGAAAGCATCAGACAGTGGGAGTGTGAACTGGGAATACTGCTACATTCAGAACGCTGCTCGCTCCAGAAATTTTATCACACATTTTTTAATAATTTATATTTTTCTCAGCGGTGCAAATGCTTGTAGCATCATATGTATACATAATGTATACATTCATGCAACTACTTGAGATGTGCAGTTTTTATTAAAAAAAAGGTTGGTTGTAACCTCAGGTCAGCAGGAATAGTAAGAGTGAAGGGCTAATAAGAGAAACTAAGAGTGTATTTAAAATTATTGCTACGGTTGGCCTGTGTTACCACTCCACAGAGGAGTGCTAATCCATGGATTATTAATTTTTGTGACCAGCACACTATAGTACTGCAAAACCCACCTTGGACAGAGAAACACTGAGATAAGGTATGAAAGATACGAGACAATAAAGACTACCATAGACATGAAATCCTCTTATATAGGTTACCACTGTCACTCTGGGCCAGGGGACTGCAGTGGTTAACATTCCGCATCATGTAATGAGTTTTTTGAAGTTATCACTTTAAATCAGATTGTGGAAAGAGAGAGTAGGAATGACTTAGCAGTGTGATTCAGATATCATTAGCACAAATCTAGCAAAACTCATGTTTTCTTTCTGATGCTACTTTAGCAGCAGGTAAGTATTGCCAGACTGTTAAAGAAATGGAGCATAAGATTTCTCTCACATGACTGTAATATGTAGAACACTTACCCGAGACACTGATTTTACGTGTTCCTAAAGGTATGGGTAATATCATACTATGCAAAAATGTATGGTTCATTAGTATCAATATTTTCCTGATAACACCTAGTTCCTTTCACTTACAGGTCTCCATGTGCTTTATACATACAATGTTTCCACTTAACAAGAAGCAAAGGCAGAGGCGGACAGAGGAGTGACATAGCTCAAAATGCCAGTGGGAGACAGAACTCAGATCTTCTGTTCCTCATGTATCACTAAGGCCCTTAAACAACTGCTCTTTCTCAGACTGCTAGTTAATTGCCTTCCCATGAATGGTGTAAACGGGAATTCAAGCAAATTCCATTAGCATTTTCTTACAGCAATGCCCTATCATCGGGAAAATGATTAATTTGGCTATATACAAGATGTAGAAGCCCAGGGCATTTACCACCTGTGCTGGTGAAACTTGCTATGATGTTATCTTCCATTCTATGTATTAGGACTACAGCAAATATTGCAAGCTGGAACATGTCCTTTTCCTTAAAGGGACCTCTTCAAAAGACAATAAAAATGAGTGTTATCTACTGTATTATTTTCGCAGTGATGAAAAATGCAAGAAAGCCACATAAAACCAGGAGTAATTTTTAAACTTTGTTATAATTCTTCCCCCCACCCTTTAAAATTCAGTACTTTGCTCACTTCAGAAGCAGCTGCATATATACTAGCTTTGGAGCCTTCTGTACATTGGGCTTATAATTTAGGAGATGAACTCAGACTGCACAAAAACTTCCAAAACACTCTCCCATCCAGGCTATTTAGAAGACCAGTATACTTCTATGCCAAAGACAAACTTTCAAGAGACAAGGTTTATTCGGTATTTCCTGGCTAAGATACACAAGACCCTTGCTTCTCAAACCTCCACCTTCAGCTGAGCCAGTTAAAACATTTTGACCTTGATCCTCATTACCCAATTAATAGCCCTACCTCACAGATGTATCTGTTGATTCTTCACATTTGAAAGACCACATAGAAAATACAGTCTCACAGCAAACGTCTTGTTTCCTCTTGTGGTATCTTAGAGTTAGAGCATGTATTTGCTTCTTTAGTTTACAGTATTTTCTCATCACTGCACCAAAAATCCCACAGAAGACCATAGCAACAGGCTGATTTTATGTGGAGAGTGATCAGTCATCTACGGCTGCAAGGAACAGTGAATCCCAATTTCATTTCAAAATCTAATGAAGTTGGCCTCTCAAATCCACTTGATGTATCTACTAATATTAGGCTTAGATTGAAATATAAGATTTCTTCCTCAAGACCTGTCATGATCATTTGAATCAGGGTTTTGCAGAATAGAGGAAAGGAGGCCAAAAAAAGGGGAACACGGTAACACTTTCAATGACACAAAAATTGATTAGACAAAAGACACAGGACACAGGAAGGGGGTTCTGTTTAAAAAATAAATCAGTTTTCAATGATAGCAATAATGAACTACTGTCACAGATTGCCTGGGGAATCTGCCTTTGACAGTTTCCTAAGAATAGGATAGCCATTCATAGCATTAAGAATGGAAAAATGGAAAGAATGGAGAATTCATGAGGAATGATACAGGGAAAATATACCCATACTGGACTAGATGACCTCATGAAGTTCCTTTCAATCCTATGCCTCTATGATTCTGGCAATTTTTACTTATACAGCACATATTACACTATCAATTTTGTCATGTATTTATCACAAAATACTAATGGAAAGACGCATCGATATACAACCACAGATTTGAAATAAAGAAAAAAGACCCACTTGGCCTTATACCGGTATTTGAAAGAAAAACTCTGTTAAGTTTAATCCAATTCCCAAAAGGCAGCAGAGCATTTAGGGTGCTGCTCTTTAATAAACTAGAGTCAGCTGTGGGGATTGAATGGCTGTGGTAGGTTTATCTTCTTTTGCAGCATTCATTATTTATTGCCATTAAGTTTACTCTTCCTTCACAGCACTAAGGCACTTCTGCTTTCTGTGTTGTATTGTCTTGTTACTACAGGGACATCTTACTCACCGACTTTATTGACTATTTTATCAAGCATCAGATAGAGTCATTGTACATTCTCCACTCAGTTTTACAGTGAATTATACCAGGACCTTTGTCAAGCCCCAGTGTCATTACAGCTGCTGAAGATCTACTTCAGCTTCCACACTGCATGAAACAGAAAGAAGCTGGAATAAGAGCGAGTATTAGTCACAAAGCTGTGCTGATGTCTTTTTCCATTTCCTCTTTTGACTATTTTTTGGCTTGTTTCTGATGTCAGAACTAAGTAAGGAGATAATACAGTGCTATGACAGCCCTGTGCTAGCTGGAAATGCAAGGATGTTCTCTGGAGGTCATTTCTATCCCTTACTGTAGGCATAGCTACAGCTGTACATTCAAGGTGATTTAAAGAGAATTATTTTAATGAAATGGTTACTGCTGTTACCTTTGCTAGCTGTTCAGTTTTTATGGGTTGAGAAAGCATTGCATCATTTAGCAAATACAGCAACTAAAGTGAAAAGCAGCCGGTTATGGTAAGAAAACAAACCAACACAAAGAGCAATAATAATTTAGCTTGTGATTAGAAAAAAATAAGTTAAGAAAACGATTGTAAGCCTGCCATTTCAAGCAGAATATTCAATTTTCTGCTAAAGCTAATTATTAGTGCATTTCAGCACATACCTTTCCCACTTTTATGGCCATATGGCGCCCTTACATGCTCTCTGAGCGCGTATGAGAGGTCTAATTTAAATTACCTCAAGCACTTACATAATGCTTTGTATGTTCAGAAATCTGTAAGATTCTTGGCTGGATATGCTCCGGTCTTTTCAACACTATTACTAGAGAGAGCATCGGGAGCCAGCCAGAACCTCTCTCCTGGCAAATTGTCGTTAGTCCTTGCACTGACAGAAGGTGCAGAAGCTCCTTTCCCCAACTCTGCTGCTGTGAGCCAGACTGGCAGTAGCTTAACAGCAGATACTCCTCCTTACCAGGAGTCTGAGTTTTGATTCTCAACACTCTATTCATGAGTCCATCTAGTGGATAGTATGAGATAGTATATTTCTACATACACGTAATATTATACTACCTCCAAACCCTTTTTTCTCCTACTCTAATCATAGCAGTTTTAAAAAAGATTAACTATATGAAAATTTGGCATCGATTTGAACGATTTCCTAAAAATTAAAACCCAAAGCACACTGAAATACTTGTATCTGTATCTTGCTTAGAACTTGGCTGCAGAAGCTTAATAAAAGCTCATTTCTACCAAAGGGCAGAAAAATTTTCGAGATGATGTGAACTGCAGAAAACAACTGCTTCACTTTGTGAATGATACTGAATTCCTCTAAAGGATTTTAGGGAGGCTGAGATTCTCAAGTGCTTTGTACAATCTTCCCCACACTACCCTTGAAGCCATTCTTAGCTCTCAGCATGTGTTGTAATCAGGGCTACAACTTGTCACTAGAACCCAGGGGCAAACATATTCAGTTGAGGGCACAAATTCACTGGATTCTCCTCCTGAATTGGCTTTCAAACATGCCTTCTACCTCAGTTTCCCTTCTCAGGCTTAGTCCTTTTGGACTCATACCCACAGGAGCTTCTCTTGCTTTTGTGTTTATATAGTGTTGAGCACTGAGCTTGCTGGACAATAGTTCCAGGGGTGAAGAACCCAGTGTGGTGCAGGGTCCACGGCCCGTACAGAGTTCACAAGTGCACCTCCCAGAAATCTGCAGATGCTCAAGGAGAGGGTGACTTTTTGCGTATTCTGTTTTTCAAAACCTAGGATCAGCTGGGGCCTTCAACTTCCAAACATTTCACTAGTCCTCAATACTTTTTTTGGTTTTCAAATTACTATAGCAAGCAACTAATCTTGCATAAAATTGATGTCTCCTGCAAATACCTCTGGCCACTCCAGTTTCTGAACTACACCACAATTTTGCTGCCAAGGCAACATGATGGCCATCCAACGTAACAAACCAGCTGCCAGTTCAGAAAAAGCATTGTGTGGAAACATTGGCACCCTCTATGAATTTGATGCAAACAGCTATAAATCTTCAAAAAAATAAAAAAACCAAACCAATCAACCAACATCCCACCACCAAATCAGTTCGTATATTACTTGATATTTGCAGAAAACTTCCATTTTTCCGCCTTTGAGCAGGAAAATTCTATTGTTAATGTCCACTAATTTATCTGTGAATTCACTTTTACTCTCTTTATTTTTTTCCAGGCTATTCTTTTCCACTGCTATTCTTGTCCCGTGTGTTATTACTGGAAACAAAAGTCTAGTTACATAGCATGAAAAATAAATAATAGTCATTCACGGTATGGGAAAGTGGGTTAAAAGCACCACCAGATCAATAAGGCACCCTGCATTTATTATAAACTTGTTGATCCTTGGGCCAGTGCTCAAAGGAGACGAGAATCATGTATTTAGGAAAAAAACCACCCAACCCACTCATAATACCAATAATTTTTGAAAGAGATGGCTTGGTATTTCTGTTCTGGGAAAAGCTGAAGAGGAACGAAGCTGTTCCTTCTTCACTCCCTTTCCAGTCTCGTCTCCAAACTGCAAACACTTCCCACAGCACCCCCTGCAGAACTATCTGGCTGGGGGCCAAAATTATGTCAGGGGGAAGGGTTAAGCGTTAAATTTAGTACATTACTGAAGAATGATGGAAGTGCTATCACTGGCTGCACTCAGCACACGGTGCAGTTCAGTTATCAGTTTGCGTCCAGACACATAGACATTTTGTGTATCGTAAGGTGGAAGTAAATACTCTTACAGATGTTTGGCAAGAGGTAAGTCTAGGTAAAACTGAAAGCCCTTTATGATACAACAGTATCTTCAGACACTGATTTTTGAAGAAAAAACTTAACTTGCACTTCAGTCTTGCTTCTGTTGAAAAAAACTATGAATGTTTACTGTATTTCTAGTATTTCAATGAGGGAGAGGCATCAGATGTATCTAGTAGGGAGCAAGAACACAAGCATTTGCTACTACATCCCATTGTATGTGTGATGGGTCTCCCGACCAGGCTTCCAGCAGCTTCTACAGAAGCACATCCTACAAGACTCTTTTACCTGCCAGCCAAGCTCCTCAGATACTCAAGGACATATAAGGTGGCACTAGATAGCTATGCTTAAGAATCTGGATCAGTTCCCAGATTCCCTGCTGGGCTTGCTGAAGATATAAGCATGAGTGCCAGTATCTAAGATCATAATTATTCTTTATTGCTAGTAGAAGCCATTTTAAAATACATTCTCTGCCTAAAAAACAGTCTCAGCTTTGTAGCTTCATATCGGCAAGAGCAGATTACACCAACTGGTCCCACATTACTGCAAAAAGATACTTTTCCATTTCTGCTTTCTCATGCTCTCCATTCTCACTTTAGTGCTGAGTTCACTTCATTTCAAATGCTACCAGAAATGCTTCAATTTAAGTAACTAAATTAAATTCCTACCCAAAGTACTTCACTGGCCCAGTTAATCATACTTAATATTACCCTTACCATTCTTCCTTGCTGGTCTTAAGCTTAAGCCCATTGATAATTTGTTTACATGCAATATTGTAAGTTAGTGTAGATGACACCTGCATGACAATTTTCAGTAGCTAGTAAAAGAATATTGTTCTTAATGCAGTATTTTTAATAGTTATTTTTGTCTTGTAAGAAAGCAAGCAAAGTAATACCGCCTATCAGAGACTAATCAGAATAAACCACTGTTTATTAACAACTTGAATTAAAACCCTGAATTTTTGAATTTTTAAAATTTTTTTATTCCATATTGCCTTCTGGTGTGCAATTTCTACTTTCATTTCTAATTAGAAATTCTGAATTACATATTTGTTGTGTTTCTTTCATTTTCCTTCCCCACACACTTTGTTTTGACTGGGGTTTGAAAACATTTTGTGAAGAATTGTTTCAGGTTTCTTTCAATCACTTCCTTGATGCTATTACAGAGCGAAGTGAGAAGAACTGAATGGAAAGGGACCAGAGGGAGATGAGGAAGACTGGCCATATTTCTGATCCTTTCCGTCATGCCTCCATCCATCTCACCTCTGGAGCACCTTCTAGACAATGCTTGCTGAGAGCTATTGTCCAGTGGCTGACTTCACTTCTTCTAATGTATACACTAATGTATATATTATATGTCCAGGAGTAGAAAATCAGTGAAAAACTCCTCAAGTTTTTTTACACTCTGCAAGTATTCAAGTCAGGCTTGATTACTCCTTTGTATATGGAAAAAGCTGTTATTACTAACAATATCAGTCTTCTGCTCTTGTGGGTCTGATCTTACTTTAAAACAAAGTTTTGCAGTGGCACAGTTGCAAACTATACACTTTCATAGCAAGAAAAAAGATGGAATCTCTTGGGAAAAGGACTTGGAAATGAAGAAAAGGACTAAGAATAACACAAGGTAACAGGGGTTAGGAATATACTGTGACATCATTAAGAAGCTCCTGCTTATAAAAGCCTTCAACTATTTTCACATTCAAAATATCATGCACAAGAATAAGTATGACAATTTAAGTCATCCGAGGTTCTCATTACAACAGTATGGATTTGTAAAATTGTAGTCTTTATCAAACCATGGAAAACCTTAGTCTAAATTCGCTAATTTAGTAAACTTTCACTACTGAATTCAGTTAAGGGTTTAGGTGAAAAATCAAGTATCTTTTTTTTATCCACACATGAATATTGCATGGTTATTTGTGAATATGAATATAAATATATATACGTATTCAAGGATGATATTTTCAAGAACAAAAATAGACAAAGATAGGTAGCATTGTCACATCTACTTCACAAGAGGGTCTACAGTTCTACAGTCTTAGAAACTAGAAATTATCTACACAGAACAAGAGCAGAGCTAAATCGTGGCCTTACCGAGTAAAATAATTATATTGATTTTTAGCAACTATGCTTGTCACATGGTATCATAAACACTTTTTCCGAAGGCTTGTCATTACAATTTTCTTATGGTCTCAACTAACTGGAGCTCACAATTGCTTTATCACTTCCCAGTACAGGGGATACATACAATATATACAAGAATGAAGGAGTAATATTTACTCACATGTACCACCTTCTAATTATTCCATCGGAGCTACTCTCACACACATTGCTATTTTTATTTTGTGCTGTAAATACAAAAAAGTAATCAACACAACTAATCTACATTGGACATACATATTACACTTTTAAAAGCTATAAGCTTTCCTCAAAAAGATGGGAATTTTTATTTAAGGCAAGTAGAAGGGAATTGTCAGGTATTTTATACAGAGTAGTATAAAAGGTTGGCATTTTCCTTCATATTCAAGAAAATTTACCAAATTTAGACTATTGGACTTTTAAAGACAAACTCTCTGTGTATATGTGATTGAGTAAAGCAATTGTTAGAAATCAGCATGCTCATGGCTGAGTAGACAATTTATCAACCAACCAGTAGAGGTCTTCTGAAGATTTGCCACAGGCAATTTAGCCGCAAATGAGTATTTCATTTAGCCTGAATGTGCATGCATCTGTCTGGAAAAGGAGGTGGGCGTTAACTCGGTCCTCTGCGTGGGTATAGGCACGGCTGCAGAGGGGGGCATGCCAGTTTTGCTACATACATTAAAATAAAGCGGGGAAAAAAGGGATATGCTACCTTCTGTATTTCACACAATTTAAAAAAGCACGCTGCTGACTTCTGTAACTGTGGAAAAGTATCTGAAATATCTTTTAAACTACTCTTAGGAGTACAGGATGGTTTAAACAGACTCTTTATGCAATTTTGTTCTCATTTGTTTACAAGTTTTTGCATGCACAGAAGCAACGTTTTTTAGAAGTGACTTGTTGACTCCAATATAAGGCCCAAGAGGTAATTCTGAAAAATCTCATCCTTGTTGATTGAAATGTAATGGTATTAGAAAGGAACAGAATGGGGACAATGATCATCTTTGTTGGTCCAACAGTATTTTTTAAACCGCATATCCTTCAAAGAGTTTATTAAGAAACCTCATGTATCAGTCAAGCCAAGCAGAGCTAATTTCCAGTAAAGGAAGTATTGTCAAGAACAAAGGTAATTTAAGTAATGGAATAAGGAAAAACAGAAATAAAAATTAGACCTATAGTTTCCATGAAGTGTTTCTACTCTTTTAAAATTTTAAGACAAATGACAAAAAATTGAAACGTGCAAAAATGAATGATCAGACACATTCTCACATGCAGACACCCTTTCTTTACAAATTATACTTTATATTTACTTTATAAATTTATAATAATATCTTTATTATTTTATATTTACTTTATATTTGTAAATTATACTTCTTTAGAAATAATTTTGGTTCATGAAAGCATATCTTGCTTCGAAGAGGAAAACAGGTATCACATACCTCAATGTGCCATTAAGTCGGGCACTGAAAGGGTTTTAAAGTACTTTACCAGTCAGCACACAACTAATCACCGTTTCACAGATTGCACAATGGAAGCATTATTTTCACTACTAAACTCTTACCCAGACACAGCAACCTGGTCTAGTGGGAGGCCCATGGCAGTGGGGTTGGAACTTGATCTTTAAGGTCCCTTCTAACCTGAAGCATTCTATGATTCCATGGTTGTGCTTCACATCCTTGATCCTAAATTCCAAGCTTTCCTGTTCCCTCCACTCTCCCTTCATCTAAAACTATATCAAACCAGAAGATATACAATTCATGAGACTTTTAGTTTTTCACAAAGGACCAGGAAAGTATACACATGTGAGTAGGATGCTAGGGGACAACAGGCAATAAATTAAATCACACACACACATTCATATACATACTATAGCTTCAGCCCACATATCTCAGTTTTACTTACTGTGGAGAACTCTGCAAATAATTGCCACAGCTACCAACACGACTACAGCTTTATCAGTGCTGGCAGCCCT
This sequence comes from Gallinago jamesoni, assembly GCA_025769975.1. Classification (NCBI taxonomy): domain Eukaryota; kingdom Metazoa; phylum Chordata; class Aves; order Charadriiformes; family Scolopacidae; genus Gallinago; species Gallinago jamesoni. The sequence goes on along the minus strand of JAOQGH010000023.1, from coordinate 8,724,123 downwards.
AGTGTTGATGGCACCCCAGCAGCTGTCAGTGGCATCATGTCTCTTAAACCAGCTCAGTGCCAATCTAATTAACACAGCGCTGAAACAGCTGCTAGTGCTGGAGAGCTGTGAATATTGCAGCTCCTCATATCACTAATGTCAGTGGAGATGCAATAGTGGGAATGTTCTGTAAATGTTCCCCAGTGCAGAACAAGCCTATGTTGGCAATGACCTGGATTTCTGCCCTTGTTGGACATAATACTTAAAGGAAGGCGTCAAACTCAACTCTCTACTTAAAGTCTAGTTAAAGACTCCCCTTCCCACAAGTTTCCTGACAAATTTTGAAGTTCTGGATACTCATTCTTGTATCTGATTTAAGCACTGTCTATGATCCCACTGTTAGAAAAAGAACTGTACAGACAACACAACCCATGCAATTGTTGCTCAGCACTGAAGAAAACCTTGAGAAAAGGCCAAACCTATTCTGATAAGAGGTCCAAAAAAGGCACTATCTGCTTTTATTATTTCTTAATGAAAAAATTCACTATTTGTAGACTATTACAATGAAGTGCAATTGTACATACCTCAATAGAGGACACAGACGATTTTTAATGTTTGATGCCTCCCGTATCTCGTCACTTGGATTAATAAATGTGCTACCATATCTTCAGAGAGGCTTTCATGACTCATCTGAGAAAATCACTATGATCACTTTTGTCTGTTAAAAATGGCAATTATGGAACAGGCTTCAGGATGAGAAAACCAGGTGAAATACCAACTAAGTATAATGAACCAGACAAGACTGTCAAAAAACCAGATTGTTGTAAACATGCTTCCTTCCTAGGGGAAACAGCCTCCATCAATCTGCAACTCATCTGTTACACAGTGGGTATGGGGAAAGACAGGTCAATGAGTTCACAGAAGAGGCAGAAGAACCTTTTAACTGATGTAAAGTCATTTTCTCCTTGAACAGAAGGGATTTGGGAAGATCTACTCTCTGTTTCCGAGGCAATACCCTAACAGTCTTCCCAAAGTCAGGGCTCATAATAAAGACACAAGTGAACTTTTAGGAGAAAACAGGAAGACATGAGAGCCAAGAGTCTAGGAAGCACTTGGGAGAGATAATATTTTGCAGGATTGAATTAAAGAGAAGAAAGCTCTGCCTGATGTCTCTAAATAAATCAGCATAACCTTTTCTTTTGGTGTACTGCAGATACAGCTACAGTTTAAGTTTGATTTATTGCAGTGAAAACGCATCAAAGACAAGCATTGTCTCTTTTCCATACTTGCATAGCACAACTGGACCCTCTTGAGTACTACCACTATAGAAACAGCTGCTGACCCTTTATTGTGACTGAGAGCTTTTTCTCCAGTGAACTGCATAACTTAAGTGACCCACTTAAAACATTACTATGAAAATTTTCCTCAAAGTCCCTCACTTATTTGGCAGTACTTACATGAAATTATAGCAGAACTTTTGTGTGCTAAGGGTAGAGTTGATACGTGCTGTATTCACCTCCCCAATATGGGAGTAAATGACCATTTCTCATTCAGCAGCAGAACTAAGGGGATGGGGCACGGTATAAATCTCACAACCCCAAACACGATGGCTGGGATTTCTGGACAGAGTGAAATCTCCATTCCAGTACATTAGGAATTAAGAGAGTCCCAAACATAGCAGCCAGTGCAGATGGCTGCCTTCTAAAGCTCCTGCTGGCACAGAGTAGTGGCAGATTGTTCAAAGAGGGACAGAGTTGGGGAGCAACAAAGCAGCCAAGGATAAAAGTTACATCCAGCTTTGTTCCATGTGCAAAAGGAAGTCTATTATGCGCCCTTTTTGCTTCCTCTGTTGCAGGAAGCAAGACATTTTAAAGGACCGAAGTATAAAAATGTAAACATTATTTTTCTTCTCTTGGCCATACAGAAATCAGGAGTTGTCATTCCACTGAGATTCCTTGAAGAGAGCTTTTAATTTGGGGCACTGATGGTTACGCTCCTTCACAGATACAAGTAGCTGCAAAGTCTGAACTCTCGTTTCAATTTTAATCCCTTAGCAGACCCCTGAGAACACAACAGGGTTTTTTTAGCTCTTCTCTGTGGGAATATTTGGCTGAGTTCCTGCCCTTATATATATATATAAATTATATGAACTTTTCTATTAGCTATGTATTTTAATCCCAATTATGTCTGTGTAGGAATGTTTGGATCTCTACATAAAAATATATTCAGCCTGTTTACATCCAGGCTCACTGAACCTCTTGTTATTATACCCATAGAAAAAACAGGGCATACACTGTTTTCTGCCTGTGTGACCTGCAGCACTCCCACCAAACCACACGGCAGCCACTGCCTCTCCATTCTCTACATGCAATGACCAGGGGCCTGAACACAGTGGGAAACTAAGTACCACAACAACAGAAATACATATATATTCCAACAACAGAGGGTTTTTTTATTCTGATGCTCAAATCACAACCAATGTCAAGGAATCCCATTCCCAAGCTCTTGCCATTCCTCTCAGCCTGAACTTCTGCTATGCAAAGATCCTTTTGGAAGTCAAAGGAAATGATCACATCACAAAAACATACGTCTAGTCCGTTCCAATATCACTCACCTGCTTTTAAACCAAAGCTTGCTTTTGGTTTGTTACACTGACGTATTTAAAAGAGCAGTAATAGCTTCATTTTCTAGACAGAACCAGCTCATTGATACAATATGCCAAAAGCTTTTTTAAAAAAATTATTCTAAGTTGTATCATTCGTTGCTGAAGATAAACACTGCCTTAGAGAAGACCCCAGTAGCTATATAACAGCCTACCACAACAATAAATAATTGAATTGAATTGAAGCAGAATACACATTAAACTGCATCTGCATCCAACACATTGTACCACTGCTAAACAAAGGGAGAGGACTGCATCTATGATTCAGCTTTCATAAATAAAGTCTATCCACATAGTTACTCAAACCAAAGAAAACTACCCTTTATTAAGACAAAAAGTATAGAAAATTTGTAACCAGAATCAGCACTGAATTGTGAGATCTTACACATCAGGAAAACAGCCATGAAAATTCCTTTTTACTGTAGCAGTATCACAACTTATCCAACTCTTTCCCTTTCATACTGATGTCACTTAACCAGTTAATAATTCTTTTCCGTTACTTGCAATTTAATCCAGATTTTAGAAAACCTTTAAATGCATTTTATATAACTTTCATTATTAATTTGATATTAGAAAATATAACTGCATTTGTTGCTTGTGTGATATAAGTTAATTGCATGTCAAATAGATTTATCTACGATATAATTAATCAAACTTAATGAGTATTCTTTTCATATTTGCATTACAGTTAGCTTTTAGACAGCACAGAAATGTCAAAGCAATGGAGAGCCTAAAGCTAGGTTTTGGCTTTTTTCTTGACAGCCCTAAATAGAAATATCCTTCAGTAGTGCCCAGCTACTCAATCTACCAGCTAATCTTCACAATAAGTAAGTTAACATGTGGTAAAAGAAACTTAACTTTCAAAAACCCTTTTCTTGCCATCAGCTTGTATTTTGAATTAATATCCTGAATATAGATGTCATGATTCACCAAAGTACAAATGGGGGAAGAGACAATAAAAGCCTTTTACTTCTTATAGCAGGGGAAGGTAACTGCATTCTAGTAATTTGATCACCTGTGCTGTTACTAGAGTTGGAGGTAACACAGGATTTTATTTATTCTCACCTTATGAAAATAAGAGCAAGTGTTCTAGATTCCTTGGGAAAAAAGAAACAAGCTGAAAGTACATTCACAGTAACAAACACTGGATTCTGGCAAAGTTTTGCTTTTACTAGACTATCCAGGAATATTCCTTGATCAAAGCTTTTTATTTATTTACTTGCCCTGTTTCTCCTAGTGATCTCCTTTTACCTGGAATGAATGTTGATAAAAAAATTAAATGAGAAGGTAGATGAAAATAAACATTCAGTAAGAAAAGGAAAATCAAGTACCTCTTGACTGTGCTTGGTACAGGTATTGAATGCAACATTCAAAGGCACTAGACTGAAAGCAACCAGCAGCTAATCTTGCTGCAGCTGGAGCAACAGAGCAGATGATGGAAACTACAAATGACTCGGTGACAGTGGATACGCACCCATACATAAAATAAACACAATCTTCAGAGCTTATACACCATCGCCTAACCATACTTAGCCTTTTTATTTGTTCATGTACTCTGGAGCCCAAGTCAAGCTCCTACTAAAACACCAAGCCAGTTCACAGTTCTTGTAACTTAAGCCCAGAGGAAACAGCTGTGAAAGATGGGAATCACTGGCATGGGAGCCGCTTCCTTGTGATCCTGGCCAAACTTAAACCATGCTGGTGCGTGGACAGACCAAACATCAATCTGTGAGGTGATGCTCAGCAACTGAGCATTTGGCTATGCAAACTATTGTCCAATATGTTGCCATGAATGCAATCATGCAAGAACTGGTATCAGGCCAATTCCCAGTGCAGCCCATAAGCGAGAAAAGACATGAAGTGTGTGCGCAGCAAGAAGTCTCAGCCTGCATAAGCAGCTGAGCAACCGAGGCAGCAGCAACTGAACCACTTCACCAGTCTGAGATCAGCAGGCCTGGGTGTTATTGTCTGCAATCCTACTCAGTGCTCAATAGTCAGATTTTTGTTTATGTACTTATGTTTCCTACCTGCTGCACGACTTTTTGCTCACAAAAGCTCATTCCTACACTTTTCACTCAGGCTGCAAAATGCATTACTTTAGTACAATTTTCTTCCTTTTCTTTTTAAAATGCATTACGAAGATTATTCTATAAATAAGAACAATGTATTCCACTGAATCATCTTCTGAATGGAACAATCACTTAAAGGGTATTTTTTGATTCCCGCTCAGGGAAGGGTGATGGAGGTTCCCTTTATGAGACTTCTAAAGAGTAGACTTATCTTGCTATAAATTACCTGGTATCTTCATAATTTCTCATTTAAAAAGACAAAGAACTTGTTTAGATCCTTCCCTCATGCTTCAAAAACATGACAGAATGGAACAAATACTTTTTGTCTAAATTAGCTGAAGGCTGATCAGGGGAACTGATCTAGTTTAGGGAACTTATTATGCACCTGGCACTAATAAAGCATGTATGAAAGGATTTTGTACACAATCCATATTTTGTGGTGTATCAAAGTACTGTTCTGACAAAATAGTAAAGGGACTGTCAGAGAAAGCTTTTTAGCTCTAAAGTAGTCCTCTGCAGACTCGCCTAAGCTAGCTGTGCCTTCGTTAACCCAAGCAAAATCCAGCAATTTGGTGGGGTGGCTGAGGGCCAAGGCGCCTGGGCACAAGGTGCCTAAGATCTGAAAGTTGTTCATGTTCCTGCCAGGGCTTAGTGCATCTCAAGAAGTTTTTTTACATGTTTGCAAGGGACCCAAACTGCTATGTAGGCACAACATGGACGCTTTGTGCCAGTCATCTCAGCAAAGACATTCTTTTCCATACCCCAAGAAGCAGTAACAGAGAAAGGTATAGCTAAATCAGATGGTTGGGACCAGATGTGTAGACCAACAGGAATTGCACATGAACAGTCAAACACCTTGACTTTCACTTGCTAAGCACAAGAGACATTAAATTACCTTTTGAATCATTAGAATCTGAACTAAAACATGACAAATCAGAAGGACTCTTTCACAATTAGCCAATCTTGGGAAAGGAGTAATGCTGCAACCTATTAATTGTTAACAGAAATAAATGTTGATTATGAAGAACAGATTAATTACCTACAGAGGACACACCTGAATTAAAATTCAATGCGTGGCTATAACCCAAACCAATTTCACCCAGGCACAACCATCACTAAAAATGAAATGAAATTAATCACTAGGAAAAAGGTGGCCTTGGATGTACAGGGAGTGTTGCATAACTTTGAAACTGAGAGGTCCAGAGAAAATAAACTCCTAATAATCTGGCTTTAAGCAAAGTGTGGACAGATAGGCCATTCATTAGAGAATGAACAAATAAAGGGATGTATTTATCACATTCTGGTCTATGTCAGAGGGACTCCATGTAAATTATATTTTTTTCAGTGTTGGCAGTCCAAATATGGCAATATTTAGAACCTTGAATTTTAAACTTCTCTTTCTTTTGTTTGGAATCTTGAAGTGGGATTGCCAATTTTTGTTGGCCTTACTCAAATCACGGCAGCCAGATGTAGATGTCCTTGCTTTTACCAAAATTTCTGTAGCTTTAAAGACCTTCCAAAGAAGAAACGATGGAGATATAAATCCTCCTCTCAACCTGGAGCAGAGAAATTGGAATGGGCCAGACCATTCCTCCCTTCTAAGAGTTGTAATCAAAGCTACATAGCTACAACAGTATGTGCAAGGACTCTAGGGGAAATCTATTCAATGGAGTTTAGATAAAGTACTGAGTTTTGATAGTGGTAGGTTTGAACTTGTATATTATTTCATTTCAAGCTATGTTTGTAAATCATATGTAAATTTGAGACTTGTGCCTTGAGTCTAAACTCATTTGACCATAAAAATAAGTGGCACATCTAAATCTAGAAGTTTGCACTGACACAAAAGGACAACGCATTAAACCTTGTTGCAAAGATTTTAAGGGCTAAACTCTAGCCTATGTTCTCCTTACAAAATGTCACTACTGCTCCAACTCATCTCATAAGTGGATCATGTATATATTAAATGACTCATCTCTTTATGAAATGAACTACTTATGTATTAAAGTTCAGATTCTAGCTAGTTCTAAGCTTTGAAGCAAAACAAGTGAAATGATATTACTGCAGTGTTCCCAAAGAGGTTACGATGGGATGAGTGATGTCAGTGTTTGTTTGGCTGTACACAGACATGCACACACATTCTCATGAACAAGCAAGTAAAGGAATCAAGGAAGGGGTGGAAAAGACTTATGCTAACAGAGGAGAAGGTACACTACACCTTCATGCAGCAAATTACTTCCCCTTAAGGAAATGGGGTAACGGGCACTGGGTTGCAATAGCTGCACAATCCTTATTCTGGAGAGATCAGCAGACAGTCACAATCTAGCAATACCTTAGCAAACTGAAGAGGAAGAAGAGACAAAGAATTCCAGTCTCTTTCAATATTAGGCTTCATCTTAAATACCTGCTATCTTGTAGCTCATTAGGTGGTATCACTTTGTCATAAAGTTCCTTAATGTCACTGAACATTGCTCTCAAAGGTGGAGAAGGTCGCAGTAACAAGCAGGGGCTTCTATGCTTTGGTTGATGATTAAAATAACCTGTCAGTCTGTAAGAACAAAGCTACGGCCATAAAATTTCTCTTCTGTGATTTCACCTTTTTGTTAGAATCAAGAGGAAAAAAAAGTTCCAGACCTGCAGCAGCAAGCCGGGAAAAAAGTATTTGAGCAAAACACTGAACATTCAAAAACACAAAACAGAAGTTGAAGTGGAATACTTCTCTGATGTTTTGTGGAAGTAAAATTACGCGAAATACATTCTATAAGACTGCAAAAGACAGCTGTGTGTTACATCCTCACTTCCAGCATTACACTTAGAGAGGAAGCCAGAAAAGAAACTATGCTTAAAAAACAATAGACAATAAAGCTTGGGGAAAAAAAAATTCCAAAGAATTGGCTTTTCACATGTTTTACTGATGACTTCTTTACAATTTTAACTCTCTTTACAGAAACCTAGAGCTCACAAGAGGTAACTTCTTTTGCCTTACTTTGTTTCAAACTGCTGATGCATCCAGGCAAATTGCTTTATTTAATGTAGAATCAGGGGGAACAATTTGTCTCTAAATACAGAAGCGATATGGCTCCTAATGGCTGACGGCTAGAATCTATCACCTAATAACAAACCTGCACTGCCGATACAACCACTCTCTGAAGGTAAGAAGTTCATCACTACAGGTAACTCAGCAAACTCCCCAGTAACAACAGAAATCTGAAGTATTGAATCAGGTACAGACAAGTAAAAGTCCCAAAGAATTTTTCAACCTGATGATTATTTATGAGGATGTAAGTGAATCTTGGAAAGACGTAAGCACATACTCGTATCGAAAAAGCTACAAAGGCTTCCAGTTTAGCTAAAAGGGGCCATTTTACTTACACCCATACTCCAAGATAAAAACTACACTGAAATAAAAAAACAGCAAGATCACTCATCACCGGAAATAAGTGCCCCATATACAGTTTGGCAACAATACAGCATTGGAAGAATTACTTTTAAAGAGTGAAAACCACAAAGACATACCAATAAAATTTACATGATCCCACCCCTTATAAAAAAAAAGCTGGTTTGATTTTAATGTTTTCTGTCTAATTTGCATCCCTTCGGTCATAGATTAGTTTGGTATGTCTTCTTTTAGTTGCTGTTTTCTTCCTTTGAAAAAAGAAAACTCTGTGTTTCCTGTATTTATTATTGTAATCACTATGTATTGCTGCATCTTCAAAATTTCTTCTGAAGCCTTGCATGCTATTAGGGTCAGACTAACAGGGCTATAGCTACCTGCAACCTCTATCCCTTCTCCGCCTCCCCCCCCCCCTTCTTTAATCTCAATCATATGGAAACTCTGGTACCAAAGACCTATTAAAACGATTTAAAAATATTACTATTAAATAAAAATTACTATTATAAAACGTATAGCTATTCACATGGTTCTAATTTGGACAAAGAAATTTTTTTTGTTCTTTGCCTTAGCTCTAGATGTGGCAATACGTTTCACCATACACTATTTTCTAGCAACTGCACTACCTTTAATGTCATCATCTTTACTAAAAACTAAGGCAAAACTGGACTTCAGTAGGGTTAGTTATGTGCAACAAGTTTAGTGTATAGGTCACTCAGTAAAAGGCTATGCCAGTAATGTGTACAATTTTGCCTCTAATTAAACAGCATACTCAGTTTACTTACTTTGATGAGGAAATAGCTGACAGTAGGGATATAGAAACGGATTCTATATAACCCATTTATATATCATCCTCTTTTTCTTTTTTCTTAAATGAACTGGCATAAAACATTAGCTGCATGTTTGTGATCATAAGTCAATGAACACAGAACAGCACATATCAAAAGCTTAAAAGAGCATCACTCATAATACAGATGTTAGGACAAATACAAGATAACGGACTGTGTAACCATTAAAGTTCAAGCCAAGACAACATCAAAATACACTGGGATTTCTTCTATTTTCCCAGCTGCATAGCTCCCACATACACCATCACTATATATAGCATACATTTTTACTGATTGTTCTGTTGAAGTGTTATGCCTAACTTGATCAAAGTTAGTAATTGCAATGTTATTGAATATAACACTCTCTCTCACTTTCTCTACTACAAATATCCTGTTTATTGAGTTTAACTGTGTCGTCTAGTGATGTATGAAGATGTCCAGCTAGTAAGCACTAACATTTACTATGTTGCAAACTGAACCTATTTTGAAACACATAAACCAGGTTTACACCCCTTATTTTAATTATAATATAGATATGCTATGGTAATATCTCTTTAAAATGCCTTGAGTACTTACATTATGCAGCATTTACTATGTAACAGACATTTAATCTTTGGAGAGCTCATGGATATTGCCAGCGTGCTTTTTTTGGCCTCCTTAGAAATACTCAGACTCGAGGAGTTGTTTTGTTTCTAAATGACCCTTACTAGGAAACACACTGCTTGATCACTGGCTTTGATCTGCTGTGTGTTCTCGGATGAACTGTGCAGATCCTACTGCACCCAAAATGAATATTGATTGTTTGGTTCGAGCATCAGCCTGGAACATAAGGGTTCTCTCTGCACTGATGTCCTTACTTTAATCACTTTATGAGTCTTACTGTGACACAGAGCTGAAATGAATTTTCCTACGGCATTTTTTTTTATTTCTGGATGAAAAATAGCATGTAAGAACTTAACGTTATTATTAATAGTACTAAAACTGAACATACTGACAGAAAATCATTATCTTCTGGATAGACAGCTACAAGTACTTCTCAGTTATTCTTCCTAAAAACCACATACCGTGATTGTTTTTAAAACTGTATTCTTAAAAACATTTAATCAAATTAACAAAACCACATATAAGTCTACTAACGTAACTTAAAGCTGGTTAGTTCTGGCACTATAGAGAAAAAGCACAGACTAGATTCTTTCATTTCTCCTTTACGACATTCTTCTCAAGTAGAACAAGACTCCAGTGTTTGCACTGCGAGTAGACCTTGCCAATAGTATTCATTGAATATGTTATTCTGTAAGTGTTGCCATTTTTCACTTAATATAATTCAATTAATATTTTTGAAGTATTTATACTCATACAAATCCTCAGGATGCCATCCAGAGGAACCCTGACAAGCTTGAGAATTGGGTCCACGTGAACCTTATAAGGTTCAACAAGGCCAAGCGCAGAGTCCTGCTCCTGGGTTGGGGCAACCCCTGGTGTAAGTACAGGCTGGGGGATGAAAGGATTGAGAGCAGCCCTGTGGAGAAGGACTTGGGGGTACTGGTGGATGAAAAGCTGGACATGAGCTGGCCATGTGCACTCACAGCTCAGAAGGCCAACCATACCCTGAGCTGCATCAAAAGTATGGCCAGCAGATCAAGGGAGGTGATTCTACCCCTCTACTTTGCTCTTGTGAGAGCCCATCTGGAGTAACACATCCAGTTCTGGAGTCTTCAGCACGGGAAAGACATGGACCCGCTGGAGCAGGTCCAGAGGAGGGCCATGAAGACGTTCAGAGGGCTGGAGCACTTCTCCTATGAAGACAGGCTGAGAGAGTTTGGGTTGTTCAGCCTGGAGAAGAGAAGGTGCTGGGGAGAGCTTATTGTAGCTTTTCAGTACTTAAAATGGGGCTTAGAAAGACGGGGACAAACATTTTACCAAGGCCTGTTGTGACAGGACAAGGGGTGATGTTTTTAAACTAAATGAGGTTACATTTAGACTAGTTATAAGGAAGAAATTTTTTTTACACTGAGGCTGGTAAAACAGTGGAACAGCTTGCCCTGAGAGGTGGTAAATGTCCTATCATTGGAAACATTAAAGGTTAGGATGGATAGAGTTTTGAGCAACCTGATCCTGTTGAAGATGTCCCTGTCCCTAGCAGGGAGGCTGGACTAGATGACCTTTAAAGGTGCCTTTCAACCCAAACCATTCTATGATTCTATGATAAATTATTCAGATAATGATAGCAATCAAAATGGACGATACTAAACATGGACTTTGTTTTAAACAGGCACTTAAGGCATTTCCTATGAAGATATGGGAATTAAGCTTATTCTAACCTGATAAAAACACACTACATAACATGTGCCACTGTCAAATATAACCTTACCTCACGATTAAATTCAAATTGTTGCTCAGCCAGTCAGAACAGCAATGATTACCAAGACTAACTACATTGGTATTACAAAACAAAATTTACTCTAACCCAAGTCACTTAATAACACCAATCTGTGTTGTGTTGCTCTGTTATCTGAATTAGGCTTGGCAAAACAAGTAATTTCTTCAGGCTTCTGTTCTCTAACCAATACAACATCAATACGGAAGAAAATACATTTGAAAATAAATTTTAATACATGACTGACTTTGTGAGATATTTTCCTGTCATGAAGAACCCCAAACTTTCATAAAATTCAAGTCAGACCCATATCCCCTACCCCACATATGAGGTAAGAGAGGTTTCACAACAGCCAATATGTTTTCAGCGTATATCTCAAGATAGGATGACAGCTTTTTAACAGTTTTTGAGCAATACAAAAACCAGGACTAAAGTATCCTACCAAACACCAAGATAAAAATCACAATTTTTGCTGGGCCTCACCAACACTTTTGTTTTCTTGAAAGACTACCATTCTTCTACCAATTTTATTATTTTCCCATGGAACAAAGGTGTTCTAGATGCTTGTTTTATAAAATGGCTTCACTGAGTAACTCTAGTTTCAAAGATTACAACTAAATGATCTTTTTCTTATTTCCTACTGGTATTTCTGACTTCTGCAAGCCTCTGGATTTCATCTCTTCTGTGGGAGAACAATAAAAAACTTCTTGCTTATGATTTTTTAAAATGTGAAATGCAAGTGCACGATGAATAGAATTTTGAATACACACTATCACACTATGAGCGATTACCCAGAAAATTTAGGGAACACATACAAATACTTCCGTGCTTAAGATGATTGCTAACCCTGTCTCACAAAGCTGTTTTCTTCTGCTGCTTTATTCTGCATTCCCTTGGTCATAAGTTAGTTCAATGCATTCCTCTTGTCACTGTAGTTTTCTTCCTTCAGAAAGGAGGGGAAAAAAAAACCCCACCAACTTATGTGCTGTTTATCCACAAGTATCATGTCTATAGCTCCTCTGCTCTTTTTTTATGCTTTCTGCCTGAATTCACTTCAAGTACATATTCCATATAAACCCCATTTCTCCTTTATAAATTACAAATAACTATTATACCAAATATTTTATCTAGATGTATTTCTGATATTTTGACATATGAAGCAAAATAAAAAAAAGAAAACTCCACAATGTTTCATGTCTAATTGTCTGAGTTATTTACCTATTATTTCATTTCACTTGCTCTAGGAATGATATGTAAGGCTCTACATTTTAAGCAAAATGACAATTAAGGTAGACTACCACCACATCTCTGAATGAAACGTTAAGCGTTCTGTGTTTCTCTGCTTTCAAAAATAATACTTAATTTACATGCAACATATCTGAAATTTATTTTGACCATGAAAAATTTATCCATCATACATAACAATACGAAGTATTGAGTGAGGGACATTAAAACAAAGACATTCACCTACTTCTAAGATCTTTATAGTTTAAAAATCACCTACTAAAAATCACATAGTAAAAAGTTATGAACGTTTTGCCTGTGAATACAAGAATTAGCTGCATTTTTTTCTTAAAAGAAATGAACAGGCCTGCCTGCCAGTTTCTTACCAATTGCAGTTGGTATTTAAAGAAGCTTTCTCTCTCTTAATAGAATAGAACAACAAATTTCAAATCTGCAAGTGAGACTACAGCAAGGAGGTACATACCAGCTACAATCTACTGCAATGCATCTGCAAGGTTTATACAAAACAATCCCATGTGAAAACTAAAAATGAACAAACAAAAAAGCACACACAGCATCCACTTCATCTCTAGACTTTTAATTGAGATGATGTATGTAACCTGGGATGCAGCAAACTATATACTGGAAATTGGGGCTGATAATCAAGCTCTTTCATGTTTGTCTTACAAAAGCAAGGCTTACATTTCCTTTTGTTTGACAGACACCAATTGTAATGAGCCTTGATTTTAACACTAGTTCTGCAGAACAAAACTCCAGGTAGCTGGGTGTTTGTGTAACAATCCTCACTCCAGATAAGTCTTTTTCTATTTGTTGAAAAGCAGGTGCTGAGAGAGAAAGCAAAACATACTGCCTTATTTGGAACAACAATATAATCCTTAGCAATGCTAAAACTGATCGAGTAAATTGACTCGTGTGGGTAACTTCTAACTTGGCTGCATAATGATTATGCAAACAATTTCATAAGATTAGTCACATAAATAAGTGCTCATGATAGTAACAAAGGGCTTCATGCTTTTTCTTTCCTTTTAATGTAAAGCTCTCCTAATGTGTAACACAACACAGTTGCAAACAGACATCAAGAAAAAAACATCAAGTACGGTTAACAGAGCATGCAGGGAGTAAAATATCTTAGTCAGCATCATCCTGGTGAATCAGCCATTCTGTAGGTTGAGCCACCGTAAACTGCCCAAGGAATACTCCACTATTGCTACACTAGCAGGAAGTCTGCTGCACACAGTTAACTTTTCCTGCTGGCAAATGTCAATTCTATGCCAAAATATGGTGTTTTCATTTTCTTATATGATTTCCCAGATGTGTAAGCACTTTCCCAAAAAATCCATACTCAAGATTATTGTATTTAGCCTACATCCCACATTTCTCATGGAGCTGATGGAATTTACAAGACTGATATTTACTCGCAAGAGACTAGGGAAAAATGGCAAGTTACCGTGTGCGATCTACTGCATTGCTTCTACTGCTGAAGACCAAGTCCAAAGGCAGGAACGCCCCTGACTGCAGGGGCAGAAATACCGCTGCCACAGTGACTCCTCCTGTTGCTCCTGATGCTCTATATATTAACAGTAACATCTGTTGACATTAGCAAAGAAGAATGTGGAACTAAACTTACCATTAACAAATCATGTCTTTGTCCAATAAACTGGCAGTAGCAGCTGTTTTTACAGCTGGGAGACTTCCTAACCACGGGACCAGTCACAGTCACTTCTTATCTTGGACACTCCAGATTGTCTTCAACAATGCTAGAATGAAAAAAAACCAGACAAATGTTGAAATTGCACCTTTTCTCATGGTAAACGACAGCATTATTTGCATTTTTCCAGAGTCTTCTTCCATGTGCTGCCCAAATTTTTGGTGTGTGCGCTGTAGTCTGAGAATGTTTTCAAAGCACCTCAGTAGAGGTTATGTCCAGGACTGCGCTTCTCTTAGATTCTGTACTTGAGTGCTTCCTCTGTGTTCCTTACCAGGTAAGTTCTCAAGCTTTTATCTAAACTTCATTCTACCAGCCCAGAATAGAAGAACAATGACTTATGGTAACTTCTCTGGGCATGACAGACTGTCAGGCAGCTCTACACTCGTCCTACAGCCAGTCTCCACACATTTTCTTGCCACGCATTTCTGACTGCAGCACCATGAACACTTGGAAAGTCTCCTGCTTGCTTTGTGTACTCCTAACAAGCCACTTTGAAGACTTCAGGCCTCTCTCATCGGCCCACAGGATAATGCACTGGATGACCACACACACTTGTACCCATAACGCAAGTACTCACACAGAAGAGGACTGAAGTAAGCTGTGAAAGTGGAACCAGCTACAGATGAAACGACTCACATAAGGGATGTTTCCATTTGGAGAAGATCATAAAACAATAATAAAATAACACTTTTATAAATAAAAATACAGTTGTGCAATAACATAGGAAGTTTCTTACCTTGAAAGAGTGAGCAGAAACCTCTGGATAGTAGCATGGAATGGCCTTCTTCAACACCCTTCAGCTGGTTAAAAGTACACAGTCTATCCACTTAATGCCACTGCCCAGGAGAAGATGTTTTTCCCAGTTAGTATTTCATGCTCTGCTGTCTTTCTGAGGGAGGAAGAGTCCATGATGAAAGCATTTTTCATCCCAATCATGGCAGTGCAAAGATGGGATGCCGCACAGCCTCTCCCTCTCTTGGGGACAACGGTCCGTATTTGCATCCAAGTCTGGACCATGATGTTGCTGTTCCATTGCAGCATGGACAGAGGGTTTGGGCTCTTCATCCCAATGAAGAAGATAGGTCCGAGGCAGTGCTCTCTAGCCACTGCTATTGGAAGGAAGCTCCTCAGCCAAGCAACTGTCCTCCTGCTTCTCCAACAGGAGCTGGTGGTTGTCCTGCAGCAAAAAGAGCCATCAAAGACAGGGATATTCCAGAAAGCAGCCAGTGGAACATCACTTCAGGAAGTCCTGGACAGCAGTACAGATATTGACTTGGGAAGTCAGACCACGCTGCTGCTAGCCACATCTTGAAGGTGAACACTTCCAAATTGCAGCTGGAAAAGCTCATGGCTGGCCTGGAGCATTCAAAGGCTCACCTGAAGGCTTTGGCATTGCAGGACTTCCTCCGAAGCATCCCCTCCAAACTCCTCATCACCAACCTCTATGAGGTCTGGATAGAAGCCATAGAAAGGACAAGCAAGCAGGCAAAAGTGGAAAAGCTGAAAGCTTAAGCGTGGGCAGCAGGCTGCCTACTGTGCAGGAGCCCTGGCCACTGGCTGAGGGCACCTGGAAAGCTGCACAACACAGCCACTGGCTCCCACCTGCCTTGGGCAAGCTTTGGGAGTGGCTGTGGGTAACGACTGCTTTATTAACGTTGTGTTCCTGTTCCCTTGGGTAGACTGAGAAGTTGCCTACAGCCAATCTTCTGAGGTAGCTGCCGTCCCTCCTCCAGCATATTGGCCACAACATGTCCACCAGCAGGATGAGCTGCAGCAACCTAGCCATCTGCCTTGGGCCAAACCTGTTGAGCCCAGCAAACAAGGACCTCCTCCAGCTCGAGGACATACTGGAGTGGACTGAGAAAGCACACTGTATTGAGCAGCCAGCTGTAGCCTTCCTTGCCCATCAGAGCTTGGCTGTTCAGAGATCCCCCAACTGCCGCCTCTTTCGAGCAAACATTTGTGGGGTGGCTGCCTGGAAGAGCAGCCCCACAGCCACAGCCTTCTTCACAGAGGCAGGTGTCAGGAGTGAGAAAGGCTGCTTGATAACTTTTCAAGACAGCTGGGTTGAGACCAAGGCTATGATGTGTGCAGGTGAACGTGCTGGTGGAGTTTATGATTGAAAACTGTGGTGAAATCTTTGGGGAGGAGATAGCTGGTCTTTCCTGACCATCAGCCAAGGAGATGACAGCACCTGTGGATGGATCCAAAGGTATGAGGAGGGACTGACGATTGTCACAGGCTGATGCTTCTGGTCCTGTTTCTTATTGTGCTCCTCATGGACACCAGCAGATGCAGGGAGCTTCTTACCACTCCAGGCTTGACAGCCATGCTCTCCTTACTGGTAGGCTTCCCACACGGTCAGTGATAGGATTTGTACAGCAAATGTCACTGCTGACATTCAGTATCTGCCTTGCACTTGCATGTAGGAGATGTTTTGCAAACACTGCTCCTATCTCAGCATCATTTCTAGCAGAGCTCATCATCCAGTGTTGTCCTCTACACCCTGCTTCTCCCATTGTCTCTGACCACTGCCTTTCAGAGTATGAATGCTTTGCTCTGCAAGACGAGCTGAAGCTTGAGGGCCTGGGCTCTGACTTCAAAGACCTGCTCACAGAGATCACTTTTCAGTGCAGCACACCTGACAGAAAGGTCCTCACATACCCAAGAAGACAGCTGGTGTAAGGCTGCTGGTGTTTTTTTGCTTTAGCTGTTGCCCACTTCCAAGAAGTCACTTTGCTGTACATGCTTTTGTTTCCAGCGCTGCCTTTGGAAGAGCAAACTGGCCCTGCGAGTGAAGCAGACACAGAACATCAGGCAAAATCAGGATATCCCACTCTCTACTTGTCCTCAAAGGAGAAGGGGTAAATATGGTGGTGGAATCAGAAATAGGAGAGGTATGTCAGGTTCACAAACACTGTGACGTTTCTCACTTATGAGAGCAATTTCTTTTAGGCCCAAGTAGCTGCTGTGCCTCTTCCTGGCATTAGATATCTTGTGCATTTGGTTTTTTCACCCTAGAATGATACAGACGAAAAAGTTTTTTAGATACATTAAGTGCTTAATCAAACTGAATACCCACAAGACAAATAAAAGACAGATTTCAAAAGAAAAGGTGGCATTACTGCCAAAGGGATAACAGCAGAACTGCATCTTGGGAGGACTGAAGAAAACCCAGCAGAAAGAACTTGGCAAGCCTTTTCTTGCTCTCCTTTCCCAGCCTTTCTTTGAGCTCTATCCTACCCTCGGAGGCCCCCCCAGTGTGTAGCACCCCAACCTGCAAGGGGCATCAGTATACCAGGGCTCGAATGTGCAGCTGGGATCTTATTTGAAGAGCTAAGGTAGCAATTTGGAAAACAGTAGCTTACTACTCCAGATGTCTTGCCATCTACTAACTTCAACATTTCTGGTTTAGGCACTTGTACTTTGCCTCCAATCATGCCAGACAGCAGAGTAGACTCCCTGGTATATTCAGAAAAACTGAAAAGTGTTTCAGAGGAAAGAAGGTAAAATGAGCTCGCTTTGGTTAAAGTAAGAACTGATTCCAGTTCATCATGGCTTTACCTATTGATTAACACTGCAGAATATAAAGGTTTGCAGGGTCTTTCCAGGAAAATGAAAAATGAAGAAACAAAGAGAAAACAGGTTTGTGGAGAGGAGAGTGAAAGCATACCAGAAGAGAACTGGAGGAGGAGAGAAATAGAGCTTTTGGGTATCAACAATAAAAAAATCCTGGAAGGTCAAGAAGCCCACGTGTGTAACAATCTCTGCTGTCCTCCTTTAGAACTCTGAACACTGTACTAAGTATATGAACTGGCAAGGTCACAAGAGTCACAATTCTTAGCTATCTAACCTGCTACCTAGATAAAGAGGCAAAGCAAGTCCCAATTTTTTTTTGTCCATGTCAGTTGGCAATCCTCACACTGCCTTGTATTGTCCAAATTCCAAAGGATTTGTTCCAAGTAACTTCAGACACTAAGATATTGGCACTTTTAAAAAAGGTCAAATTTCACCTGAGGTAATTTAGATGGATGTAAAATAAAAAAGTAAAAAAGAAAAGACAAAATCATTTTGTCCCTATTAGCCTGCTACCTTTTTATTTTTTTCCATACATGGCCCACTAGAGAGCAAAACAGTCTGGGATGGTGCAGTTTTACCAAACTGGTAAAACTAAACAGCTCAGCATGGTGTTTTGCAGAATAAGTGACTTCAGTCCAGAATGCAATGCAATACCAGCCAGCTATATTGCTCTGCCCGAGGAAGCGTGTTTTGCCTGCAAACCTGGGTTGCTTGCAAGGGACAAGAAGGGATGCTGCTGCACAGAGTTTGGCAATAACTGTAATTTAGCTATCCAGGGGCTCCCTAACAAGCCCTGCTGCATGGCAAAGGAGTAGTGTAAACTTCTGTAGACTTACAGGTCTCCAAACAGCCTGTCACCTGTGTTGATAAGGTGCCAAGGGAAATCCATAGTCAATGCCAGTGATATCTCCCTCTTCTGGGCTATAAACAATTCCTTTTGAACAGTATTTTCCAAAGAAAATGGGAGCAAAATCATGCCTATTCATGTCTTTATGGTTTCATCAGTACTCTCTGACTGTAGGTACCAATTTCCTGTTGCTTTTCAGTTTCTCATTTAGTCTTTCCTTCCCATTAGCAGAGCTGTATTTCTCAAGATCTGGCAACTTGGTCTTCTGCAGGCTATATACATACATATATAAAAATTATGCAGTAGCTGCTATAAATGGATCAGGGTAGAAATTCCTACAATAGGTATCTACTTCATCATGCTCCCAGGAACTCCACCATGTTTATCATCCCTGCCACCAGCACTCTTTTCCTTGCTTCTTTAAGTAACATTGATCAATTTTCTTGTGGAAACAAAGATCCATTAAAAAAAAATTAAAGGGTTAAACTGAAGTAGGGTTCACGAAGATTAAGCACCAGATATTTCTAAACAGAGGGTTTCCAAAAGGTGAGAAGAGCATGAAGCTGGAAGCCTATCAGATCCTCTACGTAAAACATGCGTGCCTGAGATCAAGAAAGAAAAGTTTAAGAAAAAAATGATACTCATTCCTGCCACCAATGGGACAAGCACAAATGCAGGATTATAACAGGGGAGCACTATTTTCTTCAGACTCCTGTAGCACATAACCTTTACTTTTTTGCCCTATCTACCTCTAAGCAAACCTCAAAAACTGGCTGCATCTGTGAGGGTTGAGAATTTACTCCAATACTGCTTCTCCCAATTTCTCTGGATGGGGAAGACGAAAGCTGGGAAAGCCCTTGGACCATTGCTCCTTGTTTTTTGATGTGTTTGACTCTAATCTTGAGTAAGGGTGAAGCTCATGAAGCCCGTATGTGCCTGCATTCCTCATCACTTCTCTTGTGACTCAGCACTTTCGGAGCTGAAATTCATCTACTGCTGGACAGCATTAAAACATCCAAAACACCAGGAGGTGCAGCATTGCACACAGAATATTGCTAAAACTACGATTCAGAAGATGGTCTCAATCAAGTCTGACTTGAAGAGATTCTACATACTTCAACATGCCAGTGTGATGTAATCTAGCACATATGAATACTTCATGGGTTTGTCTGGGTTTTGCATTGCTTTGTTTTGTTTTAAATAAAAACAACCAGCAGCATCATGTTGGCAAAATCAATTCCTCATGGATTGTTCTGGATGGTTTGCTATTTAGGCTGCATTAGTCTAGATTTTATCCCTCTATGTATCCCTTCCCATAGTTCAAAATAGAGCAGCTTTTTTTTTTAGTGAAAAAAAAAATTTTTTTTCTTTCCTCCTGGTATTCGTTAAAACATTCAGAAAAACCACTAGAAACTTAGAGTTATCCTCCAAACCTAGAACAAGACATTCTTAACTGTGTGATCAAAAATATTAATATGTCCTATGTTGGCAAAGGAAAGAGAGCAAGGACTAGCAATTGAACAGGTCAGCTGTCCTCAATGCAATCTACTCTGAAAATTACACCTGGAATTTACTCATAATAAAATGGGGAGAAAAAATCCACAGGTATGACAATATCTGATTGTACTGGTTTTGCCTTGGATTGAGTTAATTTTCTGGTAGCTTGTATGTACCAGGTTTTGCATTTGCACTGAGAACAGTGCTGCTAACCCAAGGATGTGTGTGTTAATGCTGGGCAGTGCTAACATAGCGCCAAGGGCTTTTCTGCCCCTCTGACTGCCTTGCCAGCGAGCAGGCTGGGGGTGCACAAGAAGTTGGGAGGCGACAGAGTCGGGACAGCTGACCCTAACTGACCAGAGGGATATCTCACACCACATCTCTATTCCTGGAGATGGCTGAAAACCTGCTGGCCAATGAGAAATTGTGAATTAATTCCTCAATTTGTTTTCCTTTGCTTCACCCAGATTAAATTGCTTTTATCTCAACCCACTTTCTCACTTTTACGCTTCTGATTGTCTTCCCCACCAGCAGAAAGCGAGCGAGTGGCTGTGTGGTAGTCAGCTACCCATTGGAGATAAATCATAACATTGATGCTGGCTGACCCAAAACAAGACTTGGATTCATTAAAATAATTAAATGCAGAGATCACGAGGTTATTCTTTAAAATGAGTAATGCTCTAACTCTCGAACCATCATTTGAGCTACGTTGGGTCAAACACCCGCCTCAAAACCACCAAAACATCAAAGTCCACTTCTGGCACAAGGTTGTATTTAGCATGACAACCAGAATTCATTCCAAGTGCTTCCTTGGCAGTTCAGAAAGCCATTCAGTCTTCCATGTAAAGTATACATACACATACTTGACCATTTACAGACTGAAGTGCAGGCAGAAGCCCTGCTATCTCTCATTGGGCTTGCATACATGATTAAAATACACACTAAACTCCATTTTGAGTCACGCTTCGGCTCCAAATCCAGACTGTTAGTCAGTCCCATTCAGATGGGAGACACTGCTGAAATATTTGAGGGAAATCCAAATAAAAACTGTATGACTACATAGGGTCTATTCTTACTGACAAAGAAATAGAAGGTTATTGTTCTTGCCTTTCCTTGTAACAGCATAATCTTTCTTGACACACAAAATACTGCTTCTATCACACAGATAACTTCTGTGCAGCTTCTAGCTAAAAACCTCTAGCTATTTGCACAATCAGCTTTATTTTTAACATATCCAAAAACCATAGAGAACTGTGAGCAAGAGACATACGGTGTGTTCTATAAAGAGCAAGCAATTGCCTGCCAACAGAGTTGTTATGATTAATTGCCAGTTCAACAGAAGGTAGGAAGTTCTGAAGCAAAGAAGGGAAAAAAAATGGCCTGTGAAAATTTAAGAGGGTCAAGCAACGTAACTGGCTTGAAAATAATTTGGTAACCAATTGAGGCAAAATAGAGCATGATAAAGGTGGGTTAATTCATAATGCCTAGTGGATAATTACAAGTAACTGATGTACATCTCAGACTATGAAACGTTTCTTAAATTTCTTCTCTCTGCAGGTCTGAAGGTGAATAAGAAGACCAGGTAAAATCAGACTAATCCCAAAATAACAAGAATTACCTATATGCACTTACAAAAATAAATGCAAGAGAATATAAAACTAAAAACAACTTTAAGAAATCAACAACTCTTCAGTTGTTTCAGTTCACACACATGGACTCCTATTACAAGCATATCTAGCCTACAAAGTTAAAATTAGAGCCTTAATTCATCCCACCCTTATGAATAAGTGCTGAGATCTAGTCTGCCAAATCATCTTTCTTCTTAAGTTCTCTGCTTTTATTCCCCACGCAAGGTCTATAACAGTTTTTCAATAAACAGTTAAGACTTGTTTATCCTCCTCGAAGTAGCCCTGAGGACTTCAAATCACAGAAAAAAATAAATTCTTGACATCCTGCAAACTTAGATGTCATCTAGTTCAAACTACTGCTCAAAGCAGGTCTGATTAGAACATGTTACTCAGGGTACAACAATATGGAGAGACAAGTCTTGAACATCTCCTGTGACGGAGGTACCAAAACGTCCCAGGGTAACAGTTGTAAACAACTCCTAGTGTCGCAGTGAAGCATGTCCTTCTTAAGGTTGAACAAACCCAGCTCATGTAACTTCTTGCGCATCATGTTTCAGGTTCCTGACTATCCTGATCGTCTACTGGACTCCCTCTAGTACATCAATATCCTTCTTGTACAGAGAAGTTAAAAAACAGACATATATTCCACATGAATATATGGGAAGGATGACGTTCTTGGACCTGGCTAATGACTGAATATAAGCAGTTAGCAGTCCTCAAAACAATCTCACAAGCAATTCCCATTTACTCAGGGAAAAAGTATCTACCCTTCTTACTAATTCAGCCCATCATGTAGCTGGCCGTTGCTGCAAGGGCATGCTGTTGGCCCATGGTCCACTTGTTGTCCACTAGCACCTCCAGATCCGCTTCTGCAAAGACTGATCCTTTTCTTAGCCAGATGGACCCCAGCTCGTACTGTTACGTGGGACTATTTCATCCCAGATGCAAGATTTCACATTGACTTTTATCAGTTTTCATAGGTGCCTGTCTGCACTGTTCTCCAGCCCGTGCTACTCTCTAGCCTGCTGACCACTCCCTCCCAATTTGGTGTCATACACAACCTTGCTGAGTCCCATTGTTCAGGTCCATTAATGAAGAGATTTCTGGAACCAGTTTTAGTTAACCATAGACTCACCTGGGGTTGGAAGGGACCTCTGGAGGTCATTTAGTCCAACCCCCCTGCCAAAGCAGGTTCACAGGAACTTGTCCAGGCAGATTTTGAATGTCTCCAAAGAAGGAGACTCCACCACCTATTAATGGTGGGTGTGCACCCACCTGGCGGTTCACATCTCCCACAGGAGAGCCCCCACCACCACTGTCCCAGCCCTAGGGAAAAGTCTAGATTAGGGCAGTGTCACCCACACACCCACAGCACTGGCTAGATCAAGGCCTCCACTGCACTAAAGGCATCAGCGCTGGAGAACATGCTCCGTGGTGCCAGGAGGCCGCGCAACCCCGAACCAGCCCCACAGGGCTCCAGCCCGGCCGCAACCCACCTCCCCCCAGCAGAAGTAACTGGTCCCTTTCTACCTACCGCCTGCGCTGCGGAGGCCCGACCCTACTCTACCCGGAGCCCCTCTGCCCCAGCAGAGCTGGAAGAAACCTGGAAGAAGCGAGGAACCAGCGTGGAAGAAGCCCGAAGCCGCCACACGCACCGACAGCGCTGGCCGCCGCTCGCCTCACGGTCGCCTCAGCCTCGCGCGCCCCACAGCCGTTGTGCCGCCAGCGGGCGCCCACTGCGGCCGCGCGCAGGCGCCAGCCCCACTGCCGCGCGCCCCGCGCTCACGCGCCTGAGGAGAGGCCGAGCGCCCCCACAGCCTTCCCGCCTCGGCCCGGCCCGTCGGAGTGAAGGCGGCGGAGGGCAGTGGGCGCCGCGAACTTAATTCTTACCTCGAATAAGTTGACGTTCTCTCTGTGTGAAACGTCGTGTGTGCCTGCCGTATGACTGCTAAAGCCCTCCCTGGGAGGTGAAACAGCATTCAGCTGCAGGGAGAGGAAAAGTTTATATATAAAGACCACAGGTGTCCTGAGGGCAGCTGTGGTAAGTATGGAGTTGGGATTAATTGATGTGTGGCACCTGTGAAAATGCCCCACTTTGGTAAACCTGCATATTATAGACAGGTGTGGAGGAGCAGACCACCTAAAGGTGCAGCAGCTACCAACCCTCCTGGAGAATAATATAATCATTGAGGTTGGAAAAGACCATTGGAATCATGGAGTCCAACCATCTACCCTACTCTACAAAGTTCTCCCCTACACCATATCCCCCAACACCACATCTAAACGACTCTTAAACTCATCCAAGGATGGTGACTCAATCACCTCTCTGGGCAGCCTATTCCAGTGTCTGACCACTCTTTCTGTGAAGAATTTCTTCCTAATGTCCAGTCTAAACCTAAACTGTTGCAACTTGAATCCATTCCCTCTTGTTCTATGACTAATTACCTGTGAGAAGACACCAGCACCAACCTCTCTACGATGTCCTCTCAAGTAGTTGTAGAGAGTGATGAGGTCTCCCCTCAGCCTTCCTCAAACTAAACAGTCCCACCTCCCTCAATTGTTCTTCATACGATTTATTCTCCAGACCCTTCACCAGCTTCGTTGCCTCCTCTGAACCCGGTCCAGCACCTCAATATCTTTCTTGTGTTAGGGTGCCCAGAACTGGACACGATACTCCAGGCGTGGCCTCGCCAATGCTCACCGGAGAACCGCAGACTGAGGAACTGCCACAAGCCCTGAACATCAACTAGCAAATTACTGTTTAATGCCGGCCTTCTTCCATGCTCAGCCTTGTGCTGTCACTGCCATGATAGGCTTATATTTAACTTTGTGAGACCTGTGCTTCTCCAGGAGGGTTTCCTCGACTGCTGCAGCCATCACCCCCTCAGTGTGACACAGGGATAAGTTGTTCAGCAGCACTGGCACACATTTCATTTTAAGGACCACTTAGGATTTACATACTACAAAATAGTCTTGTTGCTACATGCTACAATTTTCTTCAATAACCACAGAACTTTAGAATCCTCGAATGGTTCAGGTTGGAAGGGACCTTAAAGATCATGGGCGGGACACCTCCCACCAGACCAGGTTGCTCAAAGCCCCATCCAGCCCAGTCTTGAACACTTCCAGGGATGGGGCAGCCGCAGCTTCTCTGGGCAACCTGTTCCAGTGCCTCACCACCCTCACAGGAAAGAATTTTTTCCTAAAATCTAATCTAAATCTCCCCTCTTTCAGTTTAAAACCATTAACCCTATTCCTGTTGCTACACTCCCTGGTAAAGACTCCCTCCCCATCTTTCCTGTAGCCCCCTTTAGGTACTAGAAGGGGCTATAAGGTCTCCCCAGAACGTTCTCCAGGCTGAACAACCCCAATTCTCTTAGCCTGTCTTCATAGGAGAGGTGCTCCAGCATCTGCATCTGCATGCAGTATAATCTATTCATCAAAATGTAGTACAAAATCTGGTTCCATTGAGCCTCATGGGGCAAACTTCTGCCAAAAAATTGTCATTAGGCTTTAAGAGGTCCACCTTCAGATCCTGGTGTGGGTTCTACCACAGATGGAAAGGGAAGGAGTTTGACTTATCTTTCAGTTCTTCAGCTCTCTGAATCCAAAGTTAAAATGTGAAAGAGAAGTGTGCTGTTCACTGACAAATTAGCTGTTATAAAGATGAAGCTGATTATCCTGTCATTTAACTGTGATGTCCCCACAATTTAGACATCTCAAGCATAGGAGTAGCAGATTTTGGCGCTGAGGATGAAACTAACTTTCTTTTCAATTCACCAATGACATTTTCAACCTCTAACGGCCATCTCCCTTGTTCAAAAATAGTAGTAATGATTCTAAAGAAATATAGCAAGGCAAGGCAAACCAGCTGAGGTGGAGCATGAAATTACGTTTCTCAAATATCATTAAGATTGGGTTAATTTTGTACCACTGGCCATTCTTGACTTTAGTCGCAAGAGTGGATTCATTTGCCGACTTCCTGGTCAGTGGGTTAAATTTGGTCATGATGACTTTAATCATTACTTTACTGTGAAAGGTTGTTATTAGTCAAAGGTGATGGGAGCAGCAAGAATAAATAGCTTATTACTAATTTGTGTCAGTTATATATGAACTCCATGCTTTCCTTCCCTTTCACCCATGTGAAGTCAAATTGCTTTCAGCAGGCATGTCCCTATTTGCCATTTAACATGGCAATTACTCTATTTTGTCTGCCTTTCTCACAACTCTGCCTTTCTTTGCACCTTTTTTCCTCCTTCTCTGCTGTTTGACACTAGAGATGCATCTATTTTACAGACAAGAAGCTAGATCTTTGCCAGAAATTCATAATCCTCTTCTGTCAGTACTTGCCCTCTATTTTAAGCTTCTCCAATAACTACCTATTTTTCTACATTTCCCTTGCTTACAAATATGTAGTAAAGAACCCCAAAACTTACTCAGCTATGTAAATGATGCATTTTATAAACTGATTCTTTAGACCTGAACAAATATGTTATTGTCTACCTTATATCACGGAAAGGACAGCTGCATTTTCCTGCAATGTGCTGACCTTGACTAACATTCAAGGACAATGCTGTTAGTAAAGGCAGCAGTTAATCACTGCAAAGATTTAGCAGGTTAAACAAAGGATTTTTTTATCACTTGGAAAATTTAAATCGGTGTCTGGTTTTGTTCAGCCACTAGTTAGTTGAGGAAGTGGCTATTTTACATTATTAAGCCTGTAATTTGTAGAAGGCCCACCATCCTACTTGCAGTTATCCTTCCTGAGCTGGAAACGTCCACCTCTAAATTAATAGGAATGTACATAGATAATATAAATCAGGAAAGTAACTATTCTTACCATGTTTAAATGTGGTTATAATGTTTACCATGTTTATAAGTGGTTAGAAGAGTTGCTGGAATTTTTTTCAGTTTGGTTAGGAAAAGAAGAAATAACAGTTGAAAAACTTTCCCAAAAGAATTAACATTCTGGAATAAAATTCATTTTCTTTTCTTTTCTCCTAGCTCAAGAAATCATCAGCTAATACAGAATGATAGGTATTATTTTCTTAGTAAATGTATAGCAATACAAATCTTTGAACTCCAGACCTCTTGAAACAGAGAGCTAAGACAGATTCTCACAGTGCTCTATTTTAATTTGTTCTGGGTTCAAATAAGAGAACACAAAATATTTCTATCCGTTTTATCTGAATTAGGAAGGAAAAAAGGACCTAGACACTTTGCTCGTAAGTCAGATAAGACTGAATTCAAAACTGTTTTCAGATCTGACAAATTTTGGCAAATAATCTCTATTTCTAATTTTGAATGGGATTAGGTCCAGAAGCTCAAGCATAGTACAAAACAACCAACTTTCCTACTCAGCTTATTCCTCTGAAACTATGGAACATTGCAATTTTAAAATAGAAGCCTAAGAACATAACATCAGTCCATTTTCCTCAGTTCTGTTTAAAGAGCTCTTTGAAAAGCATAGTTAACTTCTTTTTCATATGTTAATATCGTATTAAATTGCCTTATTGCTTTGTGATGTACAGAAACTTTGACGTTGGTTTCTCTATTTTATTTCAAGAATTCTTTTTTCTTATAAGCCTGAAAAAAGAATCTTCCACTTAAATAAGTTGATTGCAAGCAGTTGCAGTAATTGAATCCCTAGATATTTGTCTTTATGCTGGGAGGTTTCGTTTAACTTTTAATGGATTTTTAATGCTGAAACAGTTTCATTTAAAACTGTTGCCATAAAACATGTTAGAATTTTCTATTTTTGTTGCAGGATTTTTTTCCCCAACACCTTTTCAAAAGCTGAGGTTTAAGATTATACTATTACATTAAGAAATACGCTGTAAAACATTCTGAGAAATGAGAAAGATTTCTAGAAGATAGAACTGCTAAGACTATCATGCTGTCAATCTGTTGCAGAGTGTTCAGCAGTACTAAAATTTTTACATTTAAATAATATTACTAATAACTGGAGTACATTTTCAGTGGGAAGAAAAATCCTCTGTGACCAAAATGTATTTGCTCAGTAAACCAAAGGCCTTTCTACCACAAAGTTAAGTGCCTGTACAGCTGCACAGGAGTCCTGTCATCAGAGTGGCTTACTTAAGCCCACCACCTGTTAAAGGTGCCCCTTGCTTGCTTTAATTGCACTCTTTGTACAACAGGTCCCAGTTCACCCCTCACAGTTCCCTGGCATGGGGTCAGCAGGATTCGGAACAGCATCCTTCAGTGCCATGAATCAAGGTCTGATGGGCCAACGGTCTTCAGAGCGGCAGGAAAGGTGCCAGGGTAGACAACAAGCCCAGGACACACTTGATCCAAGGCCAGGTGGGCCCCATGAGGCAGCATACGGGAACCAACAGATGCTTGTGCGGGTTCTCTGCACAGGGCTGGGCTCCACTGTCTGTAGAACAGGTTTGATGACTTTGTTGTTTATCAGGATGAGTGCTTTATAAGTTCATATACCCCAAAAGTAATCCTTGAATGCATTTTCTAGGTGCAGAGAGCAGGAATTTCGTTGATGGCCCTAAGACATCAAGCTAATGGACCTTAATAAGATACTACCTGTTAGCTGAGCTATGGTAACAACAGGTGTGTTCTGATCAGCTTGAATTGCAAAGCAATTTGGCTAGATATTTATCTTCTGACAAAAAAAAAGTTTTAAAGAATAAAACAAGCCTTCCATGACTGTCTCTTCTAATTAATCACTCACAGAGATCTATTTTTTTGACAAAATTTGACAAAATTTTAAATGTTCCCAAGATATAAAACAAGTGACTGGATCATAAGAGCACAGATAGTTCAGATCCAGGTAGATAAATATCCAAACTACCCAAATAACATAACACTGAAGTTTGTTTCTCACAAACCAATCAAAGAAAGGAAGTTACATTTATTTTATTATGACAATAGGGAAGTCAGTGGCTTTGTTACTTGCTCATATAATCTAGTCCTTAAAAAATATCTCATGTTTTCATCATTGTTGCAGTGAAATTAGTTGTTGCCTTTATACATCTTTCAAACTGTCATACATCAATGAATATAAGATCAGAGTACGATAGTCTTCAAGGAAGAGTTGATAGCTCACTCTTATGAGAAATGGAAAAATGACCAAATCAGGACCTATATAACACATATTGAAAGTGTTTTTTTCCTGGTTTTGGTTTGTTTGTTGGTTGCTTTTTTTTAAATAAAGAAGTAATTCATAGAGGACTCTCGGCTATACCTACGCTCATTTCCTCTGAAATCAATCCAAGTTAAGACATTCAACTTCACACAGAACATGTTCTTAAGTTCCTGAATTCTGCTCATCTATTATCCTATGTCTTGGTTTTGAGCCATAGGAAAGTTGTTGAACAGAAGGAAAACCTGTTTTAGCTCTTGCTCTTATCATTCAACTAATCCTGTGATCATACTCGGGAAGGTCCTCCACTGAAGTCATAGAAGGTACAATGAAGTCAGAATTCTGGATTTGGCTTCATTGTGCACAGTGTCTGGAAGATGAGTAAGCCAGACTGATGCTTACAATGATGCATAGCCATTCTCAGATAATGTAGCATAATACATCATTCCAAAATCTTTTGAAAATACCAGCTTTTGGACACTCACAGAGAACTCTAAATGCATTTTAAAACATTTTAAGCCTTGTATCACTAAAAAGGAGACTTGAAAAATTAAGTCACTGTGACTTTCCAGTTGTGGCCATGACAACATACATTTATTTCTGACACTTACTGTTATTCCCATGAAAACCATAAACATTGCAGTCAGCTTCCTGATTGATTAAATATTGCACA
The DNA here is from genome assembly GCA_025769975.1 of Gallinago jamesoni. Classification (NCBI taxonomy): domain Eukaryota; kingdom Metazoa; phylum Chordata; class Aves; order Charadriiformes; family Scolopacidae; genus Gallinago; species Gallinago jamesoni. The sequence continues at coordinate 8,694,527 of JAOQGH010000023.1, read as the reverse complement.
ACTTAGCTTCTTCTATAATTTAGGATTTCTTTAAGTTCAGATTTGAAAAATAAAAACTTTTTGAACATTTCATATTTATTATTTTGTAGTCTTCAAAAGGAAAATCATCCCCCCCGCCCTGTTCTGCTCTATCCATTGAATGGTTCCTGTTGTGGGTAATTGGTTCTATACTACTACAGATTAATGTGTAATATCTTTTTCTGATTCCTATTTATGTCCTTGTCCATATGATTTCCATTATCCTACTTTGGGATAGATCATTTAATCATTCAAGGCCATCACAGACATTTTGCCTCCTGTAGCAACGAATCCCACAGATTACTTATATGTCAAATATATTTCCCAATAAATCTAACACATGCTTCTTCTTTCCTCTTCTTTCTCTCCATTCATGCTCTAAATACTACAGTAAAAGGACCTCTAAATGTTACTAGCATTTTAGTTAGTCCCTGTATTTTAAAATCAATGAAAAGACATTTAGCAAAGCATGTCAAATGCAACAATAGTATTGAAGAATATAAAGATGTCATATGTTTGATTTTCCTCTGCTCATTTAAAAATATGTTATCTGTATTGTTAAATTCTACTGGAGGCTGGGCAGAAATTGATATTGCTATTTATGTTTGCTCCTATGGAGAGGTTCTGCCTTCTCAGAGCACTGTAACTGTGCTCAGTAATTGAAGCATGGGATTATTTTAAGATAATGTGTGTTTACTTCAAGTTAAATTTCATCTCTGCTACTTATTTCCCTCTGAAATATTTCTCAATCCTCCATAATTTTCATGTTCTCAGCTGAAATTCTTTTCTCCAATAGTATTACTGACTCTGTGCTGCTTCTGTCTTCTTCCTTCCCCACATCAAATGTCTAGATTTGTTTCATTTTATATTAGAAGTTTAATTTGTATCTAATGCAGATTTGGACCATTATATCAGATACTGAGCCAGAGTCCTGTGGTTTTTGTGATGAGCAGTCCCATCTCACAAACTTGTAGTTTCTAGAAGGACTTGACAAACATATTGATAAAAGCTTGAATACTGCTTTTCCAGAAGGCTTTTGAGAAGATCCTTCAGCTAACGCTCTTAAGGTGCATTATAAGACAGTATAAGAAGACACTTGCATGGGTAAATAATTGGGTAAAAGAGAGGAGACAGAATATAAGAGTAAATGGTCAGTAAGTGGTCAGAAAGCTGTTCATCACCTTCATAAGCAACTTAGGAATAGGTATCAACGAGAGGTGAGGTATCAATGTTTACAAATAACATGAAGCTATTCAGGATGGAGCAACTGTCAAGAGTTGCAGAAGGTGCATACAAACCCGAGTAACTCTTTAAATATATGTTGCACCCAGATGTCATTTATGTGGTTTTATTTGCCTAATCTCAAAAAGAAAGAACTGGAAAAGGTTTAGAGAAGAACAGCAAAGATCACAGGTACGGAGTATCTCCCCATGGAGAGCTGACTGTGCAGACCAGGACTCTTCGGCCTGGAAAAGATCAGGTATGCGGCAGAGACATATAAAACCATAAATAGCCCCAGAAGGTTTTTGTTTATTTTATTTCCCAATGGAAGAACTAGGGTTCCTCAAATGAAGCTAGCAGAAAGCAAGTTCACACTGAGCAAAAGAGGGTGAATCATTATACAATATGTAATTAAACTGGTGCAAACCCTTGCTACAGGATGCTATGAATACTAACCACTTATGTGATCTCAAGGGGATGCTGCTTAAAGTCATGGAAAAGAAATGCAGTTGAGCTATAAAATATAAAGATTTAGCTAAATCTCTCCGCAGAAGTCCACAAGCTGCAAATTCTTGACAAGAAAGCATACCAGGAGGTGTCACTGGAGGCTTGCATCCCCAGGCACCTGCTGGTGGCCACCACTGGCAACAGGATGCAGGATTAGATGCAGTGCAGCAATGTCTTATGTTCTACGTCCTTCAGCAGTGGAGTTATGCTGGTTGCTTTCAGTCCCCGAGACACTTGGAACAGCTTCTCTTATAAAGTGAGAATGGATACTTTGCCTAACCAATGATATACAAACCAACGATAGACCCAGCAGCTGGATATTAAAGCCAAGAAAGTTCAGACTAAGACACAGTTTTTAAACACAGAAGGTCATTTATGTTTGGAACTCATTAGTACAGGCACAGCGTGCTCCTGCTCAATCACGGCTTTCAAAGAAACATACGGCTTTTCTCAAAACCAAGGCTTGTGTGCAGACACCACAGGGAAGCCCCATAGACAGGCTGTAGGTGGGAAGTGCAAGTCCCGACAAGGTAGATCTGCTTTCTAGCCTACAGGCTGGACACAACTTCAGCTTGAGCCCCTGTCCTAATGCGATGGATGAAAGACACCTTAGAGAATTGCCATCATCATGAATTGCATTCAGAGGTGCATGTCCAGTTGGAGTCAGGCCTAGGTCTTTAAAATATAAGTGTAATTATTTGAGATATAAGTGTAACTTCACAGGCTTTTGTATTAAAAATGATCATATAATTCTTTGTTGAGAGTCAGCTAACATGTGACGATCCATACCTTTAATTTCTAAGAGCCAGCTTTTCCACAGCAATGAGCTGATGATGAGATAGGCATTTTGAAAGTTGCATTTACTTAGGTTCCTCTCCCTAAATATCAATTTCTATCAATATATAAAAATATATATCAATATATATCAATATCAATTGATATAGCAAGCCCAGGTCTTAGTCCCAGTAAAATCAAGAGTAGCTACAACTTCATATAAGTAAGCAGGGCAGAAATGTGCCATGAGCATGGTTTATTTCTTACTTCTAGAAATAAGAAGGTTCAGATTCTGAAGAGTTCCAAACATGAAATTTGTTTAAAAAAATTAAAATTAAGAACTGTTCTTTTCACCAAGTCATATCAGTTTTGGTATAATCAATGTAACTGAAATTTTAAACTAGTCAGAAAGATCAGTCAGTTCTAACTTTGCAGAAACATAACTGTTGGGAGACAACTTCTCAGCATATTTTTTGCCAGAAATATGTTTTAGTCTCTTAAATGTCTTATTTTTTCCTTCTACAAAAATAATAAGCAGAAAACAACATCAGAGAAAGAACATGCTTTCTTTCATTAATTGAAACAAATTTTTAAGAAATCTGTGTTATCCATTGGGATCTTTGTAATGTTACATTCTTAATGAGTTTAATAATTTTAGGACCTCTGTATAAATACTGAATGAATTTATATTAATCCTAGTAGAGTACAGATCACTGCCAAACTACTACTTAGTTCCTGTTTCACAGCGTACCCCACTGGCAAAATTATGAGCTGAATGAGCTAATAGAATCTGTTTTGAAATATGGCCTTGATTTTGTGAGCAGCTACCCAGTGTTGTAATATTACAAAATCAAATTCAGTCTATATTTGTCTCCCTGTCTGTAACAGGAGGATAATAATTTACTTCACAGGAGGGATAGAAGGAGGGGACTGATGCTGTCCGTTACTGTATCTTGCTCTATAGTCAGAGGAGTTCAGTACCTGGAGGAATGCGTGGCTGAGCCTAGTGTTAGCAAAAGGCTTTGGAGATGAAAGCAGAGAGTGCTATTTTTAAAAGATACATTATTCAGTCTGCAACTGTGAAATCCCTGCTGCTATGTAAAGAAAACATTAATTTTCCTTTAAAAGAACAGTGTGTGGGTTAAACATTTCTGATAGCAGGACTATGCACAGCATGTGGGCTTTAAGTACAGATATAAAAACTAGGCTAGAATACTCTTTCACATAGAGTGAGAAAACTTGTACTGTTTGGTTGAGCTGAACACTTACAATGAACTTTGACATCTACAAATGTACCTTGAGACGTGACTCCTACTGCAACCAGGGGGCATTAAGCACCTCAATACCTCGTGGGAGCTGAACCTTATGCCTCGTGGCTGGTGCTTAACTGTGGTTTAGTTTTAAGTGACCAAAATTGCCATCTACAGAAACTATTCAAATGCGGTCCAACTCTGGTATTGCCTCAAGACCCTAGTGAGATCCATTTTTAACACTAGAGCTTCAAGGAGACCTCCAGGCATGTGCAGAAATTTCTCCTTCTTAGCGCTACAGGTAGTTCAATATTTTGCCCACACAAGTTCCAGCCAAGTCCCCAAACTAAGTGTTCCACCATTTTTTCCCATCCTAATCTGGCAAGCAAGTAACAGCAAACAAACTAGCTCTCACTGTCTAAAATATGATCTTTAGGGCAAACCCAAGGGAAGGAAGGTGGTGGTGTCCCCCGTCCCATCAGCTGAAAGAGCACCTTCATTTGTAAAGCTTTTATCCAGGAAGACCGGAGTTCAGATCTTCCTGTCTGGTGGGTAAAGTCCATCTCCTCTGATTTCAGTAATCAGCTGGAATATTGTGTGCAGTGAGGAACATGTATTCTCAGTATTTCCATGGAAGCTATTCTTATTAGTACAGGATACACGGCTAATTGGAACAGTGTGTACCTGGCTCTCTAGCCTAACACTAAAGATGTGCTCCTGGAAGGAGAAGCCTTGGGTGCCTGTTTCATTTCCAAGGACAAGGTGTGTATTTTGCCCTAACAGTCCTTAGATCTAGGACTTAGAACAAAGATTCCTCCTCCCAAGAGAAAATAATAACTGTGGACCATGTTTCCATGTTTTGAAAGCCAAGAGTAGGTAGGAGTGCATAGGCATCTACCTGTAGGAGAATCCTATGTGCTATTTCTAGATACCATTCAGCATTTAGACTCCTGCTTGAGATATAGTGATGATTTAAAATTCAAAACCATTTTATCTGTTTTTCCATAAGCAAATTAGTTGGTTTCCTGATCACTTTGCTAGTTTACAGGTACTCGGGAGAGCTGTAGAGAGGGAGCCCTAGCACCTACTGTTGTCCCACCAACTTTGCTTTAGCAGAGAGGCCAGGGAGGTCACACATATATAAAGGAGGTGTTAGGGCGTTTAACTTTCTTCTCATACTACTACAAAAAAAATCTATTTAATTCTTACTCTGAAGATCCTGGAAATTTCCAGAGACACCCATATTCCATTCTCAACAAATCCCTTCCTTCATTAAACAGTAGTCTTATTTCTGGGCAGGCTGCTTTCCTTTCCTCCTCTGTTAATTCAGCACCTGCCCCCCTCTACACCTTCACCCCGTATTTATTGTCAATACAGAAGACCATCTCCTAGTATCAAAACCAACTCTGTCATTACTTTTCTCTTACTGACAGGAGATACAGTGAACCATGAGTACCAGGAGAGTCCACAGGTATGCACTGTGGCTAAGGGGGAGAAAAAACAACTGTTGATTATCTGTTATCGGGTTGATTAACTTTCTTCAAGTCACAATGATATCACTGACCTCAGAGGAAGGGAAAAAATTAACAACGTAAAAGCATATTCCTGAATATGGTCATGCAAAAGCTTTGGGCATGAATACACTGCAGGCAACCAATAGCCTTTTTCAGCAGAGAAAAATCATGCTTTGGGCTACCATGGCCACATTGCTGTCTCTAACAGGGCTAGCCCATTCAAACTTCTTCCCCGGCTAATCCTGCCCCTGGCCATCACATGACTTTTCAGCCCATAAGGGGTTGAGTTTTTTTCAAATGTGGGATTTTCAAAGATAGACACAGAAAATCAAAATGCAATCAAATTCTCAATCAGCTCATTTTGTTCTCCCAGTGCTTTGTTCTGCATGGCCATGTTATACTTGAAGTAGAAGTGACCTGTCATTTTTAATGCTAGAAATATTTGAAAAATCGATGAGAGAGTGAGAGAGAGAGAGAGACATTCATTCTTCTCTCTGCAGCTGTCTTGCTCCCATTTAGGTGCAGAAGGACTGCTGGTACAAAGTACCAAAAGTCCTGTCTATTGTTATATTAATGACTGTGTGATCCCTTCTTCTCTGGTCAGACAGAGTGTTCCTCTGTCTCAGACTTTGAGTATTGTGCTGTAATTTCCCCGTAGGTGTCACTCATCTGACAGCATGCATTCAAATTACATTTCACATTCTTTTGAATGAAAAAAAAAAATAATCTTGATTCACACATAAAATATTCATGTCACAATCTCTGGAGAAGTAATTGTGTCCTTAAAGTTCAGACATCGCCTCACCCCTGGGGGTTGTATATACCAGTTTAGATGGTATATACTGTTTTCAGCTACTGCTGTGGATCAAACACAACTGCTGGTTTGATTTCTAAGCGCTATCACTGTGTACAATATGAATATATAAGAGTACTGTAAATTGTCTGAAAATCTGGTATAGCTGATCTCATTACATAAAAGGGGCTTTTTCTATTAAGGGAACAAAAGAAAATTTAAATGTCTAGAAATTTTACTGGAGAGCTGGCAGGTAATCATCATACTCATGGGGAAGCTGGTGCACTGGATTTGCTGTGAAAATCACTCCTTTCAAATCTCTCTTACCTATATAGCTCAGTATGGAGACATACATAGCTGCCTGGAGCTGATACGGCAGTCGCAAGCAACATGGTGCAACTCCATCAAATCCAGCAGTGGTGACCTCCGGACTGTACTGGGATTTCAGTCAGGTCTGTGACAGACCAGGGATGCGGGTGCCTGACTATTCAGGAGGGTACATGTGGGAGGCTGAGCACTAGTGGTCTTCTCCATCTACATCATGTGCAAAGGTCGGCTTCTCTTCTAGGGACCACAGATCTGAGCACGTGGATATGGTAGGGAGGGCCACCATAGCCTGCGCGAGCCATCAGAAGACAACACACATGATCCTCAGTGCTGCCGCAACACGATGGTTTTGGTTTGTCAGCTTGCCATCAGTGCAGCAGCTCCAAAATCTCCCTTTCCCATGGCTGGCAGATCTGCCCAAATGTCAAAATGTTGGCCCTAGTTCCATTTGTAAAACCTCTCCGGAATTGCCTTAGTGCAGGTTGGGATATTTTGCTATTCCTCCTTTAACCATCTCTCTATGTTTCAGTGAACATCAGCGGTTGGCGATGCTCTGGTTGGTTAATATTCAAATTCTGACTGTGCAGGCATTCACTTTGCTGATGCAAATAATCCTGGGTGGCCTGACCCACTGCCCCAAAACCTCTACCTCAAACCCAGAAATGCTGCAGGTCACTGAGGCATGCTTCTCTCGCAGGTAACACCAACAAATGGGAAAAAGGAGAATACTACAGCTCTGTTTAAAACATTAAAATGAGTATTAAAAAGTACTGACACAATTAGAGCCCAGTGGGTTTTTTCACTCTTTACCAACTCCTATGAATAACAGATACCTTTAATTCATGTCTCTGGTTTCTAACCAATTCCTTATCCATCTTAATAATGTATTACCTCACCCATATTTAGAGAACTCTTAAAATAATCTATCAAGGGAACCTTTGTCAAATAGCTTTTTACAAATCCAGACATATTAGATCTATTAATTTAATTTAATAGCTGCTCCACATTGTTAAAGCAACCACTTCCTTTTTCTGTAATGGTGAAAAAAAAAATAATGCTTCAAGTCATTACATTAGCCTCACTCTGCTCATATTATATGATGTGACGGCTTCAAAGAACATTTTTTAATAAAAACTGCCAATTTGCATTAGCAGAAAAACTCTGCTTTGCTGGTTGGTGTCCTTACCTCCTACAATGCATATTCCCATTGAAACTACAAGTCCATCACCTTAACTAGCTCCTGAACACCAAAAAGAAAAAATGGTGAAGAAACATACCACTGTCTCCACCTTCTTCTGTGTGCCAAAGAGATCAAACTGAGGGAGCTGATGGATTGCATATTCATCTTTTTTTCTTAAAGTACAGCCCCAGCAGAAAGTCTCATATTTTATTACAAAAAAGTATATTCCAAACCCTTGCCCCTGCAGTAGGAAGTCTTAACATGTTATCCATATGTTTTCAAAACTCAGAATGTTAATAAATTCATTATATTTCTTAAAACCCAGGCGAATGGAAATCAGACTAGTATTTAATCAGCTGAACAGTGATATTTTTCATCAAATAGGAATAAGAGTTGAGACGATTTGTTCAAGAGGACAACTAACCTATCCTTTAAGAACAGTATTTGCCTCAGCTGAATATTTGGTTGGTGTTGTTTACAAGGATAGTATCTAGTATCTGGCATTTTTATATATAAAGCCATGTATCTTGTGAATCTGGAGTCAGCAGACGTAGTATTGCAAGCAACTGAGAACTGAAAATAACATCAAACCTTGTAATACTGTTGAGGAGGCTTGATACGTATCACGTCGAAAAACATCTAAATTCTTGCTCTCTATTTAAAGTGGGAAGACTCAAGAACAGAGCAGCTCCTCTTTCATCTTGAAAAGCCTGCCGTACACTTTTTGTATCACATACTTGGATTTGTTGGCTACTGCTAATCCAGATTTTAAAGGGGAGTTTTTTGCCCTGAAGAAGTTGGTACAGTGATTCAAATTTCAAAGAGATCAGAGCAAACACTGTTTTCTTCTTTGGTTAACTTTGCATAAAATGTTGATATGTCAGTCTCATTTCTGATAACTGAAAGCAGCTGATGTTTGAAAATGTACCGTGGAAATGCCTGGCTGGCTCTTCACATCCAGGGTGAGAATCAGCTATCAAGCCTGAAGGCAATTTAATGACGCTAATGTTTTAGTGTTGACTGTTAAATTAAAATGAAATTTTGATTTTTAATGTGGAATATGGAACTGCTCCTAATGGTTTGGCTAGGACTCCTCGGTATATCTCATAAGTTAATACAATTAGAATAAACTATGAAAAATGAGCTATTAGACCATATTCCTTTTTGATGTAGTAAATCCACCTGAAGTCAGTGGAGTAAAATGAGGTATAACATTGATCCAATGGCTACATTTATAGTTAAATCTAGGCTTAGAGACATGGTCTTTTCTGTTAGCTGTTCTTTTTATTCTGACAAAGAATTATAGATAGGGGTTCATATTTCTAAAAAATTACTGTTATAATAAATTAATGTCTAATCTTTTTCTATTATTAATATTGAATGAACTCTCACAAACCGATCATAGTTGTTTATGATAGTGCATAATAATTTAAAATTATATTGATGTGTTTTATTAGGAGCCCACACCCTACAGAAGATTTCTCCCTCTGTTTCAAGGAAGAACGATTTATAGGATTTAAAGGAATATTGTTGGCATCTTTTTTTATCTTTAAAAACTGAAGAACATTTCAACTACAACATTACATATAAAAAATTATTTATGGTTTTGTATCATCATTCCTTCCCTTCCAACAGGTCAAATGGTGTTTCATATATAGTTATTAACTACTCAAAAGAGTCCAGGGAGATCAGTCAAATCGCACAGGAGCAGACTTTCTCCTTGAGTCTCTGCTACTTTGCTTTGAGTCAGGAATGGAAACAAGACAGACAACTCCTGTGGCAAAAAGAAGTAGTGTTTGAAAGAGGAATTGTGTCACACACATCATCTATAACTGACGAAAGCTGGGTACCCTTCCCAGTGATGACTAGTTTTACTCTGGGCAAATCACTGAAATCTTCATGCTACAGTTTTGCCCTCTATAAAATAGGAGCATAATGCTTCCTTCTTGGGAAGGAAAAAGTCTCTCACACCCTTGTTCAAGCATTAATCCTTTGGATGCATCTCAGACTGTATGGCCAGAGGAAAATAAAGGTCTTGATCTTAATCACAGCCTCTGACTAATACCTGAAATGCAAATAATGAATGCTAATTCAAAGTGAAAATCCTTGGATTTTTTTTTTTTTTAATTTTTGAAGTGTTCAGGTCAAGTTCAAGATCATTCTTATTTTACCTGAATGACTTTTCCTGGTTTTCAGTTCCAGTTTTGAAAAATATTTGGCACTGTAGTTTTTAATGTTGTTCATTGGGGCATTCTAGGAGCATTATGAAGCTGAATATGTCCTAAATTCAATAAAATAGAAGAAAGCACTTATGATTTTTTTTTTAAAAAATTGTTCTTTCTTACAGGCTACTGTGTTTAAGAGAAGAGAATACTTCTCAGCTGTGTGTCTTTCATTTGGTTGTTCCAATTTCAAGCTAAGCGGGTGCAGTCCTTTTTCACTTAATAGGCCAACCTAAATATATTGTAATTAAAACAGTGATAAACTTCTTGTAGAATGAAGTATATAACTGAATTTTATGTTATCCTTCAACAATAACACATATGATTTATATGTGACTGACAAACGGAAAGTTTACAACTGGGGTGTTTGGTTGGATTTTTTTTTTTTTTTTACTTTTTACTCTTTAATTAATTGGGAAAGGAAAATAAGCAAGAGGTAACTAATCCAAAAAAGAGGAAACTTACGGGTTTGGGGCGTCAGAACAAAATGCTGTCCTTTTTTGCCACTTACCATTTTTGTTCACTCAGATTTTAAAAGTACATACAAGTCTCTGTTAAAAATCAAAGTTCCTGCCTTGTGAATTAACATTATCATAAATGCAATCTGTAAGAACAAATTTCTCGGGCCATAAGTGCATGTGGCTGTATATCACTTCCAGGAAAGGAAAGGATTTTTCTTAACAGCTAATCTTTGCCACCTAAATTAGGATGCTGGTCTTTGTGTTTAATGGATGGGGTACTGATGAGATCGATACAGACCACCCAAGTTGGATCCTGCTCTGAAGCACTTCCTGCAGAAGACACACTTTAGCCACTAAGTAAAAAGAAAAACCAATGAAGACCAGGTTGCCCAGACTTAAGCAGTAAAACATTATTTTCTGTAAAGTGTTCAACCTGAGCGTAAACTGGTGTTGCCTGAAATTGAATGCTCAGAGGAAATGATGAGCGCTCTCAGGCATCAGTGTTGCATCGAAGTATAAAGTAGCTATAGAAAATGCGATTGCTTTGCTCAAAAATACATGTAGGACACAACAATTTAGAGAAAATAGGAAACAACTTAAATGAGAAATGGACAGGAGCCACAACAGACCTAAACATCTGTAAAATTTTGACCCACAGCAGAAAGAATTGCCTACGAAGTGTAGAGGATTTTCCCTCAAGTCTTCCTCTAAAACAAAAAAACACTTTTTGAAAGACAAAAAAAGCTTATTTTAGCCTTAAAATCCAAAGATTCCAGGAAATCCTGTGCTTGTTCAGCTCCGTGGATCAGCTATTCCACTAGTCATATCTTTTATAGCTGGCAATACATGATGCTTCAGAGAAAGCATACAGTAAATTACTTGCTCAGAGGGACTATTTTTATCGTAACAGCAAGAATTAGTGGGCTAGGTTGTGCTTGAAGGCTTCACGTTTACGGCCTATAGAAATAGTTTATCTTTTGCTTCATTCTGTTACAGCTTTGTACTTCTTCTGGGACCAGAATCAATACAACTAACAAAGCAGGAGGAGAGCTTGGAACTAGGCTGGCTGGATAAAGTTTTAAGTACAAACAAATTAAGGAAAAACTCTTCAGATTTCCAGATTAATTAACTGACAGGAAAGCAGTGGAGAATCACAAGCTGACTGACATTTGATCTCTAAAACAAAAGTCTGCATTCATCTTCTTACCATAGCCACCCCTACTCCACCCTGCATCACCACTGTTAAGCGAGAGAAGGCATCACACCAACATTTCGTCTCTATGCATTTGCAGCAGTGGAATCACATTCTTTTCAAGTGCTTTTAAAGTTATATTTTTAGCAGACGCTCTTTCCTTGTAGAGTAATTCTGTTAGGGGTGTATCAAGGGTGCCATGCTAGCAAAACTCTAGCTATTTTACTAAATGTCAGAAACGTACCAACAGCCGCTGTGGCAGCAGGAGGAGAGCCCTTTTGTCTGATCGTGAAAGCTGGGGATTGTTTTGACAGAGCAAGATGCAAAGTTAAAGAAAACACTGTGGTTGTTTTTATTTCTCCTCGTTCTCTTCTTGATGCTCTTGGAGTTACATGACACATTTTTACTTCCCTCTCCTTCCCTTTTTTTAAATAAAAATGAACAAATGAAGGCAAAAAACCCCCTCTGCTTTCTCGGGTAGTTTTCCAGAAGTCTTGAGGACAAAACTAAATTACCCCATGGACAGGGATTTCTAACATTTGAGTATTGATTTAAGTCTACTGGGACATTTGCTGACTTTCAGGAACATGCACAGACACATGGATGCACACGTGTAACCACACAAAGAGCTTAAGGTAGAACAGAAGTCCCTGCACAGGGTGCTACGGGGACGTGACTTCACATGGAAATTCACCTCGTACAAAGAGGTGTCCTCCTAACGAACTGCCATCAGTTTGCGCTATATTGTGACATTTAAGTCTTATCATCCATCCATCCCTCCCCATGGGTGTATGATTTCAAATATTCTCCACATATGGCTGTGGCTCCTGTATAAATAAACCTACAGAACGCAGTCCCACTTTACCACTTAGGTCCCTTGGCACTACATTAAATGTAAATGAGAAAGCCGTAGAGAATTTCAGATAAAAATGATACAAGAGAAGATACACAATGAATTGCCACGACTCAGATTGTGGAAGAACTTACTTTCTCCTCCTGCCTAGTTATCCAGCTTGTCTATCAATTCCAAAGTGGAAAAATACCCAAACAAACAGAGAAAAGCAAACACAAACCACTGCAGTATGAGTCTGTGGTTTGGGAAGAAAAAAAACTTCTAAATTCCCTCCTGGAGCTCATGTATTTCTGTAAATATACAAATATTTTGACCTGCTTTCTAAACAAATAAAATCATCATGAACCAGAACCACTGCTAAGAAAGCAGAACACTGATATAAAAAAGAGGACATTTCTACTTCACTCCGACAGGAATTTAAAACTAAGACAAGCATTTCTGATGTAAAAGCACTCATCAAACAAATGGTCTCTCTGATGTGTGAAGAAAAATAAGTTTAAGCTCCTTGTCTAAGCCAATCAATTTCACAGAATCACAGAATCTTAGTGGTTGGAAGGCACCTTTGAGATCATCGAGTCCAACCACATTAAAAAAAAAAAAAAAAAAAAAACCCACCCAAAAACAAAAAACAAAAATCCAAAAAAACCCCCCACCCAAACAAACACAAAACCACACCCACAACCCAAAACAAAACAAAACAAAAAACCCAGAAAAAACACACAAAAAAATTTGCTATCAGAAAATAAAAAAAATATTTATAATCTAGGAATAATGACAACATATGTATTTTTCTAGCACAGACACAGAAATCCACATCCTATCAAGAACTTCTCTGTGTTTGGTCCACCCAATTCTAGAACAACAAGGTCTTTGGGGGATTCAGCACTTAAACTTGGCACAAAGAGCAATTCACATTTCTCATTTATGCAAGTCCTTCTCTGGTGTACCTTTGAAAAGAGAACAAACATATTTGTTGCTATGGAAGGCCATACAAATATTTAAAGTTCTGCTTGGATTAAGATTTTGCGACATGAATGTAAAATGAAGGTTTTTTTTTTGGCAGCTGGGTCCTGAAGAATGTTGGTGAGAGCAGCTGCCTTAGAAATTCGCACTGTAGTACTTAACAGAGAGATAAAGGAAAGATACTGAGGCAGCCAAGATTGATTCTGCCCTGGTTTAGATGCCACAGATCTTTGCACTGATGCACCAAGAAAGCTCCGTCTTGTTTTCAGGTTGGTTAATAGAAAACGATTATTTAGATTATAGTTCCAGTAGAGATCTCGCCCCCAGCCACAGTCCTGTTGTGCTCAGCACTGTAAACCAGTATAGAGGTCCTCTTCTGCAAACTCACTACCACAGCGTACTGAGGTAATAAGTGAATCGCTGCAAATCACAGAGCACGGCTGATGCAGGCTCCAGTTCTCTGCGGTCCCAGTTCAGTGTCCCATCCAATGGGCTACTCAGATTTGTGCAAAAGTTTGGAACTGTTGGCATTTTTAGCTCCCTTAGTCTCTTGGCATTTTTCCAAAGGCTGAGCTTGTGCTTATTAGAAGTTTAAAAGAAGGTCATTCATGTGAGCTCAACAATGAACTGGTTGGTCAATGTACCAAGGCAAGATTCATTTCTGTGTGAGAATAAGTTACCCATATGAGATCCAATTATGTAAGCTGTGGTTATTAAACAGCTACTGAGTTTGGATGTACAAGTGTGTGGTACCGGAATAAAGCCCTCCGTCATTTCCTTTTTATGACCTTCAGCAACACTTGGTTGTTACTATAGCTTATAAATATTGAGGAGGCATTACTAGTTAGAAATAAATTTGCTTTTGCAATATTCAGATTAATAAAAAACCAATAAACAGCACAACAAATTCTGCAGCAATAGGGAAACTAATTTTTGCACACCATATATCCCCATGCTGATGTCATAGAAAGAGAAAAAATTTAAGGTTACAGGTTTAGATCAAATTTTATGAATCGACATAAAATTGAATTAAACAAATAATTTAAGGCATGCCCACAGTGTCATTTTACTCTGTTCCTCTGGTCCCCTGCCCACCATTCTCACTTGCCTCTTCAGTACCTGCTCCCCTTGGGGTGAATCAGCTGCCTGGCACCGAGGGGAAGCCCGGCCACTGATCTCCCCATGACCTGCTCCCTGCTCCAGGCGGTATGGCTGCAGACCTTTTGCTCCCAGCAGCACGAGTGCAAGGTAGGGCCTGTTAACTGCCTCCAGTATCAGTGTTTTGCTTTGACAGAGCTAACTAATATGACGTAAGTAACCATAACCATGCAGGGACTTCATTAACAGACAGTGCAAATGTCAGTTTAGATCATGATTTCTGGCTAATACATCCCCTGAGGCACCAAGAAAAAAAAAATACCTAGGTCAGTTTTTTGTTTTTTTTTTTTTTTTTTTTTAGATAGAGAATAATCTATGAGAAAGTTCTCTGTGAAAAGGCAAATGTCATTAAGAAGAATGTGGAAAAAGCTAAGGAGCTGATGGAAGATGCCCTGTACTCCTAAGGCAATGTTCATGCTGATACGGAGAGATTCATACTGATGATAGACTCTGACAGCACGCAGCTCCAGAAAAGGACACCACTGTTGTAACACTGAGCCTAACTTTTAGGGGCATTGCTGCCTAGTTTACCTTCATCCCTGAGGTAGTCCTCAAATCTTTTTCAATACAAGGATATTGAGATACAATTCAGAAGATCTCATACATGGCAGGGCAAGGGGGACATTAAATATAGTCAGCAATATGCCAGCGCAGTGGCGTAAAGGGGGAGAGGAGCGAGTATCTGAAGAGGAACAGGTGCCCACATTTTCCTCCACCAATTTTGTGGAATAAAATACTGTCCTTTACACAGATATCCCCTCATGTTAACTGTATCATTAATCCAACATGATTCAAAACTGGGAAAAGGGTTTGTCTTTCTCCATCACATTTGCTTACACACTGTTGTCAAATATTAAGTGTTTACTGCATCTTTCTTTATCTGTCTCCTGGAACTGTCCTCCTAAAGAGTCACATGGCAGTTATTAAAGTTACAATAGGGAATACTGCACCCTTGCACCACAGACAGAAAACACAATGCAAGTTCAACATTCTTTACAGAGAAAATCAATAGATCTTCTAACAAAGCAAAACCTTCAGCAGTTTCTTATCCAACTTACAAACCCCTTTGGTTCAGCAAGTACAAGATGAATGACAGATAGCACAGACCTAATTTCAAGAAAACAGCACCAAAGCAATATCCCCAAATGGCCTATTATTCCTGAAACCACTGAATTTACACATTTACTTGTCATTATATATGGGGCTGTGTCCTATTACATGGTTAGGACAGTTTTTCTACTGATTAAATAGTACATCAATAAAGCCATCTAATGCATCATTATCGAAGCTTAACCTTGCAAGCATGTTAAAATACTGGCATGAATACGTTCTAAATGAATAGTTTTTTAGGACAGTGGTTTAGAAATGGACTTATTTCCTAGGCAATTTCCACACTTCCTTTTTTGTTTCTTTCTTGCTTTTGGCTTTGCATTATTGCCCCAGTAATAAAAGGATCTGCCCCCTTCCAAGCCACACTGAATCATTGCACTGCCACCCTATATATATTATCCATATAAGAAGAGTTAATTAAAAGAGTTAACTAAAAACTTTGTTAAGACTTGACTGCTTTCTGCTTACACACGTAGAAGCTCTAATGTCAGCAAAAAGTACAACCAGGTGGTTACAGTAGAGGGCTTAAGTGATTATAGTATGTCAGTCTCGATAGTTAAGAGAATCCCAGATCACAGAACTCCAAAAGGAGTTGCAGCTCACAAATACCATCAGTGTTGGTGTCTCCTGATAACTTTCTCCTCTTCTTCATGTTCCTATTTCTTCCACCCTGCTACCAGATGACAAAAACTACTTATCGTAGCTTCATAGAGAAAGACTTCACTATCATTTCTGAATCTGTTTTCTTCTGAAATGATTATTTTTTTTTTAATCCCTGAAGCAAAAGGAAAAAAGCTTGAGCTGATGCCAGTATCACTGAGCCACATATAAATTGTTATTAGATGAGAACTCACAAGTACACGTTACGGGTGAATCTAGCCAGCACGAACCACCGAGATTGAATTCAGCCGGAGCGGCAGTACCGTGAAGACAGGGTGCCAAGGAAAGTTCTCACTTTCCACTGCAGAGCGGAGAACTATGGCTAATCTAGCAAGAAGTCGTGAAATCAAACAGATGGAAGAAACATTCTGAGCATTAGAGAGGAAGCCAGAACAGTAAGTAGTAAAGGGAGATGACTCGTTTTGCATGAGCAGTCAGCATTCTGGTCAGATTTCTGGGTCAGATTTTATAAATACTTTCCAATCCTATCTTTTTTACTATTAAGCCAAGAATATGATTATAGTCTCAGAGGGATTAGTTCTGAGAATCAGTATTTGTCACTTGTCTGGTTAAACCAAAACTTGAACTTTTGGAAAAACAATTTTTTTTTTTTTAAGTAACTTTTCCACTAATAAGAAAACAAAGCCTAATAAGTATACAAGAAAGTCAGCTGTGATTTGACCTACATCGTTACAGAAAGGGTGAATCAAGTAGAGAGCTCTTTGTCCTATCAGTCCCTGTGCAGAGAAGGTGGCAAGAGACTGATCATTCCCTGGGCTCTACCCACACTATTCAGGAGTCCTATTGCATTATAGCAATCATATATGACTGCAGTAACGATAACTTTAGCACAATGATGATATGGCTACTGTGCCTATTAACCAAAGGATAGTCACCTTGTCTGATTGTCCAGTACGCAGGCAAGACTTTAGTGGTGTTCATCCAGATTATGAAATCAGTACAGGCAGGTGCAATGGTATTGGAGCTTGTGAAAATGAAAATCACAAGTATCTGTAATGGTGGTGTAGTAATGCATGGCAGTTTGAAAAATTCCATACTGATATTTTGATATGCCCCAAATTAATCAAGAATACAGAATATCTACTGTTGATATGATTTTTCAGCTACCTGACAGCATATTTTTTAAATTACTTTATCTCCATTGAGCCTATATCACTTGTACCTTTTGTGACCACCTACCTGAATTATAGCTAAGAAAAGTAAATCAAATTAGCAAAAGATGATAGGTCATTTGAATGATTGTTTTCTGAGATCAAACTCTACCAAATTTAATTCAAAATTACTTATCCGAGACCTCTACAAAATACCTCTCTGTTAACATCTGGATATAATGGCATCAAGAATCAAGGAGAGAAACACAGATTTGAATTGAGCCCCCCTCTGCTGCTAGGACCCCATTTAGAAAAACCTTTAAAGAAATGCTTTATTTGTATGGAAAAGGTTTCTTGTATTGGAGGTGCTAGAGGTGATGACACATTTAAATCTCTCCACTTAAGAATGTGAGGAACCCCAGGAACTGACTTTGTGGGCCTGCCCGTAAGGTTTTACAGTCCTGCTCTTTCAGGGACTTCAGGATTTCTCCTATTTCCCCCAAGATAACGGAGAATTTCTCTGCAGATCAGCACATGAACAGACTTGTAATGAGCAGAGACCTTCACTTGGAGAGAGCTGCTTACCGAGGGGAGGCTCTGTCTGGCCAGCCTTTTGAGGACCTTGATTATCTCCTCTTTTACTGCGTGTGCTGCCTCCTGTACCACACCAACTGGCAACTACTGCAGCAGCAGAAATAGCAAAGAAAAATGACACTCTCAGTGCTGCACGGGTTGGCAGAGCTATCATGCCTGGGATGTTCTTAGGCACTAGGTGTAGAGCATCAAGGGGGTTTAGAGAAGCACGTTGCAGTGTGTGCCTGGGTAGGCTGGGGAACTGCTGCTGAGCACCTTCGCCCTGCTGCAATGCTGCTGAATAGTCTCATCTGGGTCCTCCAAGTGACAGCAGATAGCTATCACAAACCCCAATTCGTGACTCCCATGTGCAAGCAAGGACAACACATTCCCTACCTAAAGGTTCCCTCGCACCCGCTGTAATGAGCTGGCAAAGAATCAGTGCTAATTTGGCAGGGTGAATGCTCGTGGACTTGAAAAAGAGCCTTCATCTGATTTTCCAAAATGCGAAAAAACGTAAATCATGCTATCCTGTTTCAAAGTCTATTAGAAGGTAGCAGTGATGTATAGTCCAACCCAGCACCTTTCACAGTGACTAATACGCAGCTTTCCTGGTGTTCACTAGGATGACTGGTGATAATGATAATGATGAATATCCACGCAAAATATCTGAGGTTTTTGGAAAACGGTTCCCTTTGACTCATTAAGTACACAGGCTTCACCAGCAAGATAACGTGTGAAAAGCTATTTCTGAAGAACACAAGCTACTACTTTGTTTAAACAACCCAGGATAATTTTAAAGTGACTGAATGTGTCTAAGGACTGCAAAGGTAAAACAAAAGTAAATTTTCCCTCCTTTAAGCCTTGTCTTTACATTATCCAAGAAAACATTAAGATCACTGGCATATCTCAATTTTATACTCATAGAATTTTGTGATGGTAATAAATTCCTTGAAAAATTAGTATCCCCAGTACGAAGAACTGCAGCTGATGTGCTCACTGCATACAGAGCGAACCCCTGGCAGTTCACTTATAACATTTAACATGGAAACGTAAGAAATAAAGTAACTCATTCACTGCATAATCCTGACGTGAACCAAACCAGACGCAAAATAATACCACGCAATCAAACCCAACGCATGGCTACATGAAGCAGCGAGTGGATGGGACTGGTCTCGAGTCAGTGCCTAGGCTGCTTCCTTCAGTGCATGGAATGGGATGGCAGGCAGCTCACCTCAGGCAGGACGTGTCTCAAATACATTCAAGCTTGAAATATAATGAAAGGAGTAATTGGCATTTTCCCCAGAAGTGCCTATATTAAGTGGATGCTCAGAAGCAGCAAGCGGTATAAAGCAAGCATAAAAGCCAGCAATGCCTGGGTGACGCTCTGTTCTCCTTAGGGAACTGTGAGAAGTTTGGACAAATGAACAAGCAGAACGAAAGCATAGAAGAACCAGCGTAGATGATCTCAAGTACCATATTAAAGAGGGGAAAAGGAATTAGGAAAAAAAGAAAAAGCAAATAAACAAAAATTTAAATAATTTAAATATTAAAAATATATTTAAATAATTTGATTTAAAAATAAACAAAAAATTAAATACTACATTAATAATTGTGAAAAATTATCATTTCTCTAAAAGGAATTGACTGTATATAGCCATTCACCTTCTAACACTGTCAACAAATACTGCTGATTCTCTCTCAGAACAGCTTATTTAATATTTCGGATGTGCCACTGTTGTTTCCCCCCTGTGCCTTTCTGGTTGCACCCTGTGTGACTGACTGCTTGTCGCTAACGTTATTGTCCTCAGGGAGAGGAATCATCATCCCCCTTCAGTTCCAGGCTGAGGCTGAGGAGCGTGAAGTGAGGTGGCAGTTTGAGGGACTCTGCAGCATGGAAACATGTCCAGCAGAGAAAGAGAAGGAGGACTGCTCAGTAATCAGGTCTTTGGGGTTTTTCTGTCAGTCTCTTGGGGAGATGTGCTAGTACTTGCATTTCCTCCTAAATGGGAAAATAAAGAGCTATCACACCTCATTTTAATTGTTTCAGACAGACAAAGAATACCAAAAAAATGTGATATTCTTGGAATTAAAAAGATTTCATTTATAGGGCATAATAAATTTAGCACATCTTAATTTGTAATATTGCACTAGGAAGGAAAATCTATCCAAACTCCATCTGCCTTTCACTGTCCATTATAAATGCATTAATAAAAACAGGATTATCAAATAATCTGACAAGGCCTAGAGATAATAACAAAATGTAATCTACCTTTACAATTATATAGATATGCCTGCACAGCCCTTTTTGTTACCTGTACCCTTGAAAAGCCTGCCCCTGGGTTGCAGCTTGCCAGTTAAACCACAGAGAGTTGGAGAAACACAGCTCTGAGTAAGAAAAATCTGATTTTCCTGCAAGTGTCCCTGGTAGTAAATAGAAAGGATCTCTCTGCACGTACAGTGACAATGTCCTCATCTGCCATCCTGCTTTCAAGCCATAACCAAACACGCTTACTGGGTGGCCACAAGTAACTTGCTATTCCTGGATAACAGCTTTATCCTGTTATACTTGAGGCGGCTTTAATGATGCTAAAAATACAGACCTTGTGGCTACGCGCTAGGCTAACAGAACTGGGCCCTCACTACGTTATGGATCAAACTGAACATGATACATCATGTCAAAGCTAGAAAATCATTTTGTTTCTTAAAGTGGACAGGAGATATGATTTAAACTGCCTGGACTGGAGTCCTATAATCAGTCATCCAAAATAAATTTTATTATTTAAGACTTATTCAGAGGCAGACAAGCTGAAAACCTATTTTGATACAATAAAAAAGTTTATAGGCTCTCATAAACATGTAAATTACTTCTTCATACACATTCTGCACACTGATTTCTTTTGTTTCATATGTAAGACTTTCTGTTGTGCTTTGTGACTGTGCTCAGCAGCTTCTATTTGCAAACCCCCTGCATTGGGGTTTTCTTTGTCATTAACAGCCCCAACCTGAAACTACTCTCCCCACGTGCCCTGTGATGAAAATCCTACTTTGGTACATGGGTTGGGATTAACACAGAGTATTCCACTTAAACTCTCCAACAGGACTTGACTTTGTGTGGATGCACGTTTGCTGTTGCAAATATGTTTGCTAGATTTTGCTATTGTTTTGCCACAGGTGGGTGCCAGCAAATGGCAGCTGTGTCACCCGTCTCCTGAGCTGGGTGGTGGGACACTTTGGCTGGCAAAAACGTTAACGTGGGAACACGACTTTGAGACTGAAGCAGGACCTCAGGAGATCCCACCTCCCTCCTCACACAGTCAGACCTATAGGTAGTTCCCAAATCCTACTGGCTTATGGTGCACAAACTCCCAGCTAACAAGCTGGTTTTGGTTACACATGGTTACTAGGACATAGACATGCCCTGATCAGTTCTCCCATGCAACCTGCACGTATTCCCCTGCAAACTCTGGCACATGGACACAGCAGAATGTCCACTTCTCTACCAGTTAACTCGCCTCACGTGCAGGGGAAGTCTCAAGGGCCACCTCACAGCATCTCGGACAACAACACTGGAGCCAGAGCAGATGTATGAGCCTTCAATGTTTGATTGGACCTCACTGAGAAGCTCAGCTACAAATATCTCCTCTCCACACCTGGCACCCTCGAGTAGAGGAAAATAACACCCACTGATATAAACCTTCCAATAAACCCTCCACTGGTCTTAAGCGTGTTATGAGCTTTTTCAGCTCTTATGGAAAAGAAAGATTTTTCAAAAGAATGCGTTTTAAACGTTTCCACAACAGCCTGTTTTCCTGAGTTCAGAAGAAACCCAAGAACAGCTAAGAACTACTGGACATGTCTTACTGGTCAAGGGCATTTTCAGAGAAACAGGCAAACCCAGCTATTTTTATTTCATTTCATGCCCTCATGGGTCAGGAAAATGAGCCAAGAATTTTAGAAAGTTGTATTGCACTTAAATTGGCTTTTGCCTCAAAATGCAAATCTTCCCTGCCAACACATACAGAATGTAAAACTTGCCAGTAGGATGACAAGCAGGAAGAAGAAGATAGCAAATGATGTCTCAAAGATAGGAGATAAAATACACAGCCTAGTAGGAGATAAATGTATAAAGATTACTGCCATGTATATTTACTCCTGTGTAATCTGGATATGACTGGAATAATGACAGTATTACTTATGCAGCTGTTTATGTATTTAAACATTTCTTTCCTGTTTTTTTAAAGGATTACAGGGAAATGCAAACAAATGCTTTTTTCATGCTAAAGTGAACAAAAAAAAAAGTCTTTAACAACCGTTTTCTTTTTGCTAACAGGTAGTAATCAGGCTCCATCTCTGGAACTCTTCCTGTTGCTACAGTTTCAGTTGTCCTTCTTCCCTTTGTAAAAATGTGCAGATCCTAATCCGGAAAACTTCCCGAGTTGTATCTCTGGACAGATCGATACAGAGATTAGACAAGATCTTATCTCTCACAGACCTGCTTATCTCCCAGTTGGAGTCACTGATTTGTCCTAAGATGAGCCAAATTCTGCTGAATTCAAAAAACTGTGTTTAAGTGACTTTATGGGATATGAGATATTAGTGATGATGCTTTAGCTAGTTTTTGATACTAGGAAAGAAAAGGAATTTTTTCTCTCCTATGTATAAGAATATGTATAGCACTAAAGAAGTTCACTCCCAGGTTTGGGAAATGACTATCTTTTTTTCCCCTTGAAGCAAATTTTTGGGCTTGCAAATTTCAAGTGAATTTCGTATCTGCTAAGAAGTGTTCTGTAATCTTTATTAAATATTAATGCTGAACAAGAAACACTGCTTCTCTGTGCTTATAAAAAATAGTTGTCCCGAGAATGTGTCATACAATTGTTCTTTTTTTTTTTCCCCTTTAAGATTGATTTAAATACTTTTAAATACGACATCAGCCTTGAAGCTTTTCATAGGAACAAAGACATATAGGTCAGGAGTGTGTCAAAATGACATTTAAATGTCAGACCACCACTTACTTTATTGAGATATGAAGTAATGTCTGACTATTCACTGAAAAAGTATTTAAGTCTATTTCAAGTGATCAAAGACAGTTCTCCAGTAATGATGCCTTTTGAGTGGCTGCGGGAAGATGTGGAATAGAAACCAAGATAGATTTGATGGGGAGAAATAGTGGCAAATAAAATTAGGAATTGTCTATCAGCCTGACATGAAGTCAACATGACCACCTCGCATCTGTTCTTGCACACAGTATGAATTAAAGCGAAGAAAAATCAAATAAAGAACCTACTTTTGTGAAGCACCATAGCTCAAAAATAACAGAAAAGTTCAAATGCCACAAAGTTGGGGACAGAAAAGACTTCTTCACCATAGCTGAGCCAACACTGCCTCCACCCATTTGTAATGAAAAGTAAACGCAGAGGGGACTTATGTGCCAGTAATCTGCAGTCAGAGATGGCAGAGGACGGGGAAAGGAAAACAGCACTATTGAAACACAAAGACAGAAAAATGAGTCGACAGACTATTAAGTGAAAGGGCTTGCAAGCAGAATATTATGGAATCACAGTCTGATTTTTTTCTCCTGCAAATGAGGGATTGCTTTACAGCTTCCCCCCTAAGTACTAGTTTGAGGTGAAAAACCCAGTTCAGGCCTTCCCAGCAGGAAGAGCTGAAAGAGACTTCAGCTCCCAGAGCATTACTCCGGCCACAAGACCGGTGAGGGTGGCAGTGAGCAATACACAAGGACCCTACTCCTGGGCCACAGATTTAGTCATCAGTGCCATCAGCCTTCCTTACCTCCCTCCGTCACATTTTTAAAAGCAGGTGTCACACTCGGGGAAGGACCCACACCCCTGGAAGAGGTGAAGAGTTTCTCCTCCATTGTCCCACTGACCGGGTATGTGTGTGTGTGTCGGCACCTTGGGGCGAGTTCTGTCTCCGTGGCTGGGATGTCCTCGGCTGCTGCGGGACCACCTGGAAGGGCACTGACTCGTTCTGGATGAGGTGCAGGTACTTCTCTGCAAAGAAGAAAATGGACAGCACTCATGAGCTAATTTCTCCTGTGCAGGTCACAGAATATCTGTCAGCTAATTACCTTCCCTGGCTAGTATCCTAAATTGAATTTGAACTAGGAGTCCGCAGGTGAAAAAGTTTTACAGTCTATTCCAAATCATCTCATGCCTTTTTTCCAACACTGTTGGGGTTTGAGAAGGGAGAGGATGGAAAGTTTCTATGATGCCCACCGACTGTTAGTTTTCCCCCCAGAAATTCATACTTTAAAGTTGTTGATTATTTGATGGACAACATCAGTGTGTGTTTTGTGATGTACTTAAGAGCTCAGAAATTGTGGGCTTGCTATGCTGTACAATACTTTTATATTATGGGACAATCCACATTCACGATGCAGTGTGAGTTGACAATATATGGGTACCTTAACTGACAGGACACTGTCCTTGTAGTCTAGTACACTCACTTTATGCTGGCTCTGGCAAATACAGCGAGCAGACATTAAATGCTGCAGGCATTCAAAACACCCGAAGTGCATTTTTCATCCAGTATTATTTTCCACAAATATGCTTAGGTGACAGCTTTTTTAATATACACTGAATAATATGGGTCATGGCATTTGCTGGCAAGTGAGAGCTCTACCACCAAATATTTTATTAGGTGCATTACCACTTAGCATTCACACCATAGTAATATCCACATTTCCTTTTTATTTGGTGAATTACCAAGGGCAACGCTGGCATTTAGCTCAGCCCTACACTAGGGGCTGTGCAAAGAGAGAAGCACCAAGAGGTGCTTCCCGCATGGCACGCACCACAATGAGCACAAAACAGTGATTCTCTTTAAGGAGTGGAGGCTCTACCTTACATTTTTGGTGCCTGAATCCAAAAAATGTTACGGGCACAGAGGCTACTGGCTACCCCACCAACCCCAGCTGCCTCTGACTAGGAGAAACTCACAAACTCCCTGAATTCAGGAGGCAACGTGCTAAGGTTTAAAGAGGGCCAGCCTCGGGTTTACCTGGACATAGGTCTCTTACATGTAGGTCACTGAAGTCACAACCATTCTTATGGGGGCTAGAGGAGGCAGGGGCTCTTTATGCCTTCTCCTCTCCGACTGTATGGCTATAACAAAAGCATGGCCTTACAACCAAGGGTAATGTAAGGAACATGCACACACACACAAAAAATTAGGCAAAGCATCTCAACATCAGGATTATGGAGTTCTGGTTCATCGCAGTGACATACACATCCCCACATATCTATCTGTAAGTTCATCACCTCTTATTCAATTGAAAGCAACCTCCACAATAAACTGTCCAGAATATTTCAAAGACCATAGACAGAAGAAATACAACACTCTCTCTGCACCTCTATGCTCTGGCTGTGTTTATCCCACTCAGAGACATTCTTTATCCTAGCACCCACTCGAGATGTTGCACCCACATCGCCAAGAGCAATGCCACGAGGAGAGGCTCTGCCAGAGACAAAAGCAGCACCGACACAGCGCCGTGTCCCACGCACACTGAGATGACCTGTCACTTGCCAGCAGTAGCTAACACAGACCCTGCTTTGGGCTCTTGAGGACACTTGGAGCAGTCTGCAAGAACTCTTGGTGCTCAGCTCAGACAAGACCACAGACATGCAGTATCAGGCCCATCCAGTTGTTACAGTCAAGATGGACTCAAGAACCCAGAGGCAGGGTGAGGAAAAAAAAATATCTTAGGCTATTTTATAAGCATGGTTCTAACTGGCACCACGTTCACATACTTATCGTTTACCAGAGAAATTATTCAGGTAATCCGCCTTTTTAAAGTATTGATTTCTATTTCCTTCCATTTACTTTTGATAATATAACAGCTTGGTCCCTACTCCCTTATGCCATCACTGGTTTTGAGTTTGTGTCCGACAGAACCGCAGCTCTAAGTTTTCAAATCCAGTTCTCTGGAATCGACCCAGCACTGGGATTTTGAATTTGGGTCACAGACAGCTTTTTGAACCCATTTTGCTTGTGAGAAAACATCCTTAAGACTGTCTGAGGACAACCAATGATTTTTTTAATTTTTTCTTTTTTTCCAATGCTAATTAAAACCTGATTTACTGAGCTTGACCCTCTCTGTGACACAGCACTGCACCACCACAGCTGCCAATCAGGATGCTGCCGAACGCTGATTTTGGAACCCAGAATCAGCAGCACTGAGAGTAACAAGCACAAAGCTCATATTTTTTTCATGAGAAAGAAGCTCCCTGTCCATCAGTGCTCAGCTGAGTCCTACTGTTTGGACCTCGTGAAGTTTGACCCATTTAGGAGAGGGCAACACCGTTCCCATGCTATTTGTTTGGCAAAGTAACCCTCCAAATGCAAACCACTGGCATGTAAATGTTTGTAGACACACACAAACACAGTGGCATCTGTTACTTCACCATGCCACATCACCATGGCAAGATTAGTCTTCTGGTGGCTATTTGCTATTAGAAATATTGGGAATGTGGATCTGAAATGAGAGGAGTCTCTCCCACACACAGAGATAACGCTGGGCACTGGCAACATTGGGAATTGCATTGCATTCATCGTTATCATCATCACCATCCTACCTAGGTCATCAAGGCTGTCAAAACCCTTTTCAAAGATGATCAAATAGCCTTTTTCTATTTCTTTATACCCCTTTCTTCCCTTTTTATTTCCCCACCATCATCTGTCTTTTCTAATATCATTTAATAAGTAGGGAACTGAGGCACAGAGAGTGAAATGATCTGTCCCCCATCCAGCAGCAGCAGTGACAGAGGTGAGGAGGCAATGAGATCTCCTGGGTACCTGCTGGGCATGAGGGAACATCACCACCCTGTTCCAAATTTATGCCAGGCCTACTTTCACAGTCATAAAGCCTCTTGTTTTCCCTCTAACCTCCTCGTAGTGAAGTCAGGATTTCTGTGTGAATTAGCATTTTGATTCTGGAGTTCTGAAATATCTGTCCTGACATGCGGATGACAAGGAGCTGAAATAGTTTGATTTGTATTGGAGTATTTGGAGGGCAAACTGAAACTAAAAATTGTGACAATCCACTGGCGATTAAAATGTCTTTTTTGCTTTATTTACCAAATCCTGGTGGTGCTTGGGGAGACTGAAGCTGCCTGAACGCTTCCCTTCTACTTGAGAAGCTGGATTGACAGGAATTGACTTTGGGCAGTTTTGACGTGTGCTTAGCTCTTCTTTTTATCGTTTCTTTTCTATGCGCAGCCCTCCTCATACACAGATCCTTCCAGCCTCACCAGTCTACAACCTGCCCCCTTTTACCTACATGAACACCTTTCCACCCAACTGCCAGAAGCTCTTCTTCCTAAAGATAATCACTGCTAAATGCTGAACGTCGCTTTGCCTGCCCAGGTCCCACTTCTGATCCTCCGTCTCTGCGCCAAACCCTCATATGAAATTCTACGGTAGCTTTTACAGTAGAGGTACAGACGGCGTTAGATTTGCCAGCTATCAAAGCACCCTGGAGTTCTCTCATT
Source organism: Gallinago jamesoni (assembly GCA_025769975.1). Lineage (NCBI taxonomy): Eukaryota > Metazoa > Chordata > Aves > Charadriiformes > Scolopacidae > Gallinago > Gallinago jamesoni. Next base: position 8,667,124 of record JAOQGH010000023.1, on the reverse strand, counting down.
TGTATGTAATTTTAATCTGAAGGAAGATCTCAGCTTTTCCATAACATGTTCTTTTTTAAAAAAAAAGAAAAAATCATGAAAAGAATGAAGGTTTGTGGATTTTGTCCTGAAATTAATTCTTGTGCCCTATTTCCAACATTAGCCTTTGAATCTCTTCCAAGCCAATATTAGTTACATAGTACAAGACTTACTTTTTTCTCTTGGAAAAGAAATATTTCTTTTTATTGTGGCATCAAATGCTCTCCAGCAATTTTGAGGATCTTGATCTAAGTGCTGTATTAACGTTACATAAATGGCTGCTTCCTTTTTTATTATTATTTTGCTTATGAAAAAATCAAACACTTATTTTACTATTGATAATGATAACTTCTGCTAAAGGATGGTGTTAGTCTACTAGTGAAAAACAGAGATAGTGAGCTCTGAAAAAGTCATTAAAAGGACAAGGCAGTAGAAGTTAGAGCCAGACATATTTAAGTGAAAGGCACACTTTATAACAGTGAGATTAATTACCACGATAAGATATTGCTAAAGAAAGTGGCAGGCTCTCTAGCTCTGGGATTCAGAGCTTCAGAGAGGCAGGAAGGAGCAGTAAAGGCTTGGCCTGGGTGGGGAGGTTGTACTCTGGGCTTCGTCCTCCCTTCCAGCCCAAAGCCTATGGCACTAGACATCTGAGCAGCAGGGCGTGGATGAGAGAGGCAAGCAGGTGACAGAAACCATAAGGGCTGTGAGGACAGCAGCCTAGGACAGATGGGAGGAGAGGAGGAGGAGCAGGCAGGGACGACCGCTCAGCAGCAGAACAGGAAGAGAGGACAGAGATCATGAGTCCCAACTAGCAGAGAATGGGAACTGCTGTGCTGACCCTGGTTCTGCAGATGGACCCGCATCAGATCAGCACGTACCCTCATCACATAATGGTATGAAGGACACAGACTCATAGAATTACCTGGGTTGGAAGGGATCTTTCAGATCATCTAGTCCAACCGTCAACCTAACACCAACAGAACCCATCACTAAACCATATCTCTAAGCATCTGCAGATTGGCTGGGACTCTCCTATGTGTGGTGGACTGGCCAGCTGCCCACCCAGCCGCTCTCTTGTTCCCCCTCCTCAGCAGGGAGAGAAAAGAGGGTTAAAAAGCTCACGGGTCAAGTATCACACTGAAAGTCTGTCTAATCTTGTCCCGTTTCACACATCTTTACCTATCTATTCCCTTAAACATCACTGCTCAGAGAAACTTTGTACTAGAAGCTTAGAGTCTGCTCCTTTCCCTTCTTTCTTTGGTGCGTGAGGTAACCATCAAGGGGAAGGTCACAGGATGGCAGACTGAGTCACAGAAGGTCCTCTCTCCATGGGTTCAGCTGGCTAGACATGAGCTCAAAACCTGTATTAGTGAGGTGTGATCTTGTGCCTTATCAGAATCGCTCTCCCTCCTCTCCTGAAGAGGCTCTTGCACGGTATCTAACTTCATTTCTGTTTGCATCAGTACAGGCAGTTAATCTTGCCCAAACTTAATGGAGGTTTGCATTAGCGCTACCAAGATCTGAATCAGGAAACATTGGCGGAAGCAGGCCCAAAGAAAAGCCCGGAGGAACTGATAGGTTCCTCCAAGCAAGTGATAACGTTGCTTAAAAAAATTCTGTTCCTTTAAAAGATTTCTCACTCTGAATATGTTATTACCATATATTATTTCCTTTTTCTTTTTATAGAAACTTTGATATCCCATTTATGGGTGTAACTTTCAAACATTAGAGTGCGTTGAACTTGTAGGTTCCTGAAGCTGATGACTGACATCAGTGATGAAAGATGGTAAATGCTGTAATTATAATTCATAAATTAAATGCTGCAGCTAGGAGATGCTTAAAAAAAATTAGTGTTGCTCTTAATTAACTTTCAGTAGGAAAGAATAAAATAGTTTATAAAAGTTTTAACGAATGAATTTGTAATCTTTTTGCTTGGAAATAAATGGTGAAAATCAATTATCTTTGCAGAAAAATGCAAGATTCGTGTTTCTATCAATCAATGAAAATCTGATTCCACCAAAGAAACAATTAAAAATAGGACAGCAGATATAAACCTGCATTTTTTATTAGTTTTGCTGGAGTAGAAATAGAATGAAGAGCAGCACTGCAGAGCAACTCAGTGTTTAACCACTCTGTTGTTCTGTCACAGAGTAGAGATTCGATTCCAAATAGAGGATCTAACTTCTACGCTTATTCCTACTTTGTCCTCAGTGCTGGATAAACATCTGCTTGTGCCACCCTATACGTGAGTGGAGGAGTTTATGAGAAGTGTTTGTAAAGCGTTTTGTAGATCAAAAAATAAAACAAAAAACCCAACACCAAAACCAAACCACCAAACATTTTCTTAATAGAACAGTGTTGTCATGAAATTAGTTATCTAATTTCCACTGTCAACATTAGGGGTGAGATTGCAAGTGACCGTACATAACTTCTAAATGGGCTAAGAAAATCCAAGAGCTCTTTTTTGGGGCCGTTCAGACCTTGGCTGTCAGCGAGATGACAGTCAGTGAAGCCTTTGCCCATGCTTCCCAGTCCATCCTACGCAACCCATGTGCTTTGGTAGGGAACAGAAAGGGACACAACAAAGAATAGTTAAACAAAACTTTCCTCTGTCAAAGCCCTTTAAAACAGTCTGTTCATTTTATAAATCATCCCTGGGGTATATATCCAAGATAGCCTTCTTGAGACAAAACCAGAATGACAGATCATTAAAGTTACAGGTTGAAATGTGCCAGCTCCCCATGATTTGGCAAACTTCAACTCAAATTTCTGACTGCTGGAAGGAAATGATTAAGCCAGTATTTATAGACAGACTTTTGTTGCCCCTTTAAGAAAATACACACACTCATAGTTTAGTTTCAGTCCACACATTTTAAAATCTCCTTGTCTTGCCTGTCTTATTTTCGAGGGTTGGCATTCAAGGGCTGTCATGCTGCTTCTTAATAATTTTGACATCTGGTCAGGTCGTTTTTCAGAATTAAATGACATCCAGCTTTCACGTTTTCCCTTTTCAACCTAGATAAACTATCCTGAAGCTTTCCTTTCACATATGGCAAAAGCATTTCCATATCAAGCTCATCACTCTTCCTGTTGAACTAAACTGCAATAGGGCTGGGAGACATCACAATTTGCAGTATCTCCCATGTCAGAAAAAAATACCTTTGCTCTCAGGAAGGTTAAAAGTAGGCAGTATTAAAAAAAAAAACAAAACAGCAAAACACCACCAAAAACCCACAAACAAAACAAAACAAACAATAAAAATCAACTGCTTCCTGCATGAATTTAGGAGCAAAATCCCAACCTATATGCCTAGAGGACTGCCAGCTGAAGGTGTGAGCTTGGTCTTCTTCTAACATACCCATGCAGATGTTTATAGGCAATTTGATGAACTGATGCATCAGGCCAGGAGTCATCCCCATGACTGCCCAGGGGTCACAGATGCGAACAGAACAAGCACGTCTTTATAAACGGAGTCTGCTACTGCTGATGAGGCCAGCTTAGAGACTTGAACCTTACCATAACCTTACCTTACCAGTAGCAGTTTTATAATCACTCAGTTCTGGCTGATGTGGTCACATTTCCATACTAATACACTACTACTTTTTTTTTCAAGAAACAACGAGCAACATATTTATTTATCATCTTAAAAGGTTCCAAAAAGAAACTTGGCTATATATTTTAACATGGCTCTCATTAGTATTTCTGTGCAGGGAGCACTTTGGGACCTTCCAAAGTGCTACCACTAAAACCAATTAGTATCCTTGCAGCATGAGCTTCTGTTCATCATGAGGAAACATCTGCGATGTATTCTTGTATAATTAGTATGCATTTGTAATGCTGTAGATACTTTTCTTTCTGTGTAATTTTTATGCTAATGCCAAAGGCGGAGAGACCAAACTCCTCACTGCTGCCTTTTTCCCTGTGGCTGAAGCCTCTCCTCCAGTTCTGCTGAGGAGGGACCAGCAACAAGGGGGAGGAGGTGTCTGGATCTTCTTCAGCAGGAGAGCGAGATGTCCCCAGGGCCTAGTGGAGCCCTGACCTTCTAACACAGGGCCACACTGCCGCTTGACAAGCAGGGCAGCACAGAGACGCCGGGCATCTTGACAACACATTCATGAATAAACCAGTTCGTTGCACTTTTTGGAGGCGCGGTGGGGCAGGAGAGGGAGTCTCTTTAAAGGAAGGAAGAACCTTTCTGTTTCTCAGGCTTGATCTATTTCTAAGAGGAGAGCTTAGCCTATTATAAGACTATGCAAATCCCGGTTTTCTTTTTTAAATGGTAATTACAGGCAGTGTAACTCATACCATTATTTGCACTGTGTGACATTATGTTAAATTCTTCTCAGTTAATTTATTGTTTGCTACTGATCTCTAGTGCCCTTCAGACACTCTTGAAAATAATTATTTGGGGCTCTATTAAAATATTTTAATGAATAAAACCCCTGAAGTACTAGCTGATGACCACCAGCAATATTTTAAACAAGAACAGGCCTGGGATTTCGGGGTTTTGTTATTTTTAACATTACTGGAAGAAACTGGAACAAAGCTAATGGTGAACAAGCTTTCTAATGCTCTCTAATCTTGTGAGTCAAAAGAAAACTCAATACATTACTTTATACAGAGGCACTGTTTTGAAAGGCTCTTGTCTGGTTGCTGTATTAAATTATGGAAAAACTAGATTAACAGAATCACACAAAAGCATTAGTTCATCTTTTTGCCAATGCAGTGTGTTTTTTTTAAATCCTTAACACCTGAAGTCCCACTTCAATTTTGCAAAACAAAGTGAGGTTGTGTACCTTGTACAGTGTAAAAGCTGCTGCTCTTGTCTTGACTTCCTTTCAACCAGGGAAACTGATGCCACGAAATTCTTGAACAGAACTGCATTAATTTGGGTAAGTCGGAGGCCAGGATGAGAACAGACTGACTCTTCCTGTTGGGACATCCATCTAGGAGAGGAGGGGGGAAAGAAAACAAGAAAAAAAATAAAAGATTGCCTTATCCTGGTTTCAATTAATCTATTTTCAAAGTGGACAAAATCAATTTGAAAGAAGATGCTTTTAAATTGGAATCAGAGTATCCACACTCCTTATGAAAAGGCATTTCTCAAAAAAATCAGTAATGAGAAGTAGCTTCTTCTAGTGTCGAACCTTCGCAAACAGCTGTGGGGAAATTCACTAATACAAATCAGAAGTCAGAAATACCAGATTATCAATAATGCAGCAGGTAGTTTTAGCCTGGCTTTTTTTTTTTTTTTTTTAATTTCATCTCTGTTCAGCTGTTGCTGCAAACCATTCTCACCCCCTGCTCTGAATGGCAGAAGATCAGAGTTAATGAGATTACCAACATACAGCACATTACAAAATTTCTGCTTCGCAGCATGTTAGCTGTGCTCCTTCACCCACCTCCGCCCTCCCCTCCCGTTTAAGGTTGTGCCTGGAACAATATACGGCTTGAAAATAATAATATTAAGTCACAGTCAAATTTCAAAACTAAAAGTTTCCTGCAAATCTGAGTATTTCTGAACTGCATTCTAGATCAGCGTGTTAAAGTGCTTTTTCCCTGTGACGGGGTCAAGCAAAACAAATGAAAGGATTCAAGAGAATGTGTTTTATTTGCTCTTATTTTCCTGAAAGCAAATAAAAGTATGCTTTATGTAACTGAAACATGCTTGTGAATGGTTATGTGTACTCATAAAGCCAACACCTTCCTTGTTAACTTACTGTTTACATAAAATGTTATGTGTACATATGTGGTTAGCAAGGACAAATCCAGTAGCTTAATTCTGTGTTTTCTTCTGTGTCACAAGAAAGTCTGGAAAAAAAATGGCATATTCTTAAGGAAGCACCTCAACAGTGCAGTGTCTAACATCATCAGATTGTGACTAATGCTCCATTTTACATCTTAAATATTTTTATCTTGTATTTGTTTTGTGCTATCTGAAGTTAGGTTTCTGAGTGGGCGCTTCAGAGCAAACATAAGCCTATATCCTTCACTGCAGTTCAAGAGCTCTCTTTTCTCCACAAATCCCCTCCTACCATCTCCTTCCCATCTCCTCGGGGCCTTAGCCTCTCATGAACGGGACTCCATTAAGTCATTTAACACCCTCCTTCAAGAAGGCTCAGACTGGATCACCCCATCCATGTGAAACAACAACAGGATGCCTCCTCCAGAGGCACTCCACACAAGCAGTCTCATGAGCTAATCTCCCGCCTTTGGGTATCTCAGAAAATGACTCGCATCCTTCTTCACCCCTCCTTTTTATCTCTCCGTCCCCTCCTGCGTGTCTTTCTGCTTTTTTCACCCCACAATGAGTTCGATGGAGCAATGCTCAAGAGTCCAAGTTGCATACAAGGCTACAAAATACAGCCCCAAGGCTTGACAAGTCCTTCAGGTCAAGAAGTCCACCTCTGCAAAAGTGGCAGAAGACCATACATCACAACAGCTCCATTGCAGTGGCAGGCAATCGATGAAAACTCGATAATACCAATAAATATGTACAAAGACTAGGATGTTCACTGTTTCTGGGCTGCATCTTTGATAGGATGTCTGGGACAAACCACTAGTTGCCGCCACAAAGCTGTGACACATTGATTTTCTGAAAGCGGGGGTCTCCGGCTGTATTTCTATTAAAAACAAAAGCAAAGAGGCATTCTTCCTGTGCACCTGGGAGCTGTGGGCTAAGGAGCCCAATTCAGAATTTGTGCTGTTTAATTTTAGCACTGCAAACTACCTAAAGCTCCTGTAAAAATAAGAGCTCATTAGGGGCAAAATTGACAGTGAAGGTATTTTCTGCAGCTAAGCTTCCCAGCCAAAATGCTTGTATCTAAAGAGATGGGGGAAAGGGCAGGAGAAAGTGTGCTAAAAATACCTGGCCATGTTTTCTATACTGAAAAGGGGCTGCTTAATAGAAAACTCTGCAGCATAAGATTTAATCCCTCTCTGATGTGCAGCATCACCTAACATATCAAGATGTGAGATTTTAAGATGCTTTTACTTTCTTTCTGAAAGATTTCCAGATTCACTGGAAACAAACCAATTTGCCCATGTACTGAAAGATACCAAAAGATTTGAAATTTGTATTTATAACTAGAGCCAACTTCTCAATGTTCGAGTTGTGAATGGAAGAAATGCAATTAGCATGTGAAAATTAAAAAGGGAATATAACTGCATAGGAATTTGACACCCTTGCCTGTGCTCTGTGATATCTCTGCCGCTTTGGCAGTTGACTCCTGACTACATTTCAATGTACATTCTGATTGAAAATACCCTGTTTAACCATCTCCCTGTCTCTGCTGTGAAGTTCACTTGGCTCCTAAGAAGAGTAGAGACGTTTCTACTATCTTCTGCCGTGTAGCCATCCTTGGGCTGTGCCACACGAACAGAATAAAAGAAGACTTAGCAAATGAGGCTAACTCCTTGTTTCTTCCCAGGAATTATTCTACCCGTATATATTTACAGATATATATACATATTTTATTTTTTTTTAAAGGCAACAGCCTTCAGAAGGTAGCTGAGAACAAAAATGTAACAGAGGAAGAAGCTGCCTGATTTGGGGCAGAGCACCAGACAGAGCTGCTCTCCTGCAGGCTGGCAGAACTGAGACAAGGAACACAAGAAGTCAGCAAGTGCCCTTAGCCTTGTCCTTCGGGGAGAACCGAGATGGAGGAGATCCAATGATTTGCCACTGTCAGAAAGTGCCTTCTTCCATGGGAAGCCACCCAACCTCCAATTTCAGAGTCCAGTTCAGTAGCGTGCCCTCAAGTCAGTATTGCCCTATAACTCCATTCTAGTAAAATTTTCCAGGCCCAAAACAATATTCCAAGATCACTTTTGTGGTGCCAGCAAAGCCTTTACTCGCTGAGCATAAATACATCCTCAGCAGCCCTTTGATGGAAACACATCTACCCCCAGATCTGAAACTCTGGAGCCACAGAAGAGTCCGGCATTTCAGGGACCCACGCTCCCAAGTAGCAGCGTGAGATCAGTACCAGGGTTGAGACAGAAAACCACACATCTCTTTTAGAGAAAAAATAAAAGAGTATGTATTAAATTGGTCCTTGTTTTTCAACATATTCTTTTATTTTCTTCTGGTAAGTTCTCTATGCCCTCTTAGTAAGACATACTGGTTGAAAGAAAAGGAAACTTGAAGGAGCCAGAGAAATACTGACTGACAGCAGCATGCTCAAAAAGCTTTCTTTCAAAGGAAGCTCATAAAATATGTAGCCCAGCTGTTCTTTTCTTTCTAATCAGGCTTTCTGATATAATGAAAGTTCATCCAGAATGACGCTTCCTCATTCATGTGATGCTTCTGGCAAGAAAAGGGAAAAAGCAAATAATGGGAAAAGAAGATCAACTTAATCCATTTCAGCTTAACGTGCAGGTGAACTGGGGAGGAAATGATTTTAAACTGAAATCTGTGAAATCTTTGGCTTTTCAAAAACCCTCTCTTTTGCACAACAAATATTTGTTGAAGATTGGCCTATATTGTTGATGCTGCTAATTAGCTAACGAAATAGTCTGGTTGTGCCACTACATCTGGCCCCTCTATCTGTTTCAAACATAAATAAAACCTGCCACTGTCTCCACTCAGGATGTAATTTCGTATCACACGCCCCGTGTCATACACTACAGGGCACCTTCTCCTGCAAGGATCACACAACGCCTGCCAGTCTGCTGGCCAGACCAGAATCACAGATTCACATGGGGTTGGCAGGGACCTCTGGAGATCATCTAGTCCAACCCCCTGCCAACGCAGGGCCATCCAGAGCAGGTCCCACAGGAATGTTTCCAGGTGGGGTTTGACTGTCTCCAGAGAGGGAGACTCCACCACCTCCCTGGGCAGCTTCTGCCAGGGCTCTGCCACCCTCACAGGAAAGAAGTTTAGGTGGAACTTCTTATATTCAAGTGTGGGCCCATTTCCTCTTGTCCTGTCCCTGGGCACCACTGAAAAAAGACCACCCCTGTCCTCCTGACTCCCTCCCTTTTAGTATTTATAAGCGTTGATCAGATCCCCCCTCAGCCTTCTTTTCTCCAGACTAAAAAGACCCAAGTCCCTTAGCCTCTCCTCATAAGAGAGATGCTCCAGCCCCTTAATCGTCTTTATAGCCCACTGCTCTACCTTCTGCAGCAGTTCCCTGTCCTTCTGGAACTGGGGAGCCCAGAACTGGACTCCATTTGGGAGTGCTCCAGATGGGGCCTCTGCAGGTCAGAGTAGAGGGGGAGGATGACCTCTCTCGACATGCCTGCACCCCAGGATGCCATTGGCCTTATTGTAAAAAGGATTAATTTCTATTAACCCAATAACTTCAAGCTTTGGCAGCTGTTCCAGAAACAGCTGTGTTAACACAACTGCAGGCCAGCCTGCCGAACACTTTATCCCTGTGGGCCCCTTGGTAAACACTAAAAGTCTTGGCTGTAAGTAAAGCCTTGGCCTGCTCCAAACACACTCCAGGTGCCACCTGCACTTTCTTCACAAATAGCAAGGCAAGACGCTATTACCAGCTTGGAGGCTCCTGCTACTGGGGAACTCACCCAACAAAAGCTGATTTTGCTGCTTAGTTTTTAAATCCACCCAATTCAACAAAAGCTTGTTGTTTAAGAGCAGATCACTCTGGAGGTATACCAGTTGTTCAGTCCTGCTACTCTGGGATGTTAGAGCTGGGTGTTGCCTGAAACCCTGCTTACCAATGCCATCCAGCACGACCGCTTCCTGCTGCCCAACTGTGTCTTTGTAGAATCACAGGGCTTTGCAGTCAAGAACCTAGTCTTTGCCTAAAGAACACACCAGTGTGACAGCGCCAAGAACTGACCGTCAGTCAGTCACAGAGCAGCACGAAAACATTCAACAAAATGGCGGCTCCCTGCCATAAGGCGGCAGCTGAAACAAAATGGCGGCTACCTGCTGTAAGGTGGCAGCTGAAACAAAATGGCGGCTCCCTGCCGTAAGGCAGCAGCTGAAACAAAATGGTGGACCCTGTGTACAAAGCTGAGGGATCTTCCTGGTCTGCTACTCTTTCAGGCAAACTGGAAGGGGCTTGGCCGGCCCTGGCAGTCAATCACAACAGGCCATGTTGATGTACTTTAGAAGGTAGAATCTCTCTCTAAGCAAGAGCAAAGAGCTCTAAAAAGGTTACAGGGCCTTGTGAAACAGGACACGGTTCAGGACAACAGTGTGACCAGGACAGGGGCGTGACTTCAAGGGCAAACAGTAGAGGTGGCTGCTTGCTGGTGGCTGCCTGGGTTGGACTTTAGCTGGAAGCTGGGGATGGGGCAGACCAGTTGCCCCAGTGGCAGTGGGTTTTTGCAGAGCATGCCAAATTTAGTCATGTACGCGAGCATCTCCTCGCTGACAGCTACAGTGAGATATTCAGGGCAATTAGAATGGTGTTATTAATGGCAATCAAGGATTGACATCACCTCCTGCTCAGCCCATGTTATTCAATATAAAAAAAAGCTCAATTAGTTCTGCGTTCAGAGTTTGGGTTCACATTAAGTTGTGAAAGCGGCAATTAATTGGGGCTTCTCATTTGGGCAGGTTAAAAAAAAAAAAAGGCATTTGGGTAGTTGTTTTCACTTTTAATAAGAGCATGTCTTACTCTTAAGGTCAGGAGTGTGACGTGTGTTCTACCTCTTGTTACAAAGATAATGATGTATGGGGTCATCTGAGATACACAAGGATGAGGGGAAAAAAGGGAAAAGCGAGACAAAGAGCTGCAGGCCTGCTGTTGGCACGTGGTCGTCTCTTCCCAAGACGCCAGGTTGCTAAATACCTTGAAAAACAAAACCACATACTAAAATAGAATTATTTATTGGTTTGGATTGCAAAACATAACTCTTTTTTGCAGATCAGGCATTTAAAATAACTGTTTTGATATTCAGGCAGTACCAAGCAATGAGACAGCCTGTCAGTGCTCCCTTTATAAAACACGCATTTCTTATGAAACAGCGCATCTCTTGTCAGTTGAAAGCAAAAACGTTTAAATCAGCTTGTCTATTTTTGAAATGAAGATCAGCAAAAATCAAAACAAAACAAAACAAGATGTTTCAACTATTTCCAAGATCTATTTATACTCCTTCCTAGCAAAGAAATATTTTATCTTCCAAAGGAAAATCCAGGAAAGCCTGTATTAACAACCATTTTATTTTAAACCTGATACTGCTAATTAGGCTATTTTGCTGGCTCACGAGCTGGACAGTGAAGATACAGTAATTTTAAGAGTCAGGAAGGCATCAGCAGGGTCATTTGCCACTGTTTTCTGGGTAGCGTATTGAGGAGCACGGTCTCAGTTATCTTTCCTTCTTCCCATACAGAACACTCAGATTGCGGTGGTATTGGCATACCCAGGGGCAAAGTAATCTGCAGAGAAGCATCTGATTGTACCACACTCCCCAAAGTGGGCAGATAATCCGGGTCGCAGGCTCATTTACACTTATCCAAATGAAGTACTGCACACCACACTCCCAAGAGAAATTCTCAGCACCTAGCTCTGTGAAATCACACAGAATCACATGGTTGGAAGGGACCTCTGGAGAGGTTGGATTAGAGTTTGGACCTCTAGTCCAACCCCTCTGCCAAAGCAGGTCCACCTTGAGCAGGTTGCACAGGAACTTGTCCAGGTGGGTTTGAATGTCTCCAGAGATGGAGACTCCACCACCTCCCTGGGCAGCCTCTGCCAGGGCTCTGCCACCCTCAAAGGAAAGAAGTTCCTCCTCATGTTTAGGAACTTCTTAGAACAAACTTTAGAACAAACTTCTTATACTCAAGTTTGTGCCCATTTCCTCTTCTCCTATCCCTGGGCACCACTGAGAAAAGACCAGCCCCATCCTCTTGACACCCTCCCTTGAAGTATTTATAAGCATTGATCAGATCCCCCTCAGTCTTCTCCAGACTAAAAAGACCCAAGTCCCTCAGCCTCTCCTCATAATGGAGATGCTCCAGGCCCCTCATCATCTTTGTTGCCCCATCAATTGGACAGAGCTGCCAACAGTCAATGAGACTATCCCAGAGTAAGAGTATGGGCAGGCAAATAAGTTTCCCTCAGGTGAATCGCTCCGTCAGCTAAAATGCTTGGGGAGGGAATGGGGTGAGGTGGGTGACTCCCAGCCAGCACACCATGAGCAAATGGGTCGAGTGCCCGTCCTGTATCAAAGCGCTTTCGGCAGCAACTCACACATTTATTTAGAAATACAGTATCTGCTCCTTAATTCATTGATGCCAGTGCTCAGAGCAGGGCTGTCAAAGTCAGCAGGGTGACAGGAGCACGAGAAGGGAATCAGGCCAGCGGTAGTTCTGAACGAAAGCGCCGGCTAGGACTAAATGAATCCGGCATCCCTCACAAAAGGCTGCTCAAGAAAATATTTTTAGAACATGTAGATCTGCTGCCTATCAAAGCGACTCCCTCCGCTGAGGCCCCCCCGGAACTGCCTGTTTTACCGGAGGTCGGCTGTGTCTCTAAAGGCCAGGTCCGACAGGCTGGCTGCCAGTGCCAAGCCAAGCAGTGGAAATCTGCGGGGCTTCCTCTGCTTCTTGGAGACTGATGACCTTTCTGAAGCCCAATACAAAATACAACACGCTGATGCTTGGGGATTGCTCGCTGTTATTGTAACGCTGCCCATCTCTACAAACTGCCTACGGGAATGGTTTTGCCTGCTAAGAAAGCTCTGAGGTATATGCTCTGATAGCTGTACTATGAGCAATAGTAGTACAGCAATATGAAATAATGGCACGCGTTAAAAATTTAGCATATATGCTAACAAACAAAAAGAAAGGAGGAGAACACCTGGAATTTATTTCAATTTTATCAGTCTTCCAATAAAGTTCAGTAAAGAGACAAATTCCTTAGCCTTCTAATGTGCTTTTATAACAACATCACCCCTATAGCTTCCATTGGACCTTGTTTGCTGATGGAAAACCTTTCCTTTCATCATAGAGTAGGATATGAGACAACAAAAAAAGAAGACAATAAAAATCACAACATGGTAGCCACAAAACCACTTCCAAACAGCTAAAACAAACACCAGACATCTACAATTCAAAAGCAAAAGAAGACTCTCAATACAACATATCCTGGGTCGGCCGAAAAACTGAGCTTGAGAGTATAAGCCTCAGATAAATATTTTCTAGGATCCGAGTTCAGCCGTTTAGCAAGCAGATGGTGTTAAATCCCAGCCCTTCAGGTGCACCAGCACTGCCCTCAGCAGCACTAGGCAACCACATGATGAGAAAATAAGTTTATGTTTCTTTTCCAGTTTCCCTTCCACCAAATCGTTATGACGGCTGCCAAGTGAAGTTCTAACATCTGGGCATCACACAATTTCTTTTTCCTTGGAAATATCTGCGATCTGCTTCTTATTCCAAGTCCCAGGAAAGAAGGAGAAGCAGTAACTCCAGGAGCATCCCTGTGGACTTCCGCTTAGTATGGAAGTCCCAAGAGAGCTGGCAATGTTGAGTTTCTTGCTGTCCACCCCCCACTTAACTCATGCCTCAACTGAATTTCATCTACCATACTTAAATCTAAATAGGTAGACACACAAACCAAGAAGAATCCAAGGGAAGACCTAAAAGCATGGATATAAAAGCAAGTCAAGGAAGGTCTCTAAACTGGCAGGTAAAGAGGAGGCACATCCCACACAACCATCACCATCTTTCTTCCATTGCTGCTACAGCTGCACGATGTTGCACTGCACTAGGATAACACAAAACGCAACCAAGCAAAAGTCTCTCCTACCTGAGCATCATTGCCTACTGTTAACCAGGTGACCACCAGGTCCCACGGAGCACCTCGTTCTCCCCCATAAGCATTGCTACAGTTCAGCCAAATCCACCACTCCTTGGGCAGAATGACCACTCTGAGAGAGGACGCCCTGCACCCCCAGTGATGCGGCAGCACCGGCACAAACAGCCAGCAGAGGACGAGGGGGCACTGCCACTTGCACTAAGGTCTGCACCACCACTGGGCCAAAAAATCATTGCCAACACTGCATTTAGAACATGTTGTGTTTTCATCTGACCTACAGGAAGAAAGCAATTCCAAATAGAAATCAAATTAGGTATTTTCCTTGAATATTTTCATGAATTGAAAATTTCCATGAATACTTTCTATACTGGGAACTTAATCACAATCTATCGCAATCAGTCTGGGACAAAACACCTATGTTAAAGGTTTGGAATATCCCCCAGAAGGGAAACCTTCCTTTTCATTAAGCGCCAACTCACTGCAAGCTTAACTTACAGTAAGGAAATAATTTTGTATCTGCAACAAGTAGTCTCTACAGTTACGGAATTCAGAAATTTTCCCTGCTGAATTTACACAAAAGATGTAACTTGCTCAGTTTAGCTTTTAAAAGGAACTGTTTTCCTGAGTTGGTGTTTCCTGGCATGAATTTGCAAATTCTGCTAACATCCACTGTACTACTATGAACTAAAAGAGCCCATCTCAAATGAACTCTAGCAATTTAAGTGTATCAGCTTTTGCACACATTTATCCAGCTGCCATTTGTATATATGATGTTGTGGGTCTCAAGCCTGCTCTGGCACAGAAAATACTGCCCATGATTTTATTTTCAATTTTTTTTTCTTGTTTGTTCCTAACAAGTAAGAAAGTCAAGGAATAATTAAAGCGCAGACCAGAATAAAAATAACCTCATAGTAAACAAGTGTGCTTGTGCAATATAAATGATAATTTATTTTACAAGCAGAGATTAAAAGAGCTCGGCTTGTTCAGCTTCTCCAAACAATAGCTAAGAAGGGATAAGACTGTTCCCTATAAATATATCTGGGCATGTAAACATGAGGGGAGAGAAAAATTACTTAAGCAACCGGTAAAATATTGGCAAAGGGACAAATGAGTATAAATGAGTATTGAATTAAGTATGGTTAGAAATTAGGATAAGTACCTGAAAGTAGAAGATACTGGTACTTTCAGGCTGATTTATAAAAAAATGAGCTGCCCAGTTGCTCCATATTCAGCCTGCAAAGGATAATGGTGGTCTTACGCCAGTCACCAACGTGCGTGTGTGTGAAAGCACCAACGTGTGTACGTCCGACACGTATTCCATAACCCATCCTGGCACGTATCCCATCGCACACCCAAGAGTTTTAGAGACATTGTGCTCCCCCAAGGTAGTGGAAGCCCTAGTTTCCCCTACAACGAAGCACGTTTGAGTGCCTTTTTTTTTTTTTTTTTTTTAAACAGCTAGAGAAACCAGGGGGGGAGTTTAACAAATATTTCTTAAGCTTGATTCTTTATTCCCCACCTGCTTGTAAACTGTCTGTAAATGGATTTTTTTAAATGACCGAGTTCATCCTATACTTCAACTTATTCACAAACACGTAGACTGTTTGTAAAATGCATATTTATATGGAATTGAAAATTCATGCTATGCAG
This sequence comes from Gallinago jamesoni, assembly GCA_025769975.1. Lineage (NCBI taxonomy): Eukaryota > Metazoa > Chordata > Aves > Charadriiformes > Scolopacidae > Gallinago > Gallinago jamesoni. Next base: position 8,651,717 of record JAOQGH010000023.1, on the reverse strand, counting down.
CTAATTAGCCTTCACAGAGGACTTAAGCAGGCCTGAAGGGTGCCTAGGGCTTGTGCTAGCTCTCGGCACAGGGATGCATTTCCCCTAACTGAATTTACATTTCTAAATTTCTTGGACCATTTTATCTGGAAATCAAATCATCCCTCCCCCCTCCTCTCCACTCCAGCTTCCTACTTGGATGTCAGTACAATATTTGTTTGTTTTGATCAAGTCTCTCCTAGAATAATGAAATACGCTCATGCTGCCTCACTAAGTTAATGCATTCTTAAAAGTGTAGCTTAAATTTAGTTTAGAAACAAGTTAGCCAGCAAAAAAAAGAGTATAAAGAAAATACGTGTCTTTCACTCAGATTTCTTGCTAGACATTGATCTTAGATTTTTCCATACTTCCCACTTTTAGCTTATTTTTTAATTTCTGCATGCACCATGCATTGTTTAACTGTCCTACACTGAGACCTCTTCAAATGCAACCAGACACAGCCGATATTTAGCATGACTTATTCTTCCTATACGAATTCTGTTTGTGGATAACACCACATTAGGCTACAATGAAAATACAAGACAGATAATTTATAGAACATAATGGAAATCTGTTAGGTTCCGTAACCTCACAAATCACTCTCTACTTTTAGATAAAAATTCTCATTTTTCCATGCGAGGGGATCATACAAATAAAAAAATCATTCTTACATGATGTGTATCTCCCTCATCATTCTCATCAATATTTGGTAAATTAATTCGTGAACATCTTTTACTTTTCAAGAAAATGTATATACTTTCAACCTTAGAAGCCCTGCTAAAACACTTTGGCTGGGATATTTTTGAAGAGTGTTGATGGCCTTTGAGCGGAAAGTTCTGGAACTTCTCAGATCATCTGAATATGCCGTAATTCCAGTGTGCCAGAACTGTGAAAATCTGAGTGACAATACTGGAACTGATCTTCACGGCACTGGACATTGGACAAGCTTTAAAATTACTAACTGATATTTAGAAGTATCCATGCTCAGTTGCACATAAAAAGATAAACATTTAGTGTTTGGAGAAATATGAAAAAATAAAAGCTATTAAAACACCATTTAAAAAAAAAAAAACGAACACCTTTTGGATCAAGTGAGCCTATATCAAAACACATTGCTATCAAATCCTTCTGCTTTAGACAGTAGAGCAGGATCAGAGAAGCTGAGAAAGCTGTAAGTGTATCTAGATGGAGGACCACCTTTTGGGCAGGCTGTGTTTATTGATATTCCTAGAAGTACTAGGCTGCTTGTGAAACATTACTTTTCAAGACAGAATTGCTGACTAGCAAATATCATATTGTCCTGCCTAGCATTAAATACCTGCTTTTAACGGGGCCACTTCAAGGAATGAGTCACAATGTAAAAGCTTAAATCCCCCAAATGATATAATTACTGAGAAAGGGTCCGGCAAGCGGAGAGCATCCAGACGCCAGCTCCTTTTGTTTCTGGGGCTGACGAAACCCGCAATTTGTTACTTAGTTAAACCTGGCAGATTAATGACCTATCAAATTAGAGATGCTGTACACTGCATCAAAGTCACAACCCACTTATTCAGATCCCTTACCTATTAAATCAAATCTATAACTGAGCAAACCACATCACTACTGAAAAGCGGTCCCCAATCAACCACGCCGAGACGCTAATCAATATGGTCACCCCAGCCAAGGACTTCATTGTGCTGAAATCACGCAGGACGTCTACGACAGGGCCATGTCTTACGGGTGGATGAGTTGCTTCAGATTAAAAACACTCTCCCTATAAACATGCTCCATAACTATGTACCACCAGAATAAATATCCACCGTTCCTTGGCAAAACTCTGGAAATAAACTGAAACTCCCATCGACGGCTACTCAGAACATGAGAAGTTGGATTATGAACCCCAGGAAAACCTCAGTTTAAAACCCAATTTCAGAATACATCATCACAAGGTATCAGGGAATGCAGTAAAATGCAACTTTACAGACTAAGCTCTCTTTTGTATAGCACAAATGTGCTGAGTCTGATGCAGAAAGATTTGAAAACAGCTGGGTGAGGCAGAGAGGATTCAGTATTCCTTTTGCACATACAGACAATGATCCACATGTGACCGATGGGATTTTTTTTTCCCCTGAGTTAGTTCAGGAAGTTATGGATCAGTTGAATTTGAGCCTCGTCAGCACCCAGAACGTTAATACCTGAACGTGTGTAAAACGTAGGTGTAGATCTTGGGATAAAAGGAACAGTGGGAAGACAAAGATTATAGCAAGAAGGCAGAAGTAATGGAATTTCTTGCTACTTGCCCATACAAGAACATCAGTTAACAGTCCTTCCAGGGCTGTGATCTGCACTGGCCCTGCCGCTGGTGCCTGTATTCAAAGGTGGAAGGAAAGCATGACTGCAGTACAAGAAAATAGTAAAAAAATGGGAACTCCCCAGCTGCACTACCTTAAGGACATGGATAAAGGCAAGTATTTTCAGGTTTTGGTGCCAAGAAACATCCAACCAGGTCTGAGACTAAAGAAGAAGGTCTTGACCAAAATTGTTCCCTAAAAATGTAATGCCTGAAAAGCCTTCACGCTCTGGATAACTTTATTATGCATCCTTAGAGAATATAGCATGAAATGCTTAGCCTAGATTTTCACTACCCATGTGTTTCTTTGTAGCCACTAATTCAGAATTCAGGCAGGAGGAGCAGAAGGAACTCCAGTATCCCCAAAGAACCGGGTGTTTCTGCAAGTCGGTGACTCTACCTTTTGTTAAGGCTAATTGACCAGGAATGAGTCCCTCTTTGTTCCTCTTCCCCATATTTTGGGGAAACAGCAGGTAAGGAAACTCATGTGAACGGGAACTCTCTTTGTACGTTAAAAAATTGCATATTTCTGCCTCTGAGCTCTGGACTATGAGAAGGGCTGCCCAGGCTGGGTACGTACATAGCTGTGAGCAAAACCACACCATCACCATCAAAGCAGGGAGACCACAACGAGAAAATAAAAGGAGGGCTCTGCTGCAAGTCATTTTCAGTGGGGAAGAGAAACACGAT
>JAOQGH010000023.1:8633582-8648580 GCA_025769975.1 Gallinago jamesoni | reverse complement strand
GGAGTGTGTGGGAGGCTGTTGAGGGTTTCGGCTGCCTCTCCAAGGAAGGACTAGCCTCCATTCCCCCCTTTCCGTTGCTGCAGCTCACTCTCTCTGTAAGGGAGGATGCTGGAGAGAAGGCAATATTTTCTTTCTTTGGAAACATAACCCACACAGAACCTCACTGCAATTGTCCTTGGAAGCCGAGCTCCGGAAGAACAATTTCCAGAATTAAATAGTTAGGTGCAATATTAATACTGTGGGCTTAGTCTCATTCTTAATTTTTGATTTGGACTCACAGACAGGCAATTAATTTAAATTAGGTGGTATCAGAAGGGATGCTGTTGTAGCAGATTTCTCATCTGTTAATTTAGAACTAGCAGCAATGGTGTCCAGTCAAGTTTATTTTAATTTATGGGCATATTCAGTCTTCTGCTCAGAAGGAAGAGCAAACGGGGAATTGATCAGACTTTTTCAATATTTCTTTCTCCTTCTAATTTTGGGCCACTTGCTTCCAAACGTATGGCATAAAACCACAGCCAAAGTGAATGGCAGAAGCAGTAAAATTCCCAGATTGTTAAAAATGATCAAAACCTGAGTATCCTGAATACTGGTAAAATTTCTTTCCCTTTACTAATGAGCTTCCTACAGTCTATAGACAGGGATCTGATTTAATTTGAGTATCTCTTAGAATAAGTATATTCTCCCAGGTACAAGAATATATCCTATTATTTGAAATGTACTTGATTTTCTTTCAAAACTACATGTCATATCAGAAAAGGGGTAATATGTTAGAGGTGAAAAGCAGATAACGCTCTCAACAAGTGGTGTTCTTTGCACTCCCCCCCCCCCCCCGACAAGTGTAAGATGAAAATTAACAGCTGAGGAAAATCTGCATGTGAATTTTGGTAGGGTACAACAAATGGCAGCCTGTGTAAGTCCCAGGAGGGTTAGATCCAATAGAAATGTGCAGAGCCAAGCAGTGATGGCAGAGCCCTGTAAAACAATTCTGGATATTGTAACAGTCTCGGGGCCTTCCACATCCAATTCAGGTACCTCAAGTGCTGCATGGATTTATCCCTCAGGTCACTTCACAAGGATTTATGGAGTTCAGCAGGAACGATACCTAGGTGAGCATTCTTTTCTGATTTAACCTGTAGGTGGCTTTTTATTTTAAAGAAAAGCTTCTCACAAAATGCAAACTTAAATGGAGATGCTACATACCCTTTAAAATTGCCCTCTAGAGCCAAGTGAAATTTTGATCTGAAGATTAAACCTCTGCATTATATTCTCTCTGAAATCCAATAAAGAGTAATGAAGAATCCTCCTAGTGCATGGTACTATACAAATACAAACCAGAGGGAAAAAAAATTACAATGTTCTGGTGTGTTAAGACTGCTGTCCTATGGTGGCTAAAAATGAGCAAGTAAATGCCTCGATGCAGTTATTCAAAATATATTGTTACCTTTTCCAGTTATGAAGTGTTAAAAAAGCTATATCAGACAGTCTTAGAACCTTGCTAAGCTGCTTTAGGTTCTCTAGAGGTAACTGAAAGATAAATGTTAATATTTTAGCATAGGTACATATGTAAACAAATACATTTATCTTTGGATATTAAGAGCTCTATTTTTGAACAAAAAAGTACTTAAAAGCAGATGATTTACTGGTTCTGAATGTATCTGATTATATTGATTTGATTTTCTAGGCAATGTACTTGACTCACTGGTTTTTGCATTCGATTTAGCAGATGGTAATTTTGATTCTCTATATGAGCTACATGGCATGGTAGGTGAAATAGCTGATAAATAGGAAATACATTTCATTTCACAGTTGAACTTCTACTTAAAAAAAAAAAAAAAGTTTCTATTTAAAATATTCCGGTTCAAAGGGGAAAAAGGGGGCTTTAAGACGACTTGTTGATTTCACCACTAGCTGTACTTTCCAGATACTGTAATGTACAGTAAATATTTAAATCACAATATGTTTCCTCAGATTTTGTCTCTCTATTTCAATGCATCATGCATTCAACATAATTTTAAATTTCTGAACCAAGCATCATATCCCCCCCTGATTCTCTGCCCTGACTTTCCTGCACAGAGGAATCCCTCTTCCCAGTTTTCTCTCCCTCTGTGCCAGGCTTCTCAACTCAGACTAGAGACAGGACCCTCATCTCCAAACATCAGTGACAAATTTTTACTTTTCATCCAGGTCGCATCTCTGATTTTCTTCTCCTGTTCTATTTAAGAAAAGCCATTTCCATTGTTTTATACCTTGACATTTCTCCTTCCTTACTCACAGATTTGCACAAGTCTCACCATCACTCCTCTGTTTTGAATGCTCTGGGGTATTGTTTTTCCTTCACTGCCCTGTTTACCCATAATTTTTTTCTATATTTCCTCATAATTTCTCCTTTTATGACCTCCTCTTATCATTTGTATGCTGATACCAGCCCTGATCTTGCATCTTCACCCTACTTTTGCCTCTGTGGATCCATGGACACTTTCTCAGACACCTTTTGCTCACCCCCATCTCAGTCAAATGATTCAAAGAAGAGTACAAATTCGGAATTTCTCACCAGCTACTTCTCACTCCAATTCTTCTCCTTCAAGAGAAATAGGCTCATTTTCATTTCTTCCCTCCATCAGCGTTAAGAGTTTAAACCTGGAGTTGAAGGTACCTGCATCCCACCTCCATGAAAACGAAGGAATTGGGGAACACAGAGGGGATCTGGGGAGACTGCTTGTTATCCTGAGGCTTGGGTCAAACTGCCAGAGCAGCTCTGCTGCCTAGGACTTCAGAGAGAGTCCTAGAGAAGAGAAAAGCTGGTCAAAAGTAAGAGAAAAATGAAACGATCACGGCAGAAGGTCTCATTTAAAAGATATCTCTGAAGAAACATTGGGTTGAAGGCCACAAACACTCCAGCTGCAAGAAGAGGACACGGAGTGGGAGGACATCTCTCCACAGGAACAGCAAGAGGACACAAACCAAATTATAAGCCCAGAAGCAGTGGAAAACACAACAAAATGCTTGCAAGTAAACAAGGGAGAAAGATTAAATGTTTCCTTTAACCTCCTCAAACTGTATTAACGTGGTTGCTGACAGAAATTACACTGCCCAAAGTGGACCGTGTCACTTCAAGCCATTTCGTGAGCCAAAATCCAAGGTTTCCTAAGTCGCTTTTAATAAGATAAAAGCGTTCATAGTCTGATGATACCAGATTTCTCTCTAAAGCAGAAAAAAACCCAACCACCATGTTGGAAAGAGCAAAGGCACTGTTTGATGCGTGTTCCTCTGGGAAACCTGAGCCAACCCCGGGGGAGAGAGGAGAGGCAGTGGAGAAGAGAAGTGCCCGCGGTTACTGCGGTACGGCGCAACGAAGCTGCTCAAGAAGCTAAGTCAAAGCTACAGTGGAGGTGCCTGGAGGTTACAACAGCCTCCTTGACCCTGGAAAATGCATTTTCCATGAAGTTCCAAGAGCAAATATCACGAGTCGGAGGCCAAACAAAACCCGTGAGAAGAAAAAGGAAATGAGCTCAAAAGAAATGGAGATTTGGTCCTTTCAGGTCAAACGCTATGTTTGTAATGCCCGCACTCCCATCTACGCTGCTGTTTCACGGAGGAACAAAAATAAAACATTTCACTAGGCAATATGAGGAAAAATCTGAGAAATGCCTCAGATCAAGGTTTTCAAAGGTATCTGTAGACAGAATAGATATATAAAAAAATTCAGGAGTAAGTGCTTTCATATCTCCCTTTGAAATTCGTAAGTGCCATGGAGGTGATTTTCAAAGTCCTGCTAAAAGCCCAGCTACAGTTTTAAATATTGAAGTACCTTGGAGAACATGGGCCAACATTTCTTAGGCTCTTTTCAAAATGAAATGCAATTTCTTGTGTTTGCGGACTAGCAATTTTAATCCTTCCTGCACTGAAACAAAGACTGAAAGACTGTTAGGGTTAAAGGTTGAGTTTAAAGTAGTAGTATATTCCAGTGGTAGGATTCTGCGTAAATAAACAGAACCCTGAAGCAATACTGAAATTGTCCTGAAATTTCTACAAGAAAATTGAGTGGACCTGAATAATGTAGAAGAAATAATGCCTTTTATCCAGTTATATTTTATTATGCAAAATTATGCAAGGTGATAGTGGAATTATAAAACCACATTTTTGGATATTTTAACTTTTGGAATTCCATGTTCATTCCACTACTGGCCTACAAACATATGGGTCTACATGAGGTATGGTTCTCTCTTTTTATCATGTTGTGATATATTTTTCATAATGATGACTTTTAATAACAGTTGAGGACAGTTTTGAAGGTTAATAGTGTTAGAGGAAGATACATCATACCGTATTATCTCCTTACCCCTTTATTGTCCTACAACTGTTCCTCCCCTAATTACCTAAAGCCTTCCCAAAGGTTCCTCCCCTAAACGTCCCATAGGGCTATTATTTGCACTTCTCTTCCTTCAGTTGTCTCTCTGAGCTGCTCTGTGGGTGTGCAGAACAGCTTTTATCACAGAACCCAACAGAAACTTTAAATAAATTTACAAATGTAAAATGTGGTTGTGTTTGACAACACCACTACAAATATCCAGTAAAGAACTCTATACAGATAAAGTCATACCTACTTTTACTGCAAGACTATTTCATTTTTTTTCTTTAGTCTGTTAAGTCTATTAATATTCTAAAAAGTGGCAATATGTAGAAGCATTTAAACTGTCACAAATATAAACAGATGTTACTTATGTTCACACGTGCACATTACTCTTCTATCACTGGGGGGCTCTGACATTCACAGCAACGGCTCCACGCCGTGGTGTACATAAATTGGCAGAGATCCATCTGGGATTACTGCTCTCAGCACACTCAAACACACCGCAGTCAGGTCGACACTCTTTCAGCTTAGATACTGCTCTTCCATATTTCTGATTAATGAATTTCTCTTTAGTGTTCACTCAATCAAGTAGCTAAAGTTTAAACCGTCTATCAAATCAATAAAGCCTTTCCAGTGTTCATTATTTAACTCTCAAATGCTTTTCCTTCCTTAGCATTTTTCCCCTGCCTTCCTTGAGTACATTAAGCATTTTGGAGAAGTCCTGTAAAGACCCTAGCATAAGAAAGAACAAAGTTTATGTTCAAACTACATTTCTTTACGATATAAAGTTAAATTCCTCTGACTTGCAGATGACCAATTAACAGTATGGCATTAATTCAAACAACTTAGATCACTTAGTTGCCTATAGATTGCATGACTGCATATATAACTAACTTCTTAAGTTATGATGACATATTTCTGTGTTGGGTCACTACTTGGGTTTACAGGTTGTCACTTCGCTTCATCCACATCCCGTACCCCAGTTTAAAGAACACATGACAATTTGACCCCTACCATGAAGACTTAATCTAAAATAGAATACATTGTAGTGACATACAAGTTGTATATCTAAAGGTGTGTATATATATGCAACTTTATATATATTTATATGCATACATAGATACATTTAAAAAAATATGAATGTATGAAACCCTAAACCCATCCACAAGTGGGTATATCCTCTCTGTAATGGCTCTGGCAAACTTGGCGCTGGGTGTTGGCACAACAAAATTCTATAAATTTCTTCACTCAGGAGGCACGATACATTTAGCCTCATTTATCATAATTAGCTTAAGCAATTTCAATGTTATAATAAAGTCTATGGAATTGATTTTAGTTGTTTATTTATTTTAGAGAAAATATTTTCCATTTGTCATCATCATTTCTGCTGTGCACTTGACCTTTTAATCAAAACGTGCAAAATCACTTCTTTTCATCCTATGCTTATTCACTGATTACTTTTGCTCATGGCTTATGTGTTGCCCAAGTGCTGAGTAACCAAGAGCCAAAAGGATGACTCATTAGCACGATACACAGCTATTATGCTATTCTAGAAGATGACTGAAAAAACTGATGCAGGACTGTCTGTCTTCTTGCCCCTGCTCCTAGTCTGTGGAGCTGAAATCATCGGAGCGACAGGACAGAAACTGCAGTTTTCTACTACCTAAGGAACCAAGGAGGGGGTGCCTGAGCCCATGTCAGGGATAATTCATACTGCATTTGTGCTTTGAAAACTTTCTTCTTTCTGTGTCAGCTGCAGCAATTATCTATGTGAAGACTCAGAATCTATCCAGAAATATAAAAACCCTTCCTTAAGAGAAAAGAAAAAAAAAACAACACCAAAACCCAAAACTCATTATCAAATACAGGGCAAATTATCTGTTGTGCAACTATCATGAAACTGAATTAATCAAGACAAATATACTAAAAAGCCCACCTATAGCACAGAGTAAATCTTGCATAAGCTGCACTTTGATACAGAGTATAAAGTCATGAAGTTTTCCAGTAAGCATTTTGCAGAAAGAAGTAGTTAACTGCCTTGATATAACTGATCAGTGCTGACCTGCAATGCCTCCTTACTAGGTCTAACCTGAAAATCAAACTTCTCGTTAAGTAAAAATTTTTTCCAACTGAAAGAAAAAAAAAAAAAAAGAGAGAAAGAAAAAAAGTACCTCTGTAAAGTTGTTTAAAACTTTGCCCGAAGGAGCCTTTCAAAGACTGGATTGGAAAGAAACATGGTCTACTATAAACAGAGAGAGTTACAGAAACACCATAAGCAATGCAGTCTTACTTAATATACATGGAGAATATTGATAGTGGAACTCAATTATGATCGACAGAGAAAAGTACTGAAAATTAATCTGAATAAAATGAAGGCAATTGATCATTGTCAACAACCCTGAAAAGCTGAAAGAAAACCCCAAACCCCAGCTTAGCTTATTTGGAGAGATAATTGAAAAGTAGAACAATAAATCTGCTTTAATAGCCATTTAGACCAAATAGAAATCAGACAATAGAATTCAGGTAGAAAAGAACCAGTCTGACCACAAATAGATTTGCAAATATGAAAGTTAACGTGAGAGTATTCTTCCCCAAGTCTTATGAATGAAGGGACCTACAGTCAGGACATCCATCAGGTACCATATGGTTCAGAAAACGGATGCAGAATTTGAAGGAGCCATAGGTTTACTATGTAATAAAAAAGAGTTTAAAAATTAGTAGACCAGAAACAAAGGAATTAAATTAAAAAAAAAAATTTAAAAGGGACAATAGCACAACTTTCCACCAGAAGGAAATATAGTATATATGGTTTCCAACCTCTGAATAGTACAATTCAGCAGGATTGCTTGAAGCTTGTAACTGGAAAATTAATCTATCAGCCACTGACATAGATGCTGAACAGATGTGGTCAGATACAACTTGTATTGATATTGAATTGAGGAACAGAGGAGAACAGAGAATTTTACCTGAAACCCTTGCTAAAGGAATTTTATCTGCACCTCAATTTCACTACAACAGAAAGGTTAATGTGTACTTTGTGTCCTCAGCCTGAGTTAAAAACACGAAGGATTTCTCATCGGGCTCAGATAAAGGAAAAATCTCTCAGCTAGCCCTTGTCATTATTTTTGCTGATTTTTTATTCTTCTTATTTGCACAAAGATGCTTTTATCAAACTTATTTATTATCCTGAATTACTTAGAGATAAAAATGCTGAACCATAAAACTGTGGTAACAGATCTTTAAATTAATGTGAAGCAGATCCGCAGTATACTATCTTAAAGCTGTATCTTTTTAATACCCATCAAAGGGTAGAATTGCCTCACATTTTAAAACTATTAATGTACTTGGAATAAAATGGTCAACCGTGACTTAAGAGGAAAGAATGTAACTCTAAAGTTCACACAAATTCTTTCTTAAAATGTTGTTTAAGATCTTAAGGAAGTATTTAACTCACCTTCTGCACATTCTGAAAGAAAATTACAGATTTAAATTGCATTAATTTTAAGGGCAAGATTAGTCTTACATGAATTTGACTGCAGTGATTGGAATTTATCCTTTAGCTCACCACTCTTCTACAAGGCACAGGTTTGACTTTGCAAATCAAGAGATACCTTTACTAATACAAATATTTGCTAAAATGCACCAGACACCTGGCCTTTATTTTCATTCCTCTGCAAAACATGCTGAACAGGTCTCTTAATAATTACCTTATTAGCTCTCCCTCTTTTTTTATTTATTTGGTTAATTCCTCACCTTAGCATAACTGGCCTTTTTTTTTTTTTCTCCCGCTATTCCTTTTGATTTCAGGAAGAAAGGATCATTAACCTGTGAGCATTTTCTTCTTAAAAAAAAAAAAAAAAGGCAGATTCTCAACCAAACATAAAGACAAATAAAAGGAGAGCTTCTCTGAAATTACCTTTAATCTATGGGAGAGGCTGTCTAAATGCAAATGAATTCACAAATGTCTTTGCAGATCCATGGAAAAATTGGTAATTCCATAACAAGAGCTAACAACCCAATCTTTGTGAAGGGAAAGCCATCTTTTGAGGACTCTTTTCAGAGTGGTTAGTATCAGTTGGAGTATAAAAAAAAAAGTATTATCAAATACATTGGTAGTTTTAATACATCAATATGTAAATGATAAAACCATAAGTAGCCCTATAAAATACTCTCAGAAAATACCTATGAATAAGATATCTATACCACATTCCCAAGAATTCTACTGCAGAACAATGTATGTTTCCTTCCCTGCTCTCCAACCTCCCTTCCACAAATGGGTAGCAGACCACTGCAGCAGCACTGGCCTTTAAGAAGGGAAAAGGAAATTAAAATGAGTTGCCAAAGAGGATTCAAAGAATCAACAGCAGGTAAAAAGGGAACACAACCTGGATTTGACACATTTCAGTTCACTCTGTGACACTGCCTGCTCCAGAACCAAGCACCAGAACCAAGAACCTGCTCCAGAACCAAGAACAAGAATATTCTTCTGAAACCCTGTACTGAAACTAATATTCACGTGCTTCCTGTAGTTCAAAAATGACAGGAACCAAAGAGGATAATGTCATCATTTTTGTTGCTTCCAAAAATAGCCTTAAACATTTTTTACATAAATGATGCATAATCCCCACAGCACATGCATCAGCTCAAAGATGGCTAAAGGGGTGTGGAGTGCAACCAGCTGGTCCCAGACTCCTCTCTCACCTGGCATGGAGAGTGTGCCTTAGCCATGGGACTTCATCAACTTCAATTTATGGATTTTCAAATGTTGGATACCCTCCTTTCTCTATTCCAGATTAAGGGGAAATAGACACACTACAATTGAAAAGGGAAAACCATCTGAAGTGTTGGTTGTTTCTTTGTAAAGCTCACCTTTCAGAGGAACAAAACATTCCAAGAAGGTTCTTTCCATAAATATAGCATCTCACAGAGACACTGAGTGGATGGAGAATTCCACCTGTCACATTATTTTTTCATGGCTGCTATGTGGGATTGCAGCAGGCAGATTTGATAAACAGCCAGTCCACAAATCTCCAGCACTTTTACCACTCCTTTTGGGAAACTGCTCATGCCCAAAATGCAGTCAGTTCAGACAACTGCAGAAATAAACTCCCCAGCTCTCCTGAAGCTGCCCCCCTGCTGAGCCACCGCCGTTACATCCTTCTTTAGAATTACTCTATTCATTTTCTCCTCGTTGAAATAACAGAGTTTGCCAAATCCACTGTGACAAAGAACTCAATCAACTTCTGTCATGTTTATTCTTCTATTGCAGTCAAGCCTTCTGATGGGGTTGTAGGATAAGATTGCAGACACTGGAAAGTTTTTTTGAATTTTCCATTGTCCTCTAAATCTTCTCACCTTATTTTTCATGCAGTTAATTGCCTTGGTTTTGCTTCATGAAACGGAGGCCCACTTACTTCTAACTCTGTCTCCATTGAGCAAAGCCCCAGTGTAGAAGGCTGACCTTGATTACTGCTCATTTTGTGTAAACATCGGCTGAAATGCCAGGGCTTGATTCCAGCCTCACTTCTACTTGTTTTACAGCATGACAATGAAATTGCCTTCATTATTTCTGTGCTGTGCCAATGAGATCAGAAAGAAAGTTCAGAACACATCATCCTACACAAGAGTCTAATTTATTCCTCTAGATTACTGGGAAACTTATTTTGTCACGAGCTCATACGCATCCATATGGATGGTGCGTACGGATGTTTATTTTACCTAGCACTGGAACCTTGCCTAGCTTTACTAGATGTCTTTCCCTCACACTTGCAGACTCAAGCCTTATCTAGCTGGAGTTTATGGCAGCTAAAATAACCCTGTTTGACCAAATGTTCAATCTCGTTGTTAGTTCAGGCAGAGATTACAGTCACACTGTTCCCATTGGGATGGCTAACGTCACATCAGTGCTTTTGTTACAAACTCTGTCCTAAAATTTCATTCCAAGATGAAACATGATTGGCATATCAGTTCAATACTTGAAAGTCCTTTATAAAATTGTTGAAAACAGTTTAACTATTTTTAAACTGTAAGAAGAAAAGCAATATAAATCCAAAACTAAATTCTCATTGTTGTCTACACATACAGCATAAAATGTTTTTTTCTCTTTGAAGCTGGCAATCATTTCACCTAGACCTTGTTCGCTAGGTTAAGTCTGAATGAAGGTGGGATAGGAGGAAGTAGGGAAAGAAAATTAGGAAGAAGACAGAGGTATCATGGCAAAGTAAGGGGAAAGCTGAACTTGTTCCCCTCCACTATAAGAGCTTGATGTACTAGTGGTATGAGATAGAAGTGATAGACTTGATATCTCAGTCTCCCTTCTGAGTTTCCTAGGTGGAAAATCTCTTCCGTGATGTGAATCAGGCGTTTGCATTTCAGACAACCGTCCTGAGTGATGCAGAACACATCAAGGCCATCCCCATTTCAGGCTGAGCTGATCACGGACAAAAGCGACCTGGTAGACTGTGACCATCACAGTAGGACTTCTAATTCCAGTATTGCCTTCAGGAGGCAGATGACTTAAAACTGTCCAGCCAGAAGTCTTGGAAGACTCTCAGTTTCCTGAAGCCAGACTTCCTAAAGAACTTTCTAGATCAATATAACCAAAGAGAACATGCACACCCCTTCTAATTCCAGTCTGCAGGAAAAGCACAGTTACAGTTACTGGCATTTGCTTTGAAGTATGTTTTGAGGCACATTTTCCTGTTGCTGACAAAAGATCAAACTGTCCCATTTAAGGAACAGCTTAAGAAAACAGCCTATTTGTGCTTTTGATAGTACCCTTTGCCCAAGCAGTGTGGCAGGACTATCTTTCCCTGGCACGTGAAGCCCTATTGAAGAAACCCATTGACAGATGCTATATTCCCAGAAGGAGCTAAACTCTTGACGTGGTTGGCTGGAGCATGTTCTTCCTTGGCACTTGCCACATAAAAAAATGCAATAAAATAAAAAAACCACTGCACTGTTTAGCACAGATGCCTAGAAAACCCTTCAGGTCAGAGGAAGAGCTTCCAGCTTCAGCAAACAGTATGTTCCCTGTACCAAAGCGTCCAAGCTGTTGACAGAGAACACACTTGTAAAATGCTTTCAGAGGCTTGTTAGCTTAGAGGCTGCAGATAGAATCCAGTTTCAAACGTGCACAAAATTACAAGGCTTTGAAATTCACTGAGGGAACAGCTCTCTAGCCAACAAATGGTCTACTGGTGGGTGAGAGAGAGACTTCACAGTCATGGAGCTCAACTGACTTCTCTGGTTACTCCTGCCTGGCCCTTGGAGCATTTTCTGCTACAGCAAGTGTTATAATACCTCAAAACTCAGCTTTCTTCTTCCTGCTACCAGGAATGAGTCAGGTGACAGTTAATGAAAGGAAAGAATCCTATTCTCTCCGCATTACTGCCAACAGCAGGGATGTGCAACGGCCCTAATGAATTTTGCAGGTTCAGTTGAAACAGAGCCAACTCTTTTAGATGCTTCATCTCGATACAGGTTGCATCAATCAGCTCACAGACAGGTGAACGTATCACTAGAAAATGTGACCTAGCAAATTCTTGCAGGATGGATTAGTAGCGAGATAAACTGAGATAAAACCTTGCTTTGCCAGGTTTCAAAAGAAAAATAGACTATGCATAAAGAAACCTCCTTAAGCAATAGGAAAAAGAAAAACCGCCTGTGACATGGACAAAGTCATGCTACGAAGGTGCAGTCAGACCTCTCCAGTGGCAAGAAAGAATTGAAATTTCTCCTCAGAACCTTAAACCGAGGGCAGGGGAGCGCCCCTGGCAATGCTCCTTACGCACACAGGAGTACTCTCCTTGTGTCTCCAGAAAGCAGGCTGGTATGACTTGCAGAATAGCAGGCAATTTTAGAAGGAAATAAAAATTGAAGTCTGTCAATACCCATGCCACTCCCTATAGGTAGATTCAGTAACAAAAGCTATTTTTCAGACTGCATTTATTATACAAAGAGTTGAGATTTGTGACAAGATGCTATTGTTGTTCTCACAGAACCTGCCTGCCGTGAGCATTGCCTGATGTCTGTGGAGTGGCTCCACGTGCCCAGACTTGGGAGAGGAGTTTGCAGATCAGGAGGACAGTTACTTCTCTGTTGTTTCTAGCTGAAAGCGGCTTTTTTATGAATGCTGGACACAAAATGGTCTTCCCTACATTCCTAATGCTGGTTTCTCAGCTAGTATGGAAGAGAAAAGTGAAAAGATTACCACGCTCAAGTGAGAAGGCACAGGAGAAGGATGAATATGGCAAAAAGCAAAGGGAGAATAATAATCAGGCATTGGTGGAGATTGCCAGCAAGCAAAGCAGAAGGGAACAATTGGAACATAAACCCCCTGCCAGAAGCAGGAACTGAAACGCGGTCAGGCAACAGCTTGGCTATTTAGCAGCAGAAGTACATTCCTCATCCCTCTCTTGTGCCAGATCTGCAAAGAGGATGACTTCATGCCGCAGGTTTCCCTGTTAACTCAAACGGCTTACATCTGTGCTACTGACCTGAGAGCGCTGACCTACGTACTGCCCTAAAATGCTGAGCACTGCAGAAATGCCTTCTCTGCTTTGCATAACCAGGTCCTAAAGGATTGCAAGATTCCCACTGATCTCCAACTTTAATTACCCTATGATCATAATGAGACCAATGTTTTGGTACAGGTCTATTGGAAGATGTGTTGATCGATTCTGAAATTGCCACCTGTCTCATTTTCCTTCAGCTGAAAGAGTATGCTTCTGCTTGGCTGCACTTACCTTAAAACATCCAAAAAGGTGACAGGGAAGGGTTATAGATGAACAAGTCTCAATTCAGTTGCCTGGCTGAGAAGCAGCTTGAGATGTCATTTGAGAGGCAGTCGGATGTCTAAGCTTAGGCAACAGAAATAATCCCAGAGACTGCTAGGGTCCGAGACTGTGTAAAAACCTCCGAAGAGCATTTCACAATCGGCGCACACCAAACAGTCATCTCTACAGAGAAGTACCACTGTGACTCAAATGATTAAGAAAAAACTACCAACAATAACAAACCTGAAGCAATTTTGTTTACAATTTTGTTAAAATGCCAACATGCAACCAGTCTAATATTTTGAGATAGCATCCAAAGCCTTGCACTAACAACACGCATTTCACAGTTAGGTTTTGTATTTTGTATGTAAGAGTATGTAATACACTGCAATTTTATTCTGCAGCCTTAAAGAATTTCACACACATTAACTAATTACTCCTGAGAAGACTCCTCTGAGGTAGGTGTGAATGTATCATTTACATTTTATAGGTGGGGAATCTGAGACAGAAGAAGATATTCCTGTCTCACACTGCTGTAAGCCCACTAAAAAAATAAATCTCTTTTAACTAAGGGAGTTCCAGGCTCAGACTAAATCAACAGCAAAGTTCAGAGCTGGACATTTTGTTGTTTTCACTAATATCTGTGCTCTCTCTCAAATCTCACAGGAACTTCCTTGGTGTTCCTGTATGAAAGCTTTCAGTGAAGGTTCCTTCCTTTCCTGAGCAGTTGCTGGCCACCTGACACAATATGCCCTTGTGGTAACCAGGGCTTTGGGGTTAATGTCATAAAAATATGTCAAATGCTTTTCAACTAGGACTGGTCAAAAGCTTTTTGATGGATGTGCCTCCTCCAGGAGAGACACTGCTAAGGGACGTGATGCTTCTACCAGAACTGTCAGCAGAAAGAAGGATGGGGGAATCGGGAGTCCCACTGGGGTGGCACCAAGCAGCTGGGATGCCCCAATTCCCAACTGGAGAGGTAGGGTATTCCCTGGCTCTCAACCCTCTCCCCACCAGCTCCTTGTTTAGCAGGCTTCTGAAGAAGACATCTCCTTTGTGTGCTTCACTCCCCAGGCACTCCAGAGGAGAGCAATATAACATATGAAGCACCAGGGAACGCAGAGCAATCGGGAATGGAGCCACACAAGGCATTCCACTCTGGTTCTCACATACCTCCCTTTTCACAGAATGACAGAATCACCTAGGCTGGAAGGGACCATTAAGATCATCTAGTCCTTCCATTAAAAAAAAGAACAAACAAAAAATCCCACACAAAACACACACACCAACGCTAAACCATATTCCCGAGCACCCTGTCAATTTGTCTTTTGAATATCTCCAGGGATGGTGCCTCAATCACTTCCCTGGGCAGCCCATACCAAAAAATTTTTCCTAATATCCAACCTGAACCTCCCCCGGCACAATTTGAGGCCATTCCCTCTTGTCCTATCGCCTGTAATTTGGGAGGAGAGACCGACCCCCACCTCTCCACAGTCTCCTTTCAGGGAGTTGGAGAGAGCGAGAAGGTCTCCCCTCAGTCTCCTCTTCCCCAGACTGAATACCCCCAACCTCTCCTCATAAGACTTATTCTCCAGACCCCTCACCAGCTTTATTGCCCTTCTCTGGACCCACTCCAGCATCTCAATATCTTTTTTGTGGTAGGGGGCCCAAAACTGGACACAGTACTCAGGGTGAGGCCTAACCAGTGCCCAGTACAGGGGAATGATCACCTCCCGGCTCCTACTCACCACACTGTTCCTCATACAGGCCAGGATGCTGCTGGCCTTCTAGGCCACCTGGGCACACTGCTGGCTCATGTTCAGCCAACAGTCGACCAACACCCCCAGGTCCTTTTCTGCCAGGCAGC
>JAOQGH010000023.1:8622417-8633482 GCA_025769975.1 Gallinago jamesoni | reverse complement strand
TCAGGATGATCTGTTCCATCACCTTCCCAGGCACCGAGGTCAGACTGACAGGCCTGGAGTTCCCTGGATCATCCTTCTGGGCCTTCTTGTGGATGGGCATCACATTTGCTAGACACCAGTCAGCTGGGACCTCCCCAGTTTGCCAGGACTATTGGTAAATGATGGAAAGTGACTCTGCAAGCACTTCTCCAGCTCCCTCAGTACCCTCAGGAGGATCCCATCTGGGCCCATGGACTTGTTTGTGTCAAGGTTTTGGAGCAGATCTCCCTTAAAATTACGGGGCCTTCATTCTGCTCCCAGCCCTTATCTGCTGGCTCAGGGCTCTGGGTACTCGGGGGACACCCTACTGCACTGCTAAAGACTGAGGCAAAAAAGGCATTCAGCACCTCAGCCTTCTCCTCATCCTTTGTCACTATGTTACCTCCCATTTCACTCCAAATTTCCTTACATCATCATAATAATTAAAAAAAAAAAAGTAAAAAAGAAGTTCATCCCAATTGAGGATGAAAGTTCATCCCAATTGAGGATGATTTATTCTTTTTTCTCTTAAGAGCAAAGGCAAACTACTGTTTTCATCAAAAATCAATTAATAAAAACCCCATACTTTTTAATTTATAACATCTAGAACTGTTTTCAGACTCCTAACACTTCAAGGAAGTAACTTCCTAAGTTTACTGATGCCAAAATGTAGATCAGGCCAACTATGAATGCTGAAGAATTAAGGGGTTGAGAATAATTAGGTGAGTAAAATAAAAAGAACTCATTTCATAAGGGGAAGTCCCAGTTTTACTTCTAATAACTGTCAACAGGCTGTATCCAGCTTTGTGGATAATTGCTCACGCGCAGCTACACAAACGTAGTTGAACTTGATGAGGCTTTTCTGGGCAGAATTTTTCCTATTTGGTCTCATAACTCAAGAGATTTCTAATCTATCACACCAAAACCACTACTGTTTGCGTGCTTCAAAATTGGTATTAAAAAGAAAGGAAAAAAAAATATCTAAAACTTATTCTTCAAATATACTTTCCTGGAAAATAACAGTAAGTATGAACTGGAGGAGAAGATGGGTGGGAGAGGGGCAGACAGGCAAGATGGGTCACACAAATGGAATTCCTCCCACTATTCCTTATTTAACAACAACCAGAAAAATAGGTGTGGATTTTTAACTTAATGTATATTAACACAACATAAAATAGACACCTTGCCTTGCGACCTGCATGCCTCTGCCACAGGGGTTGTTCACACTCCAGGCAGGCAGCTGGGCAGCAGAAATGGCTGAAGCGCCATGCTGTGATAATATCTCAGGGGGCTCCAAATACTGGGATGGGGTTTGTTTTGGTTTTTGGTGTTTTTTTTTTTTTTTTTTTTCTACCTGGCTTTCCTCTTAGCTTTCTTGAAAATGGGCATGTTTAAGGTAAAGGAAATCTCCCTGGTCAGTATTTTCTGCAAAAACAAGGTGTGTGGAAAGTGGTCACTGCATACATTCAGTTTTTCGCTTGTATTCTGCAAAGCATGGAATGAAAAGCTTATTTACTCGTGATTCACCCCTCTGGAGTCAAAACGCAAGCCAACTGCTGCCTGATTTCTGTTCAGAAATGCAACGATACAACAAGGTAAAGAAATGTTTAAATATTAAAGGGAAAGAACTCATGTGACACAGGCATGCCACGTCACAGCTGATCTGATGTGGCACTTCTGCAATTCAATACAATCCATGGAGAAACCATACACAACACAGCATATGACATAAACATCCAATTTTTAGCAGATGTTCTCTTTGCTACATTTCAGCCTTTTACTGTGCCCTGAGATATTTATGGAAGACTCCCTTCCACTGTAATCCTGGGTAAGAGGTGATACATAGCACTAGGATGTGCAGCACCATAAAAACAGCTCTGCAAGCCGACTAAATTCTGTGAAAAAGACCCACCGGAATAAACATTGTCTACGGGAAAAAAAGGTGATAGATGTCAGTGAAAACTGCAAGAAATCTACTGTCTGCATACATCATTCCCTGTGGCTAAATCTATCACTTCCATTGGCACGTAAAATGCCTGTACTCTGGGGAAGGAGCAAAGCCTTAGACAGCTAGATCAGAAGGATGAAAAGCAGCTTCAAAGTTCTCGAGTAAGATGAGAGCAAAGTAAGCTTTATATGGTTGATTGAGAATGGATGGAGGAACAGATGCCTTCAGAAAGAATTCACAGCCTTTACTGAAAAGCAGCGCGTTGCTCCCGGAGCCTTGCATACAGCCTACAAGGAATCCAGTCCACACCACTACGTGTGCACGTCTGTATCAGCCTGAAATAAATAATGAGGTAAATGTTTTGCATATATCAGGGTGACAAAAGAGGTGGTATGAATGCCAGCTTTGTGGCACGTTAGAAAATAAGGGTGGAGGAGTGAAGAATCATCATGTGTAAACTAAGTTAATAATGCAATGCTGAAATTTGGGGGAAAAAAAGAAATAACTGAAATTTGAGTTTTTCCCAAATTAATAAATGATCTCTAACAAAATTTGTAGCTGTCGTATTTATTAGACT
Source organism: Gallinago jamesoni (assembly GCA_025769975.1). NCBI lineage: Eukaryota > Metazoa > Chordata > Aves > Charadriiformes > Scolopacidae > Gallinago > Gallinago jamesoni. Next base: position 8,630,939 of record JAOQGH010000023.1, on the reverse strand, counting down.
GATTTTTCCCAGGGAAATTGTATTGGCTGTCCAGATGAGCAGGGGTCAGGCTTGTGGAATGTCATGATAAGAGATCCATAATAGAAGTTCTGTGACTTAAATTGTTATGCTACTTCAAACTCTTTCTTGACCTCTTCATTTGGTCCAGTTTTAAGCTATTAAAATGATCCAGCTTGTGGCTGGAGCTGAATTTGGCAAGGGACACAAAGAATAATAATAAGGGCTTCTACAGGTATGTCAGCCAGAAAAGGAAACTCAAAGGAAGTGCACCAAACCCCTCCCGCCTCGCCATGAACTAGACTGGTAGCAACAGATGAGAAGGCTGAGATAATCCAACTTTTTGCCTCAGTCCTCACTGGCAACTTCTCTTCCCACATCTCTCGGCTGGAGAGACCACAAGGCAGACTGGGGGGGAGCACAGTCCCTCCCACTGTAAGAGAAGATCAGATTCGTGACCACCTGAGGAATCTGAACATACAGAAGTCTATAGGACCCGATGAGATGGATCCCAGAGTTCTGAGGGAATTGGCTGATGTAGCTGCCCAAGCCACTGTCCATGATATGTAAAAGTCACGGCAGTCAGGGGCAGTCCTTGGTGACTGGGAAAAAGAAAACACGGCACTCAGTTTTAAAAAGAGTAGAAAGGAGGACGCTGGGAACTATCGACCTGTCAGCCTCACCTCTGCACCTGGGAAGATCATGGAACAGATCCTCCTAGAAGCCACGCTAAGTCACATAGAGAAGAGGGAGGTGATTTGCAATAGCCATCAGGACTTCACCAAGGGCAAGTCTGGCCTGACCAAACTAGTGGCCTTCTATGATGGGGTGACTACATCAGTGGACCAGGGAAGAAATACGTATGTCACCTATATGGACTTCAGGAAGGCCTTTGGCACAGTCCCCCACCAACACCCTTTTCTCTAAACTGGAGACAGACAGATGTGATGGATGGACTGTTAGGTGGATAAGGAATCGGTTGGGTGGTTGTATCCAGAGGGTAGCGGTGAACAGCTCGATGTCCAGATGGAGATCAGCACCAAGTGGTGTCCCTTAGGGGTCCTTAAGGGGAGTAGTAATACTTAATACCTTCACTACCGATATAAATGCTGGAACAGGTTGCCCTGAGAGGGAGTAGCTGCCCCATACCTGGAAACTTTCAAGGTCAGGCTGGACATCAGGCTCTGAGCAACCTGGTGTAGTTGAAGATGCCCCTCATTACGGGAGGGTTGGACTAGATGACCTTTAAATGTCCCTTCCAACACAAACTATTCTATGATTCTATTATAGACTGAACTGACGCTTGTGAGTGAGCTTCAAGAATGCTCCATCTCCACCTGTCCTTGTCTCCAGGTGAGGTGAGGCTGGGGCCCATGGGAGAACTAGGGCATGTTCTAGAGGATTCCTCGTTCTCAGAAAGACTGGGACCACAGGTCAACATTCATCTTCTGTAAAACTAAAAGGACAATATCAGCACATTTTAAAATGGTATTAATGTCACCCTTATTAATGTTCCTTATTCCATTATTTGGAACAAGGCAGCTTATTCAAAATCTCCACTGGGAAGAAACACAACAGTGTACTTGCTACATTTATACAAGCAAAATGATCTTATACCCCAAAAATTAGAAGGGAAAAAAAATAATAGGAAATGACTTGCACCAGGAACCATTCAGGTCTGTTGGATGCCGTTACAGTTATTGTATCCAAATAGATGTAGACAGCTTAATACTTTGCTCCGATGTGCTATCTTATTTCCCAAAGATACACTCAACAGTAACGACTACCTGCACGACACAATGGAGCTCATAATTACTTTTCATTTAACAAAACCCGGCAAATGTTAATGAGGAGTTGTGAGTATTTCCCATATCTCAGTATACTGCTTTGGGACTCTTAATCAGTCTGTAAGCCTGTTTAGAGCAATAAAGATAAACCCAAAGACTGGTAAGAATTAGATACTTCTAGTGACCCCTAACTGTACAGCTTCAAACAACGCAGCAGGGAAACAAAAATAAAAACCAAAGAAAGAAACCCCCACGGTGTGGTAGACCAAATGACAGATGATTATAACAGAGCACACAAGCGCCAAGGCAAAGGAAAACTTTTTCGAATGCTCAGAGAAAAAAGTACATCAGTGAAGTGACTTGAAATTTCATTGAGTAAACGGAGATAGAGAAGAAGAAATTATCTAAGAAAAGGGAAAACCAAGATTAATAAAAAGAGATGAAAGACTAAATTAATTTCATTTTAAAATACAGAATACTGCTATGAAGAAGACAAATGAAATGACAGCTGAAAAAGGGCATACAGGAAACTATACACACAAATTGCAAATTATAAGTTTCATTAAGTTTTCCCAATTTCCTGACTTCAAAGAGGGAAGGGAGTGAGAAATGTTGGTGGGTTAGTCACTAAGAATAAAGAGACAGTGATTTAGATGAGCTGAAAACCACTGAAGATTTTTGAGATATCAGTTGGAAATGATTGGAAATTATTACCTTGTGAAATCTTTTATCTGTAGAAAATTAGTGGTGGCTGTATAAAAGCTCCTAGCAATAGACAAAACAGATCTTCACGTAGGCAAATGTATAAGAAATGGCAAGAACCAAACAGCTATAAATCAGTCTTAACTAACTTCTTTTAAGAGGATTTGTTCTCAAGATCAGTCAAGCAAATAATTTGTTGTGAATTACCCATCAGGCTTTGCATATTTTCTTATCCTTTTGAAATTTGTACAAACAATTCATTTTGCAAACTGTATTTAAAAGTATTTGTTTGGAAACACTCCTAATTCTTGAGCTACAGTGTATGACACTGTAAATCTTCAACATTCAGGGCTTGAAAAGTGAGTGTTATTGACCAATTTTATTTGTACACTTATGATCATTCTTGCTGAGAAGACCATACTCATAGAAGACATTCAGAAAAATTTCTGTATTAAATTAAAATAGCTTTTAATAGCTTTATATCTCAGTTTCCCACTAACAAACCAGAAATATCTCCTTTCCTCTTTGTAAGAATATTTGTTTATATTGCTCAGTGACACTATGCAATATTCCACAGTTATTGTTGCCACGTTATTTTATAGGCAAATGTATAATTTTTGCCAGCAATAACTTTAGCCAAAGTATCTTTGTCTCAGGTAAAATACATAGTCTGTGACCAGGTATAACTCCTGACTATGACTATCTATAGGTAACTACAAAGAAGGAGGCTACCTAACTGCAAAAGGAAATGCTGGCAAAAGAACTATTTGGTGTGAACTGGCCTCTGAGATGTTTCAGCTTTAGTAGGAGGAAGTTTTAAGCTGTGAGAAGAGCAAGGGTTTCTGAACTGCTGCCAAGGGTGACAGGGAACCAGATTTCAGAGTCTGCTGGTCTTGTGGATTCCTCTGGCTTTGAATTCAGCCTCAAAGCCCAGGAGTATTAAAATGTCAAAGCAAAGCTGTATGTTGCTTTCCAAATTGTGGTTTACCACTGACATCTTGGTAAAAACCAGAAGGTGATGATTAATACATCTCCAAAATGAGGACCTATAGCTCATAACTTTGTTTCTTGGTCACAGTGCAACTATTCACTGCAAGCAAGACAGGAATCTTCTCTAGGGCTTCTCCAACGCTGTGCAATGAACTCCCATCCCCAGCCTTAACTACCTTTGGCTTCAGTGCCCCAAATACAAAGCACATTTTTAGAGAGAGAGAATAGGATGTATTCATTTCTTCAGTATTAAAAAAGTAACCTGACATTTAATATGTACATAAATCTTCCATGAAAGAATGAATCAAGCAAGAGAGAAGAATATCATTTTATCACATTGCAGTACTGAAAGAAGCTTAGCATAACTGTGAATAGGTGGGTAAAGAAACCATGATAGAATAGTTGCATCTGACCTACTCTTTGTACTCCAGATAAAAATGAAAACCACTAGAACGGGGCCGTTTTATTGGATGATTGAAAATGAGAGGTTCAGAGACGTAATCAAATAATATGTCAGTAAATCTTCATATAAAAACTCAGGGAGGCTCTCTGCATAATTAGTGTAGTCAGTGAGGAAAAATTTCTGGTTTTCCTTTGCATGGTTCCCTTAAATAAAAACAAAGAGCTAATTCAGAGATAATAATCAATATTGTGAGTTATGTTTTGTCAAATATATCCTGTCACCAGAGCTTCTTTCTCAATGAATGAATAAGTAAATAAATACTTAACAAGCAGGAAAAAAATACAGACTAAATCTGGCTACTTCCTTCTAATTGAATTTACTATTATTTAGTGATTATGTATGGAACAAGCATACAAAAATGGCACAGAAGAAAAAAACAGACACTTTTGGATTCTGGGGAAAAAAGGAGCAGCAAGTATGATACCCTGCTCAACAGTGACAGAAGACTTAAAAAGCACCAGTACCACCATTTTGACAAAAGTAAGGAAATTTCTTCATTGATGCAATTTACCAAGATCTAATAGAAACCAAGACAGTTTTGAATGCGTACACCAGTTGAGAACCCTATCATTGGTACCACAGTCATGGCTAAACACAACTGGGTTTTTTCTGCTTACCTCCAGATTAGTGGGAATTAAGAAGTTCTCTTGGTAAGCAGCTGAAATAGCAGAGTAACTGAAATACCAAAGGTTTCTTTCCAGATAACAATAGCATGGCTTGATACAGATTTCTTGACAAAGCTGCTCAGTACATTTGCAAAATAAATTAAAAAATAATTTCAAGGTCATAAAAATCTAATATGAAGAACGAAATCATTCATTATTTTCCTCCTATTAGTTAACTTATTACACTGGTAGGAAAATCAAATGAAAATCATAATTCTGTACTTCCAGCAGTTGGAACTGTTTTAAGACTATTATTTACTCACTTTGTGGGGGCAGGAATCACTGCAAATGATGCAGAGCTGCAGTCACCAAAAAATTGGGAAAGTTCTGCTAATCTTTTTACTGATCTTCAGCCAAGTTTTCAGCAAAGAGTAACTAATACTTTTGCATGACGTAGATTTTTGCACAAACTGAGATGAAACACGTTCCATAAGGAATAGCCTTCACTTCATTCTCATGGCTGGGTTTCCTCAAGCACCATCAGAGGGTGAAAAAGCTTAATCCTTTGACTGCAGTTTGAAAAGTGCACATACACTCAAACATATATACATACCCACACACAAATACACCCTGACACACACAGTCCCTTAGCTGGACACTTAATTTTTATCCAGGTGGACTTTTGATACAAAACCTGTGTATTTCATGACCCTTAAATGGGTGTTAGCTATATTCTTCAAAAGGATGGAGGAAAATTACAATATTTGTATTCTAAATAAAGATTTAAAGGAATATGTGTAAAATATATTTTTATTGATACCTTAAGGTTACTTGAAGAGGGGTATAATTAACTTTAAAAAGAGATACAACCATAGAGATCTTTCTAAACCTAATAAAGCTGGAAGAGAATGAAAAAACCTTGAGGGAAATAACTGGACTAGATTAAAACTTGAAGGAAGACTGACTCTGAATTTCACATAAACCACAACTTACAAATATACATACTTCAGGCTTTTCTGGTCTTGCAGTTTACTCTAGATGAGATACGCTGCAAGCTCTAACTTGTACGAAAATGATATGAAACCAGAGGGTTATGATGCACACTTCAAATGGGATGAGTATCATAACTTGCAGACACAAATGCTACCCAGGCTTAATAATTACCAGACTGTAGAGAATTCTTGAGTCTAAATTTTAACAGGTATGTAATTGTGTCATCTCTACAGGCATTTGAAGTCATGTTTTCATTTTAAACAATGTAAATTCCCAAAATATTATTATAACCTTATTATCTACTCTGCCTGTTTGTTTGCTATCACTTTCAGCACTGCAAGCTGCCCATTAATTCAAGCACAGAAGTGATAGCTTTCAAATGGTGATAAATACCCTTATGGTACTCTTCAGGAAAATGGGATACCCAATCGTACTTTTCCTGCACATAATGAACTTCTTAATTATAATCACCTACTACTAATACAGAACTCTCCACTTGAATGAAACTTTATGAATATTAAGTGATACAAATTCTCTACCTGGAAGAACTGACTATTTAAAATAAGAAAGACAGTATCTCTTTCTTACAACCTGAAGAAGGAAAAGAAGAATCAACTGAAAGAGCTGCAGTTCAACCAAGCAAGAATTAACATTCCCCAGCCACGCTGCTTCCAGTATCTGTGGTTCTGAACACCAAAAGGGAAAAAATATTCTTAAATCCTGCTGTGGTAATCCCTTATGTGAAACTTCGGATTAAGCAATAGTCAAGCACTCATAGAATTTTTATTTTGATCCCATTCCAGTATTTTTCATTGTTTACTGCAGGAACGGTCCCATTGATTTCAATGAAAATTCTCCCTGGAGCAGTGTGGAGCTATTGTACTATTCACAGTAAGAATTTCAGAATCTCTTTTGCAATTATTTTCAATTCAGAAGCATTTGCCAGCGCAACTTCAGTTGAATATATAAAGGATTTTAAGTATTCTCTTAAGAGATCACAGAAATCATTTTTCACTTGGAGTTGTCAGAGCTCCTTGTCCTTTGGACTACTTGCTGCTCCAGATTGTAGGTGACCAGTCAACAACACATCATCAGGATATTGTATAATCACGAAAGGCAGGAGAAAAGAGAAAGCAGAGGAGGTGAGACTGATTATCTTTGTCAAAGGCAGCAGTGAAATCAAGAAGAGTAAGCCAGAGGCATGCACCTTAAATTGATCAAGGAGTAGCTCATTAGAAGCCTTGCTTCGTGCTGCTTCTGAGGTAGGGAAAGGGTGGAAGGTAGGAAAGAAAGATTCGAGGAGAGAAATGCAAGGGATGTCTGTGCAGCACAGGGGTTTTGTTAACGTTAGATACCATGAGAGCATCCTTTTAGGCAGTGCACAAGCTGAGAGCCTCCAAAATACGCTGGAGAGGAAGGAAAGCGAAGGGACAGGTGAGACCCCCTAGAGAGTAGGATTCCAGTGGACCATTCAGTTCTGATCCTGTGGAGAGCCGTGACAGATGGGAAGAGATAGGGGGGGAAAAACCCAAAGGTTCAAAGATGACTCTATGCACTTCAAAATAGAAAGAGACGTCAGCAATGTTCACATACGTTTCCTATGGAGACATCCAGTTTTATGACCTGGGGTTGGAGGAAAAGAGAGCAATCTCTCTCTTGTTATCTGTTTGGGGGTTTTTATTACTTTAATATGTAATTGTGCTGCTTTGGAAGGATGATGATGATCCAGAAAAGGATTTGGAAAGGTTATTCTGAACACATTGCCTGTTTTCTGACTAGAAGCAGGGTCTTGTTCCCAACACCAGTTAGGAAATAACCAGGAAAAGCTCCTCAGCAAAAGCCTCCGTGCCCTTGAGATTCTGCAACAGTGCATACCCCAAAAAACTATAATTCCAGTGAAATACAGAAGTGCATTACTATCAAAACCAACAAAAGAGCATAGAAATCTGGAATATAAAACACAACTGGCTGAATGTTCTGGTTGTTTTTATTATAAAAACTTTTTCTCTTGGCTGCCCTGTCTCACGGAAGTGAGACCTGTTAGCAACGGTCCCATTAGAAAAGTTCCTACTGTGACAGGGAACCTGAGGTGACTGCCTTTCATCACAAATCAGAAGAAACAGATCTATTTTCCCCTCTACAGCTGTTGCGATTACATCCAAAGCAAGGAAAGATTCGGGACACACATCTCAAAGGGCCTGGTTGTCACAAGGCACATGCTGAGTATTTCCCAAAGCTCAGATCCTGTTCGTGACTTCCCCTGTGCAAGGTCAGAATTTGCTGTTTAATGACAATTTTCTCTCTCTCTTATAACAAGCTGCAAAAAAATATGTCTCTTGACTTTGTATTCCTCCATATAACGCAGAGAGAGTTTTCTCACTCATATTTAGAAATATTGTCAAGGATGGAAGAAATACAGATTGAAAAAAAACGAACAGCTTAATAACTTCATAGTAATAAAACCAATACAGAAATAGGAGAAATTTGATGAAATAATAAAAAGAATGCTCTACAATGCACAATCAGAACTAATTAGAGGTTTGATAATAATAAGTAACTGGCTTTATTTGTGACAACAACGCTTTACTCTAAAGAGATTATTGTGACAAAGATAGTCTTCATCTATAGTATATTAAAAAAAAATTGGATTATGGTCTTTTAATAAATATCCTTATTGCTTTTAATTAAAATGTAATGAAGAGACATGGGAACTCATTTAAATCACATCTCAATTAGGTATTAAGGTTTCATATAGTGACACTTGTATTGCAGGGAAAATTTTGCCGAAACAGTTGAAATTCTGGAGTCTGGGACTTTCAAAGGGATCTAAAATGGTGCTTGGACCCTTTACTACTGAGAGGGCTTAAAAGGCAGCTTTGACTAGAAGTCACGTCCTGGAAACAGAGACACTTTCACCAAAAGAGTACACCAAGAGAAGGACTTACCTAGTGCTAAGTAGCTATGATATGACACAATATGGAAGTC
>JAOQGH010000023.1:8592785-8616383 GCA_025769975.1 Gallinago jamesoni | reverse complement strand
CCCCCCCCCCCCCCCCCCCCAAAAAAAATAGCAGGATTTAAGACCTGTAGATACTTTCAAGAATGGTCTAAATAAATGTACTTTATTTTGCTTTGCCTGGGTACTGTATCTGCTTCCAGTTTTGGCAGTTTTGATGCCAGTTTATTATTTTTAAAAAAGTGTTAAAGGTAACTAATCTAGCCAGTGGAAGAGATGCTGTCCACTCTGTTATACTTCTTAAAGGTAAAAATGGATCCACAGTGGGTCAGTACTGACAACCAAATTCATATTTTCCTCTTCAAAAAGAATTTTAGTGTACATACCACCCTCTTCCATACACTATAATCACTTGTTTTCACAGAATGGCAACCTCCATCTGGAAGAAATGGCAATAGGAGAATCCTGCCTTTAGGAGACTCTCTGAGGGAGCTATGTATCTCCAAACTAACCCAGACCTACCAATTTAAAGATTAAAAATGCACAGCTTCTTCAACAGAAGCAAGCAGCAGATGGGAACCCATTATGAATCCTAAGGGCAGCTAACCATTGCAACTGCCAGAAGGAGGTAAGCAACCATAACAACAGCCCAATTTGTTTTCCATATATCAAGCCTTAAAAGTAAGCTGAGTCAAGAAAACCAGACAAATCCAAAGGAACTCAAGTATTCCAGGATTATATTTCAAAGAAAGCCTACATCTTGTAGGACTCATCTCAAATTTTGAAGGGAGTCATTAATTCTCTGTTCATTTCTTAGCCTGCTCTTTTCAAAAAGGTTTTCACAGTCCACAGGGAATAGCAAATTGATAACAGAAATAATAGAAAACCCTAAATGATATAACAATAATAATAGAAACGAGAAGAATTGCTAATAGAAAAACGCCAAATCCGTAGGCAAATAGGTAATAAAACTCAATTCAACAGGCAGCTGCCCAAAGTGAACTTTTCTGGTATGTACTTAACAGTTACCCAAACAAAGAAAAAGAAACTTGTTTCTTAAATATGGCCTAACAGTGTTTAAAAAAAAAAAACCAACCCCAAAATCTTATGCATTTCTCATTTGGTTAATCAGTTTTAGCAGGAAGAACTTGAAGGGTTCTTTGACTTAGTTTGTCTACAAAATATTTGAAAGTGAGAAAGACTCCTGAAATCAGCACTAGTTTTTTTACAATTTATTCACCCTTGAAAAAGTCTGGGAAGTCCTTTCTCTAATTTAGTTACTGAATGTCCTGGCCACTACGTGACCAATGGTTCACAGCTGTCTTCTGTTCAGATTCTTGGAAAAAGCTTGAACTATTTTCAAGACTACTGAATAATGATCATTTATTTTATTAAAACCCATTAGAAGGAATTTTGCCCTGACTTACCTTCCATTAGAGACTACTAAGTCAAGGGAAATGCACAGTGTCTAAATCGGGAAAGAGACTGATACTTAGGTTTTATCACATCTATCATTCTAAATTTAGTGTAAAGAAGAAGGAATACAGTCTCACACATTTGTTCCCAGAGACAATTGAAATCAGTTGTTCATACCAGCTTCTTCCAGACAGAGAGGCGATACAGTCCAGGAGACAGAGTTATCTTTTGGGAGTTTAACCCAGCTTGCAGTCCACAGCCTGGATTATTTGTTGTGATTTAATATGATGTATTCTGTAACTAATAAACCATTTAATTCAAATAATTATTACATTATTCAAGTAAAATTGGAGTGATAATAATATGTGGACTCCTCCACTGAACTCATTCCCTCTGTAACAGTTTCACAGAGCAATGTCATTTGAAGTAATCACTTTTTAGTGTAATAGCTCAGTAACCATAAATTATTAAAAACTACATTAAATGAATTAAAGCGACATAAAACAATCTGCACTGAAAGGGGACAGTATTATTTTCAAGGAGGAAAAGGCAAGAACACTGCCTCTTTCAACAAGCTAGTGGGGGGCATGTGAAGCACCCATTTTTGAAAAAACCTAAAATGCCACATGATATACCAAGAATTTTTCCAAAATTTACGAATTCGGCTTATAAGTCAAATGGACGTGCCTATAAATTGAGCAAATGGAACTGAAGATAGACCTGAGCTAATAAATTTTCCTTCCCATACATTTATTTCAAAAATAGCTAAGAATGGGTGTAAAAATTAGTTGGGTAGAGATCACACAACCTAAAAGCCACTACAAGCACAAAACCCACAAGCATGCTCTTGTTTCATTGTCCACAATTTAGTCCAGAAAAGTGCTTCGTTCTCTAAAATGTTAAAACCCATCATCATCATGGAGTGTTACTTCTGAGGCAATATTCAGAAGAACAGGGTTTTAACCCTGGAAATAACAGATGTTGAACACTAAACTTGGTTCTATCAGAGTAGAAAGAACCTTTCAAAGTTTTCTTTAGGATCCACTGCTTACAAGCAATTTTCCCCTCTATTTCAAGGTTCCCTAAGCTTCATTATGGCCAATATTGCTGCCTCGACACTCTAATTTGATCTTCTTGTTGTCCTTGCTTTTAATTTAATTCCTTTTGGCTGCCAAAGGGCCAGTTGCTGTATCAATGAGGAAGCTGTGGCAAGGGTAACGTAGAACCACAGCACTACAGTTTCATCCTGGAGATGTCCACGATAACAACAAAAGCCAAGAATGCTGAGGCATCGCAGTACTTCAAAACATAAACAGCACTCCAGAACTAAAGAAAGAATTTGAAAAGAATTGCTTCAGAATCACAGATCTGCAGTGACCAAACAGCCCAAACCATCATAGTATTTCCTCGTTTAAGCAGACTGTGGCAAGAGTAAGAGTGGGAGATTGAAGCTCACGTCTACGTGGCAAGCAGACAAGAGAACAGAACATTTGGAAGTAAATTACTGATTGATCTTTCAGCAAACAAGTGTTTGCACAAAATACATCCAGAAGTGTGATCCACATCCAATATCTCTCCTCTCCCCTGAGAATCTATGTAAAGAAAGAATACCCTCAGGCAAACACACAAGCTCTCTCGGCACTCATATCAGACTCTCGAAATACAAGTTGCAAGGTTGAGGCACAGATTGAAGTCGCACGTTTTTAAACCAGAGGAGACCATCAGTCTGGTCTGACATTCCACGAAATAGATGCCCAGTATTTTACTGACTGCTGAAAGGTTTGCCTTTCCTTGCAGTTGCAAGACAAGTAATAACCTTTCCAGCATGTCAGTGGATGTTTGGCTAGTAAAGACAAAAATTGGCTTTCGCTAGCACACAGTAGCTCCTGCCAATTTATAGCTGATAGAGGCACAGAGATTTGTGCGTTTACTTGCCACTGGTCCAATATTTGTGCATTTATTTGACACACCAAAATTTAGAAACACTATTAGAGGTTTTACAGAGAGAGAGCCTATGAATATTTTTGAGGCATCCTTCAGGGGCTGGCTCCCATAAACAACACACACCAAAACCAACCAAGCAAATTTTAAAAAATCCCATCTAAATGCTCTCCTCCTTGAGTCCATCTGTCCTATCACCATCCCTCTTAATAAATAATTCTAATGCCAAGCAGAAGAAATCTCACGCTCCAAGTAAAAACATCACACTGGAAGAGGGGGTTCATAAGTAAAAAATATGTACAAAATTACTCTAACGAAATAGAAATGCTATGTTTTAAAGGAGAAGGGAGATATACTCACTTTGGGTGCTAGCCAACAGAGGTCAATCTTATTATCCTAAAGATGAATTTCACTTATTACGGCCTCGGGAAAGCATCTTGTTAGAATTTACCTTCATAGGAAGAGAAAAACGTGGAGGAAAACCTTTCATAATTTCTCCCTCTCTGTCATCACCCACCCACCCCATCCCCATTTTAATTTTTTAAGTGCCTTCTAGCAATGCCACTTAAAAAGTTCAGTTTGGTTCAGCTAAGTGGAAAGGGAGAGTTCAGAGATTCTGGATTGTTATAACTCATCCATCTTTTTTTGTGCAAAGACGATGCTTACAGGCATCTCTTACAAGCAGGAGAATCTCACAGCTTTTCAAGGGTATGACATGTTGATCACCTAATTTGTAGGTAAGTACCTGTAGCTTTCTTGGATCAAAGCATCTTTAAACATCTTTAAACCCATAAAAGCGTCTGGTAATTTCTTAGTTGGAATGGCAAATTACTGCTAGAAAGTGAACGAATGCTTGTATGAAGAGTAACTGGACTGAAACTCCTAACATAAAAACTAGACAGCATCAGCTTCCAAAAAGAGGTCCTCGCCTAAGAAATTGCACAAAGAAAAGAGCACATGACAATTCAGACTGCTTTAGATACCATTAAACAAAAGAAATGCCCAAGCCCAGAGGATGCAACGTGATATGGAAAAAGCATCAGACTGGGGCAGCAGCTCTGGTTACGCATTTCATTTTCATGCCAACTTCCTATCACCTTCTGTCAAACGGCTTATCACGTTATTACGTTTATGATTTTCCTCATAAAATGGACATTGAAAAGTCTTTGAAAATTTATTTTTTAGATATCAAAGTCAGCTTTGAAAAGATAGGAAGGAAGCTTTGTCCGGTCAATTAGATAATCACCTTCAGCTTAGACAATGCAGTGCCATAGCTTTGCTCCCCTACTTATTTCCTGGTTAATCCTGAGAAAGTCACTCTACTACTTTAATGTCTCATTTCTCTAGACAAAATAATAGGAGGAAGACTGCAAAACTAAATGCATCCAGCCAATTTTTCATACTCGGATCTGCGTCCACCACTGCCTGGGATCTGACAGGGTTGCAGGTGCTGTTTTCTGCCTGTGGGATGCTGACATGAGCGTGATGTATTGACAAGTCAGGCAACTAATTAATTCCACATTTTACTATGATGATACAGTTTATGTTGAAGAGGGAGGAGAGTCCAGCTGTATTGATTTAATTGTTTCTTAATTTTTGCAGCTTAAGAGAAGTATCCTGTGATCCTCTCACTACTTGACATCAATTTCAGCATGAATACCCACGAGGTGCAGCCCTTAACGTTAAGGTGCTAATTCATGACCACTTGGGATGGGCAGGATACCTGCTTCTCTTCAGCATTCCTATAAGCCCTGTCATGTGTATCTTCTCAGGGAAAGATTTTCCATACACCCGCCTATGCCATTCATTGAATTTATGGAATGTTTCCTCTTATGTCCCAGTACAAATTCATATAACATCAATATTTATACAGATTTATAATATCAACAGCAGGTTCAAAATATCAGTACACAGAATACCTAAGTATGCCTCTTCCATCTTGCAGGCAAGAGAAATACATTATGATGTAGACCCAAAAGATTCATATAAAAGTACACAAAATGTTGACTATTTTTCCCTCTTAAACAGATGCAAATTTAAAATTGCATTTGCTGTAATGAGAAGATGATAAAGACTGGGGCTTTGAGAACTTTTTCTCCATTATGGAAAGACATTCTTACAGATTAAATCTGCTGTTGAAAAGACAGAATCTGACCTAAGAAGGGCTGATGCCTGTTGGGAAAAGTGCATACACCCATAGCTGAGACCTGTCAACATAGCTTACATTGATAAGGTCAGACAGATTTCAGAGCTGGTTTTGTTGTGTGCTTTTGTTGCTTTGGTTTTATGTTTTTTTTTTAAACCATCTTTGCATTTGGGAAGCTATTCTGATTAGAACAAGAGCAATTTTACAAAACAGTCGCTTTTAAAGAAGCATATTGTCTCCCAGACCAATCAACTTCACATATTTACAGTAACGTGGACAACAGTCCCTGTAGCATCTTCATAAGAAATCAGCAGAACTGGAAGGCATAGATTGTGAACGATATCAACCACAGGGCAGAACAAAAACAGGTATTCCAAAAAGCTTCTTTATCAACCAACATCACAAATTGTTTTTTTCATTCTCCTGGGAACTTCCTTCTGCAAGAATATTTTTCAAGCTCCTAGCAGTATTATTCAAAATTACTACTCTTGACCCAAAATATTTGGAAGGACCCACCCTGGTGGACATTAAGGAGATGAAACAGGCTCTTTCCCCTCCTCTCTCTCTTTTACAAAAAGCTGTATTAGACAGCTATCCTTGAGAAAGCAAGGGAGTAAATGCAGCCTAGCCCAGACCTGGCTAGGCAAGAGAGCGTGGCGGTGTGTCAGTAACTATCCCCCTTCTGTCAGCACTTAGAAGGAAGGAATTTTCTATTGTTATCACAGAAGTAGGTTTAGCATCCTGATATTTTTTGCCTTATTTATACTGTGGAATTCAGTAAATCCAAGTGCCCTTTCACATCAAAATGCATAAAACTCCCTCTAGATAAAGTGCTAGCCCAATTGGTAAAATGCAGACGGCTCTGAAAACATCCCCAAGTACTGCAAAAGCGAGCACCGGCATCGCTAACTAACCTCCAGGAACAGAGTGAGCTAGCAAACCTGTAAAAATGAAGAGTAAAAATGTAAAATGTAAAAAAGCTCTGGAAAGCAATTGAAAGGAACAAGTCTGGTCACCAACAGAGAGCCAAAACTGCCCCAATTTGCATGCTGCGGTACTCTCTGATCTGTAAAGAAGAGCAATTAAATCAGAATCCTGCTACTGGCTGAATATTGTTTTTCAGACCAAGGCGTGCGGTTCCATGGGCACGGAAGAGCCGGGCAAGCAGACTGCACTCTGTTTTGCTTGCACCATTGCTGAGCTCTCTGCTTACCCTGCAGAACGCACCGTTACCGAGGGGGTTGCTGCTCAGGCATGAGAAACACAGACGGTTGGCTCTGATGCCACCAAAATATCAGAAATCCTGATATTTTCTATTTTAGTAGAAATGCCTCCTAGATATGCCGGCCGCAGACAGACTGCCTCCATCAGGATCCAGAGGTTCTCTGGAGACAGCCTCACTAGTCTCAAGAGTAAAGTAGGTGTACGGAAGCAGAAGATTTGTTATTTTGACAAGAGAGAAAGAAAATAAAATGTGTATTCACAGACCTCAAAGGTCTTAAATAAGAAGACAAATCACACAGCCCCCCCATCCCAAACCTCCAAGAATATTGTGACTACATGACCCAAATCTTTTGCCTACAGACTAAAGAAAACCAGTGGCGATTTGTGATGCTCACAAAAATTAAAGTTTTAAAAATTGTTGCCCAGCATGACCAACAACTTTTCTCCTGAAGCCAAGTCCGAAATTGCTTCTAACCCCTCCTAAAGTTTGGCAGGAAATGGGCCAAATTTTCTCATATGTACATGGCTCCACAGTCACTTCCCAACTCTCACGCCAAGAGAACTGCCACAAGACCTATTTTTTAATCCTTCTTAAGGGCCAGCCATACCTAAAGTAAACATACCTTTACAAGTCTCCCAATTTTGTCCTAGAAGGACGGGATTTCTTTGACTGTTTTTATTTAGCCTTTTGTATCAGCCATGCCATTCTGAACAGATTCAGATGCTGCTTTTCTTCTACCCTTTTGGCTCTCGCAGCATCTGCTCCCTTGTCCGTGTTTCTTACTTTTCTTAGAGCTCTATATTCCAATTATATTTCAGTCAAATACAGTGACAGGAGAAATACATCCATTTCTCCAGAAATGTTTCTATGTACTTTCAAAGCCTAGATTACCATAGATCTTAGCAAGCCTGTATTTGCCCTAAGCTTCATCTGGAATAATCACACATTCCATCTTTGCATTAGTTTCATGCATATATATGAATGAAATAAATGTGGCTAGAGAGACACAGAATAGCAAACACTCCTCCTGTTTTATTTTCTCCACTCTTCCTTTAACGAGGGAAATGCTTTCCACATGGCAAACTTTTATTTTACCGTTGGTTTTTGTATCATTATCAACAACACTCTTCTCCCTTTCCCTCGATCTCCAGCGCACATCATCGGATGAGCTCTGTTACTGAGTCACCATAAAATAAATTTCCATGTTCCATTATAATTTCCAAGGAAAGATGGCTTATGCAGAAAATAACTGCTTTTAAAAATCATAATTCAGTTTACCTAGTAGATATTAACAGCAAGATTCTTTTTACCCTTCATTTTAAGGTTGTCACTTTTCTACACCTGTACTGAAAAGTTTTAAAATGCAACTCTATAAACACCCAGAGCCAACAACAATAAAGACCAGTTTTCAAAGTCTCTAGGCAGTTGAGGACTACTGATAGCAGTATCGGTTTGTTGGAGCCCATTATTAACATTAGGAAATTTTCTCTGAAGCAAAGAACCTTTAAAAATAAAGAAGAACAAATTCATCGCAACGTGGTATTTTCAAAGGTATTAAGGGAGTAGGATTTGTCTCTCCTCTGCCTCCCTTGTGCATAAACTAACAACATCTCATTAAAGCGTGAAATTCTGAGTGCTTCAACAGCAGAAGTACACCTGTCTGAGGTACCTGCCCCCTGAGGAGTAGCCCAGTATTATACTGGAGTACCCTAACTTGCGTATATTGCTACAAACATCAGAAGTGCCTTTGTTTCTGCAAGCGAGGCCCAGCCATCAAATGTAAAAAGCTGCAGAACCTTTTTATTTCTTAGCTTTCTCCCATCATCTCCACTCTGCAAAGCCCCGTTTACCAAAACCATGAAACTACAATGAGCTCCTTCATTCACATCTGCACAGAATAGGACAGGATGTATTTCTATAAACAGACAATCCAGAACTTTTTTTTTTTTTTTTTTTTTTTTTTAACGAAATAGTAAAGTAACATGAGAGAGTTGCTCAGCAAGTCCTGAAAATGACATAACTTTATATCCAAGGCATTTCATGCTTGGATATGTATTCTGAAGCAGATGGTAAGTCTTGGAAGAAGATGAAGAATTTGGATTCAGCCACAGCTAAATGTTCTGGAAAATGAATGTAGATTATAACCCCAAAAGGTATAAAAGGTGGGGGAGATTGATGTATCAATCCTATCTATTTTAAAGTGAACCCAAGTGAAAACTACACAAACATAAGGCCACAAATTCATGGTCACAAAGAAGGTGTCATTTCAAAGTGCTGTAGGGGCTCTCCTGGTTTGTCAATGAACAGGAATCAACCCCTGCTTAGACAACATGGTACTGCTAATGTTTACCAAGCACAGTAATTACTGGGGTGCAAGTTCCAAATCATTCTCTTTGAGTCAATAACTTACTGAAAATTGAATTCTTAGAAGCTTGCTTAGGTGTCAGCACCAAGAACATACAGCCTGACGTTACCCTGAAATTGTTAAGGAAAGTTCAGATTTCTCCACCCAAAGCAGTTTTGAATATCTTAATCAACATTTCCCCTAACGACCTATAGAAAAGCTTGAGAATTCTAATTAAATTCCTGACGATCCATAATTGAAAAGCACCATCAATACAGAGATTATGAATTACCTTAAAGAAAGAAGTGAAGAGCTTAAACCCGCAGTCCCAGAAAAGGATGAAATTCAGTCAGAAAAATACAGATTTCCACATAACAAGTAATAAACAGAATTACTGCTGCATGTGTGAAGCTTATTAGGTGGCAACTAGAGAGAGGGAAATGTGGTGGTACTACCAGCTGACTATGGTGAGGGTGCACCATGCACCTTGCAGGTCTGAAGCCCTGATATTCTAATAATTACAAATTCGATAGTCCTTGTACAGTTCTCCGCTGATGAGAAAACAATACTCCAAATTCCACAGAATAATCATTTTCTTGTGAAGTATATCATTATAAGGAGGTAGCCATTATCTCCTAAAGATGATTTTTATACTGCTACTGGCAATTAATGCACTGTCCCAAAACATCTTATTTCATAGCAGGTACATAGAAGGTCATTTGGCTTTGCTCATTGTTTCATGAGAATAATATCTGTAATGCAAGTATCTGCACAAGCTTCAAGATAAAGGTGGTAATAAACTTCATAAATAAAAAGACACAATTTTACCTCATTTCACAAATCTTCAAGACATTTTAACCTGTTTGAAAAACGTTTTTCCACAATGCATATAAAATGTTTATGATCATAGACTCCCTAATAAATACCATTATTTCGTTACCCATTTTAGATTATCCCCAAACAATAACACATCCCTAACAGCCAGCATTTACAGTATAACTAACTCTCAGAACTTTATTCTAACCTTTGTGTTTTTCAAACTCAGTTACAAAGGTGTGATGAGGTTGAACTGGAAAAGCCAACTGCTTTTAAGTTAAAACTGATAACGAAATGAAGTGGAAGCGTGTTTTATAAAAAAGTACCTTGGGTAGGGTCTAACAGCCTGTCCTAACCCTAAAAAACTGTTAGTAGATTGTTTTAAAACATTAGAAAAATTATTTTGAGTAGCAATAATGGGCTCTGAGATTCCTCAGTCCAACAAGAAGGCGATACATTTGAGGTGGAAAGCAAGAATTCTGGTCCTTCCTCAGGCGACCCCCTTCCAAAGGAGGACAAGTGTGTGTAAATTCTCCCTTGGAAAGGGCTGGGCTGTGGGAAGGATGGGGCAATGATCACTACAGTCCAGATGATTAACTCTGTCCTGTGAATGCAACCACAAAACTTGGTCACACAAAAAACCCCACTTTTTTCCCCCTTTTCTTTTTTTTAATCTCCAGGAATACTAACAGGACTTGTAGTATTTACATCCTATAATTAGCCTGAACAATTGCCTAATGGCACTATCAGGCAAAAAGAAAAGGGCTTTTGTTTGCTGAGGCTGTTAAACAAAGTACAATTTTTTTTGTCCTCACAAAGGAAGAGGATGTGTACTGAATCACACTGACATACTCTTGGCCCAACATGAAACTCATGTGAAACTAAACTACCCTCAAAAAGTAATTTGATATTCTTTTATTTCATGCAAGAAGTTGTTTTAGTTTTTAAAGCCTTGCTTGGGAGGAAAACACATATAAGACATTGTATTAAGACAAAGGAAAAACAAGCTATCAGTAGCAGAGCAGGGAAGTGAGTGCTCTTACTGGACTTGAACATACATAATTTAAGTCAATGTCAGATTATTTATGTTAAAGAGAAAATTTAACCAGTGATTTTCTGTATTTTTACCACACCAGTTACCCACCATGAAGGATTTATGTACTATTTTCAAGAGATGAGGATTCAGGCTTTCACTATTTCTAATGGAACATATAATGACTCAGACCTCAGAAAACCCTGCTTGAACCCGCTGAAACTGCCTGCAGTTTTCCATCAGATTTCTTTCACGCAAATGTTCATTCAAAATGAAATTAATTTTTTCATTTCTTCCATGAAGATATTTCCCAGTCTCCTGCTTCCGTGTTCATCTTTCTTGAACTCTGCACTGGCTTTCAACACTGTTGGTTGCTCTCTCCTCAAAGATACACCCTTCAAAGCTTTTTCAGTCCTCATCTTCCAATTCCTCTCCCCATTGTCTCTCTGTTCCCTTTCCTGGTCTCTCCTTTGATGGATCAGTTTGCTATTTCCAATCTGGTTATTTCTGCAGTGCAGTACAGACATTGCCAATCTTGCTTTACACAAGCAAACTCCCATAGCTCAGTCTTGCCATAACAGCACCGAGCTCTGCTCAGGCTATTTTCTTCCTCTTCTCCCCACCTGATGTTTTCACATTTGCCACACATTGGGATTTTGATTTTTAAAAAGTTCCTTGTTAAAGCATCATTCTCAGCTTTGGCCATACTAGCCCACACCTCTAATCCTCTTTTTGAGTTTTTTAAACCCTGGTGGCTCCCTTCTACAAGCTGTCCTCAAACCAGGTGGTTAAGAGGAGAAGCAAACAAGAATAAAGAATATTTAAAGTACAAACAATGCTGCTGTATTTTTTTTTTCTTTTTTTCTCAGCTTAGTTTTCTATCTACTATAATTGCTACGGGTGTGAAATGGTGGGGATATACAAAGGACGGTTTGCACTGCAGGTGGAAAGCATTTAGTTCAGGGTAGTGCAGTGTAGACACAAAAACAAAATTCCTGCTACGTTTTATACATAGTCTCTTTTTGCAACACGACCACTTCCTCCCCTCCTTGCCAAAGAAGGTTAGGCACATTTTTTACTGTCTGCTTAAACCCACATTTAAGGTTATTTGAAATAAAGCCTCAGGGTTCAGTCTTGCAGCTTGAGACCGATTCTATCTGTATTAATGAGCTCTATAATTGTCTTGTATAACAAAGCTTTCAAACTTGTAAACCTTTTAAAATTATTTAAATCTCATTTTAAACTTACAGAAATACTTCTCAGATTCTGCTTGCACTTGCCAGAGATTCCTTGCTTAAGAAAAATAGTTTTAAAAATCAAATAGTTGCATCCAAGAATTAACTGGTTTATTACGCAATTCTACTCCTCAACAAAATAACCTTAGAGATAAACATGACACGTTTTTATTGACCACTTTCTCACTCTTACAAGCAGGCCCTGAGTTGTACCTGTGTCATTTCTGTCAGCACCTCTTCATTTCAGCACGTGGCAGAGCCTGCAGGGGTGTAAGAACCAGCGAGAGCCAAGACTCTGCGTGGCCGTGAGAGCTCAGGTCTCTCCACTTTACACCAGGTCACTTCAGCTCGTACGTGATAATCAGAATGCCACGTGTAAAACACCGCAATTACACACAAAGGTCCCCAAAATCAGCACGCTTTGTAGCTCATCTTACCTTTAAAGTGCAGAAGCTAAATGGTTGATCAAGATGCTTATGTAGTATGTTTGAGAGATATTTTTTCTTTTTTCCACAAAAAAATATTCTCGCACCACTGAGCAATCAAAGCATTTTCCCCAAATTTACTACGCTCATTATCTTAAACTAGGTGTTTGATCTCAACTCACAAATTAGAGCTTATTTAAAGAAGTTTGATCCCACATTAAGAGGCCGGGAGCTCAGATCCATACTTGCTTCTCTCTTTATGTAGTCTCCTTCAACAGCTCTGGCTAAAAACTAACAAAGATTCACTGAAAACTATCTGTCTGCAGAAAACTAAAGTTCCCACAGACGTAGATATTTATGGAATTGCTACATTACATTTTATATTTCCTAGCAATACCAATAAAGTGCCACGTTCTGTTCCTAGCGATATTGGTGAAAACTGGGAGAAATTAAACTGATCTCAGAAGAATATCCAGGGAATTACATTGGCTATGAAGCTCCTCTGAAATTTTGCCTCAACATTTATTCTCAGCAAATTCCAGTCACCCACGTGACATAAGATGGTGACAAAACATCATAAATTGACACAGGACCATCTGAGAGGCCAGCTCCTATTTCTGCAATTACTCTTACACATATGCAAACATGGCAGCATTCACCAGACCTTCCACTTTGAGAAGTTAGAGGAGCTCAACTTGTTCTGTTGCGTTGGATTCTAACACAGAGGTCATGGCTTCATGTTTTCTCTATGCCTGCTTATTCCTTTTGTTTTGTCTGTTCATGTGTGTACCAGATAGGCACGTGCCGTACAGGATATTAAAATAATTTTTTCCTTGACTTTTCTATTAATCAAGAGATACTGAAGTCGTTAATCTATAGAAGTCAGTAGCAAGAAAAATAACAGCACAACACAGACACAAGTACGCTTTAGAATTATCACTGAAAATGAAGTATCCTTCTCAAACCTTTCAAAGTCATATTCAACTCTGCTTGCTGTGTACAAATGAAACTGTCTGGCAATAATAAAAGAAAAAAAAAAAAGGAATGTTGTAAGAGGTTATGAACCTTTACACCTAAATGAGTTAATATCCTTCAAAACTCCCTCCACAACTACTTCATAAAACTCAAGAGTTCAAGAACAGTGAACTGAAAGTTGGCCCTCAAAGTTGAGAAACCCACAGGTAAGTTTTAATTAAATCAACAGATCTAATGCTGCCTACCCAAGGTCAAAAATCTGGCATGAAGAGAAGCCAGGTTTCCTTTCATTTCTATAATTCTCCACCTTCTTGCACCTTGCATTTTTCTGTGCTTAAAGTGAGCAAATGTCAGCAGCGTGTTTGGCAAAGGCCTTTGAGAAATGCCCAGAAATG
This sequence comes from Gallinago jamesoni, assembly GCA_025769975.1. Classification (NCBI taxonomy): domain Eukaryota; kingdom Metazoa; phylum Chordata; class Aves; order Charadriiformes; family Scolopacidae; genus Gallinago; species Gallinago jamesoni. Next base: position 8,602,516 of record JAOQGH010000023.1, on the reverse strand, counting down.
AGGGATCACCCCGAGAGCAAGGATCTCTAGGGAACATTTTTGGTAGACTATACTAGAAGAGCATCGTTTCTTTGACATTGCACTGTATTCCAAAGAAATTCAAGTTGTACTTGAATGTATGCTTACAGTCCACCTGCACGCGACAATGCTGGCTGAAGCCGACGGTAGACCCATGAGATTAAAATGCAAGCTGCATTTTTTTCTGTTCAAAACTTCTTAAAATCTCTGATGGAAGACACTGCATCTAAGAAGGAAAGTGAAACAAAAGCCCAACTAATAGGCTGTATTTTTAAATTCATATCCTTAGAGTGGACAAAGGGGTTTTCATACTATCCGTTTTACCTCTAATCTTTTTTTCCAGGAAAACATCAGAGAGTGGGGCACAGTTCCTAGGTTTATGCATGTGCTTAATATGGAGGGAGCACTTCAGAAGTGCTCTGCTGCGCTGCCGACACGGTTCAGTCCTCTTTTCTTCCCCAAGAACGGCAGCCCGGCCCCACCGAGGAGAGGGTGTGAAGACATTATTGCTCTACCAGATACAATGCAATTCATCCTTCATCCACTAACAGATAACCAGTGTTGCGTGATTTTTACTTCAGCAGTATAAAAGATTGAGATTTTAGCACTATTTTTGTTTTGTTTCTTTTCCCAGCCTTGAAAGGTTGGGAGAGCCTTTGGGCCACACAGGATGGGGCTTTAAGCAACCTGGAACAGGTTACCCAGAGAAGCTGTGGTTGTCCCAGCCCTAGAGGGCTTCAAAGCCAGGCTGGATGGGGCTTGGAGCAACCTGGTCTGGTGGGAGGTGTCCCTGCCCAGGGCAGGGGGGTTGGAAGTAGATGATCTCTTCGGTCCCTTCCAGCCCAAACCATTCTATAAGGTTGGCTTTTCTCCTGATATGCAAGATTTCCAAATACTGCAAACATCAAAGTGCTTTTCCTAGGGCAAAGAAAGCACCTTCAACTCCTCCTCACCCCCACCTTCCCTGAGATAGAGTCTCACCAAAGAGCCAGTGAAATCTCAACCGTTTGCTGGCATCCGTGGGCATATTAAGACACTGTTCTTTGTATCCATTGATTTTAACAAGGCTTTTGACTATCTTCACATGCAAGGCACCTGCGCTGGGAGCTATTACTCTTGTTCAGCATCAAAAAACCCACCACAGCCTGGGACTCATTGGCCATGGCTATAGGCTCAGGCTGTGGCAGGGCTGACCTGTGTGGGCTGGGGGGAAATGTTTTCCTGCTTGTAGAAGCACGGGCTAAGAAAGAAGTCTAAATATATGATGGAAGTAGGAGGCGTGAGTGAGAGAGAGAGAGAGAGAGAGAGAGAGAGAGAAAGGCATCTTGAGGACAGAACTTACTGGAGTAGCAAGCCTGGTATTTCAGAATATGAAAAATGCCTGATGGCTCTTTCTCTTGTATTCTGAAAAGCAGAGCTTATTTACAAAACAAACACACTGAGATTGTACCAAAAATATTGTATGCTCATGTTACCAACTCCCCCACCTACACAAAGTGTTCTTGCAGGGTCTTTAATTTTGACTAGCTGCTCAGGTTAGTGGTGTGGTGGTAGTAAATTCAGCTCCTCTTGGTATTTACAGACTGCCTTCAACTTTGAGACAGCAATACTGGTATCAGTTAATCAACGTTTCCCTCAATGCTACAAAAGAGTTTTCCTGAGCTTACAAAAACAAGGCTACCAATATATTAGCACCATTCCTAAAGTCTTTGTCAAGCCTGTATCATTGCATTTGCAAATCAGCACAGGTCTGCATTTATACTTCAGTATTTTCCTCTGTAGAAAAATCAGCATTTCGGCAGATCGCAGAAACGGATTAAATATCATAATTTAGGGAATAAAATCTGCTATTCTTCAAAGTAAATATCATATAGTAAATGTAAGCAAATCAGATATGACCTGCAGAGGGTGCCATGGCAAGCTGTGTATGAAAAGAGAAAATAACAATCAGGTGAGCTCTTTAACACTGAGTGAAAATATACACTCCACCTGAACGGCATGATTAAATTCATAGAAGGGTTTTGGTTTTATTTTCCCTTCAACTGCTTTGGTCTCTTTCTTTACTAAATCTGGATATACAGGATGGAAAGGAAAAAAAAAAAAAGTCAGAGCACATTATAAATAAAGAACCAAAGTTAGGAGAGCTGATAAAATATGAATACCATTCCAAGGAGCTTAATGTGTCATAGCTGCATAATAGAACAGGGAGTGAAGTGTGTATGTGCCCCTGCTGCTTAACAGTAGGTCTGAGAGAGGCTGCAAAGGCAGCACAAGTGGAAAATTCCCTTGTTGGCTGCTTTCCAAGGCCTCTATTCAGCTTATGAAAAATATGATGTTTTATTTGATATTGAGTCTATGGATTGGGCTTTTTGTGGCTTTTCTACAGAGAAACAATTGGAGAAGGGAGCAGGACATCGAAACCCAGGGCCTTCTGCCTTCCCCCCTGCCCCCTCCCATCCAGTCCCTTAGAATTTTTAAACTTCTCATCAAATTTGCAAAACGCCTTCTTCATAAAACACAGCCAGTCGTAGCTGTGACAGGTGACATGAAAGTGCATTTCTGCGATCAGCTTTTCTGGTCTGGGAGGTGAGGAGTAGCCTAGTAACCAGGGGCTGCTAAATACTGCTCCCTTGATTGAGCGCAGCTCTGGTGAGCCTGCCATCTTCCATCTCCAGGGGAGTCACCGTATTAAATTTACATTAAAGACGGCTGCATGACTGACCCAAGGGTCAGATTAGCATTTTTACTCCGGTAAGTTGGTCAGCGGAACATTTCTGTGCCATGAAAATTATTCCGGTACTCTACTGTTAAGAATTAAACATTTATGAGAAATATTGTAAGAGCGTATTAGCAAGAATGAGCTGGTAAGGAGTACAATAAGGGCACAGCAGTATCAATACGCAGATCTGAGAAAGGAAATCATATTGGATTCTTTTTATCTCAAAATGAAAGCGGACACCAGGAAACTGGCAGGAATGTGAGCGAAAGGAATGCTCTAGTTACTGCAAGAGACACAACAAAGGTAATGGTGACAAATGTGCTTAATCCCCCCGTGCTCTTCTGCACTCACTGGGCTTTATTCTCCTGCAGACCCTTTCATCAGATTCAAAGTTTGCTAGTGTATGGCAGATAAATATTATAAGCCAGAACCTCCATTTTTAGATAAGCCCAACATACAGAGCTGCTTGGATTTTACACCCTTGAGATTCAAGGATCAGTCACAAAACAGACGAGGGACTAATTGACATTTATTCTGTACTTGAAAGGAAACCAACAACCGTATGTTAAAAAGGATCAGTTGGGAAAAGACAGTAGGAAATGGAAATACAGCAACTGCTACCTCGCAGCTGTAGGAGTGCAGGGGGACTGCAAAGGAACCAGCACGACATTCAGAATGGAGGAACCACAGCCCATTAATGTCTGTTTTTCTGTACCCTCCATAACTCCGTATGGGTGAGAGCGACCAAAGAAAAACATTTAACAATCTAATAGGCACTAAAAAGCACATTTCTTTGCACTGAACAATGAATTTAATTTAAGACCAGTCCAGCAATTTATTCTATTATATTTAAAGGAGATTTGGCTATGCTATGCCTTCCCTCCCCCCCCCCTTTTTTTTTTTTAACCTATAAGACCGCCTTCTAGGAAAAAAGCTTTTATTGGCAAGGTGACATGAATACACTAAGGTAATTTCATTTCAAGCATCTCTCCTCCATTTCTAGAGAAAGGAGGAGTGACTGGGTAGTTTCCAAGCTGGGAATGTGGCTGTGTAGACACTACCTCCATAGACACTAGCTCCTGGCTTGTAGTTCTGCATCAATTGCTTGTATGTCAAATGAAAAAGGGATAGCTCTTTGATACCTGAGAGTTTTAAGAAAATACCTTATGCAATGAATGTGAGAAGTTACAATGTTTGGAAAGGCGATCATCAAACTTTTGTCAGACAGTTGCTGGCTAGATGTGGAAGGAAAAGGATGACTTCTGACAACAGGAGAGGAAGAAGAAAGTTAATGGTCTCAGACACAAAGGGAATTGAAATGCAGCTATTCCCACTATTCCCATCGGATATATAGTGCCAGTCCTGGAATATCTCCTGTATTACACAATCACTCAGCAAAGAATCTATTGGTTAAATAATGTGCTAAAACATTAATGTGGAAGCATCATATGTGTCTATTAAAAAAAAAAAGTTTAGAAAGAACTTTTTAATCTCCATTCAAGCCAAAAAAGTTCTTTAAGACACATTCATGATTTTACCTCTTAATGTGCCAGCTCCCAAACTTAAAGTGATATATTTGAAATGAGTGCCTGACTTGAACTGAAGCTCTGTGTTCCTGGAGGAGCACAAAGACTATACAATGAGTCTGTACCTCTTTAGAGAGCTTTGAAAAAGCCCTCTTTTATATAAAAAAATCCCCACCTTTCTTTAGCTTACCAAGTATTTTTTTTCTCCTAGACTTTAGGGGTTTGGGGTTTGATTTGGGGAGATGGCGTGGTTTGTCTTCTACTTTGCTGTTTTGTCACGAAGGCTTGTCCCATGATATTCATGCCTTGTTTTTCTAGGGGTGGTCATTTTATTCTTGTTTTCTCATATGTTTGTAACCATTCAGACCCCCGACAGTCTAAAATCTAATTCAGACCGGAATATGTGAAGACCCAAGGCCTTTTGAAAGTGTTTGATACAAACAGCTATTGCAAATGCATACACAGTCTCTGAAATGACATTTCAGTTGGAGCTGGGACAGTGGCTTGCCGATGGCAGAATTTGCAAGGTAAGACAGCGTCCCGTTCACAGCACTGGAAAATGGCTATTGAGCAGCAGAAGTGCTCTCAAACCCAGCAGTCCCGATACCGTGCCAGGCTGGGGGGAATTACGCCACCTCTACACCGTTTGCCTTCTGGGGGCGGCCGGGAAGGGTCCCAAGCCCTGGCACAGAGCAGAAGGTACTGAAAAGCTGCTCTACCTCATACCTGAGTGCCCACTGCTCTGACAGCCTGTCACACCAGCAGGGACTGGCAGGGCTCAGAGGCTCCTCGGCTGCGGCCCTTTTCTTCTCCAAACCCCCCACTCCCAGCAAGAATAGACAGTAGAATAAAAGCCTTGGTTCTTTGCCACCGGGAAATCCCTTTCCGCTGAAGAACCCTCCCGGGACTGCATCCACAGCTGCTGTGATTGCTTTTGGCAACTTCAGGGGATGGAGGGCCATGGCCAAAACACACCAACAGCAAATGGATTCATGGCCTTCTACTTGGGGCAGCCGTTTTGCAGAAAAGTAAACCTTAAAGCAATGCCTCTACAGCAGGCAAGAAAGTAATTTTAAATATTTATGTGCTACTTCAGGTTGGGCATAATGATTGGAAAGTTTTATAACTGATGAACAAAAGGTTTAAAGCTCTTTTGAATGAGTGAGATTGGAAAATAGGGAAGAATTTATTTTTGTATCTTATTTACATGATGATTCCACAGGTATCATAAACACCCTCCAATTTGCTTTGGCCATTCACAAAGTGGTTAACTTAGTAAGAATCCTACAAAGACCAAGGCTAGACTTTCATCTGGAATGCTTCCAAATGAACCACTACGGCTAATTTTTGCAGTTTTCCCTTTTCTTCCATGAGAATGCAGGTTTTCACAGGGCACAGCTATATGGTCAGGTTGCAAATAAAAATGTAAGTGGAGAAGCTGTGCCTTCCTCTTTACATGCACACGGGTTACAAGCAGCAAATCTTCAACTCCATCCTCTACTTGAAAGGGTTTGAACCTGCACCTAGACTTCCAGGCTATATAATATATCAAGGGCAGCACTTTAATAATCTTTATACTATAAAGAATTATACTTTCTAAGAGGACTGGAGCATGGACAGAAAGGGTAGATAAAGGTGAGCAGGACTGACTGCATCCTGGTGATCTCCAGTAGTCACCAAGGGAAGAGCTGACCCAGCAAGAGCAAGTCTCAGTGAATGCATAATGTTAAGTACACGCTGGAGCAGGGACATGAACCCACTTCATACTTCTCCCAGAGAGACCCCCCTAGTCATTAAGTTGCAGTTGTATTTTTTCCACTCCAGCCCAATAAATTTTTAATTCCTTAAAGTAAATTGAAAGCAAACTGAAAACCTTCAAGCATGTGTCGCTGAGGCACCTGCCAGGGCAGAGCAGCAGGCAGTTACAGCGGTTGGCTGCAACATGGCAGCAGATGATCTAACTTTAGGGAAAAAGAACAAAGGGTTTCGTCGTGGCCTCTTCTGCAGCAGTGCTTCATGAGGAGATTTCCTCTAGTCTTGCTCGTAGCAGAAGGAAATCAGACTGGAGATGGGTGCTGGCCTGCAGCACACAGTTTGTTAACTCTGCTCTTGAGAGGATCAGGGTTTCGGTCATATTCCCCAATCCAGCACCTTCTGCTGGTGAGCACGAGCTTCTAAAAGGCTGGCTTTTTATGCACCCAGCTCCCCTCTGGCATTACAGAGAGGACCCTGGCACTCAGGGCAGCACTGCTCAGTACATCAGGCAATGAAGCTCTTCAAAGGCAAAGAGAGAGCATTGCTTAGGCTCTGCCAATCCCCCTTCACTCTCCCAGCCCAAGATGAACAACGTGGATTTAAAGCAATAAAGGATGTGGCCACTCCATGGCTCTCTCTAAAACACTATCAGTAATAATTCCTTCCCCCCCTCCCCATCATCAAACGTTCCAAGGATCGCACTGGACAATCTGAAAGGCTTGCAACAAGCCATGGAAAATCACACCACCTTCCTGCCTTTGCTAGTCAAGCCATAAAAGCTCTCAGAAAAATAAATCATTTTTATTTTTGTACAGGGTACAGGCTACAAATCTGCCTTTAATATCACTCTCCAGGGTTTCAAGTAAGATCTTTTGATCTTTCAGCAGGTTCCTTATATAATCTCATATTGCTAATGGTTTTAGGTGGCGACAACAGCAAACTGTGCCTGACTCAGCAGTGCCTCACTTTCTGCATGTATCACCCCAATGAAAAATGCAGCATTTCCATCCTAGTTGCTCCTTTAAAACTTGTATTGTGTCTTCAAATAAAAACGGAGAGAAAGGCAGTTATAAGGTGGGGAGCAAGGGGGGGAGGATGGGAACAACCCAGATTTTTTACTTGGAAGAAGCTGTCACATTGATGACCCTCAAACACCTGCCAAAAAAATTAAAACCTGACTCAAAGAAAACAGGTATCTTTCACTCACATTAATAGGGCTCACAGTTCTGCAAGGAGGTAGCTTATGTGACCTGCAAGAGTGCTGGTAGAAGATTTTAGTAGGACTGCTCATCCATTTGGAGAGGCCACGTGCCTAATCACAACTGAACCACAACTTAACCCATCAGGGCAAAATATATTCAAAATGCACTGAACATACCACCTAAAATTCATACGACACCGGCCTACACAAAATACATGTTTGATGAACTGAGGCACTGAGGTTTCACTCAGAAAAAAAGGCATCTTTACCTCACAGCTGAATTGTCTGAGGTCCCTGCTTCACATCGGAATCTTCTGAAGCCCTTAAAACAGATCACAACACAATATGCCATGGGAGCGCTCCTCTTAACCTCTCCACAGCAACAGAGAAGTAAGCAGCAGCAAAGACTGGTGACGCCATAAGAAACACAAAAAAGTTGTAGATCATTAAGAGTTTTTCTGTGTTTGTGTTTTTCTGTGTCCCTGTAGAAGGAGATTTTAAGAATTGAATGCAAAGTCTCTGTTAAAGGAATTCTAGCCAGTACGGGAACTCAATAGAAATAAACCCAAGATAAATCTCTTTTTTTTTTTGTTTTTACCACAGGCAGTAGGGTGGCAATTAGCTTTAGTGTAATTTCACAGAAAAACGACAAGAAGGAAAAAAAAAAAACAAACGGAGAAGAAATAATTCACCAGTCTGGAACTTAAAGCGAACCTTCCCCCCAGCCTTTAAAACAAAAGTGATGGCGAGGAAAAGATCCACTCCTGTTTTCTCTTGGAGCAACCACTTATTCTTCAGAAGCTTTAGAACGATTTTTGTTTCCCTATTTTAAACAAGACCCTCTGCTTTCCTGCTTTTCCCCTAAATCCTTCTTTTTCGCTCTTCTGATTTTGAAAGCGCCGCGCACAGTCTCTGCATCTGACAGACCAGCTATACCAGGAGATTCTGCAGCTCACTGCCAACTCCAGTCATTCCTCTCATGGCTCTAGTTTTCCTCTCACATACATCACTTTTACGCTGCCATAATCCCACCGACTGCAGTGGAGAAGCTCCTGATTTACGCTTACATTGCAGAGTCAGGTCATGTCATTACTACATAGCTCGTTAGGCCAAGGACAGACCGGAGCCTGCTGGACCACCGTGGAGCAGATGCCTCTCCCCTGACAAAGCCTCAGGAGATCTGCCAGTAGTAGTGAGGGCTCAGCATCCAGGGGAGGATGAATGTCCACGGTCTTTGTGGAAGCTTCACCTTGGACAAACATCTGATGTGGGGAAATGGATGCAGCTCCACTTCTCCCTCTTGGGAATCACACATCTCCTACACTAGACGTGACTTCTGTGTCTGCCCGGGGCTGAACGCATCTGCTTCTGCAGAGAATCCCACCCATGGCATCAACGCTTCCCACCATCAGTCATTTTGTCATTGCGGGATCCCCAAAACCGGCAACTGGCAACATCATCAAGAAGATTTTAAACAACTCTCTAAGCACTACAGCTGCTGCGTATCATCACAGTGAAAAACTCAAGTTAGGATTCTAATAAGGTTTATGTGCAGCAAAATGACTACTTTTTGTGAGATATACAGGGGGTCCTGCCAGCCCACAGACAGAAAGTAGAAAGCTGTTAAAAAAACCGGTATCTTTCAATCAGCAAAAATGTGCTCAGTGAGGACTAAAAAGCCTTTCAGCTGGAAGAAATGTGCTAAGTGAGGACTAAAATGGCAACACACATCCAAAGAAGGTTCCCCAAGACAGGGGAAATGAATACGCCGGGAAATTGGTGAAGAGAAACTGGGTAAATATTAGTAGAAATATGTATTATCAAAGCCATTTTCTTCTTGGGTAAAAAAGACGAGAAGAGCACGATAGCAAGCCCAAGAGACCCATTTGAGACCAAGGAAAAAGAAGAAAAGTCAAGTCAAAGAGTGCCCAGGGCGAGCAGGACTAAGCTGTTCCCTTCCCAAAGTCACTTCCCACGTCTGTTCTCAGAGGCAGTTCTCTAACCAGGGCTTTGCTGGCACCAGCCCTCAGCTACAGCATCTAAGACCAGTCACAATCTTCTATGGTGGTTTGGAGAAAAGACTGCTTTCAGGAGCATCTTCCATTTTACATTTTCCTACTTTATGCCTCCCTTTTGAAAAAGCCTTTCCAGCTTTGTAGTCAGGAGCTTATCTCTCATTTTAATCTTATCTACTGTTCCAAGTAGACTCGAGTGAACCTGACAGTCTCAGGACACGTGGCTTTTATGAAAATGACAAAATCCAAATAAATTGGTGGTGATGACAGACCCTTTGGGCAATCTGCAGTGAAAACTACGTTGGGCAATCCCAGAGGCTAGTTTAGGCCTCCTGCTGGCTTGCAGAAATCAGTTTGAGAGTAATACTGCAAGTTAGCATATAAAACAGATGATGTTTCCTGTAATGGATTTTATTCAGTACCCTTTAGCAAAGCTCAGACAGCGAGGGGGGGGGGGGGGGGGGGAAATAAATAAACATTGCCCTACCCGCATTTTA
>JAOQGH010000023.1:8579990-8592775 GCA_025769975.1 Gallinago jamesoni | reverse complement strand
CCCCCCCCCCCCCCCAAATACATCAACATTGCCCTTCCAGCATTTTAGCTCAGAAACTTCTGACTCCTGCACCCTCCATTCCATTTTTCCCACTGGTCCTAAAGGGAAGTTGGTTTCCTCTCATCAGTATTGCATTTTCCTAAATTGCATCTTAACACGCTGCCTAAAAATAGCCCTTACAAGCTGTTACATATATCGGATTTATGACGTAAGGGTATTACTATACTTATAGAGATGCAGGCCCTTTTTTCTGAGTGTTCATGGATATTTTTGATGTCTTGAGATTTTCAGTCCTTCAGAGGTTCAGTGGAAGAGAAAGGGCTGGAGCAGTGGCATGGTGAGGGGCATCTGGAACAGGAGAGCTGCAGGCTTCGAGAACAGCGGTAACAACGGCATCATAGGTAGGATTTGGGAGCTTGAATTAGCAGTCGTGTAACAACAGATTAAAACAAGATCTATAATTTGCAGTAACAAGTTCTACATCAAGACACCCGCAATGCTTCAGTCTCTTACAACATACCAGTTCCTGATTGACTAACTCTAACTCTAAGACAGTATTACACCGTAACCTTGAGACACATTGAATCCTAATAGTCAGAAACCGTATCTGGGAAAGGAGTACCTCCTGTCTTCCTTAAGTATAGATTAAAAACCAGCCCATTCCATATTCTTCTGTTTCCCAGTTGGAGCTGCCTTCAGTTGTTATTTTTTAAGCAGCTATCAGCTTCAGCCTGTTTACATCTGCCAGCCCGTGATCCTCCAACTCTCTCTCAGCTATAAACCACAGATGCTTCACACCCTCTGAATGCAAATGACTCATTTTCTAGTGGTTCTGATAGATATTAAAACATCCCCTTGATGTCTCATCCTTTCCTTTTTGCGGAGATTTTACGCTTTTTTTAAATAAAACAAACACCCAATCTTCAAGCTCCTAAGAAGAGACTCTCTTTTAAACCTGTCATGGACACTATAAACAGACAGAGAGATCAGAATTTTCCTTCTAGTTTAATTATCTTTGTGAACAGGAATCTTAATGATTTCTGTTTATCAGATTCTTACCTATTTTTCTATTTATGAACATGCACAGTTCCTCCTCTTCATTACTTGCAGGACTCTTGAGAATGTTTCTTATATAAGTAGGTCATCTATTTGCTATGAACCATAAGCTCAGAGTATGTAATCACGAAGTACTCTGTGAAGCTGAGTAGTGTTATTTTTTTCCTGAATGAGCCACTCAAATACATGCATTTAAAACAGCAATTTAAAATAATACTACCACTTTGAAAAATAAAAATGAAAAATAACAAAAAATACTATTTTGGTGAAAACCTTCAGAACCTACCAATTTGTCACATGTATGTGGTGACAACCGTATGGCAAAAGGTAACCACAAAAAGGTCGAAAATGCTACGTTGCTGAATTTTAATTTTTGGCTTAGATTGAATATTATCATCATACTCTTCCTACTACTGCTGCAAAGTAATGTAACTGCCTAAAGCTTCATTCATGCTTTTCTGACACTGCTTCTTAGGGACAGTAGCCATTGAAAACGTCAACAAAAATCACTTTAAGAAAAAGGGCTGTTATACCCAAGATTAAAATGAGTCATCCCACAAATACCAAGTACGAGCGGTCTGTACAAAGCACTTGAATAAGTCTTTTTGAGAATTATTTTCACTGCTAATGAATGTAATCTGACAAAATTAGAGGCACAGACACTTCTTAAGAAGTTCTTACCAAGGAGTATCAAGAAAGTGCTGTGTCCCTTCCTCTCTTATGTACAAACCAGCAGCAAGATGCTCGAGTCGCTTAGAAAACTACTCAGATTTTTGCTGACAGAGTTCATGTTACGCGGTGACTTCAGTGACATACCCCTTATTGGGAAAGCTGTTACAATTCCAAAGCCTTGTGGCTTGGCTAATTGTGTAGATCCAAATTGTTGGGGAGATTAGCAATACAGCAACTCCTTGTTTGTTGGTGCAACCGTCAGTTGCATCTGACGATTAGTTTTGATGAAGTGAATGGAACGATCAGCGCGTGTCATTACAAGGCTTGAAAAACAAAAGCTCTGAAAGGAGGAAGAGATTCCTTTCAAAATCTTCCTTTAAAAGAGATTCCTTCTGCAAAACATAAAAAGGAGATGCGCTAATTCTTTGATTGCTGGTGCCAAGAGAAACAGAATGCAGCAAATCCGGCATCAAGTGCAGCAGCATTTCTCTGACACCTCATCTGCCATCACTAAAAGCAGGGGAAAAAAAAGACCAGCAGTGTCCAGAAAAAAATTAATACACTCTCAATTAGTGCTTATGTTTAAATGACCAGCAGTCTCCAGAAAAATACAATACACTCTCAATTAGTGCTTATGTTCAAACTCAAGACCGCCTCCTGAAATGCTCTCTATAGATTTCTCCATTCCAGAGTAAACATAGTAAGCCTACCCCAGCCAAACCTGTCTTCAATAAGAGCAGAAAGGCTACATTATTAATATTTGAAGTCAAGGAAGGATAAACAAGGATGTTGGAGAAATTAGACATCAATTATACTTACTCTTGCCGTACCTTAGAGTAAGCATAGCCATTTCTTTCACTCCTACTGAAAGGCAATCAATAAGGCAAACAATATAGATTACTAGCAAAAGAATAGAGAGACAAAAAGAGAGCATCATTATGTGCCTGTATATAGCCATGCAGTGCCAGTATTTGGAATAATGCAAGCAATCCTCGTCTCCCCTTTCCAATAGGCTAGAGGAGAAGTGGAAAATTTTCGGAAGAGAGTGACAAGAACGGTGTGGGCACAGGACAGCTTCTACGTAAGGGATGAATAAAGAGGCTACAACCTGAACCAGAGCTGCCCAAGGGGAACTATGATGGTGGTCTATAACATCGTTTGTGGCGCACAAAACCGCACAGGAACCAGCAGATCACCATCCCTCCCGCCACAGGCCAGCAGTGAAGCCCGCAGGTGGCAGGAGATGATCCAACCAAACAGGAGGAGGTGACTGATCACACAACAGGTACACAGGCTGCAGGGAGTCCTTACCCCACAGGGACGTGGAAACTATAGTCTTACACATGATTCCAGGGGGAAATTCACACAGGGGTATTAGCACAGAGACACTGGTGACTAGGAGAATATTCTGGGGAAGAGCCACCGAATGCTTGATCCATTTTTACACTCTTCACTAAGGAACTGCTAGTAGCTTCTGGTTCAGAGAGGACAGTGGACTACACGGACGTCTCCTTTCATGCACATCTGCAATTCTCTTTTTATGTGCTTTGACTGAGGATCACTCCCAAACGTCCCCGGTTCAGGAAAGTAATTGCAAAGGTTATACTCTTCTGCTGATGGACTGTTTTGGTTTGGGTTTAATTGGATTTGCATGGTGGTGGTTGCTTTTTGGGAGGAGAAAGAAAACCCACCCCAAACCAACTACATCTTTGTTCAGCAATTGAAATCACACTAAATTATTTTCTAGGGTGGAGAAGCAATTTTGGAGGTTTAACCTCTTCATTGAACAATATCTATTAGAATGTTACCTCCTTTCAGTATCCTTCTAAAACATTTGCAGGTAACTGCCTTGAATATCTATTGGCTGCATAAGAGAATGTAAAAGTAAACGCATGACAATATATTTGAAATAGTTTCTACACACAAGTTTTAAGTCATTCAATTATTCCCTACAGGGTCACCGTTAAGCATCCTGAACGGGTGAATCTGTGAGGTCTTCTAAATGTTAAGAATGACACAATACCTTTTCTTTCTCCCGAGGAAAAGCCCTCTTTCCACCAAGAGAAGGAGGAGTATCATGGCACAGGCAGCTTTACTCTGGCACAGAGTGCTTTTGCGAATGGCACCGACTCCTTTCTTTGAGCTGCAATCCCTGATGCTCATCAGCCAGCAGTGCCACCACAAACAGTCATCCCACCAAGCAGCAGCAGATAATCCAAACGTCTGCACCCTACTGAAAACTGCAAGAGCAGCTGAGGACTCTGCTTCTGGCATTTGCAGCAGTTTGATTTACTCGCTGAAGGGCCTCTGATTCACACCAGCTGAGCAGCAGACCCTTGCTTATGTTTCCCACTGCGGCTTATCCAAGGCCAAAAATATGCAGGTGCTTAAAAAAAAATAGTATAAATGCTACAATTTTACCGGTTTGCTTATTTTTTTTTTAATTTTCCAGCTCACATTCCTATAATTAAAACTCCCATTATAATTTTCTGTCGCACAACAATAGCGCTGGTTTTATATATGCAATTAGTATTGTATGAACTGGAAATTTAGACAACTTTATGCTGAATTTATTTTCTCCCAGATGTGTCAAATTTACTATGAGTTTTAATTCCACAGTAGAAATTTTAGTTCATTAAAAAAATACCTGCAGAAACTGTATGAAAGGATTGGAAAATGGCTAAGCAATCAAAGTGTCTCGAGAAGAGAAAAATAACTTTGAAAAAAATGTAGTATCTACCTACCGATTAAAAAAAAAATTAAAATTCCAAAAGGAGAAGCAAGAAGGAAAGTTAAAGTAGCACAATATTATGCATTAGGAGTTTAGGAAGTCTGCATGGTACTCTACTAAACAAAAAGGGAATGTTGCTTTATTGGTAAGAGAGGATACTCACTTTTGAATTTTCTGTCAAAATGATCACCTTTGAACTCAGATGGCTCCACAACATACAGTATTGACACATGAGTCTCTTTGCCAGGAACAATTCAAAGAACTACTTTTCCACTAGAACTTTCCCTCAAGACAACATCAGCCCTTTGCGAACTGAAACCTGCCATCTGAACCCAAAGTTCCTAACCATTTTCAGGTACCATTTTTATCTCTTTTGAAATGACCCCAAAAGACAGCAGGGCCATCCTCTGGACTGCACCGTGACAAATTTGGTGCAGAAGCAAAGGCAACTTTATACCAAGTTTGTGGCTTGGATTTAACCAACCCGTGGCGAGGTGGGAGCAATCCCAAACTTGTCTCAGATTAAACCCGAAACTGAGAAACAAGAAAATAAACCAGCTATGACATGCGGCCACTCCTTATTACAGAACCACACTGAGGCCTGGGGTTGCCTCAAATGCTAACAAGAAATAATTTTCTTATACATAGCTGGTTTTTAATATATAGCTCGCTCCTGAGGAGCTTGTTCATACTCGCATCTGGACGGGAACATTTGCTGAGTAAGGGCTGCTTGGAATGAGCAGGATTTTTACAATCTCACTTTTAGACTCAGAATGTGGTGATGATATTGATTGATTTCCAAATCAATCAATATCAAATCTCCAAATCAAATCAAAGCAAAGCTCCAAAGATTACATAGTACATATGTGCTTGGCAAAGGTAATTTTTATTTGAACATAAAAGGACCAGTGTTATATCAGCAGAAAAACAACAGATATTGTGAATTTCTATGCCAAAATTGGCTCATCAAGAAGCTAGTTATTTAAGCAAAGCTGCTTTTGGCCTCTTTTCATGTGTTATAAGAGAAATCTGAAGAATTTTTCTAGCTTATGTTAGTTACTGGCAATACCACATTGGACCAGCCACTCATCTTCTGCCTGCACTTTAAATTCCTATCCTTGGTGATGCGTAGAGAGGGAGCAAGGGATGGTAGAGCCGGTCCATCTCTTTGATGCCAGCCAGACATCTGCAGCTCTTGTCTTCTGACTGCTTCCCACAGCCTGAGCAGGACAGAGTGCCCAGGACAGAACGGGGAAAAAGCTATCCCAATATGTGAAAACTTATTCTAAATGTTATTAAGACTTCTGGAGTTACTCATGTTCATTTTCTCCTTGTTTAAAAAACACAGAATGAAAAATCTACCATTGCTGCAGATGATGCAAATACACAGAAAACAAAAAAGAAAGGCTTATATATTGACAATACTTTTCCCTTTGGCATTAAGTATAAAGATGCTTTGCACTTTGTGGCTCCAGAGCCATTAATAAGAGCCCTGGTTCCTTGGAAATGCTTTAATCTGGGGGCACAATTGCATTAGCTTGCAACAACAAAGATTGCTATCACTGCTTACAAAGAGATACATATAATCTCTGTCTTTAAAACTCAATATTTAATGAAAAAGCTACTTTCTTTAGGTTTACAATGAAGCAAAATGATATAAGGAAGACAGTAGAAAAGAGGTGCCAAAAAAAAAAAAATCACTCATCCCTGTTCAAAGAAACCATATGTTCACAAGAACGGAAGACATCTTGCACTGTAATCAGAAGGGAGGGAAGATCCTTGAGAAAGAAAAGAAACTAATTTTAATTTAAAAACAAAACCCACTTTAATACCTTTGTGTATTGAAAACAAGTTTTTCAATGTTGAAGCAAAGCACACAATGAGAGTTCCACTGGAACAGATTACTTGGCATGATTTAGCTCTCGTATGTTCTGGTCGACCAACAGATAAAATAGCTCCCAGCTGAGCCAACCCGGTTTAACCACAAATTTGATCATATTCTCCCTGCAGTAACACCTCACCAAGGCTGCAAGCTCTCTCCCTGTCACTCTTCTCCCCGATTTAAAATTTAGTCTCAAATGTTGATGAGAGTGTCCTAGTGAGAGTAGTGAAATTTCACTTTACATTTTTCTCCAATCCAAATAAATGTAGACTGTACAATGCGAATACGAGTTTTAAAAGAAGCCATTTTAAAAGTTACTGAAAAATCACTGACGCATTCCAGATGCTTGAGCAAACTCACGAATGGCTGAAGGTTAAATGAATTCTATCAGCCAAAGGAAAAATCAAAGGAAAAAAAATCCCAAAATTCAGTTTTTAGATAGAAATCAAAATGAAACACACTAATTTGCTGTCTTAAGCCATTTAAAAATCAAAGACTTCTTATTGAAAAAAAATAATAAAGTTGCTCGTTACTAAGAGAAAAGAAACATATTCCACTTTGAGGCTAGATTAAACAGGTTGATAAATGTGGAAGCTTCCTTTGATAATTTTTTTCATAACTGGAAAGCTATGTATTTTTTCTTCTGAGCAATATTACTTACCAGATCATCCCTTCACCTGCTTTTCTAGTTCAGGTAGTAAAGGAAAATATCAAGTATTTTTCTATGACTTCTTGCATAGTCCATGTTTAAATCAGTTTTTAAAACTCTCTACTTTTCAACATATTATAATTTTTATTTGCATGACTTTTAACATTTGAAAAATCAGTATTTCATCAAGTGTTCTGTACGTATCGCATTTTCAGCACAGTTCCAAGTTTGCCATCTAATATTTTTGCACAGCTAATCCTGATGAAGTAATTAAATTAATTACTTGATGAATCAACTGGACCTACAATTTCTATCTGTAATCAGCCAGTTAACCTGTGAGACAGACAAAATAATGTGAGAGTTCTTAAGTCTGAACTGATGTCACGTCTCTAACGGCAACTAAACAAGACTGTATTGAGTAGAGGGTTTAAACTCATTAATAACAAACCATCCTAGAGGAAGTGAGCCTGCATAATCTTCTTTTAGTTTTCAGCACCTTGCAATGCTACGTATGAGATGTACTGCAGTGGAGGTCAGAAGGTGCAGACTCCCAGCAGAGTGCAGCAGAACCTGACTGCCTGGGAAGGGGCTGCTCGGGATCTTCCAGGGACTGAGAGGGCAGCAGTGACGGTACCTGCACTCACTCTTCTTTTATATGATATGGGTGAAGGTAGATGTGAGAAGGGCTGGTTATGCCATATTCCCCAAATATGACATTTTGTTTCCTTCCTGATTTGGAAGGGAAGGAAATGTGATACCAACCAACTGCAAAACAGACGAGCGACTCAAACTAAGCAAAATTAACTGGAAAAGTGGAAAAAAAAAAAAAGTCTTCAGCAAGCACACATTTTATTGACTAGCTATCTCTCCTAGACTTGCTTAGTGCTTCATGTGAACATCTGCCTATCCCAGGCTAATGCCCTCCCAATACTGGATCAGGTCGGACCATATGGGTGGGACTGGGGAAGAACTGGGTTCCCTCCCAATCTCCGAGTCTCTCCTCTAGGCTCTCTTCTGAGGAGAACAAAGAACTCGCGAGAAAGAAGGATGGGATCCCTTGTGGGTACACCCACATCAGCATTTTATTTCAGAACAGGAGTCTGCTTTTGAAGTGATTTGCCCAACTGTCTGCAGATAGCATCTTCTTGTTTTACATCATGGAGTAATCTTGATGTACGCAAACTAGGTTTCTTGCAAATGAAACCAAACCATAGAGTTTGCACCAGGCCCACACCTAATAAGCTCCCATTGTGAACAGGGAAGCAAAACTTCAAGCCAAAAAGCAGGTTGCACCTTCACCACATCCTCCAGAGCAAGTGCGCCCGCACCAGCAGAAGACTCTCCAAACACTGAGCAGTGAAGTGACCATGAAGTCTTTCTCCTGCTCTACCAAGTTATGATGCTATGCAATGTCCCAAGGATACAGTTCTGCTCACGTGAGAGGGATAAAGGCTTTTCTGACGGGAGAATAACCAAGTTGCAGAGTCAGGAGCACCATAACCTGATGACAGCTGCCACATGCCAAAGGGCATCAGTGTTCAGTGACATTTAAGAAGATTGGGAACAACCACCAGACCTCAGGTGTGACAGAGCAGATACATCCTCACCATACGAGTTCAGGTGGGAACACATTGCTGAGCCTGCATCTGACTCGATATGCACATGGGTGGCCCAGGGACTGTGATGCCCCAATGCCTGCAGGAGAGCCTGGAGGCTGTGAGGCGCAGAAGACTGCTGCCAGTGGCTGTGCAGAAGAAGTCTCAGAAACTACCTGGCCACTCACAACCCTATATAAGTTCCCAGCTCCATCCTGGGGACTGAGCAAGCTGTGCAAGCCCACCACGCTCTGAGCAGCTCTCACAGCCCATCGTCTCCCTCCGACGCCTGGCAAAGTAGAAAGCAAACAAGCCCCCTTGGCCAAAGCTAGACCTTGAATAACCTTTCTGTGGTTCCTTTTTTACTTCTTTGACTTGCTATCAGCCATAAAAAGAAGCATTAAGGGGATAATACTAAGTAAAAATTGGCTCCCTTTCACTGTCTGCAAAAAGGAAATGAAACAATTTCTGAAGAGTACTAGAAAAATCAAACCCTAATATATGAGGTACCTGGACACCATAATGATAAGTGTCATGGCCTGTCCACAAACATACTCAACCTAAAGGAAGTATTCACTAAAAGTTTTTTCTCCTTTTCAGCCATCAGATAATAATAATTTTGAAGGCACAAAAATAAACTGGAGACATGTTTCATCTGTCAGGATACCATAATTCACAGGCTTTGGGTACACAACTTAATAAACAAATGGTGGCAGGACAAATATTGTCAGTTCTGTCCATTTTCTGGGGAGCGAGGAAACATCCAGTGCAGGGAAACAAAAATTAAAGCTGTCAAAGATCGGTGTGTGCAGCAGGAAAATCTGCACAGGTTTGTCAACAGCCCTTATAGTGCTGTTCCCCAGACAAATCCCAGAGCCATAGTAACAGCAACTCAAGAGGTACCACTCGTCACTGCCATTCACCCGGATGCAAGATCCTCTCCCAAAATAAGGCTGAGGAGAACTAAGATAACCAAAATAAAGGATGGTAATGATAACACCCACAGTGCATAAATAAAGGGACTTCTCTCCCCTTTCTATCTTGATATGAAGGGGGCAAGTCTTCACCTCCTATAAACTGACATGTTCCACTGCCTACCCTAGAGCCACGCTGATTTACCATCAGCAGAGCAGCAAGTCACATAAACCATCTTCCAACCAAAATATCTAGCCAGCAAACAGGCCCATGAGCCTCGAATTTTCATTCTTGCCCTAGAAATATCTTTTGCACGCACCTAAGTGGCACTTGAATAGAAAAATAGCTTATTCTGTCACCCTCATTTGAAAAAATGTCTTAGCCCAGGTGAAGAGATTTCTGTATATGGAAGACCTGATCATAAGTCTAGAAATTGTTCTTTATGAACATTTTTCTCCCCCAAAGGAGAAGGAAAGAGATTACCACCCGACTCTGGGTTTCAAACCCCTGGATGGTTCGATTGGCTTGGTTTCTGTTTCCTGACTGGATAGGTTACATGCAATAATAAGCCTTTAAGTTACAAATACCTCTAGGAAGCATTTAAAGCATCACAACTCATACATTTATCCAGAGAACAGAAAAGCTGACAAACAGGCTTTCAGCTTCGTGGGTGTAACACTATTAACAAACCTCAGGGAAAACAGATTGCCCTCATCGTGAGGACAGCCCAGGGAAGATCTGCCAGATGAGGTTCTGCCTTGGTCTCTGGAAACATAAGGAGGTTCAGCTGGTCAGTACCACGTACAAACCCAACTGTTGAACTGGGGTCCACTGCTACAGAGTGTAAGTAAATGAACAAACCCCTCTTCCCGAAGAGCTAAAAAGTCTTACAGCTTAGCTGTAGAGATAAACAATTTTGCAAATACTGTCTTGACAATGCTGAATTAAAAAAAAGATGTAATTAAGGACTTGCCTTACAACACTGTGGCCAACACTGATACAGTGATTAAAAAAAACACAGCATGCTTAAAAATAGGGGTAGAAAAGCTGAAGTCACCCACAAAACTGACTGAAACCGCCACTGTAAGAACACAGCTGGTACAGGAACAAAAATCCATATGAGGTCAGCTCAATCTGCCGTGTCGTTTAGATCTGTTAGCCAGACGTGGGCTTCCTTGCACAGCCAGCCACGAGCTCACAGAAGCTGGCTAGACATGACAGAAACCTGTGGAGCCGCCTCGCTAGGGCTCAGCGGACCTGGATTTGGGGTTTAATAGAGCTATCAGCTGGAACCATCTGTGACTGTCCTACCACTTCCAGTTTCTGTAGAAAGCAAGCCCTAGAGAGACTGGAAAGGAAGGTCACTCATACAGCCCCAGCTATCAGAGCTGCATTAGCACTGAGAACAAGATTGTCTACCCTCTAATGTTGCTCCCTTGGTTGTGAAGGCCCTATGTTCACGCCAAATCCTACACCTCACAATTTCTGGGTTCATCTACCTCCCCCAGCCAACATAAACATAAACAGTGGAACTGCCATAAGCAACTATACTATTTAGGAGCCTAAACCCATTGGCTCTGTTGTGTGCCGAATACACTGTGTTGTGAATATGGCAGTTCATCTCTCAAAACAGAAGTTCCTTTGACATTTCCAATCATATCTAATGTACAATAATATTTCAGTAAACCTCATATGATTTCTTTTAAACGTGAAATTTCAGAGATGTCAGTGAAGTTTCACAAAGATGAATTCCAGCTGCTATACAGAACAGAAAAAAAATAAAGTCATAATATAAAGGCCAGCAAAGTCTGAAGGTATCCTGCCAATAAAGTAGCTGAATAAGAGTGAAAAAAACATTACCAGAAACCTTAGGCTAGCCTCATTATTAGGCAGCTTCATTTTGATCTGTAGAACAAAACACTATTCCAGAGCACAGACCAAAAAAAAAAAAAAAAGATGTAGTGCTTTTCTGCAATTTACAAGTTTATAAAAGAGCTACATTCTGGGATTTGGATGACTGCAAGGGCACAGCATTGATTTGTTCATAGTATGAGGAGAGTACGCCTCGGGTAAACCTTTCTTGTCTATCATACAAAGGCTTGCATATAGATCTTTTGCAGACTCATTCTTAATAGATAAGAACACACAAATACTTTTGGAACTGGAGATGAGTCAAAAGAAATTTCATTCCCACAGTAATCCACACAAGTTGTTAGAAGAGACAGATGCTACTTCAAAAAAATTTTATTCTACAGGGTTTGGCAGACACGAGCTTGAACTAATAACCAGTTAGCACCAGAGGAAAAGAACACCCATCGCCCCCCAAAAAAGGATGCTTCTTGACTGGAATTTTGTTGCCTTCTCAAAACTTGAGAAAAAGCTTGTGAGATATTATTTATTATTTCACGGTGCCAACTGCATGCTCTGAAACATCACAAGATGAAATAAGAAACAACTTCCATTTATCTTAATAGCAAAGATTTTTATTATTATTAAATGAAAGAACCTGCATTCAACGTAATCAATTTTGAAATTGGAAGCTAAAGGGAAGCCTCAAAGAGGGAAGAAGGTGCTTGAGGATAAGGCATTAAGGACCTGACACCTCAGTTAATTAAAACCTTGCCTGAGTAACGAGTGCAGTATCAAGACCTCATTAGTCCTAGTTTCATTCAGGTAGGCACACACCATGACAGGGCTATCAGAACTGCTTTCCTTTTTGGCACTTTAAAGCTTTAGGCCAGGGATATAAGAGGCCAGGAGAAGCTTTGTGTGAGAGACTCATGTCTCTCTGGGCGAGGATGTGGGCAGTGGTGCTCTATGGCAGCGCCCGCTGCCACCACCTCGTGCTGCCCATCAGGATGCACACAGAATCACATGGGGTTGGAAGGGAACTCTGGAGATCATCTAGTCCAAGCCCCTGCCAGAGCAAGTTGCACAGGAACGTATCCAGACAGGTTTTGAAAGTCTCCAGAGAAGGAGACTCCACAACCTCCCTGGGCAGCCTCTTCCAAGGCTCTGCCACCCTCAAAGTCAAGAAGTTCCTCCTCATGTTTAGGTGGAACAACTTCTAGTCAAGTTTGTGCCTATCTCCTCTTGTCCTGTCCCTGGGCACCACTGAAAAAGACCGGCCCCATCCTCTTGACACCCTCCCTGTAAGTATTCCTAAGCATTGATCAGATCCCCCCTCAGCCTTCTCTTCTCCAGACTGAAAAGACCCAAGTCCCTCAGCCTCTCCTCATAACAGAGATGCTCCAGGCCCCTCATCATCTTTGTAGCCCTCTGCTG
>JAOQGH010000023.1:8546161-8579890 GCA_025769975.1 Gallinago jamesoni | reverse complement strand
TCATCATCTTTGTAGCCCTCTGCTGTACCCTCTCCAGCAGTTCCCTGTCCTTCTGGAACTGGGGAGCCCAGAACTGGCCACAGGACTCTAGCCACATCCAGCCATGCTGCTTGCTGCCCAGACACTAAACGACTCAGGTCAGAGACTAACTAGGTACCAAGGATGAAAAGAGGGATAGATGCACTTAAACCAAATAGACTGTTCTGATTATTTTTTTCCCCTCAGCATATTTACAAAAAGAGTTTAAGAACTGAAGGACAAACATTTTCATAAAAGCATAGATTGCCACTTGCCGAAGAGTTTAACTTTGACCCCTTGCTACACCTGAAGCCTAAGACTGCATACGGTCAGTAAATGGAGTCTACTTCAAGTTCTAAACCTATTCTTCAGCATTAGAGCCCTTTTTTCCCTGCTTGAGCAAGAAACCTCCATCAGATCAGCCTCTACCACACAAGCATCCTTAGGAAACTGGATAATGTGAGTAGATGGAGCCTTTAATTTTACATATTTGCATGAGGTGTCTTCAACAGTACCAGCTTGGGAAGTCCTGTTTGCGTGTCATCTTCTGCTCTTTCCTTCAACATCCCTTCAAGCAGCAGATACCACTCAGTAAGAACTGATGTTGTTACTCTAATTGCAAGGGATACAGATTAATTTAAACTTAAGGTTTATCAGAAGAACAAATAATAATAATTTTAACAAAGGATACACAGAGAGAATTTGTGCCAATTTCTGTATTTGAGGGACTGCATGCTGTTTTGCAAACAAATCTGCCTCTGCATGAACTTGTATCCCAAGACTGCAGTCCACACTATTCCCTCTTTTTCTCCATATGCTGTCAGCTGGTTAAGGTGGGAAATAGACTTTTTTTCTAAAGCATTAATGTTTTCATGGTATGAAGCGTTTTGGGGGCTTAGGGCTGTTTCAGTTCCATTTTTCTGATCATATTTGAAGTGATAATTGATAAAATCTCACTTCTTTTTACAGGTGTCAGGGAGACGGAGTGTCTGGGAGTGGCAAGAACACTGTATAGAAAAAAAGCTACATAGAAAACCCACAGAACAGCAGCAGTCCAAGGTGCTTTATGCTACAGAATAAAAGAACATGAAACTGTACCAACTAGACTATAATTCAAAATTTTTCTGTTGATTCAGTAGCATACATGCTGTTTATAAATAGCTTTCATAATTACAGACCTTGACATACCTATCAGAGGTCATATAATAACTAAAAGAACGCTAAGTTCATTGCCCCCCCCTTTTTTTTTTTAATATTTAACTTTCCTACATTAGCCATTTTATGGCCTGAAATATCCAAGGAGAGAGAAAGAATACATACCCCCAAAAAATAAAAAGGAACATAAAACCCCCAGAAAACAGTGATGAGAACCATTCCTACCATGTAGCTCTTGTTCCATCCACAAGGATGTTGAGCCGAAGCACACCCAGATTTACAAGTCTGAGTGGCAGGTTGATAGCACATAGTGGTATTAGGAAGAAAAATGCTGCATAATTTCACTGCACCAAACCTCAAAGCCACTAAAACAAAAAGTCTTGTGATTTCATTGAATGGTACTAATATATTGCAAATTAACGCCATCAGTGCTTTCTTGAACCAAAATATTATCTAGTAATTTTCTCTTTCCCAAACTGTAAATATAGGAAGACCGATACCCAAGAAGCACATTTGACTACTTACAATTATGGATAAGAAAGGAAATGTCATCCACACTGGATCTGACCTGGAATCAGTTTCTGCTGTACTGGGAGTCCTCCAACCCACCATATGAAAATCTTTGCTTTCAACAGAGCAACATGCCAAAATTGGAACAATTAAAGTCCATTTTGCACTATTCAAGACTATGCCTTTTGTAAGGCACTCACGAGATAACAAGAAACTATGGGAAGTGAGCCCAGTGGCACTGAATTTGGCAGAAGTTAAGCCAACAACAAAAACCTTTGCTATATTACATTTACTTACATTCATGTTCCTCAGTCAGGAAAATGTGTGTGGATTTTGTGGGAGGATTTGCAGCTGCAGCAACATCAAGATTTCTTTTATAATTCATTGATCTTCATTGGAATTCAACCCAAATATTCCCATATTTTCCCACTAATTGTAGAGAAGACTAAGCAGCCTTTTTTTTTTTAATTAATACTTCTAACAGTTAGCAGTTTAAAAATTGTTTCCCGTATTTTTTTCATCTATGCAGAATAAGGACACATCAAAAGACAACTCTCGGCGTGAAATTTTAAGCCCAGATTATTTCAGTGTAGACAATTTCAATTTATTTGGCTACTACATTTCAATATAGGACAGTACATGATGGCCGTAATGTTAATTAGCATCTGTGTTTTAGAATAGCCAGTTAATCAGGTACCTGCTTCTGAAAATTTCCCAGTTTATGAATGTAGTTACATCATAATATTCTGAAGTTAAACTGTTTTGCTTGAATGAAATAATAACTCTTATTTACACCTATACCTACAGATGCAGATATACAAATAAATAAAAACATAACTAAAGGAATAATTAAACTTCATTGATAATTAAATAAACACTAATTTCTTTCCATTGATTTCAGTCTTTCAGGAGTTCAAAGTTCAGTCTGAGTGATACACAAAATTTATTGATTATAGCCAAATGCTTAACCAGCATCTAAATTTGTCACTGGACTTGCTCCACAGGCAGGTCACAGTGGGACCGGACACATTTAATGCAGTTTTTGAGTGAATCACAAAGATTACTCAATAAAGAGTTCTGCACAGTATCATAGGGAGCAAATGACCCTTACAAGAAATATTCCCTGTAATGATTGAGAATTGGAAAAAAAAATAGCTTCAGTATAAACTTTCCCTATCAAAAATGACTCACTGAACAATCTTGAAGAAAATTCGTTTTAGCACTATGAAAAAACCCACAAAAATGACAAAACAACCCTTTCTCACCTCTTCAGAATGGAAAGATTGTCTATTTAGGAATTGCTTTGTTTAAAAGTCTGGTCTTTTAAATAGTTATAATAAAAACTTAAATACTTCAACTGACTGAAAATTATCAAAGCTATTATATGTTGGCTTTTGAGTCAAAGTTAGGGTTAAAAATGTCAAATATCAAATTTCCAAGCAGTGGTAAAATCCACTAACTGGTTGTACTTGGAGCTGCATCTTTAGCTCCAGGGCTACCTTTGACTCAACATTCCCTGTTTCACAATGTTCACTAACAACAAAATCTGGTCTGGATCTTTCCTAAGGGAGACACCGAAGAGCTGAGCAGGACTGGGGGGAGATGGACTGCGCTGGTCCATCCACTGATGACCTGTGGTGGTGGTCCAACCACTGATGGTCTGTGGCTGTTGTTCAAACACTGCTTAGGGTGGAAAAATGGACTTGGATTATGTTTCAAATCCCACACTCCTCTCAAAATATGTTTGGGTCGATGCTGCACACCTGACGGGAAAGGAAAAGCTCCCTGCATCCTCCTAACATGTACAGAAGCATCATAAAATGTGCAGATTTGCCCATTCCTGATATCACAGCAATGCTATGAAAACACCTTAAGCACTTCCTCTTTCTGATAATTAATCTCCATTCCTCCATCAGGTTAGGTTGTAAATACAGAAACACAGCAGTAACACCTGAGCATAAGTCCATCCAACAAAGAAGTTGGTCAAAAAGTGTGATAACTACAGGAGGAACTACCGATGCGAGAGAGAAAAGAGACACTTCTGGTGAAACGCTTTTCCTTTTGCTTCTTCACCAGAAGAGATATGAAGTGTCAACCAGCAGGCTGACGTGGAAAAATACAAGTCTGGCTAGAAACAGCCTAAGGAGTCTGTATGAATCACACCCTGTCCATTGCTTTTGTGACATCTAACTGGACACCATGGAGGAAAGCAATACAGCCTTGTAAAACTGAGTCACCTGGAGTGAAACTCTGATGGAAAATTAACACCTGCAGGTGACTCAGCCATGGAGAGATGAGGAAGGAGTCAGAGACCAGTTCCACAACCTGCTCTGTCTGCACAGAGTGCCCCAGGGTGGTCATCACCACCAGGAACCAGGACAATACATCTTCAGGGCTGGTGCAAGCAGCACACATTTTTGGGGGAAAAAACCAAACCAAATAAGAAAACACAAAAGTAAAAGCTTTTCTGATCTTGCATAATATTGCAGTCACTTTGAAGTAGTGGAAGTGACTGTGCAGGAAAAGAAAAACCAGGGTAAATTAGACTTTTAACTTACTGTGGCTAACAATATGGGGAAAGAAGGAAAGGCTGGGAGAATGCAAATATGAGAAAGTACTGTGGTATTTTGAGTATTTCGAGGCAACTACTGGCAAGTGCTGCACTGTGCTTTGCTTTAAAGTAGAAAACACTGCATTTTAACTAGAATAAGTAGGTAATATTAATTGCCATTGCCAAAGCAGGTGCTACAGACAGAATAACATGCAAGATGTGGGGAACAACTGAGTGATACAACAGCCCAAACACTCCAAAATGAAGGGAGCCCAATTAAGCTGTCTCTTGAGGTTTTCTGGCTTAGATGCCAAGATAATCTGACTGAAGCTCTTCTCAAATAGGTGGGTTTTGATCCCTCCAGCTGCCTCTCATTTCAGACCTCAATAGCTTGGCTCCCTTATCATGAGTAAAGCTCAGGACTTAAAACTCAGCTTCTAAATTTGCTCAAATTTAGATCCAAACCAAGTATAAAATATGAGGAAATTATACACAATATTCCTTCATAAGACTACTGAATCAAACAAGAAGGTGGGTTTTTGGTATTCTTGTTGGGGGAAAAGAACAAAGAGTAAATTCAATTTAAAATACAACAACAAGGGAGGAATAGGTAAGCATAAAAAACCAGAGCGATTCATATTTATAAAAGCCTGAATGTAACGAAGAAGCATTAATAAGCCTTTCTGCTTCCTTTAGCACCCACAGCATGATACTGTTCTTGAAATGAGGAGCTCACTGCAAGGGGCATTATCTCAACTGTAACTAAATCCAAGCAGGAGGTCAGCTACTAGGAGACTATGGCATACTACATTTGCAGTGTTTCTAAAAAAAAAATTAAAAAAATTACCAGAAGCTTTTTTGGTGTTTTCTAATTGTCAGAGAGTTATCCTAAATTCAAAACACGCAAATCCATACAGAAAGGGCTTTACTCAGTAACCCAGTGTGAGTAAACCATCTAAAAAATAAAATGGTTTTGTTCTCTTTCTTAGCTGCCCAGTAAATCACCTGACATTGTTTATCTTCATTTGCCTCTTGCCTACTCAACATGCATCATCTCTCACCATTGATCTTGATTTGTTCGTGTCCACTTAATCGTCACCCAACGTTGTTCAGCCTCGCTCGCATCTTGTCTGCTTGACAGCCATTATCTGACATTACTCATCCTCATTCACTTGGCAGTATTTCCCTGATATGCTCGTTCAAGGACTCATCAGTGCTTTGAATTTCCCATTTTTAGCAATATGCCAATATCCCTATCTATAAGCATCAAAAGTGACCACTTTTATTGTTTGGTTTGAAAACCATTTTTCAATTCCAGTACATCTCATGGAAAGCACTGCTCTTTTCCCCTACTTCACCATGATGAATACTCAGTATCGCCCATTTTCAAGGAAAGAAAAAAATCTATATTATTTTATTTATATATTAAAATATGCATATATATGCTCACAAATATATAAATAGATCTATAACACCATAATTTCCATGATAAACAACAAATATCACTCAGATAAATAATGCATTCTCTTGACCTTCACCTTCAGAGTAGAGAAGCTGCCAACCAGCAGTATTGTATTTAGAAGTACAACACATTTAGGCCTTTTTTAAGTTGAAGAGGAATATATTTCATAATTCATTATGCCCTCCTGCCTTAGTACTTCGGGGAAAAAAAGCACTAAATAAATAGTTCATAATAAATGCACCAGCAAGTATGGCATCTCTCCTACTCTTGAATTTTCTTCAACTACCTCACATTCTTTTCACATTAACTTCTTAAAAATACTCATTTTTTCATCTGAATATAACACCAAAATTCTTGCACATTTGTAATTCTTCAAAGTAACCTGAATCCACTCAGTGAAGGAAATAACCTGTTTAGAACCATGCAGAGTGTAATATACTGCGGATATCTTGCAGATCCAGCTATCTGAGGTACATCCAAACACAGATGGAAACGTCTTCAATACTCTCTTAACCACATTTCTATGAATAGTCTGCAAATTAACTTGTGTGTTAACATATCTGCAGAACGTGACCACAGAAGACAAATAAATAATTTACACAATGTGAAGAAAGTTATTATAACTATCTCACGAACTGCCCCAAACAGCAAAATCTGGCTTGCCTCAAGGCACCCATTACCATTGGCATCATTGATTCTGGCCAAAGACCTGGTCAAAGGCTCCAGAAGTTGCCTCTCCAGGTTTCTTGTGATTAGAGGTCACTCAGCACTACTCAAACAAAGGAGAACTGCAGAACAGAATACCATTAGGGCTTCCTCAAACATCACTGCTGCTGCTTAGGTATTTAACTTCATCTCACATACACAAGGCTATAATCATAAGGATGAGATTAGCTGCAAAATCACTCCTTTTTCAGCCAAGTGACACTGACCTTCAAGCAAAGACAAAGACAGGCTGAAGAGAGATCTCCCCTTTGCATCACACCTTTAGCTCCCTCCTCCTCGTATAGAGGTTTCTCGCTTGCCTTCTGCTAAGCTGCAGCTCGCCGTGCCAGGCAGTGAATTCATGCACCCCTCCTCACTCTCCTGCTCCCCCCCTGCACACACAGCTTTCAAATCCCCACCTGCCCCTTTTCCACTTTCCCACTGTCACATGGGCCATATAAAATTCTTCTTTCACCCACAATTTTTGCAGCTCCACCTTTACAGCCTCCCACTGCAACAGGGTAGGTTTAGACTGGACATGAGGAAAAAATTCTTCACCGAAAGAGTGGTCAGACCCTGGAATAGACTGCCCAGGGAGGGGGTTGAGTCACCATCCTTGGATGTGTTCAAGAGTCGTTTAGATGTGGGGTTAGGGGGATATGGTGTAGGGGAGAACTTTGTAGAGTAGGGTAGATGGTTGGACTCTATGACCCAAGGGTCTTCTCCAACCTCAATGATTCTATCATTCTATGATTCTATCATTCTATGATTCTAATTGTAGCCTAAACTACATGTTTTCAAAATTCTCATTTGAATTCAGCTCAGTCTCTTTTCATTCAATTACACCAACAACACATAGAAGTTGGCCTCACAATATCTATTAATTCATCACAGAATTAGTGTAAAAGCTATATTTTGTATAAAGCTTTAAAAAAAAAGTGATATAACTAGGATATAATTTTGTTTCCCTCTCATGCCCCCCAGCTGTCACAGCGTAACATTCCTAATGTTATCGAAATCAACTGCTGAACATGCATTTATAATTCTCTAGGGAAGACTGGTTTTAACTAAGAGTAGTCCTCTACCTCCTACAAAATCAAGTGGCTTAAACTAGTTTGAGCTGGCCCATCGAAAAGGAGACACAACTATATTTCTATTAGCAAATACAATGTTATTAAATTCAAGGAATTTCATAAAGATTCATTGATTTCAAGAACTTGAAAGGAAGGTGTGGATATTTTTAAAATTGGGGTGAATGTCATGGCCAGTTCTGAGCAGATTAACCATCCACTTCCTTTAGTTCTGATCAGAAATAAGGGGGGAGAATATTTTTATGCCAGAAGTAGAAGTAAATTGTTCTATCATTTTCTTTTTCCTTAACTGAGTACATAGGTAGAAAATATGCATTGTGACATTGTTCAGCCTTATCCTTCCATCTTCATTCCATTTTCTATCATTACCTATCCTCTTCTTACTGAAATTCATGCATTTCTTCTAGATGGAGACTCATTATAGATGTTTCAAGACAGTTATCAAAGAGCATATGACTCACTACAGTATTTGAAAGGTGATAAAGAGCTTTAGGAAACAAATAACAAAAACTTCCTACTGGCAAGGTCCGTTACCATGTGAAATAATCTTCCATGATAGGCAGCAGAAACCTCATTATTCAACACGTTCAAAAGAAGGCTAGCACAAGCACTAGAAAATACAGTATGTTAAATAATCCTTCA
Organism: Gallinago jamesoni; assembly: GCA_025769975.1. Classification (NCBI taxonomy): domain Eukaryota; kingdom Metazoa; phylum Chordata; class Aves; order Charadriiformes; family Scolopacidae; genus Gallinago; species Gallinago jamesoni. Next base: position 8,571,756 of record JAOQGH010000023.1, on the reverse strand, counting down.
TTATTAAGAGGGGGTTTGACCAGACGACCTTGGTTGAACCTCTCCTTACCTGGTTTTTCATATGTAACAGTTTAGGAGACAAAAATGCAAATAAAACAGGCTGTAGTAATTCATGAAATATTCAGACTCTGTGTGAGGCTATAGCGTTTATATATAGATATACGTATATACGTACAAGAAATCAGTCACAAAGCTCCCTGTGGAGTTAGGCAAGTCCTATGGCTTGGTCAGTAGACACGCTCTAGAAATGTAACATTGCCAACTACTGTATGTTTTAAAAGGGTTCCCAAATACTTAACTACCTCTACACCCACCTGCCCAAATGTGGGCAGCTGATGTGTTTTCTTTCCTGGGTTTTTACAATGTGTTAGAAACATGTACAAAATGGATAATTTCATGTGTATTAATTTCATGTGTATATGTATATTATCCTACAGGGACCCACAGGCAGCACACACAGTTTGCTAATTTGTGCAGGACAGGATGGGTGTTTAGTATGTGCAAAAAGGGTATGTGTTTAGGTCTGCAAATTAATTTCTTAGTAATTAGAAAGCATCTCTGCCTCATGTGAATTGAATCAAAGAGCTCACAGATCACAAGTGTCTCAGTGGATGAGGACAAGTCTGTCTAAGAGGGATTTATCTTTTCTTTTATTTTGAAAATCAGTCATTTCAAGCCAATGAACTTTGCATTTCAATTCAAATGCTTCTGTGGTGGCTATTTTTTAGATGTTCAGATTAGATTTCGTATATTTACATATAACTTCTAGAAGAGCCACAAAAAATGCCAGCCATACCCAGCTGTATATGAAATGTCTCTCTCAAATCCTAGATAGTTTCCATTTCTTCTGATGCTTAAGCACTTATTTTTTGAAACACTGTCTCCAAGGAAGTGACATCGCGTGGAGAGCTTCCCAAAAAGCTGAGCTTCAAATGGAAGCTAACAGAGCTGCAAGGTGCCGGGCACCTCCACCCCCTGGGAACTTGTTACTCTGAGCTCAACACCTTTTGAGCTCAACACCTCCCACAAGGAAATGCAAGATTTCTCCCTCCCCTCAAGCTTGCCTGCATATAGATCTATAGCGAGGGCAGTCTGCAGGATCTCCCGAGCACCAGCACTATTTCTCAACTCCATGCCCTGGGTGAAGGCTCCTGACCTGGGAAGCTGGGTCTGGCACGAGCAACTCCAGTCCCCTGGTTTATGGCTGGTGGAGTTGAGGTCTCCGACGCTGCTCAAAGGAGGACTTCTGCCGATGGCTGCACCGGAACATTCCTGATGTACCAACTGCATTTAGGCAAATTGCATCTCATTACACGTCATTCTCACGCTCGGCTAGAGAGCAATTCTTTCAGCTCTTGGCTGCCGTTTCGACACGGACTTCAAGCAGTTTAAGCAAGAATCCAGAGCCCAGAGGGTTCCCCAAACGGGAGGGACTGTTTAACTTGCACTGCAGGATAACTGCCCGTGTAATGAACAGCTCTCCTCTACATGCAGGTCTGCAGCCGGGAAAAAGCATAGAAGGAAAGAGGCAGCAACCGAATAGCTTGAGTTTCAATCCACACTTAGAAAGCCAAATAAACGCCACTTTTTAACTTTTCTATATCTCTGTACTAGATACAGAACAAAATTTATGTGGCAACCATAGCTTGCTGAGTTAGCTCTGTTTTAAATAATTATCTCTGTTTATATCTGAGGTAGGGGTTTGGTGAACAGGTCTGATACTTCAAATGAATCCTTAAATTTTTTGTTGCAATTCTATTTATTCCACCTCCAACACAAGGGTGGGGTTGAGGGGGCTTCCTTCTGGTGGACTTCTGCCTACAAACTGTGTTTTAATATCCTCATCCAGCATTGTCACAGTTGGTGACAATGCAGGGCAGGTCTGTAGATCAGATTCAGCTTCACGGGGCCTCGAGCGGCGTGTAGTTCAAGCCGTGCTCCCCATCTGTAATCGACCGGTGTTCCTCAGCAACAGGGTATGATGAACCCAATTAATCAGTGCCGAGTCGCTAACGGTGAGACCACCGCTCCTCCAGCCCTGAAACACAGTTTCTCCCTGACCTCCCCAGCCCTGTTCCACAAGCTGCGCTTAAGATTTTTAAGGTATACAAGGTATAACCATTTGTGAGGCAGAAGATGTCAGACACAACTCACACCTTATCAGGCTAGCCAGTAATATAGAAAATAACAAAGAGAACGAGAAACAGGTTTCCTCTGTCACCAAAACCCCACCGAATACGTGATGTGTGACTCCAGCATCTTCACCTCTTCCAGTCTCACCACGGCCACGCCGCATTCAGACGTTCACCTTCATCACTGCCTAGCGGATTACACCCCCAAAATAATAAGAAAACCCAAACGGATCTACAGTGCATTTCTAAAGTAGAAGCAGAGCAGAGAGTTTGGAAGCCTTTCAAGTAACACATTTTGTTTGCATTTTTATGAAGGGTTTTTTTCCTCACCATTTAATTTGGCAATACGGTTTAGGAGTCAGGCATAACAGTGCTGGAGAGGAAACCAATGCATTTGTAATTTTCAATTTGGGAAACCCTAGGGAAAGATTAAGAAAAAACCAAACATCTGACTTGTCTCTGCCTCTGTCGAGATGCTACTCTAAGTACAAGAAACAATAATATTTGGGCTTGACAGGGAGGAACGTGTTATTCCATCACCCAGGAAAGTATCTGTTAAAATGCTAGAGTTTAAGACAAAAAAAAAACCAACAAAGCAACAGAAGACGACCCTGTACGTCACTGAAAAAAACCCCACAGCCATGAGAGTGAAAGGTTAATGTTTATATTTAACATGTTGCTGCTACATCTTTGGCCACCACCTTTCTTTGATTTCTTTTCTCCCTAGTTCTAGCCTTGCTTTATTTTTTTTTTAATCAGACTACTCAAACCTCTGTACTGAGTCACAACCATAAACTATCCACACGGCACCCTCTCTCTGACCCCCCCATCAGCAGACAACCTCTAACTGAATCCAGCTAATTGGTATTTATTCTTTGCTACAAAGCCATGGCCAACCAAAAGCATAAGTTTGAAAAATGCCTGCTCGTGAAATGGCGCTGCAGCAAAATTACATGTTGGGCAGGAGGATGGATGTTACCTTTGCTGAAGGAGATCAGCGTCTACAGGCTTTAAGAGCTTCAGTTTCACATGAATTGAGCCTGATGTTGCATAAAAATTTGTCATGTTGCAATCCAAGACAAAGCAGCCTTTCATATACACCTATTTTGCAGCCTTAACACTTCATAAGAGAAAAAAAAAAAATTAAATGCCATAGCCCAGTTTTTATCCATCTCCAAAGATCAGATTGGTGGTCTGTTCAAGCCACTGATTACCGGCAAGAGCAGTAGCTATTGAGACATTAAATGTTATATTTTTGTTGCCTACAACATGATAACCACCATAAAGATTCATAGCAAGTAATCACAATAATGCTTGAAAGCACGGGGCTTTTGAAAAAAGTTGTTTTATAAAAACGACAGCTTCATGGTGCTGGTTCACAGCTATGACTTGGTTTATTTGTTCAGTTTATCAATGGAGACTTTCTTTGGAGGATTAACGTTTAGGTTTTGGAAATCCGTGAATATTCCCTGTATTTCATGCTATGTGGTCAGTCAGCAGCATCTTACAACCTGCCCAGAATTTTAAGGCACCACAGGAATCGGCGGAAACCCAGCCTGAATTTCAGAAGCGCATTGATCTCTTGACACACTCAAACCAGACACACCAGATTTGGGCGACTGGACTAAGCTCCCCTCACAAACACCTTTTTTACCCCTGTCCCTGGGGTGCTGTAATTCACTGTAGCCACTTCTAAAACCACACCAAGCTGCATCAAGGAGGCCCAAATTCACTACGTGATGGTAACACTAAACTCAGTCATCCCTGGACATGAAGAATTTTCAGCCTTCTACGAGTTGCCTGCGTAACTCCCATTGAAACCCAACATACCCCAAGTCCCAGCGCTCCTGTCACTCTGGGATCATCCTCTGCTGGCCTAAGGACAGTTTCACACAGCCTGTGCAAGAGGAAAGAACACATTTCCTCTGAAGTACAGCACAAACTCATGACCATTCCTGCTTTAGTAAGACGAGGTTATTAGAGAATGCAAAACCATCCAATTACGTGCACAGACAGGTAGCAGGACCTTCACTCTCATGGAAGAGCAGATATTCTGAGAGTGGTCACAGGGAGTCCTCAAAGCCTCACAGAACTTCGGTGGTGATGTCATTTTATGATTTTTTTTTTGGGGGGGGGGGGGGATAAAATAATAATTGCTCTTATTTTATGAACAAAGTAAACTACTCAAGTATTTTGTACAAGCATAATGTAAGAATTCTATCTTATTAAGCAGATCTTGAGTTCTCTCTTTGGGTTTCACATTTCTGTATTTATTAATCCTAGCGCTAGAAAACAAGAAATGGACTTTTTCTTACACCAGGCAGATCCAGAGAGACTCTATTATTTCCCTATAGTTCACACAGTCATTTTCATGAAGACATTACAAGGGAAAAAACATTTTGCAAAATGTCAGAGAAATGGCAGCGTCCAGGTGGAAGTTTAGGCGAGGCATGGTGGGACCCAAATTCACAGCTTTTATTTGCACGGGCATGAAAACACCGACACACCTTTCCTCTCAACCCCCTATGCCAACTCGACTGTCATCTCCTTCTCTTGTCTCTCAACTTCTCTTTTTCCCAAGGAAATCCAAAAATTTCAGGAGTGTTAATAAAAAGGCAGGAGTGTGTTTCACCACGTACACCAGCTCTACAGCCCTAATCGAGCCCTTTGAACTGCATTCTTGCACCCCCCCAAATGCATTCTGCACAACGCGGGAGGCAAAGCCAGTGCAGCCGTGTTTACACTTTTTCCTTGCTTCTTTGTTTTGATACAGCACCATGAATAATTCCTAAAGGGGAAAAAAGATCCTAATTTGTTAATATTTTTCAGTACAAAATTAATGTTGATAGCAGCAGGCTTCAGAAGCTCACAACCTTGAAAACTGTGGTGACATTTACACTGTTCCACTTAGCTTTAGTTTGGATTGATAGGAGCTATACGATTCTTCCTCAGAAGCTAATGAGTGCCTGGAACACCGAGTGAAAAAAACATGAACTGGAAAAGAGCCATTCTCTGGTTTCTCATCATTTCCGTTGCCAAGGAAACAGCTTCCCCATCAATGGATGGCATGGGGTCGGCCAGCTGCTTCCTCCCAAGGCTGGCTCCCCAAAATCACAGAGCTGCGCTTAACAGATTAGGAGTAAAACAGAATAAATTCACATTTCTAAAAAAGATCAGCTGAAACAACACTCAGCAGAATTATGGATTTTCTAATTATGTTTTTTGAGCATGGCACCACAAGAACTGTCTCTCATAGACGTCATAAATCCAAGATCCCGACAAAACATGGTCATTAAAGATCCCATGCCATCTTTTCATAAGATTAAACACATCATTAGTCTCACTGCCTTGGCTGTGCTCCAAGTTGAACAATTGCATTCTAGATAACCCACCTAAATTCCCCTACCACTTAAACATGACAGTTTTCATTGCTTCCTTTTGTAAAGCACATGGAGTCATTGCTGGGGCCATTATAATGGTTTTATGCCACCAAAATACTCAGGCGAAGTGACACACTCATTCCCACAACGACACAAACTTATAATTCCATTCCTAGCAATAATTATATATTCTGCTGTGCAAAATTCTATTACATGTGTTCTGTTTAAACAATCACAGTTTGCCAAAAGGTGATAAAAAATAAAGCTAGATGTGAATAATGATCAAAAAATGGTGGGGAAGCTGTAGGGGATGTGTTCACGACAATTTTTGATACACACCAAAGAGTCAGTTGGAATTAGGTTCTGACATTTCTTCAGGTCTCCATATCACTGATTATTACATGCAATATAAGTTCAATTTCTACTTCACGACAACATTCTGGAAACATACATTAAATGTTTTTTATTAAAAGGCAACAAATATGTGATATTTTGCAATGGTCGGCAAGTGTGGCCAGTGATAGAAGACAAAGAGTAAGTGCCTCTCCTGATCCCACACTTGTTCTAGACACACAACAGCAGGGCAGAGCCTGGGCAGGCTCTTACTCCCACGCTTCCTTCCCTGGTATCTGCCCGGTGGTGCCAAGCCAGCCCTAAGCCTTGCAGCTCAGAACAAAAAGCAATGTGCAACAGGCAGCAGAAGGAACAGATTGACAAGCAACCACCACAAAATGAAAAATGAAAAATGAAAATATAGGAGATAACCAATCCTGTTACGTTTTGTGAATTGTTTCCAACATTGTTTATGTTTACATACTTTGCCTTGCTCCTGGTGTTTAAATCACTTGAAATATAAGAACTACTATCATAAATTGTCCAATACGAGTTTGGGATGTTTGTTTCTTTGTCAGTTTTTTTTTTTTTCCCAAAGACCTCCTACCCTGCTCTCATTCATCCTGGGGTAAGAAATGCCAGTGAAGCGATCTCAACTTACATAATTGCCAACAGGATCACAATCTGTCCCCGGTTTTCTCCTTCTCTATTGTGACATATTCTGCTCTTTAACTTGGCACATGATGAGATGTAATTTGAATTTACAGCATGGAAAAGAATCCCCGAGCACATTACAAACTCATCTGCCAACTGCACACAGCGATTGTTCCTCTCCTTTCTGAAATGCAACCACTTCTGCTGGGAAGCACGCTGACTTTTAATGGCACCACAACTGTTTAAGATGGAGAAGAAGACAGACACCATACCCAGTGAAAATATCCGAGAGATTGTCAAGCTGATCCACGTTCCTTCAGTGCCTCTCAGAGCCTGTGGAAAACCACCTGAGTGTATTTTGCAGAACTCTTCTCCAGTTGTTTTAACCAGTCTCCCAGCTTGTCTTAGGAAAGAAGAAGCTGCAAGTTTTGTATTTGACCCTTGTATGGAAAAGCCACATCCAGCCAGAGGGGAAAAAAAGATCCAATTTTTTACTAGATGAGAAAGTACAAAAGGAAACAGGCAAATGTAATGTGTAAAGAATTATTAGAGAATGGCACAAGCTATGGGATTATTCATGTCTGCAGACTTTCTAGAACACATCTATTAAGCATCCACAGAATCCTATAGCATTTGTCCCCACTTCAACAATTAACCGCAGAAAATATTTTTGAAGTCCCAGAGAAACCAATTAAAAGGTGTTCCTGAACTGAGGCTCGAGTCACAATTAAGTTTCATAAGACTTTCTCATACACTTGACTGAGTTATTAAAAAAAAAAAAAAGAGTCACCAGAAATGACATTTTATTCCCATTTTGGCAGCTGTGAATCACTCTGGCATATGAATGGACCCTGTGATCAGTGACCACAACAGACTGCAGAACCTGACAGTAGGATTTGCAGGAATTTTCTCTATCCAGAAGAGGCCTTCTGCATACGCCTCACAGCTCTTCTCTTGCTTTTGGTGGCACGCAGGGAAAACGCAGCTGCATGAAAGACAGGGGTTTGCAAGCAGACTTGCTGGGTCTGCCTACCAGAGGTGCAAGGTATACTACCATTGCACAGCATCTGATTTGCCCAGGGTACAGCAGGAGTCAGAGGCAATGCCAAAAAAAAGATTTAAAAAAAAGGGAAAAAAAAAGAGAGCTACATGCCATCATTCCTCCAAGGAAGCAAAGATTTGAATACATGAGAATTAACAATCAACTGAGGAAGAAGCAATGCAGAGGAGCTCCACACTGAAGAAAGAATCAGTCAAAAGAACAAATCCCCCTTTTGAAAACACAAAACCTCCCACACTTGGCAGGAAAGAGACTATCAAGGACTATGCACAAGACAATCTCTCAGTGCTGGTACGGAGGAGCAAAAGGATGCTGTTCCCCCATCAGCACGGACCTTCGTGCCACAGAGGAACATCACTGAGGAAAGCAGAGCCAACGACTTTCCATTACACCGAGTTACGGCATCGCGGGGAAGCACTGAATCAAATCTAATCCCGGCTACTTGTAGGCCTGTGACTTAGCAATTGGTGGGTTTTGTGGCAGGTCACTCTTCACTAAGCAGAAACAAAGTCCCTCTAAGCCCGTGGAAAACCAGATCAGCGTAGGGTCCCTGACAGCTCCTCAAGTAACGCCTCGGTCTGTACTCAGGCAAGAAAAGATACGAAAGGGCAAACATGAACTTATGCTTATTGGTGAGACCCTTCCCCAATTCCAGCCCCTGCTACTGCACCAGAAGTGTGACAATAGCGGCAGGAGGGTGACCGAGATTGCAGGGTTCAGCCCTTTGGTGTCGCCGCCTCTGCCCTTGTTGTTGAGGGGACACGGCTGCAGGGCCGGGTCTCAACCCACCAATTTCTGTTTCACAAGCTCTTCGTAATAGCAGAAGGTAGACAAAAATCACATTTTAAAGTTGTGCAGGGAGTTAGAACAAAAGGTGATACTAAGAAACCCACCTCTGCCTGTATCTGAATCCTTTCCCTAGGTTGGCTATTATATGAAATAATAGGAGAAAAGAGTTATTTAGTATTTTAAAATCAAATTTGTAACAAGAGTCGACAAAGAACCTGTGTGCTAAAATTACTGTGTCATCGACTTTAAAAGGACTGAAGTGTGCAATGGTAATTTTTGTCAAGCTTTCATTAATCCATAAAGAACATTTTAACAGTTTCAAAAATATAGCCAGTTCCTTTCTGCTAGGAAATCTGGGCAATTTGCAAAATTCTTATTCTTTCAGTCTTTAGGTGAAGTGCGCTACTCGTTCCCTACCTCCTAGGTTGGGAAAGCAAATGGTGAACAAAAAAGCAAAGGCAAATTGTCACTTACTTAAAAAAAAAAAAGTGCTTTTTGTTTGAATGGCTATTTTACCATTCACTTTCCTACAGCTAAGCACACCACTACACATATTAGCATATTTTCACTCATGCTGTAAATGTATTTATTAGCTAAAAATCATGTTGGTATCACAGTTAAAACCTGCACTACATATATGGCCATGAAATTAACACCATTAAATAAATAATATAGCTCTAATGTTGCTGAAAAGCAACCTTTGTGAAAGACTGCTGATAGGAAATACCTTCATCCATACTTTTATTTTAGCTACAAAAGTAAGAGAATGAATATACCTATATTAATTTCTGTTCAAAGCCTAAACTTCTGAGGAAAATAGTCAGGACTCTTTTGTGACTTGTAGACGAATCTCCATTGTATGAACCTGCTTGAGCAAAATCCAGCCTTCCAATCTTCATTCTCTTAACTCCACTTTTCTACCAGACACACATGAATCAGCTTTGAGTTAATAAGAATGATTCAAACATATCAAATTGCCTTGACATCAAATTCATACTGAATCTCTTCTAAGATGCAAAATATTTTATTTTCACTTTATTTTCATTTTTCTCATAGCTCTTCTCATTTCAGATTTGCCCCCAAAGGAATCCATTGCTATAAATTACCGATTCTCAGAATACGTTCCACCCTAGAGAAAATTAAGATGTCCCAGGAGAAGGTCTGCTGTGAGATTTCCACATGAATTTTCTATAGCCTGGAGGTTTGATTAAGAGCTGAAAACCTGTGGTGTTAAGTGGGCATAAGCTTCCAACTCCACATTGCAGAACAACTGAAAGAAAAGTCACCAGTCACTGTCACTCAGGTGCTATTCACCAGTTCTCCTTTGGATGAGGTTTGGCGATTCCTCAGCACCAGGAAGGTGACCGTAGAGCCTGCTGGCCGATTTTCGACAGCTATTAACCCCAAGCAAAGCTTATGACTCAAATAACTGCAGCTACATATTAATGTCAGTTGGCTGTTGTTCACCAGCAGTCCAGGGGGACTTCCTACCAGGGTAAGGATGGGAAATTAACCCTCACACTAGGACAAGCCACCAAAGCACATAGTCCTTATCATGAGATAACTCTGTCTCCTTGTACCGTCTCATCAGATTCACCCCTTAGTACACACCTCACTGTGGCTAACACTAGCCTACTTCCAGCACTCCAGAGAACTATAAACCTTCCCCAGAAAGCCTAGTGTGACTCTAAAATTGAAGCCTTGACCCAATACTTAGGTCTCTAAGGTCAGTGAAGTTTAGATGGAGTTGTGTCACAGCACAGCGTTCACCTGGATTGTACAGGTGGCCTGGATACAGCTTGAGTTCGTCTGCCGGAGCTTTCACTGTATTCCCCTCACAATCTATTTGAGGTCTAAAGTTATCCTGGCAGGTTTTAATTATCCAGGAGCAGCTTAAGCAGATTGTCTTTTCCCAATATCTGAATAGCATGTTTTATTTCCCTTTTACTGTTCCCAAGCCTCACTGTACCTCAGCGCTGATATATAGCGCAGCATCACACCCTTGGGAATCTGTCTCCATCTGCTTTCCTGCATCCTCCACCACATCCTTGTGCAGCTTGGTACCATAGGGCTTGTCCTTCAATTCTGCAAGTTTTATCAGTATTTTCCATGGATGGATGATAATTTTCTTTTTTAAGTCATGTTGCTTTTTTCCCCATTTCTACATTTTTAGCACTGAAATAACATTTCTCGTTTGCACATCTCAGAGGGCAAAAACCATATTAACCTCCTAAGTGAAAATTTTTCCTAATTGTCAAGAACTCTGCTTATGTTCTTTGAAAATCTGGCTCAACTGTCCAAAATCACATCAGTCACTGTAAAGAATGAGGGCAACTCTGATATCTCTCTCAGCCCCTCTGTCACAAATACCCCCCAAAACACACACAGAACAACTCATAATATAGAAATGTCAACCGCAGCTACAAGACAATGAAACAAAGCATGATTTATAGAGACATGACCCAAGGAGAGACACTTTTCATAGGGAAATTGAAGAGTCAAAGCTATGACATAAATTGACCCACCCCATAATCAAAGCAGGAAGGAGAGAAGCGAGATGAATAAGAAAAAGGAACCTTAAATAAAAGGTGGAATGTGCCTCTGCTACAAATAAAAGTTTCCTTTCAAACTTCGGCAGGGCTAAGCAGAATCACCACAACTAAGGATCTAGCATGTGAATGACATCAAGGGGAAAAAAACCCTGCTAGTTAAGGCACATTTTTGAACCGTTTCAGGGAATTTTCACGCACCTGAAAAGGACAGACACCCACCTCTCGTACAGAAAAAGAATGGTATTAATATCCTGTGAATTACAAATCATCTGCATATACCGCATCTCTACTGATTAATTTTCTTGGTGTGGCTAAGCCGCTTTTTGGGAGTGGAGGGGAAGAAGTACCACCAGAGCTAATGCAACATTCCAAAGGCAGAGCACCCTGTTCTTTTTCCCATTTGCTGTGGTAGAATCAAAAACATTAATAACAAAAAGAAATGGCACATACTCCTGCAAGGCACTGGCCAGCGTGGACGGAGACGGATGCGCTGAGCATCGGTACTCAGCAAATCGAACGGGATATGTACAGCCAACTGCAGGGTTTTTAATAGAGCATGGCACTCGTTCACTTTGTATTGCAGCTGGAGTTGTACTCACTTGCTTTCTCCTGCTTCACAGAAAATTAGTTGAATGGAAGGTGACTTAAACTAGACAGTCGGGTGAGTGGAGGGGGAGAGTTCTGGTAGTTCAACAATTCCTAACTCTGCTTGTGAGAGGCATCTGGCAGAGCAAGCATAACACAACGTGAACATGTCTACATCGCAGACTGCAATACCTAGTCAGACCAAAGTTAGTTTAAACTTGCTTTCTGGGTGCTGGAAACAATGCTGTCATGATGCTAGAGAGCTCAAGAAGAGTTATTTTACGCTAATTCCCTAAACAGACAGAAACCAAGACTTGCAGGATAAGATCAAGAGGCTGCAAGTCTGTTCAAACACCAACTGAGCAGGTCCTTTTTAGGAACAGGGAATTTATTAACATGCTTAAGACATGCAGCCGACAAATACATTATTATTTTCTTTATAGTAGCATCTAGAGAGGCCTTCAGCTGAGATAAGGACACCCAGCTGTGCTAAACACTATGCAGGCATATAGCAAAAGACAGGCTCCGTTCAGAAGAGCTTACAATGTACAATGTACTGTGCAAGTGTTCACCCAGTTCTGCTTGTCAGCAATGCTGCACCCTAAACCCTGTGTTTTGCATCTGTGTCTTTGAGCAATGACTTCAGGATCTCATGTAAAAACACCAGCTTGCCAATCTGAGGGTCTGTTTCACCCACCAGACCCCCAATAATGGTATGTTAGTTAAACACAAGGACAGTCTAAAATCTTTATATTTCTTCAACACAGTATTAAACACTGCAACGCTAACTCGAATGCTAGTTAGCCTACCCTGCTTTACACGGTCGTATGCCAGTCTTCTATAATAAACCACGGGATGACTCATAATCACCTGAAACATTTCCCTTGGTGTTCAGTATTTTATAACATAGATGCCAATTATGTTCGAGCAGCAGACTGCACAAGCCCGAACAGTCATCTATTATATGAATGGTTCCATTGATTCCTATACTACAGAGGGTTATGCTTTCATATATCACACTGAATAGGATTTGTTTCCGCAGACACTGGGGGTAAACTATTTGTGAAAGCGCTTTTGCGGGTTATAGGTACCACCACTGTGCTTGACTTTACTCAAAGATTTCCCAGGCTTCGAATAATAGACCTTCCCCTCACCCCAACCCTCATCGCCTTTTTCTCTTAAAGCAAACTTTGCCATGAGAAAAAAAGCAACTCATTTTACAGATATCCAGTAATAGCCATTGTGCTCAACACAATCTAATGGGACGGAGTTAAAGAAAGGAGCTTGAAAATAACCTAGGATGAACAGCAGGCTGTCCTCTAAAAATACCTAGTTCATGGAGCGCTTAGTAAAGAAAAGCATCCAGCTCATGCAGATGCATACAATAGAGGACCTTGAGATACACAACGCACTGAAATTAGAGTAATGCTCTAGAGATTACAGTGCTCTGCCTTAAAAACAAAACATTCAGAAACGCGCTTTTATTAAGAAGAGACGTGACATTTCTAAGGCACAGGTAAACGCAACATGGTCCAAATAACACTCTGAAACCATGACAAAATTCAGTTGCATTCAAGACGTGTTCTCCCAACACTGACATTTATCACTCGCAGTCACTCGCCTGCTTTTAACAGCCAAGCTGCTGTTGACTGCTTCCTTGGGAGAAGTAGGAATCCCTGCTGGAGCATCAGGCCCAGGCAGGAAAGGTGCCCCATAAGGCAGGAATGGCAGGGACAGAACACGCACTATCTCACCGTTCTCACCATTAAAACCATCAAAGCAACCTCCAGGAGAAGGCAAGAGCATAGAGAGAGGCCCAGCATTCCTCCTGGAGTCCCTATGCCATTCAAAGCGAGAGGTTTCTCTTCCTGGCCTTGCTCCAGAGAGGGTCTTCAGCTTAGTACCTAGGGCAATTGGCTCCTGCCTGAAACGCGAGGCAATTTTGGCTCCACCTTCAGTAAGCTAAGTATTTCCTGTTAAAGGGATTAGAAGGTTACACCTCCAAAAGGAGCTTCTAAGGAAAACAGGAGCATAAATACCACAGAGCTCTCTGGCAGGTGGGATCAGAAACCTGAAGACCCTGAATGAACCCTCTTCCCCCACTTCAGTGGAGACAGACCCTCCTAATTCAGACTGGGATAAGACTAAGCTAAATGAGAGTCAGACAAAGGTGCAGGACAGCAGTTGATGACTTCGTTTCATACCTAGGAGGCTTAAACAACCTGGTGCTTTATTTGCATCTTTTATTTGTAGTCTGCAAAGCTGATGAGTTGGATACAACAATAAAAAAATTTCATCACTGTCTTATTTTTCCCTGGCTGGTCTGGCCCCCTTCCCTAGAATGACATGGTTTGCTTCAAAATATCTTTCTGAAGCGGAAAAAAAAATCACAAACCTTTATTCCATTGATTGTTCTGAAAGAGCTAAAACTCTGTGGATGATGTCTCTTTCTAAATATCAAATATTACTAGTCTTCTCCAGTGTCTCCTACACATCTATGCAGACTCTTGGTATTGCTTACATGTGCTATGGTGCTATGAAGCTCTCAGAATTATCACTCTATATGCTATAGCCACCTACCTGCTGCTTTTTTTGTTGTCAAAAAATTGACAACTAACCTCATGTCCATCCAGCTTTCTTTTCTGTTTCTCAAACCTATATTTTTTACCTTGTCTCTCCAACATCATCTACTCAGCTTTCCCTCACAGAGCCAATCTCAAGCACTAACAGGTGCCTCCCTGCTGTTTCTTCACATTTTATCGCTTCATCTCCCATAGCTATTTTCTGCCTGCCGTTTCCATCATTACTTTGTTCTCTATCAGCCCATTGTACCATTAACTCTGTTGGTACCTTTTTTATTTCTAGAAATACCTCTGGGCTTGGTTGGTGTCTGCAAGCTCAGCATTCACAGCAGGGAAAAACTGTGTCCCACTAGAAAGAGGCCACTGCTGCTCAGCGCTGCCTTGCAATAGCTTGTCTAGCTCATGCAAAAGATGTCTGCAATATATGGCTACTGGGACATTTTAGCTTCTTGGAAGTAGTACAGTGAAGGCAAAAGCTCATGAGATTGTTTTATGAGAGGTCACGAAAGCCCGGGATGATACCTCAGATACACTAGTCACAACTGTACCAGAAGCAATCACAAAGGCACCTTTAGAGGCTCCACTGGGCCAAGACACCATCACGCTCTTCTCTGCTTCAAGTTGTGGCAATTACTCTTGGTTTTACTGAGAGTCCCTGTAAAGGATAATACAGCATTCTGCAAATACTTAAAAGCCCAGGTTGTGAAATGCCAAGTACCCTTTATTCAGATTATTTCTTGTATCTGGTCGGGCCCAGGCTCAGTTCTGCATCCTCCAGACTCGCAGAGATGGTTACTGTTGGAAGACATACAATGGGCAACCTGCAGAGCATGCCAACAGAGCATGGCTGCAAAAGGGACTGGGGACAGTGAGTGCTGCCCAAAGCATGGGTCAAAAAACAAAGTGGTTGAAGATGTGACTTCTCATCACATCTCCACCACATAGGGATGAACAAAGCATAAGATTGCAGAAGTTAAAAGGAGACTAAGCATTTGCATGAGAGGTAAATGCTTCCCTAAGGAGTATGTCCTTCCATACATGCTTCTGCCATAGCATTTCTACTGAGATCAAGCAAATCACTTAAAATCAATCTTCTGTGAGAAGAGATCTACGAAGATCTCTTCGTAGATCTACCGAGACCTACAAAGTGCCTAACTACATTTGCCTGCAGTGCAGATTTGGTATGTAAAAAGCTCAAGGAAACTGTACCTAATTGTGTGTGCCTGTTTTTCAAGTAGTCACCTGAAAATCATTGGATCTAATTGGCAGAAATGCTGAACACCCACAGACCCAACGGAAGACAACAAATACATTATTTCACATATATAGATAGGTTATGTTGCATATTGGTTGGATGAGATGCCAACAACTGTAATTGCACCAGATTTTGACAGTGTGAAAATACTAATTCATGTTTTACAAATCAAATAATATTGCAAAGGGAAAGAAGATATAAAAAACAAATAAGCAACTCATCATGTCATGCAATAATACAGTCTTACGGCAGGTGACCTGGTCATGCAACTCAGTTTATACTTTATAGGAGCTACTGGGCTAGATTTTCTGCAATACTCATCTACAAAACATACCTAGAATAAATCCAGATGCTTGCTGTAGCCTAAACTGTACATAATACTGGATACAGAGCACTGAAGTTCGGGGCTTTTTTTTCCAAATATGGCTTACAAACCAGCACAAATCAACACATGGCTGTAGAAAGCCACCAGCTCAACTCTTCCATGACTGAAAGTGCATGAGTAGTGTACATCAGACGTTAAAAGCCCACAAACTCTCTCCCACTGTTCGTGAGTCAAATGTGTGTGCAAAAAAGTAAGAGATGAACATCTGTAATCTAAAAGGAATCCAAGGTGCATGGAAATAGCACCACATGAGCCAGCCATAGATGCCGGGACCCAGGCGCAATCATCGCGGTGGCTTACACCACATACCTGGGTATGGTGTGTCACGGTAATTATGGGGCAATCCACACATACTCTGCAGAATATATTCATTTTGCTGACAAGAGTAATAAAATAATTGTTCTTTAACACAAAGAGAGATCTTCCTTAATGATGATCTTAATGACTCGAGAGGAAGAATGCAAAAAGACAGGCCTCCTCAACCACTTCTATCAAAAAGGACCACGCTGGGTGTGGGTGAGGAGGTGAGACAGGTGTATTTCACTCGCTGCAAGGGGATTGCGCCCAAATAAAAATGAAGGTTTTTCTTAACTAGCTTACTGAATCACCACTCGCCTCTCTCCATTTATCAGTACCCTACCTGTAAAATTTCTTTAGCTCACAGCTTTGCAATGCTTTGAGCACGATTTTTGTAATGTGCTAGATCCTTGCCTAAAAGGCACTTAAGGAAGTACCCAAGTTCCAGAAGATGCGTTCACTGATGCAGAGTTAGCTTGACCCTTGTAATGTCTGGCATCAGCATGGGAATAAGCAAGTGAATTTACAAGGCATGCACGCCCTCAAACATGAACAGAAGCTACCCAAGAATAAACAAACTGAGCTGAACTGCATAAGCTCATAAAGCCAAGGAAATATAATTCAATGCAAGTAGGAATTTTACTTCCCTCTTTCTTTTTTTTTTTGCCTAACAGAAACACTTTGAAATAGTTTGTTTCATCCTTCCAGATATTCTGTTAGCCGGATGAATGCATCCGGCTATGCAGTTTTAAATACATTTCCAAGCACTCAACATGAGCTTACGCTTGTCTTTAACAGCCAACCATCCAAACCTGGATGGTACATAAATACTGTTCTCAAAGCTGAGGCCTTCCAAAAAGAAAAGATCAGCTGGGACCTGCTCCTATTTCAGGTTTTTAAGGAGTCATTTTCTACTCATCTCTCCCAATCTATAACTTTTACCTACTTCCACACTGAATCCCCAGAGGAATATGCAAAGGGATATATCCCCCAGAGGGCTATACAAAGAGCAGACTAGAAGTAGATGTCAAACTTAACATGAAGGCACCACACGCATCTGAGGAAAGATGCCTTATGCAATATGTGCGAGGAAGAAATATATAAAAACATCTGAATTACAGAAAGGACTAATATCTGCCTCTGAAGGCTAATAAACACTGACAATCTGTGAATGACCTCTACTCTCTCAGTGCTAATTAATCAATGTTCTTACCTCTCACTCGACATACTCCTTTTGGATTGCCGATTTCCCCATACGTGCTGATTTTCTATCCTGCTCCTTAGCTTCCATGGCTTGTCCCTCCTGCTACAGCTCACAGTTTGTTATTCGAAGACCTCTGCAGTGACGGGTCCTTGGTTAGGTACACAAGCACGGCTATGGTGACATTTTGCTCTCCAGGGAACTGTGCTTCAGTATCTTCACCTATAAAACAGGGACAGAGTTCAGCTCAGAGCGCTCCTTGGTTCTGTTTGTTGGAGTTAATAAGGTACTAATAGAGCCTCTATGAGAGTATACAAGTGCTATGCATTAATATTTTTAGGACTGCACACTTTGGTTTCACATTTTTGTATATATATACATAAATCACCTTTGTCATACAAAACTGGTTTGAAGAACAACTGTTCTTTCCACAAGATCAGTTGTATGGGAAGAACAGGCATTATTCACCAACTATTTTCCTCCTACTGAAAAGCTGGTGAAAGCAGAAACAATCACATGCTTCTTCCCAGCAAAACATGAAGAGAAAGAAGTCAAGAACAGTTCACAGGAACCCACAGTTCAAAATTCATGTGTATAAAATGTTCCTAACAGTAAAAAGCACTTCTTTTTTAAACTGAAGAGAAAGTTCTCTTCTTTGGAGAAGAGCTTCACGGTGTATAATTCAACTTCTGTTTCAAAAATGAAAAGCAAAACAAACAAAATTCTTCACTGTTCACAGTATAGTTGTAGATCCCACAGAAAACAAGTCTTCGCAGTATCCAAGAACCAAACCTGACAAAGTCCTCCATTCTCTATTAGCCAGAGAATGCACGTGGCACCCCACCATTCAAACTTAGCTTCTTATCTGTGCTGGCAAAAAATAAAAAAGCTTGAACATGGTCTCCTGCATGGCACAGCCCTCTACACCTAACTGCATTACCATGACAAAAAAAGAGTCCTTATGATTCCTCCTACACAGGAATACAGGAAGAAAAACTTGTAAATTGGCAGTGACATCATCTGCTAGAAAGTGATTCACACTTCATGAAACAGTAAGGAAAATTAAATTTACTCCCAACCACCCCAAAGCTCTTTCACTGAATCAGTGTGTGGCAGAAATGATAGTAGGAGACGTAAATCCTTTCTCTATTTTAGAAAGACAAGGATTGTGTAATGAGCTAGAGTGCATAGAGCAAAATTACCATATACTGTCACTGAAATATATTTCCCCTGTGGTTTTCCCAAAAAAGGTATGAAACTGGGATAGAAAATAAAACAGGTGATGCTAGAGGCAGAAAGCGGATTAATACGCATCACCAGCGCTACGTGAGCAGCGTACAGAACGCTGGGTGGCGTGACTGACAGTACCACAAGATGAGCTGCCCTATCCTCAGAGCGCAGCCACACCTGAACACGTGGCAGCTTTCCCATCCCCCTGCTTTGCTGACAATGTAGTGGAGAAACGGAGAAAAATTTAACTGGTGAAGGATAAAGGTTCCCCACATCTCTTTGAACCCTGCTAGACCCTGACTAAAAGAGAAATGAAAACTTTGTCTAGTTTTTCTACAGAATTCCTCAGAAGCGACTGCTACTTCTATTAATATTATCGTGGTGCCCACGATGAGCAGATGTTTGCAGACCAACGTGAAGGATCTTGCCTTGCCACAGACTATAGCTGATTGAATCCCATAACTTTCAGGCTGGTATCATTTCCTGTCCATGGGCCAAAGCATTGCAATCGCCAAATAAATTAGGCGTGAGCACCACACAACAGGAGAGAACTTCTCTAAAAAGTCATCATTTATGAAGACAAATCAAGTTGCCTCCACTCATGTAAAGCTACCTTCAGTGAGAGCTACCACATGCTGAAAGGAGTGATGTTTATTGAGCTTTGCAGAGAAAACAAACCTGAAATTCCATTTCTGTGCTGAAGAGAAGGGGGGGGGGAAGCTTAAATAGCTGTAAAATGAAGTAGCCTACAGCCTTCCTCTTAGTTCCCAATGGGATAGTCCAACCTGACATAAGGACCCCATAGGCAGGACAGCATGCGAGAGTAGTTTGGGTGATACCTCAGTAATCCATGTGTGAGCCATACCAAGGCAACCAGGCTCCATGTTTCCAGCAAACTATTAACCTGGACATTAGTCAAAAAGTTTCCAGAACTTTGCGAACAAACCTGGGCACCGATTCAAGCAAACGAGACCTTGAATACAGTTTTGCCTCAAAACCACATGAAGCTTATTGTTTCATGCAATTTTGATGGAAAAACACAGCTGTACTGACAGCTCCTGTCATGATTCAATGTCCTTTTTGGAGCACCTCATTGACAAGCTGGCAACTATCCACAAGCACGGCAAGAAAATAAATGAAATGTACCTTCCTGTTTCCATCCAATTCTGAAAAAGGCACTGAAAAAGGCAGCAAGTGATAAGTCAACTTATGCCTGTACAATTTTCTTTCTTTTCTTACACTTTTTTTAAATCAGCTACCAATTTTAATAACATAAGACATAAAAAAGAAAAACTTCAGGATAACCTTGTATACAATTTTAAGCTCTAAAAGAAAAATGAAATTAAAGCACTATTTAAAATATATTTATGTAAAAGATGCCTAAGAAACATAGAAAATAATCCTCAGGTTCACGTGGTTTTAAGCCAAACCCTGCCCCTCCTTATGCTGGCATTAGAAGAGTCCTGCAGCCTGGGCTGGTCAGCCCTTGCAAAAAGGACTCTCCATTCATACAGCACTTTCCCAGGATATAAGCTTCCATCTCTACAACCAGCTACACTGCATCATGCACTACCCAGCACCTGATTGCTGCACTGTACTTCTGGAGGCCTGACTACATTTATATTCAAGCTAGAATCCCTTTATTTCAATAATAGTTTTGTTATGAGCGAAAGCATACGTTAGTTTACACAGTTTTAGGAGTTACAGTAATGGATATTCTCTGCCATTTCACAACATTTTTTCAATAGTACTAAAAAGTCAACCCAATAAATAATTATGAAACATTCCCATAATACTCATTTTACTATTATAAAACTGCAGAAGTGGAGCCTCCCTGATCAATAATGGATAAAAGGAAAGGCAAACCAATTACCGTCTCTTCTAAAAAATAACTTTCCCCTCCCTATAGCTCTCCCTCCGCTTTGAAAGTAAAACAGAAAGATTAGCTCTGTGTCTTTGGTGGCCCAGCAGAGGAAGAACCACAAGTGGAAATTTATTATTTTTTTTCCTTGGCACGCTCAGGGTGAGGTAAACCCTGAGAGTCTGGGATGAGCAGCAGTGGGGCTGGCTTTTTCTTTACACCTTCTGCACCTCAATATCAAACCAACAGAACACAAAACCTGCCCCAGAGGATGTAGCGCTGCTTAAGTGCTCAGCAAAACAGTTCAAATGGAAGTAACACTTTTCCACAGCCTGGAAAACACAGGGATGGTGTCCTTTGGGCTAACTTCTGTGCTAATATGATTTGCAACAGGGCTCCCGGGGCAGTGCAGTAGAACTACTTAAGCTTAACAGTTAAAACAGAAAGGAAGCCAACAGGAGCACACATTAACAAACACCTTTCCATATCTTACATTAAGCAGAAGCTAAAACCTACAATACTGTTTCTTCACATGAAAATAATTCCTTTTTTTCACAGTGCTGGTTGAATGGCTCCACAAGTCTCTTGCCATTCTCCTGCTTTGGAGGGAATTCTCTTTGTGGTACCTCTCCAGAGCAGCCAAACACAACAGCCACAGGCTCCCAAGTCCCCTTCTCAACTCCCCTGCTCCTGGCCAGCCGGGTCCTCTGCTCAGCTCAGCTCTGCTTCTCAAACAGCTCTTCGCCCCGGATCTGAGTGCAGCTCCTTTGAATTGCTCCTGCTGTGCCCTGCCCCAGCCCGGGGACCGCAGAGGGGTCTGGTCCCACCAGCGCCAGAGGAGGAGTGAAGCGGCAGCTCACTCACGCGCACAGGTCAGAGATAACTGAAATAACTGAAGTTTCCACCTTATTTCATGACTACGTACAATTTAACATTTTGCAGCTGCAGAAAAACAACAGCCCCATCACCACTACACTCATCACATTAATCCCTCACCGTTATTATTTTTCCACAATATTCCTATCACTCTAATGTTTACCACTAATGAGTCACTGTAAATCTTAACCGTAGCTTCCAGCTTACCTTTGTTGGAAATGTCAGGCCCCACAAGGAAATAACAGAGCCGGAGGCAGACCAACCAAAGGGAAAGTTTATCTGGAGATGGAAGAGGATGGCGGGTCACCTTTTCAACAAGGGGTTTATTTCAGGATTCTGGCTCAGCCTAGATTGTCACCAACATAGGTTTTATACTAAGAAAAAGAAAAAGCAGGCTGATCCTTCCAGAGGTAGTTTAATAAACAAGATACTTGATAACCACCATATTGCAAACTAAACAAGGCAGCAACTGTAGTATTCCTGTGTTCTGTAAATCCTATTTCTTGCCACTTAACACTACCTTGCCTTGGTGCTCCTAAGTATTAGACACCTTCCTTCTGAAATGACAGTCAGAAACCAGGTCCTAGCTGGCAACGATTCCCAGAGATAAACCTTGCAACTCAGTGGTTGCTTTTTTTAAGAATACCTCTGGACAACTTGAAAACAAGGTCTGGAAACTCCACTTGGGAAGTGCTAAAGCAGCACAGATTCCTATGTAATACAAATTTGGGGTTGGCTTACAAATGCCTTTTAAAAATACATAATGGAAACAGGCTCAGAATCTACTTCCAACATTATAAAAATGTTGGGTTTTTTTAATTTTAATAGGTAGGTCCTCTTTCTATTTACGTACCATCCTGACGATTCCCAGACTACCTGAAGCAATATATGATATGCTGCATTCTCTTGCCTTCAGAATTAACTGTGTATGTATCCCTATGTCTCACCGAATCCCAGTAGACTATTAGGAAGAGTCATCTGAACAGCTTTCTACTTTGCTGGTTGACCACGGTGATTTTACACGCATTCTTGACACTCCAGAGCAGAACTCCTTGGGCGGGGGGCACCCAAAGCACAGGATCACCAAACATCCAAGGAAAGGACAATTTGCAGACTTCCAACTTTTCAATTATCCACTTGGCAAACAGTTGTGGCTCAATACACAGGCAAAGCTGTTGTGGGTGCACAGAATATGGACGTTGACCCTTCAACAAGTTTGAGAACAGCTTCCTTATCACAATGGGGCTACCTTCATTTTTTACTAAAGGGTGGTTTGGAAACCGACCATAAATGGGCTGTTTTGCTGGAAAAGGAGGTATCAGACCACGTACATTTTATCTCTAAGGAGCAATGTGCAATATTTCACTGAGTCCATTTCAGAACTACAGCCCACTTGAGTGCAGGCAGTTTTAACCACTGCTGCCCCTATACTTGATTAGGAGTACCTCGTTAGGAAGCTAACAACTACAACCACTGGTAATCAAAAAAAAAAACCAACCAACCACTGTTTCGAGGACACTCTTCTTTAAAAGTAGCCATACCAACCAGCCTGGAAGCACTAGGGCGACGCTTACTTTTGTTGATAAAAAAAAAAAAAAAGAGAAAAAAGTACAGAACTCAGGACAACAGATATCAGAGCAAAAAAGGTGTCCTTTTGTAAGGAGGAGGAATATACATAGTTTCTCAGCACACTCCCTGGCAACAGACACCCAGAGCTCCCATCAATAACAACATGTCCCAAAGAAGGAGGAAACATCTTGGCCAATATAACATTTTCCTTTGACAGTGGTAATACATCATGTTATTTGTTACGGTGACTGTTCCTGCAGCACCTACATTGCAGGGAGAAGAAGGAAGACAATTCCCCTCTTTCAAAAATTGCCCAAGTTTGCAAGTCAGGACAAGAGAGTCTGTTCTGAGGCAGACTAATTTAGAGAAGTTGGAAAAGCCCAACATGCAGTTTTGCCAAAAAACCTAAAAAGAGTATTTTGACAATTTTTTTTAAAAGATGAAAAATGTTTCAGTGCTCCGATCTTTCCTATTCAGGTTCTTATTGACGTAAAAAATGAGTGGGCAGACTCAGTATGTTCTTTACCAGTCTATTCTGTTCCCAATCTGTACACAGTTCCTGTCCATCTTGAAGAAAGATGGATCAGACTCCAAAAGCAAAAACTAAACAAAAAATGCTTCAGATTTGTAAACTTTTACTTCCAATCTCAGTACGCTTTAAGATCTATTAACCAATTCCCTTTACTAGCAATAAAAAAAAACCACCTCATCTGCTAAAGATGTACTTCCACCACCCGTGTGTCACTCTTCTATTCTCAGGGCAAAACTTTCCCTGGATCAGGGTGCCAGGCACGCTTACCCTTTTCCCTGGATGCAGACACATCTCTCAAATCCCTTCAGGGATGGTGACTCCACCACCTCCCTGGGCAGGCTGTTCCAGTGCCTGACCAACCTCTCAGCAAAGTCATTCTTCCCAGTATCTCATCTAAACCTCCCCTGCCCCAACTTCAGACCATTCCCTCTGCTCCTGTCATTATTCCCTTGGGAGAAGAGGCCAACCCCCACCTTTCTCCACCCTCCTTTCAGGGAGTTGTAGAGGGCAAGGAGGTCTGCCCTCAACCTCCTCTTCTCCAAACTAAGCACGCCCAGTTCTCGCCGCCTCTCCTCATATGACTCGTTCTCTAGACCCCTCACCAGCTTGGCGGCTCTCCTCTGGACATGCTCCAGCACTTCCTTGATGCTTTCAATGGACACCCAAAAAACCCCACACCAAAAATTCAAACCAAAACAACCCCCCCTACCCACACATACATATATATATTTGTTCTTTGTCCTGTAAAAGGTTTTTCCCTGTCCTATCTACCCCTGCTCCCAGAGTAGCCAGAAAAATATATTTCCTTCACTGATTTGCAAAAGCTATTTTTCCCAATTGGGTTCTTAAGCTGCACATAGCACCCTGTAAAAAATATTTAGCCTGATTTACAAAATCTATTTCTCTCCTTGGGCCTTTAAGCTGCTGTTGCAGAAGTGATAAAGGTGTTCTCATTCAGACTTTTATTGTTTCTGGGCCCCTTGCCACCTGTTTTTATGTTCCTCCTCTTCCACTTTCTCCCCATCTCTTTTGCACAGGCGCCACAGTTGTCCATCAGAGCTGATTTTTCAAGACTTGTTTTCACATAATATCTAATCCATAACCAAGGGGTAGGAGGTAGCAACCCAATTGACGTGCCTTGGCCAGGAAGCAAATTTTATCAGAAAGTAACTTCATAAAAATTAACAAATATCAGTTTATCATTTTTATTATATGCAGCAGAATTTGAAAACAGATTTGCTCACCTTTAATCCTGTGTCTTAATAACTACAACCAAAACACTGTCATCAATCCCTATGTAAATTGAGGGGCTCTGTAAAAACCTGAATGTGCTTGAGCTTGCTTTGAGCCTTTCATGCTTTCTGCTATTTCTTACGTCTTCGCTTGTTTCGTTACATAAACTCATTTCATAAGCAATTATCATACAAATTCTAATGACTCTCATTGTTATGAGCAACAATTACAAAGTTTCCAATAATTTT
This sequence comes from Gallinago jamesoni, assembly GCA_025769975.1. NCBI lineage: Eukaryota > Metazoa > Chordata > Aves > Charadriiformes > Scolopacidae > Gallinago > Gallinago jamesoni. The sequence goes on along the minus strand of JAOQGH010000023.1, from coordinate 8,547,002 downwards.
GTAAACTGCAGCTGAGGTCTCTGTTTAGATGCAAGCTCACAGCGCTAAAGAAACCATGAAACAGCCCCGTCTACAGCAAACTACAATTTCAACAACTACCAAAAGCCTGGAAAAAAAACCAATGACCTGAAATTGTCAAATAAGCCCATTTCCGCTCAAAAGCATAAATTGTTGCAAATGTGAATTAAAGTGCTGTCCTAGAGATTAAATTTCAAGTTCAACCCCATTTACATATATTTAAATATAATTCAATTTAGCTTTATGTACTTGCAATTATTTTCTCCTCTCAAGCCATAATTGCTCTTTGATGGTCTGCTTTTTGAATCACGCCGTTTGTCACTTGTCCCACTGCACCTCCTCTGCTCTGGGCTGGTGAGATGGGAAGGGGGCATTGACACCTGAGCAGAGCATACTCACTCCTCAGGTAAGCTCCCACCCTACAACAAACAGGATTCTAGGTACTGCACTTTGAAGTGATCATCAAAACCATTAAAAAAAATAATAACAAAGCTGTTTGAGATGTATTTATTTTTTTAATAATACATGCTTGGCTTACAGCCCTCTCCTGGTATGTAAAAACTCAAATGCTCAAGATGTTTCATTACTAAATAAAAAAAAAAAAATTCAAATATTAATGCTGCAGAAGGGCTGCCAGTTGTAGAAACAAGGGGCTACAGGAGAGATGGGGAGGGACTCTTGATCAGGGAGTGGAGAGATAGGATGAGGGGTAATGAATTTAAACTGAAAGAGGGGAGATTTAGATAAGATTTTAGGAAGAAATTCTTTGCTGTGAGGGTGGTGAGACACTGGAAGAGGTTGCCCAGAGAAGCTGTGGCTGCCC
>JAOQGH010000023.1:8496102-8529159 GCA_025769975.1 Gallinago jamesoni | reverse complement strand
CGGCAGCAAATACAGAAGCATCACCTTCTCTGCAGCAAGTCCTTGAGTGCAACTGTCCCCACGCACCTCATTCAGACACACAAGAACACGCAAAAGGAAGATGGCAAGTGACACTGCCCTTTCCGCTAGCACCAGAGAACATGACCAGACCCCTCACAGGGACAGGGCAGCCATGGCATCTCTTTCAATGCCCAAAAAAGCATTGCCCCTTCATGTTTCCCTGCCATAGTGCATTTCTGCCTGGTTGTAACAGGAGACATCACTTCACATTTCTCATTCAATAGCTGGTTTGCCAGGAAGTCAACAAGCACCGCGGCCAAATTACCAACAGAAAATGACGACTGCTGGACAGTGGGCATCCTGCATTAAAGACAAACACCCCTCTTCAAATTGCATCTCCATACTTTCAAAACTTCATAAAATGCATCTCCATCTGTTTCCTCTGGCTTTATTGCCAGTTGGTTGGTGATAAGCAGATCTAGTGCGTGACTTCTTCTTTCCAATACAATGGGAGGATAGTTATTCTCAGTAATCACCATATTACAGTGTAACCGAGCTGTAAAAAAACCACCTGTTTCTCTTGCAAGACAGAACTGAATAATCCCCAGTTACGGCCAGTGTGTTTTCACTGGGAAACGCCGCACATCGCTCTGCTCTCCAGCCTGGGCTGACAACTGGTGTCTGGCACCTCAATAACCTCCAGCAGCCCTTTTTGGGGAGGAACAGACAGATGGGGAAAGTGCCCAGCAACATTTCTAGGAGCTTCTCGGAGGGAGGAGGAACAAAGTGGCTCTCTGTGGGGAGAAACTGTCTCGAGAAAAACAATTATGGGAGTGGGAAAGTCTCTTAGATCTGACAAAGAAAATGAACACATCAGTTTGGGAATGATTACCTTTAGGGAAGGACTAGAGCAAGTTAGAGTAAAAGCTGGGTGAGGGCTGGATCCATTCACGCTTTCAAGGTTTGTTTCTCATATGCTCTGTGAATAGTTTGGTCCAAAGAACCACTGAAACGTGTTTCTGTCTTAAAACATCCCAGAAACACTAAACAAAGCAGCATTAGGTGCTGCAGTAACTAGCATATCTCTTTCTCGCACACACAACTCACAATAAGGGATTTCATACAGCATATTTTAAAAATATATTTGTCATCTGTGACCTATTAAGCCCTCTATCTGCAGCAAGCTAATGAGAGTTTTTGAAAATTATGCCAGTTACCACCTACACGCAGAACTACAGACAGAACGGATTATACCCTAAGGTGCATTCACATATATAGCACATGCTGTTTGGATTAGACAGCCCGACAGGAAGAGTTTACTGAGAAATCATGGTACCATGCCCAGATTATATCATTTTATAAGAAATAATCAGTGAGGGGGTTAGCCTTTTCCCACAAATGTAAAAGGAAAATCTTTCATTAATTTTTTTTTTCTTTTTCTTTTTTTCCAAAAAAAAAGTAGGATTGGTCCCTGAAAGATTATAGTACGCAGGAAAAGAAAATCACCTTGTTTACACAATGAAATGACAGGCATAAGCAGCCATTAAACATCCAAAATAGACCTAAGTATGGGGGAATTTACACAAGGGAAAGTGAAGGAGGGGGGAAACAGAGCAGGCAAGCCCCAAAAACCCTGCCACACAGCTAACGAGGTTGGGGGAAATAGCATTTTGTTTGCCACGTGCATGGATAGAAGGGGAAGAAAAGCTCTGCAGAAAACTCCTGTGCTCTAAGGAGGGCTTGCTCCTCCACAGCAACAGGTACCGCACAGTAAGTTCATGCAAACATGTCAGCAAAAGCCTGGGTCCAGTGAGCTAGAGGCCAAAACTGCTGCAGGGGAAGGTGAACACTTTGAGCAGCCATCCCTTTGGAGTGGGCATGGACCTCTGCAGGAAGGCTGCTCTGAGACCTGCCCTGGGGATACCAGCAGAGACCATGCTCAGCTCTCTCCTGTGGGACCGCACATCCTCCTGCAAATACGCTGCAAACACAAGGCAGAGGGATGGCAACAGCCTCTTCTCAGAGACCACAGCAGCCCAGATATTGAGCAATCTTTAACCCCACTTTTATCCTTAAACAGATGTTGCCTCTCTATCAGAATTGCCTCGTGGGTAGGCTAGAAGAGCAGGAAGACAGGCGGAACACATGAAATTATTCCCGTTTTTCCTTAAATTCCTGTGCATCGTTACATTCTGATAATTGCTGCAGAGCTGGCAAAGCTGTAACCCAGTGCAGGAATCTAGCCATCAGGATAAAATAAGTATTTGAGTCAAACTGCTGGTGGCAGAAGAGTGCCTTTCCCTCCTGGTAGAAAATAACTACATCTGAGGTGGTTTCAGGTGTACTTATGATAGATGTAGGTTGCATCTGTTCTATGTGCTAGGCTCAGTTATCAGTATTTCAGGCCCTCTCTGTTGAGTATCAGGTACTAACTTTATCCTAAAGTTATTTAAAAAAAATCTACTGTTCCATTATGAACGATATTATCTTTTAATTATGCATCCAATCAGTCCCTGGGCCTGGCACCCTTTCAGTTCTATTAGCAAAAAACCCCACAAAAATAAAAATATCATCTTGTGAGCAGAGAGACCCTTCACTGGTCCTCAACTGGTAGCTTCGAAACCAGACGTAACATTTCCACTTCACTTGTTCTTCTTGATTTAGACTGACCCAAGTGCTTTTAATCTCTCTGTGGGGCGTGATCCTGGGAAATGTTTTATGACCGTATAAGGATGACAGAGAAGTTGGTCTTCTCTGCTTTACAGCTTGGGGAAGGGCAGCAAGAAATCTTTACTCCTCCAGCACACGGTATATAAAAAAGCATGGGAAGATTTGCAGCCCACTCCATGCTGCTTGGTGTTTTCTGTCTCTCTGCTGCTTTGGAAGGATGGATAGGTAAGCAGCATGCTCTGAAATAGCAGACAGGCTCTGGAACAGTCTGACTTCTCTTGTCTGCTTGGTCTATTGCCTCTGGAGGAACTAGAGGATTGCAGGCCAGCCTGGCGTCTGCTGATGTCTCCCAAGAGATGAATGTTGTTGAGGAAATAGCACAGATCTTCAATAAATTTATTACTCAGTTCATCAGCTTCTACTATTCATCTGGATACTGTAATAAAATTACTTATGTGTTACCTGATTCCTAGATAGTTCATTCTTTGCCCTAGCTGCAATACTATTGCCTACATTATAAGAAAAATACTATGGAAATCTCAGAAAACACAGTTATGCCCTTTTGCGATTAAAAATGCCATCAAGCCATGCAGGCATTTGTGTGGTATCAGGATATACAGAATTTACAGTCTGACAGACTCACCGTACGGTCTTGCAATGAAGCTTCACCATTTAGGGCACAAATACAGCCTCTAACATCCAGGAATCACAGGGATCCTAGTACAGACTAGGTCATTTTACCATGAGAACAGTGGGAACAAAGAGCCTACACAGAGAGGATATATTTGCTGCAAACATGAAAGTTACATAGAAAAGTTCTACGGATTTCAGTAGATATTTTCATGTTTCTTACACTTTCATATTATTTTTTTTTAAACAAGTTCCAATGAGTCCAGAAAACAGTAAGTAAGTAAATGATGGAGTGGCACACTTCTGCCACATCTCACTCCCAAGACACAACCTTTATGAAAATACTCTATTGGAAATCTAGAGGTTTTCAAAAGGAATGAAAAGAGGAGATCACAATGAAGAACTTGTAAAAAGTACAGAAAATACCGGTGGATCCTCACTAGGAGTAAAACAGGTAACTTTGTTAGCATAATTAGGGTCCCTGTGTTCTGGTCTGAATGATGGGAGCTTCCTACTTTTAGTATATTATTATTAATAACATTTACATAGAAATTACTGAAAGAACACATGCAGAGGCAAGAATCCCAACTTTTAAATAAATTTACATCCAAGATTTTTATCATGGCATCAGTAGATGCAACACATTTGGATCTTACCCTTTTTCAAGAACTCACTTCTGATCAGGATTTGAGTATAGTGTAAGCTGTCGACTAAACACATCACAAAAGAACAATTTGGTTAATTTGACCATGAACACGTATCAGCTGAAATGGGTCTATATTAAATTACATGCACAACATCAGTTTTCTTTTAACCTCTGTCCCCAGCGGGCGTAGCGCCTCGTAACGTTTAAAAGCAAAAAAAGCTTTTAAGAAACAGTAGTACTCAAAAGCGTACAAATGTCTTTACTATTTGAGTTATCTGAGTTTTTATGTATTATTCCTGATCCCCAAAAGAAGCAGAAAGTGCAAAAGACGGTTAAATAATTTATAAAATAACAATAAAAAATTTAAGTTTATAAAAGGTATAAACTTGTAGAAGCATAAAATCAGGGCCAGTGTATAAAATTATATTACCAGCAGATTACATTTTTTAGCCAATGATGATCATCAAGCCCAGGAGAAGAAATTGTCCATGTACAGACAGCATTGTGTTCAACAGTCAACACGGTACAGCCCACAAAGGCTTTTTATTTAAGACCACTAAGAAGAACTTTGGTAGATTACATCTTGCTTTTAATTTGCACTAAGTTTCGGTTGAGAAGCCGTTATAGCCATAAGGGGTAGTAGAACAGCCTAATATTACTAGTCAAAATAAAAACTAAACCAATTTTAATAGCTGAGCTCTAGTACGACATTCAAATACATTGGTACGTATCAACGAAAAGCTTAACACTGCAGAAAACACATAGATTAAGGTGTATTATTCTCTTCCCTGACTTTTTCTAAGGTAAATATATACCAAAAATCATTGAACGCTTAAGTTGTTCTGATTTGATGTTTGAAATATCCTGGTCTGTACATCTCCAATATCTTAGTGTAGTGGGAAAGAAACTCACTAGACAATTTAGAAACCTGATGCAATGGTTACAGCACTGGAAGCTGAGTCAACTCTTATTTTGATCCATGATAAAGTAGTCACCATCTTCACTACAAAGTAGAGGTTAGCAAAACTATTTCACAGAAAGAAAAATCCCCCAAAATCCAAAGGTACGGGGAAAAAAAAGGAAGTATGGCTTTGGAGAAACCAAACTGAACTTGTATTTGTTTAAAAGCCATGAAATAGTTTGGGAAATGGGAAGGAGACTTCAGAAAAGTTTCACGATTTTCATTTTATGAAGCCACAATGTTTTATAGCTCTATTTGAAAGGAACATTTCAACCTATTATTCCAAAACAGTCTCGGTTTGAAGTCTGCTTAAAAGTTTTAAAATACATAAAGCTGGACTTAAATAAAGATTCACTTTGAATGTATTTAAATATCACTCCACAACAAAAATACTATTTTCTAATCCACTCAGATTATTTGAAATTGTTTTAGTTTACAGCTGAGCTATAATGTTTATGTTCTTTGGGTTTTCAGATGATTTTGGGTGATATTTTAAGAACACTATTTTTTGCCTTCTGGATTTATTCCTTTCCTTCAAAAATAAATTCTGAAGTGATGAAATTACTTTGTTTCCTCTTAAATAATGCATTATAGAAATGCAAAAGCATGGACAAAAGGAACACTGAAAAAAGGTATCAATGCTGACTAGTACCAGAACACTAAACAAATTATCATAAATTCTAGTTTTAAATTATTTCTCTTAAGATATATTGCTTTTGTTTTGTTTTGGGTTTGGGCTTTTTTTTGTCTTGATCCGTTAATAGCATAGCCTGGCCTAATATATCCACCCACAAAACCTTCTGCAGCAGGAAACCTTTTATTGTTTCCTTTATCCTTTTTCCTCCCTGCAAACAGAGTTCACATGGTGCAAAAACTTATTGAGGCAAATCTAAGTTTGCTGGCAATACCAAAAAGCTGTGTTAAGTAAAGGGTTTAAAAGTTCAGCTGAAGAACATTATATTTGTGTGCATGTAAGAGTTATCTTTGACTCTACCATCTATTTTTCTGTTTTGAAAAACGTGGATAAGGTTACTGACCATTCCCATAAAAATACATTTGGGTAGGTAGTAGCTTTGGAGCATCAACATTGGGTCCTTCCCCTCAAGCCCTTCTTGTTTTTTAAACCTCAGGCCGACTGACTGTTGGCTCGCTCAGGCACACATCTGTATAGGCTGTAACAGATGCCTTCCAAATATTTGTTGCAAGCTACAGAAAAAGAATTGTTCATTTTATCAGAAGAGAGGGAGATATCTCATTCTTTAACTGTTAAGCTTTTGCTCCCTAATAGGTCAAAACACAAAGACTGACACCCCCTACCCTTGCCCAAATGCAAGTAAGTAAACAAGAACGTCCGTTTCTTTCTTCCAAATTTTCTGCAAACTGACACATAGAATTATATGATCTTTGTTTGTAAACATCTGTCACTTTCCTTCATTATATTTTCCTTTTTTTAAATTTTATTTAGAATCTGCATAAAAAGTACCTGTTTCACCCAAGGCTTTAGAGCTTTTACACACAAAGCATCTAAGCCAATGCATCTTTGTCAACACACAAAAATTCCCCAGGGTATATGAGCTAATGACTCAAACAGCTCTGCTTCCTCAACAAATATCAATTCCTGTAGTGCCTTTCCCTATTCTGTAGCTCACAAAAGGTCTTGCATCGTGCTCTGCTCTGAAAGCTAAAAATTATAGAAAAAAAATAGTTCAAAGCATAAAGATATTGTTTGAAGTACATGACAGACAACTCCATGAGAGATTTTATACCCCACGTTATTCTTCTACCACTGGAAATCCAGGCTCAGCATCTCAATTGACCATAAAGACATAGAAAGAGAAAACAAGTGCCATAAGTTTTAATTGAACACCCGTCATTTTACACTACACCTGAGCATCAGGAAGTCATCAAAGAACCAAGCAGAATATTGGATCCATACTCCACGCGAGACACATATCTAATAATTATATCTACCCCTTTTAGAAAGCAGGAGGCACTTGCCTTAGGAAGAAAATACAAAGAATCAGCGTGAGAGGGGAGGGAAAAACTTTTAAGCTATCCTCATGAATCTCAGCTACAAGAAAAACTAGTTTGGACTTGGGAAAACCTTCTCTAAAGAAACCAAACTGTTACCTGTAATGCAGAAGTGCTCTCCAGTCCCCGAAGACCTTGAAATGTTTATCTTCACAATAGGCTGCCCCGTGCATCTTTGAAAACATTAAGTGTTTATTCAAGGCATGAAAAGAAAGGAAAAGATGAATTATATCAGAGCACGAGGCTTGAGAAAGGTTAGAGGAATATGACACAGAGGGTTAGACAAGCAGGGAGAGAAGATGTTATCAACGTGAAATGAGGTTGGAAGTCACAGAATAAGCAATTTTTTTCAGATCACAAGTTTGGGAAATATTATCTAGGAATAGCTGAGCTCTGTGGGTACACATACATTTTTACTCCAACATAAATGCGGAAGATGCTGTGGGTAGCCTGATGATGCAAAGGACATTCCAGAAAACCTGAACCACTGGGGAGACTTCTCCCCAAGTTGACGACCAACCCGTATAAAAAAATTACTGAATTTTTTACCACATTTAGACAAAAATATAAGCTGAAGATAGCCTAATGCTGACATTACACAGAGCAATGAAGTGAGGCTTGTTACAAACTCCAGACAACGAGAGGGATGTAGCAGCTACCCTACAGAAGAGCCAAGACTACCCTTCCCAGGCAGGCAGAAGCCCCTGCTCTGCTTGGTCAAATTGGGTAACTTCAGAACGTTGGCCTTTGCCTCAAAGGCAGAGGTAAAAACTTCAAGCAACAGCTAGGGCTTTATGCGGTACGTGATAGGAACTCCCATAGTTTCAAAGTGGGAGCTTCCCACTGAGGCTTTGAACGAGAAAGGGGTGCTTTGAATTCGAGTCACTGCAGTGATTCAGACAAACTACTCGAGCAAAGGGCTGCAAAGCCTCTCCTCAGTTTATGGTGACCAACGCACTGAAACATTTCTTACACCTGGTATTACAACTGGTAACTTTTCTTCCGATAAAAACATTTATTTCCTAGCATTTGTACTTTTACAATTTATGCTTGCAAAAAATTACTGATGGGTTTTTTTTTTCCCCTTATCTGATAACGCTGATCAAAGCTCTTTCCCTCTGTGACCCTCAGAGACTTTTAGTCCCTACAGTCAGCTCTGTTTTCTACCATGCTTTTTCCTTTAATCATACCTGGAGTCACTCAAGATGGTGCAGTGTTTACAATAATGTGCTGAAGCTTTTCAAGTCCATCTGATGAAACATTATTAATAATTCATAATAATATAATAAATCATTTACGTTTCTGCAGAAGGATTTATCACACTGCCTCGCCTGAATCTCTTCTCTTTCGAGGTCCTATTTGTCATACACAAATACCACTGGCAGAACTCAATTGGAAAACATGTTTCTGCCAGTCAGACCTTAGGATGTGCGAGTGCTCCCTGATGACAAGATCGTTTTTGTAGGGCAAAATCTGCACGACTGCAAAACTTTGTGAATATTTTCTGAAGTTAAAAACCCTAACAAAGATTGAAAGCTCAGTAACACAAATATATGGGAATAAAATGGTCTTCTAACTATGGATGGGGGAATATACGGAAGACATAAACTGAGCATCAGTAGCAGTTTGAAATTTATGCCCTTGCAAAAAAAAAAGTAGTTAGGTATAAATAAGATTTCATGACTGCCTACCAGGATTGGCCCCATTTTTTTATAACAAGTTAAACAGATGGAGAAGTGGTTTATTGCTGAAGAAGTTTCCAACCATTATTAGAAGGAAAGAATCTAGACCACCTCTTCAAAACCAGAATATTCATTGTATTACACCCCTGTTTGTGAGACACAAAGGCTGGTCTACAGAAGCCCCAAGCAACTATAGGTCTCACCGCCTTCACATGGGGTTGCGGCTCTTCGCTTCTGACAGCAAGGCCCTTGAGGATTTTGGTTTAGGTTTTGTTAAACAAGGACCATAGAAAATGGAGTTCATGGTCAAGCAATGACTTTTTTCTTTCCACCCTCTTAATATCTTTTAACCGGTCCCCAGCACTGCCATAATGGTGACTGCTTTGACCTTGACCCACGCTTTAATCTTGTGAGCACAAAAGAGATTCCCATTAAGTCAAGAGCAGCTGTTTAACTGGCAGCAATGTTTGAGCCAATTACTGCACTGTGCAAGGGGACAGACAACTCCCATGGCTGTTCAACTGAAATAGAAAAACTGAAATTCTCTCACAGCCAGTCCTCCTTGGCTGAATGGGATTCAGCAAAATAAGACCTTAGTTCAAATCACTGTTTCCTTTAAGCTGTTAGCCAGAACTCGGTTGTCATTATTACTATTCTGCAGGACCATGCTTTCTTTAAATGAATGCTTGTTACTTCACCTCCACTTTTGTAAGCTCATATTCTTCAATCTCAGTTTGTCACTGAGGCCTATCTTTCCTCCTGTGAGAAAAATCAATAGCTGTCTGCATTTTGCCAGGACACAGTTCCTATTTCCCCCCAATAAACTCATAGCAAATTGGGTATTCCTGCCTTCCCTACAGAAGTGACTGCAAAGTATGCAGCGAAAGACCACTGGAAAGTCCACTCAGTAGTTGAAGGTTGAAGGTCTTTCTTGGTGATGGTCGGGACTAACATCCGAAGGATTTTCTCCTCACTTTGTTCTCATACTAGGTAACCCTGTGTAACTCTTTAGTGCCACATCTTTCCTCTCTGAGGCTCCTTTTATTTAGCAGCATCCTCACAGGAACTTAACCAGCTCCATAAAACGAGTTGAGCACTGGAAGACAGCTCTGGCAGGTAGGAGGAATGAAGGACTGAAAATTTCAACAAATCTCCAGGAGCTGCAATAACACAATGCTCAGCACATTGTCATCTTGCCTGTCATTCTTAGGTCAGTAATAGAAATCAATTTCTATATGAAACCATCAGAACCTGGAGAGCTGGAATATTGCTGCAGGTGTCGGATGTCCTTTTTTCTGAAAGCCCTCTCATGCCAATTTTTAACAATCAGGGGAGCTCTCAGTTCTGCACATAAGGTATGACTCCTTTTTGTGCACAATATGAGAATTCAATTACTGTGGGACCTATTCAAAGAACAGAACTTGAAAGCTTTGGCATAAATTCAAGTGGTGTTCAAGATGGATAATACACTTCAGTCACTAACATCTGCATATCCAAAATACTTCACTATCCAACAGAGCAATCAAGCCCTTCTGCACGAACTCAGCAGGGCTGCTCTCCAGTCTGCTGGCTAAAAGGTCAGATGTTAAACTGACTTCACAATATTACAGGAAAGCTTAAAAACTAGTACCAGAAAATAAGCCTTATGCAGACTATAACAAGGCTTTGAGCAGTACATCATTTGAAAAGAATTAGTGACAACAGCATTAGGCAAATAAAATACAGTAAACACTTTTCCTAGCTCTTACATTGCTGATGAGTAAAACTATACTGACTCCCATTATTTCAGTTTATAGAATATGCAAGAGTATGTCTGCACTTTATCTGGTACCTTAGCTTGAAATGGAAAGTGCTGATCGTGAAGTATTTTTACTGCATATTTATTTCAATGAACTGAGAAATATGAGAAAACTACCATTTTTGGCTGATGCACAATCTTATTTCCCTCATTTCTAATATAAAAATGAAAAAGCTGAACCACTTAAACACCTCAAGAATATCTACTGAAATCCCAGAAGTACTTTGGCCATTCTGCACTGCTGTGGAGTTCAGCATGGAACTGCCTTTTGATTTTAAGCCAATTAACCCAACCACACATGAAGAATGAAGCCGTAGCAAGATAACGTGGTCCATTTTAAAGAGCTATAAAAACATAACACCATCCCTGAAACAGATTTACCTACATCCTTGTGAACACAACAGTATTGTCAGTCTGACCTCAGTGCCGAGGAAGGTTAGGGAGCAGATCATCCTGAGAACCATCACACATCACGTAGAGGACAACCAGGTGATCAGAGTCAGTGAGCATGGCTTCATGAAAGGCAGGTCCTGCTTGACTAATCTGATCTCCTTCTATGACAAAGTGACCCACTTAGCAGATGAGGGAAAGGCGGTGGATGTTGTCTACCTAGACTTTAGTAAAGCCTTTGACAGTTTCCCACAGCGTTCTGCTGGAGAAATTGGCTCCTCATGGCTTGGATGGGTGTACTCTTCATGGGGTAAAAAACTGGATGAAGAACTGGGTCCAGAGAGGAAATATACCCAGTTTGATCAGAGGTATGGATTCAGATATAAGATACCATGTTAACGCTGAAATAGGTAAATTTTAATACCTTTTTTCCCCAGTAACAGGATTCTTTTGAAGTAGAAAGGGTAACTAAAGCAACAGACTTTCATACCAAAGGTCCTTAATATCCGTTAGCAACACCCTGTTTCTGTTACACTTCCAAAGGAATTAATGGATGTTTTCAATGTCCTAGAACTCTAAGCATAACCATCCTTTAAGAGTTTGCTTTTGAACAAGTAAGAAGTACCGTGAACACAGTTCTGCTGTGCTTTTTTCCTAAATATACAAAGCAATAGAAAGTAAATTAATTTGAAGGAAAACTCAATCATCGCTATATGCTCTTTCCCCATATTTTGTTTAGTTACAAATAATTATTCTGTAATCAGTGAAAACAGAGAGGTTAAATAGAACAACATTTGTTTTGCAGTATAGCCTCGTTCATGCTTGGGAAGCTCACAAATGGTTTAGACAGGGGAAAAAAAAGCTACTGGTCTAGTATTAGAATTGTATTTACTCAAACGTATTCACGGGCTATTTATTATGTTCTCACGTGTCCTTTCTGTAGAAATGTGTTATGCTGGACAACAGAGCAATCTCATGGATCCAATTCAGTTTTGGACTTCCGAGGTATTCCTCATCAGAACTGCTCTGCAGATGGCTGGGATTAAGCACCCCCACTATTCACCTCTCCCAAGGGTCAGGCACCCCCAAAATTACCCACTTTCCTCCTGAAGGACCAGTCAAACCACAAAACAAATACTGAAAGCCTACTTCATGACAAGCTTCTGTTAGCCATCACAACTGCTGCAAACATACAGTCATCAACTGCAAGATCTTTAGTCTTTTCTGCATGTCAAGATGCAGTTGCATCATGTTTGCACTGTTGCTGCTATTAATTTTACTTTACCTCAGCTGCTCCTCTTTCCACTAGAGTTAATGCTACGAAAAATAACATTAATAGAAATATATATGTGAGTCTGTTAGAGTTGTATCATATATTCATCCAGCTATTTGTCCAGCTTATTGTTCCACTGAATACCTATAGAAAGCATTAATAGATATATTTTTCAGTTTAACTCAATGGAATGCATCGAATAACTCAATCATTGAAAGCTGTTCAAATAATGATTTCTCCTTATTCTGATTTGTCAAAGTGAGGGTTAGCAGACAGTGTAATAGGCAACAACAGTTGTTACTATTTACAGGACTGTAAACTCAAATGGACTGCACTGAATGATTCTTTTTGTTGTATATTGCTACTGATATTTGCTGATGTGAAAATCCATTAGTAGAATTCCACTGGTGGGAAGCAAACCAGTAGTAGTCCTACTCATCTAGCACACTGTATAACTAGACATACCAGCAAAACCCAGTACAAAATATTGATGGACTTAAGTCATTTTGTTACTGGAATGCTTGTTTATCAGCAAACCAGTGGAAGGTAGCTGTGTACAAAGGCACATATTTATTTGCAAACTTCAAGGAGCAGTGAAATGTAATAGCGACCTCAGCTGCACTGACGCTCTCCAGTAGCAAAATTTCTTAAAATGAGATTTCAAAACCTAGAGTGGTTTTGTTTTGCATGTGTCATTGCTTCAAGATGAAAAGAGTTATGGCTTCTGCGGGTTTCAAGCTGTATTTACCTACAAAGTTAAGAACAAAATTCGCTAATTGCATGCAAAAAAGAAGGCAGTGAATTAAGCTTTGTTGTTGAAATCTTTGATCTAAAACATTCTGTATTGTCAAAAGGAAGAGGACTTAGCAGGAAAAAAATATAAATAATGCATAGTAACTTCAGAAAAGTAAGAATAGATATCATCTCAATATATACCTCTGATATAATCAATCTCCTATACACGTATCAGAAACAATGCCATCATAATGCGAATTTCCTTGCTTCCCATCTCAGATACGGCAGCAGAACTTCAAAAGGTCGGCCTAGGATACTGCCTTTATTCTTAACGTAAAACTCTCTACCAATATTTAGCTTAATTAGAGCCAAGAAATTAATACCATCCAGTCTTTTTTCTAGTAGGATTTCTAGTACTTCTCTTTTCAGCTTGGAATTTTTGAAAAAAGTATCCCTTAATTAGTAAATGAAGCTACAACTTAGGCCAATACTTAATTTTTCAGTTTGCTAGCTTAGCAAATCAAGTCACATCTTCTGGCCAACTGAAAATGGGAATTTCAGTCCCTCCCTGGTATTTCTGCCTCTCTCCTTCCCCTCAACCATTTTGAGCTAAATGAAAGAATTTACATTGCTTTGCTTTGTCATTTCTATGAGGTCAAAATAAATTTTTCCTCAAATTCCAGTAATGAAAAAACCCCTTCGTTTTTTAACATGAAATTTTTCATTTCCCTGGATTTTTTTTGATCTTTCTGTTTCCTTTCCCTCTTTCCTTTTTGACAGCTTTTATGTGTCTGTGACAGAAATGGCCACTAAACTCAGCATAATTTGCAGACAGTTCCACATAATCTAAAAGCTATAAATAATTTACTAGGGAAAAAGGCTTTATGAAGCTTTCACAGCCTTTTAATTACAACTGGGCAAAACAGAGCAGAGGTGAGAAAATTGAAACATGATTATTTTATAAACAAAACAACAACAACCGTGTTAAATTTCTAATGAAGAGATTTCAGTCACTTTTCAATTCATTTGGGTTCTCTTGTCTTGGAAATGGATGTCACCCCAAATGCAGTAAATGTTTTTCCAGCAAAATGACATTTATGCTAGCACACACAATTTGCTTAGTAATAGTAGGTTCTGTATATTACTTAACGATCCCTCAGCAGCTGAAGGACTGCCAGCGGACTGTTTACAGTTCACTAAAAGTTAAAAGTTATTCCTTGGAGTTCATATCATTAAAGGATGTGATTAAAGTATAGATTTGGAGCAGAAGACACTTTGGACAGTGAGAGTAGACCATATGTTACCAATTTGGACATTTACAGGATATAAGATTTGGGATGACATGATCAGGGTACAAGATCTGGGATGTCATCAGTAAGGGCTCTTCCTGACCTGCTGTAGAGATACTGGATGAAGTATTTGCTAGAAGTATTTTTACTCTCTCCTGGTTGAAAAAATGCCACTAGCCTTTCAGCAGGGCACTGGAGTGTAAGAGGACATTTGGGCAGCATGGCATGCTATGATCAAGGGAAATGTCCCATTAAGCAATTATATTAATTATAAATCGCCTCTAAGAGGCATACGCTTGCACAGCAGATGATGTTCTTCCCAGAAAAGATGGTACAGCCAGAAGAAAAGGCTGTTCCTTCCAAAACCTCGACTGGATAGGCTTATCAAATTCAGTGTTCTCTCTTCATGAGAATAGTTCTATCCAGGAATTAAATTTGAATTGAATAAACTACTTTTATTTGGCAGCTGTCAATTAACACGGTAATGGCTTGCATTGAAGAACATCCATACATGTATGCTACCAGTTTTAAGGCAGGTTTTATTGCAACAAAAGAAAACTCAGATTAACTGTTGATATTTTGAAGCATTATTGACACAGTGTCGTGATGCTTTTGTTTGACTCAATAACAGATGGCTCCGTATATTAACTTGGAGCAATATATGCTGTCTACATCTGAATTCCCAGCGTGCAGGCTTATTTTGCAGTTGTGACAAAGACCTGGGGTGTCTTTTCCAAAGGTGCCAAACTAATTTGGGAATTATGGAGTTCAAAAGAAAGCTGGTCAAATGAGCTCTCAGACTGACCTGAGGGGCCTCTTCAAACCCGCTTTACCTAAGGGTGCTGGCATCCCCAGGCCCAGCTGGCTGCTCAGTGGAGGTGTTTGGGTCTGCGAATTAGGCCCTGGATATAATTCAATACCTTGCTATTCGCAACTGATGGATGAGCTTGGTTTTCTAGCTGAAAAGCTGACAGAGTGACATTCATAAAAATAAACAAGCATTTGTTACTTAGAGAACACGTCCTGGAATATATTTCTGAGTGTCGTCAGAGAGACAAGGAGGCTGATAATGAGGATGATTTGTTTGCCATTAATCATTGTAAACACCAGAAAAGATAAAAGTTTAAAAATAAATAAAAAAGCTGATCATCTGAGACTGTTTTCTGTATTTTGCCCTCTGCTTTAGCAAGTTGTTTTAGTTTCAATAATTCATTTAGTTATGGGTGATAGCACCAGAAAGCGTGTGTAAAAATCCTGATCACTTCTAAAAAGAGCCCATCTTGATACTTTGAGACTTTTCAACAAGGAAAGAGAAAAAGATGTATTTCATGGGAAATATATTCTGGCAACAAACTTGACCTTCCCCCATTCACGTCTGAATAAAAGCAGAACTGGACACTGGATACTTAGACTCTCCCACACCTCAAGCAGACCTGGACGAAAATAGTCTCTTGTTCCTGGCACAACAGTAGCACAAGTAGGAAAAGGTTTTTAGAGGTGCTGAAATTTCAGTTCCCAGCTTTTAAGTGGTATTGGGAAGCCCCTTGGGTCCCCTGGTGCTGCTGCAGGCTGTAGGCAAGCAGGTGGACATGAAGGATAGGGAATCTTAAATTCTGCCTCTATTTCCAAGCCACTGGGCAATGAAGTTGAGTGGGCAAAGGACCAGCTTATCTTATGACAAAAAGTAAGCAGAAAATAAAAATGTAAGCAGATGTAAAGTCAACAGCAAACCGACACTGGCAGTTTAACTTAGCTTAGGAATATCTATACTATGGCACTGGAAGAGGCTGCCCAGAGAGGTGGTGGAGCCCCCGTCTCTGGAGACACTGAAAAACCCACCTGGACATGTTCCTGTGCAACCTGCTCTAAGTGGACCTGCTCTGGCAGGGGATTTGACTCTATGATCTCCAGAGGTCCCTTCCCTATCATTCTGCAATTCTGTGTAATGTCAATCATAAAGACACACAAAACAGTGCAGTCTCCATGCCCATTTTCCCAATCCGACAACTACTATGGAATCCAGCAGAGGGTCTTTTCTTTCTGCAGGCAGATTTCTTCTAGCGCCACACAAATTTCGTCTGCTGCTTTGTCATCCTCTGTGACATGACTCAAAAACTCAGCAAGCACTATATCACAATTCTACACAGAAGAAACTATTCTTTTGTATCTGCAAGTCGTCTTTGAAAAATGGTCAGCTCTCCTGTCTCTCACAGCTCAGAAAACAGCTGATTTGGCACATCAGTTCTTGCAAGCAATAGCAAAAAGGACCCTGCCACCACCAGGGGGATGCTGTGGAGCTCTTAACTATGTCTACATCAATGCCGTCAGAGTCCGTAAATAACTACATATGGGTCATATTATTCTTCAAAGATTGTTTTTTTTTTTCTGTAAATTTGACTGCTATAGACAAGATAAACCTTGGAGCTCTCACTTTTTAATTTCATTACTGTAAACGGTATGTCAGAATCATGTTTCCACAAGCAGTGCTGTCAAAAAAATATATGATCAGCTACCACAAGAATAATATTTTTGTACAACATTTTAACCACAGATTGGTGAACTGAACTACCTAAATGAGGGATGCAAGTACAACCAGTAACTAAAGGTACCCGCTGTAGCGGAGTAGCTCACCACCAGTTAAAATGCCACCAAACATGGATTCCATACTCTTATAAAAGAAAAATGTGCTCCTCCTAAATATAATTTAATGCTACGTCATTTTTTTAGGGAAGCATAAAATAAAAACTCAGTCATCTTCAGCTAGGAATATGGTTGAGGGGATACCAGAGTGCTGTTCAAAACGTGATGCAAGTTCAGAGTGAAATATCACCAAGCAGTTCCTGCTGGTTTTCTGGTGATGCTGATGAGAGTTGATATAAGAGGATGGATTGTGAATTATTCAAAAGAACTGAAACTTGTAAAGAATACCGCATAGATGATTAAAATAAAACCCAGAAAGCTATGGTTCCAAACACATGGAAAAACTGAACTGTTGGTTCAACCTACGTGTGAGAATACTCAGTGCAGTGGCTGATCTCTAGTGAAAATGTTGCAAATCATATACAAATTAGTATGAATATTTATTAAATGTTTTAATTAAAATTATCAAGCTGTTAGATTATGTTCCAAAAAAAATATCAAAAGAGACAACAACCATGAAGCAGAAACAGTGTAGCAGAACAAAAACTCAGCTGGAACCCCCATCAGCAGCCAAGGAAAAAATACATCGTGTGAGCATTCCACAGCCTTAATTCAATAATACTCAGAAAGCCTGCACATCCCAAGGGATGCGTGTTGTATGAAAATGGAATTCATTAATGCTCAAGCTCAAAAATCAATACAGGAAACCCACTGAACCAAAAAGCATATGCCGTGAGCCAAATCATCATCATTATAGATTAACTGTTTTCATATTTTTGCTTTTTCTTGCCAAATCCAAATAAGCCATCTTAGGGCAAACAGCTTCTGTTCTTGGGGAGCTCAACATCAAATTAGGTAAAATGAGATGTAAAGTAGATCAAGAAACACCTTGCACCTTGATGCTACAATGTGCTAAACTCTTTTGGCTAGTCAGCTGGAATAGAGAAGAGCCACCTTCTTTTTCTGCATGACCCTCCTTGCCCAGCTGGCAATTTGGCACCCCATCTCCCCTCCAGAGGAAGGGCATTACCAGGCCATGTTTGTTTGCAGTATTAATGCCACCCCATGCCGCTATCAAATAAAGCCAAAAGGAAAACTGAACACGGGCTACCATTTCTGCGGTACAGAAAAATCCCATAAAATAAATGATTGAACAGAAGCCATTTAGGGTGAACAAATTATTTTCATGCATGTTCCCGTGTATTTTGGCAGCTGAAAACCTCCAGAACTGGGGCTGTGTGCTTATTGCCAATCCTTTCACTTAAGAAACTATATTTGCCCTCACATTTAGATGTAACCCAAATCTAAATACAGTGCTTGCTCATAAGTTCGTGACAGCTCCCTCTTGTCGAGCACACTACAAAGACATGATTGCTACAGAGGACATATGAGACTACTCCAGAGACCTTAAATTCAGAGATTTCATATGTAATGTTTTAACTACAGATAAATATGAATTATAATTCAAAACTTAAAAGCATTTTAAATTATTATGCCAACAATAAAAATAGAAAACCTTATGTTGAGATAAAAAATTTTAAAAGTTAATTAGGTAAATAGCATTATTCCATTCTGCTAACACCAGCCAGAAGAAATGCTCACTTAATGGTGAATAGAGGGCACACATTGGTTTTAGTGAAAGTAACAAATTCTCAGCACTTGCAGCGCAGCCTCTGCTCTGTGTTACGATCTCGGTACTGGAAGGAATGCTTAAATGTTCTATTCTATTACTGTAAACAGAAGGATATCCTGATGAGTTCAGGCTGATGGGCAGTCTGTTTGCAAATGTGTCCTGCCTAAATTATAGATGCAGAAGCCACAATTAATCAGCTCCTATAGTTCTCATTAAAAAGTAACTGCACTGCATTTGCCTTACATTTTATTTCAGAGGCAAAAAAACCAGCACTGTTATTAGAGTGAGTCTCTGTGTGGAAAAGATCCCTAGAATGAGAAACTGCACCAGAAATGAAAATGTAGAAAGCTCCCCATTTGCAGTTTCATTTCATTTCCTCTCCAACTGCTACGGATAACCTACTATTGTGCTTTGTTTGTTTTCTTTATATCTCAGAATAAATACCGTTCCAGATTCATAATCAAAATTCACAGATCATTTAAGACTGAATCTGTAATAAGTCTGACTCTGAAATAAGTCCCAACATCTTTAATTTGCTTCCTTCTTCCTCTGGGTTCCGTTAAGCTTTTCATTTTGCAACTATTTGTCCTTTAGATTGTATACCAGCCAAAGTATTTTATTTGCCATTTGATTATCTTGCTGCTTTTGCCATGACCACAAATACTGAAATCCTGCCTCATAAACCCCAAGGCTTTCAAGAGACTGGACAGCTAATATCTGACAACAAAGTTCACTTTCCTGCATGGCAGCTAATATGTTCTAGCTCTAAAGCCTAAGGGGCTACAGTCTATAGACTACCAGTTTATAACCTGCATCCGACGTGAATTTTCAACAACAGCAGAGTAAGAGTCAGCTTCTTCCTCTTAAAAAAATATATGTATCTAAAATTACATCTCAAAAACTAGACAGACCTGTGTAATACGAGAGCAAAGTGAGCATTTATGACTCTGAAGCATTTTTTTCCATGTTGTTGCCGGTAATAACTCGCCGTAAACGTATCAGTTTTAGGCAAATCATCTTGATAATAACCTATTACTAAAATTGCTTGCAACACCTCTCAGTTGACTGGACAGCAGTATTTTTGCCTGTTGTTTCTTTACTCATTGCATTACTTCAAAAAGTACCTATGAGAGCATTCAAAGATGGGTGCCATTAAACACAGATTATGAGGAAACCCTTTGCCAACATCAAGTATATTAATGAAACCACCTCTGAGAGTTTTCTAGGCTTTAACAAACAGTACCTCCCACCTCCATACAAGTGCTTTAAAAGAAAGCCAGCATCATTGCTTCATTATAATTGGTTTTATTTCCTTTCACTTCTAACGTAATTTTGATGACTGCCTCATAATAGCTAGATAAGGAAAGAAACATCTCCATTTGTCAGGCAAACCCTTATGTGGCTTTTTACTCCATTGCTATGAAATTATAGCCAGGGAGTGAATGCTATGGGCAAACTGGTAAAATGTGTTTATTTCCCCCAGGAAAATACGTCAGCAGAATAGTGAACAACTATATGCACACATATTAGAAAGCATTAATACAGCTTGCAATTCTAGAGCTGTTTAAAAACTGCCTTTGGTGTTCATGGACTACTTGCATCTGAACATACATCTATCTGGATAGACGCATATTTTTCTTATTCCTAATGATAACAATAAAACTATATGTAGGAAAGAGATCTATTTTTTATATACAGATTACAAGACTTTCCACTGCATTTCTATACAATTTAAAAGGAAATTGCTGTATGAAAAAAAGAGGATGCCATCATTTCCTGAATTTGAAAATCCTACCTAGGTCATGACATGGGGTTTTCTCTGGCAAAGCTGCCATCCATTGGCCCCTACACTGCAGGAGGAGGAACAAGATGACTGAGACTGTGGTTTAATCGGGTCCTAAATCCATTCACTCAACAAAAGCAGGAAAGCAGCTGGCAAATAACTCATCTCTTACTGGTTGTTCTTCATCTTCCAGCAGGTAGAAGGATCAGCTGAAACGAAAAGCCCTCCAAAGGCCCCCCAGAAGGTATTGTGCAACACTGGCAGTGGGGAAGGCACAAAAGAGCAGGTTGTTCTGCCCTGGCACAGCACCCTTTGCTCTGAAGAGGGGCGAAAAGAGTCCATGGGTGCAGAGGGCACTGCAGGCACATCCCCTTCTCTCCTGGACAGTCTCCAGCACCGCCAGTCCCTAAGGGGAGCGGAAAATGGATAGATACCAGAAGACTAAAAGGGCTTAAGATTTTGACAAAACTGCTACACTGTGAGGGCAATGTAGTGGTGGGGAGGTTGTTTTTATAACCTCTGACCACTGCTGAAAAGCACCCAAGTCGTGCCGCTTCACGCTAACGGCCTCTGTAAGTCAAAGCAGCACTTGGTTTAACGTTAATTGCACAGCAAATGTGAGATAAAACAGCAGAGTGATGGACTCGATATAAGCAACTGGAAGGGAGAAAGAAAATCTGCCATTTGGCAGAAACGATCCACTGAGCAAGTCTGGGAGTTTCGAGGGACAATACAGAGAGCACTGAAATGCCAGGGCAGGCACCACCTTCCTCGCGCTTTAAGCATCGCAGTTACTCTAGACTTTAGCCCAAGAGCAGAGAATTACATCAGGCCCTGTAACACGGCAAGGTAAATCATCACCCAGGAACCAAGCAGCGAGTTAATAAAAGTTAATAAATCTATGGAGAATGAATTTCACAGAAATCTTTCCAGTCCTGATGGTCGCACGCTCAAGTAACATTCTCACTTCTGAGTCTGTCCCAGGCATCACACATTCTGGGCTTGCATGGCTGCAGGGACACACACACACATATATATACACACATGCATAGATACATATTTTTTGTGTATGTATATATATATATATATATATATATATATATATGTGTAGCATCCCTGCTACAGTTAACTGTACCAAAATTCCCAGAACTGCTGCACAGTTTGCGTTTTATCGAAGCTGGCCCTTGATCTGGACTATCAAACAGATAGTGGCAGCCAATGTTTGGAAGGATTTCCTGTGGTAATTTGCAGGCAAGTAAAAATTAGACATTATCATCACATGTAATGAATAACACAAGATGTCAGAACCTTGCTCAGACAGAAAAAAAACACAACAGAATACCAAACCACACAGGTTTTTTTTAATTAGGCCCACTCATAACCTTAGTCGCAATGCTATAAAAGATCTTTGGTGCAGCAGCTGTGCATTTCTATATGACAAATTCATTATTACTAATACTGTATCTCTTGCAATTTATTTTAAAGAAAAAAAACAACTTCTAAAACACTTCAACAGTTTCTGAATTCGTAACACTCTAAAATGTATTTGCAAATAAGCACGCATTCATGAGTTATTTTTAAGGCAGTGTTTATGGGAAAATGAAAATAATGCCAGTTGCTGTCAGCATCGCTTCCTTCTGAACTGTTGTCTTCAATGCACAAAACATCGCAGTCATTTGCAGCCAGCGTAGTTCAAAGCTGCAAGGCCTGCTCTGCTTCCCTCCCAGGCAGACAGAACCTTCCCATTGATTTTAATGGGACGTGAATTCAGTCCACAGAGAGACAGAAAGTGAGGCTTTTTTAGCGCTATTAGTGATAGCATCTGCCACTATATTTCATATGAGAAGAAAGGCTATGCAATACCTTTGAGATATCTGAAACAAGCTGTTAATGTGTAAGCTTTCAGTCTCTGCTAGAATACTGTTTGCAATCTCAAAGTCAAACCCAGTAGCCTATGCAAGCTGGATTTTAATGCCATGGTACATACCGAAGACATTTAACACTAGATGTCAAAATAGAAGTTTTATAGGATACATGTTTACTACAAATACATTCACTCAAATTCAAATGCTGCAACATAAAAGAAAAGTGTGGCTGGAATGTATTTAACGTCATAAAAATGTGAGAATGCAGTTTCTTTTCCCAGACTCAAACTATGTTTTTCACATCACTGGATGGGGAATAGAAGTGATGTACTAAGGAAAAAAAAAATACCATTGATATAGGACTGATCATCTAATCACAACCATAAAGGCAAAGGCTGAGCTCAGACTAAGCACCTTGTCAGAGCTTTACCACACTAATTATTAACAGAATTTGTTCTAACCCACAGGCATGACAGCCATCTCTGAATATCACATTTACCCCAATATCTGCTTATAGAGCCCATCAAAATACAAGTCCCTCTCATGTCTGACTTTTCACAAATTGCATTTGTTTTAGGATTAAAGCAGGGAATTATGCTGTCTTGGGATAAAAGGGTTTACTTGACACTTGTCTTTGCTCACCATAACGCTCCACAACATTTAGGCAGCAATGACTCGCATTTATACAGTCTGCTCAAGTCCTATTAAGTTGCAGTCAAGTCAGTTTTAACTCAAGTTGTGGAATACACAATAATAATGTTTAACTGTACAGCACATCAGTACACACCATCTAAATCGCAAAACACAACATATCATTGTCTGTGACAGATATGATTGTGCATAACAAAAACTTGATGGATGGGATTTTTTTCCCATTTTACATTTTGGTGGTCTCAGCTTTGCTGAGATTGTAGAGCCAAAGCTCAACTATAACAGAATAAAGGGCAATTGTGGAAGCACAGAGATATCTCTTCTCCAGAAAGGTACAAACTCACAAGGTAGCAGACTACTTGTTCTACAGAAGCTAAAATAAAACGCTTCCCTAACTTCCAGAATTAAGATTAAGACACAGTTTCCTTGTTGCCCCACCCCACCCCCCACCCCCCCCCTTTAAACAGTAACTATTACATGAGAATACAGGGGAAGTCTGAGAAACTCCTGTGGCTCTGGGCAATTCCCCACACAGGCTTGCCCAGCTGTGTCTGCCTTCCCCTGTAGCTTCTTACCTCCTCCCTCCACTGCCATCAGTGTTCAGACTTATCTGTAATTTTTGTTATCCAAAAGGGAAGTACAGTAAATAAACTTTGCCAAGGGGAGAGAAGGATGTCAAGCTGCCTCATAAGGGATCATTATCTCAAGAAGATGAGAGCATTCATTATGGGCCAAGTTCCATTTGCAAGCAAGTGCACTCTGCGCACTCTCCTTTGGTGTTGCCATGGCTGTAGCCAATCCCTTCGTCATTTCCCACATCCTCTAATTGCACACTCCAGCCTCCAAGTTTTGCTCTGAATTGAGGCAAACATTTATGTCCCCTTTCATTTTAACCTGATTTTGTCTATGTCAAACGCAGCTCTCTTTTGGAGGCACATGCAAGGATTCTGTGTGCTCTTACCATTCCCAAAGGACTTCTGTAACATAACTAGGCCTGCAAGACACAGAGCTAGAAACAAATGCCATCAGGAAGATTTTGAATGTGTAAGATAGCTTAGTTTAAGATAGTAAGAGTTAACATACACTGATGTTAACCCTCTCTCATCTTTGAAATGAGGAAAAAAAACCCACCATCTTGAAAACCACCAGCAGCTGTTGCTACCTGCAATATTTCTGAACTAAGGATCTTTATAGCATTTGGCAGGAAGGTCTCCAAAGAACACAGCAGAAAGACAAACTTTAGCCAGCCATGATCTCAGCAGGCAGTGTAAAAGATGCATTACATGCTCAGAAATGGGCGCTGGATTGGTTTATATTTTAAGCTATGCACAGAAATGTGGAACCGTGATAAGAAACTGAAAACATAATTAATACTATGAAAAACAAAAATTAGGACAGTAATGCATTAAACTGCTCGTTGATTTCCATAACTACTAACCTTAATCATTATTTAGTCTAAGGCATCCCTTAGATGTGTTTTCCCACACAACCTTCCCTACAAATGGTTCTTAGGTTTCAAATACAACTATGCAAAAAAATCTGCCCGGTGTTCGGATAGGGTATCTTTATTTATAATTTCTTGTTAATGGATGCTTACATACATGCCTACAGAAGTGCTTATTCCCAGGACATTTTTCCATGCAGTTACAGAAGAGCTACTGGCTAAGAAGCCTGTGGACTCAATATTCCTCTGCCTTTTAATTTTCGTGGTTGCCAAGACCAGATCCAGTGCCCAGCAAAGGCAATGGAAAGATTCCCAATGTTTTCAATGGACTTTGATTTGGGCTGTAACCCCTCCTTTAGAGGATATAAATCCCATTCAAATCAGACTGGCAGTACATAAACTGGAGAATGAGACTCCTCAGCCTTTAAAAATCAGCTCCTAGACATGATACAGCTTTGGAAATATGTTTCCTCTGCTAAGATATAGTGCCTGTGAGTCATTCTGCCAAACTGACACAGCTAGGAATGCTTGTTGGGGTGCAACAGGGAAGCAAAGCCAGTTACTCCATGAGAATATACCTTCTCAAGGCAGCTGGCAGCCCCCCCCCCCCATCCCTCTGCACAAGTCAACACCAAGGCAGATGGAAAAGAAATGCCTATAAAAGGCAAAAGTAAATGGTTAACACACTAATAATAGAAAAAATATGAAAGGCAGAAGACAGAAGCAGTAAAGACAAAAGAATCAGCAAGAGATTGCCAAGATGAATGCAAAAGACCATATGGGAATGCTCCAGAACAAACAGCATGTTAAAAATCATGTAGATCATCAGCATATTTTTCCAGTAAGATAGCATCAGGTCCTATTCTCAAACATCAGATTTCCCTAAATGACAGCCTAAATAACACACTGAGAGGTGTTCATTTTCTTTTAACAATAGCTATAACCTGAAATTACCTTTAGGAGAAACATGATTCATCATAATTTCTTCTACCTCCCTATGCCTCTCTTGCCACTCCCACCTCATTTGAGAAATGAGGAACAAATCTCTAAAATTGGGCATCTAAGTCTCTACACAGGTTGTCATCTCAGCAGTTGAGAGCATATGGACACACTGCACAATATAAAAAAAAAAAATCTTCTCAACACCTAAGAGCTTATCTGATCTTCAGAGAACCATCATTTAAGACATTTTTTGTCCTTAGAGCACCCATCCTCAGCACCGAGTAAGCTGTGCGAGCGGGTTAACCAACTGTAAATCATACAACATTCTCCATGAAGAAAATAGCTCAATATTTAACAGTTGCCAGAAGCACTGCTTTCATTTTCAAGGGTACTCCACACTAACTTGGCACCTGGCACTCTCAGTTTTGAGAAGAGCTTGGTAGAAAGTGTTTGGTAAATTGTAAGTTTCAGGTATAAATACAGAGAGAGATCTGAATACCGTGACCAATATCCCCAAGCTTTCCACTCCCAAAGAAAAGGAGGTAACCTGTTATTCTTCAGATCAGCCTTGAGCAGTTTTATTTCAGAGGATATTTTAAAATGAAGTACCAGGTTCAGAAATCGACTGGAGCATCGGCATCAAAGAAAGGCAAATTACACTGCAGGACACATGCTTCCCTCTGCCAGGTTCCCCACAGACATTGGCACGATGCAGCAGCACTGCTGACAGCAGGAGCCACCACAGAACCAACCACTTGGACTCCCAACAAGAGGGCAATGTGAGAAATGCTGCTTTAAATATATTTACAGAGACTATCAGGTTTTCTTGCAATACAAACGGAGTATGAAGGGATCCTCCTCTTGGGGATCTCCTCCTTCTCTTGGGGATCTTGCTTCTCTCATTCTTCAATTACAGAAAAAATACGCATACATTTGGGTTTTTTCCCCCTTCTTTCCTCTAGAAATTCAAATTATGTCATTGTTGGTGATGGTATCAGTGACTGTTACCAGTGAAAACTCCAATCAAGCAGCATCAGGTTTGCATTCCCATCTGGCCACTACATTTTTACTCCCCCAACAACGTAACTGGGGCAAGAAAGCTCCCTGTCCTAAACCCAGTAGCTTGACTAAATCACCACACTTTTGCTGTCAGCATCTCTCAGCCACCTACTCCCTGCTTCTTCCCAGCTCCCTGCAAAAAATAACCGTAACATATAAGCATATCAGAAGATGGCTTTGAAAACAGGGAACTGAAGTGCAGACACTACTGCCATCAGTTTACAAGGGGACTCTGTCACATCAACCAGCCACTACTCAAACTGCTCACTACTTCTTCAGACAGGCTAAAATTAGATTTTGGACACCGGGTCATAAAGTGTAATTTGAAAGTGTCTGTATCATCCCTAAAGCCACAGACAACGTACCTAAGCTTCTGTAGTTTCAACAGTAGAACTGCATACCATACAAACTAGAAGTAAAGCTGGGAAGAGTAAATCTAAAAGGAAATGCTTTAAAAAGATACGTCTTTTGTAGATCTTGCTCAGTAAGTTATAGTTTTGCAACAGTTAGTCCTTGCCTTCAATGCCATCATACACATAAATTAATCCCAAGAGTAATGACCCTCAAAGTACTCAGTTACAGTGGCCTTGAAATCTTCATCATTATTAGCAGTCAGGTACATTACTTTTCCTATATTTAAAACGGAGTTCTTGCCCACTTTGAATGAGAGGAAGGCTATTAAGATTTTTCTCAAGCAGGCAAAAACAGTCTCTCACTTAAATATATGCTAATCCAGGCTTTTTGTAAACCATCAGATTGACAAACACAAAATTATAACACTTAATTTCTCCTATAGCTGTCCCTAAGAATATATATTTTTAAGAACTTGGTGTTTTAGAATTAGAGTTTAAATTTCCTTAAATGCCCTGTTTCTCTGGCAACTCATTTCTTGTCTTAAGAGGCTTTCTGCTGAATTGAAAACATCTACCGTTAAGTCTGATGCCATTACTCTGACCTCTATTTTGTCTCAGCTGACCTTAGACTCCAAGCAATCGCCTTTGTTCGAGGCTACCTTTTGTTTCAAAAGTTCCAGAGGATCCACATTTCAGCAAGAATCAGGATATAATAAGAAGGTTTCCAGAATACAAGCGTTCACCTTCTGAATCTATGTTACAAAAACTCTTCCTTGGGTAAGCAACTTACTGATCTACAGAAATGGCCACTGTTATTTTAGAGCCCTGACCAAAATCAGATAGTGATGGGTCCAGATAACAGAAATCTGATAAAGGCCACGTGTGAGAGCTCTTTCCGGCCATTTCATTAGGATAGCTCCCAAAAATATTAAAGATCACATTTCTCAGGCTGGATAAGAAACATCTCTAATGTACCCCCAATGACTAAAAAGGTGTTACCACAGAGTGCCACAGGAGCAGAACGACAGAGATGCAGTATTTTCAGCAGTGTCACAAAAGCCAGAATCCAGGCACAGTCACAGGAGAGCGCTGCTGTTCCTGAATAGTAAACAAACCACCATTTCCAAAGCTTCAAGTTAACATAACACATGCTGAAAAAGGAATAAAAAAAAGGAAAAAAAAAAAAGACAAATCCTACAGTGCTTTATAGACAGTAAAACAAGGGAGCTGGAAATTATTCTTTTCCCAGCATCAGGGAAGCCTCCATTCTTTAGGAGAAGAACTAGGAAAGAGGCCAGAAGAAGGAACCAAAACCAACAAGCTGCTCTGAATGGAGTGGTTTTTCATCATTTAGCTATGACAGAGCATTGAAGGACTTGGGTCTGATGGTCTGTAAAAGAGAAAGCCAGGGAGGGACACGATACCGACATCTTGTTTGCAAAAGGCACCAAGGAGGTGCTCCATTCCTCCCCACCTGCACAGGGGAATGGGAGTGGAAGACTGTGATTTAGACATACCAGTCTACATGGCACAGAAATGGCCTCTCCCAAGCCTTCCTCTGTAACAGAGAATTCCCGTGTTTACCATGACTCTCCCTTGCTGTTTCAGAAGGTGAGCTCCTCCTGTCCCAAATTTCAGACACGTTTGATTTTCAACAGTTCCATAAGTAGTAGATATATCTAAATATATATTTTTTAAAAAATAACTTGCCCATGGCTGCAGTTGTGGCTGAACCCACAAGTCAATGAAAAGATCCTTTATGCAATCTGCCACCATGTCTGTTTGTTAACTAAAGAAAAATACTTCGCAGCACTATGGAATAACAAACACATCCTGCAAATTCAAACTAATTACCTTAAAATAAATCATTTACAGGCAGGAGTTTAAAACAGCCTGTATATCACAGACTTTGTCTGTTTTTTCAGCTGTTGAAATCTAAATTTATCTGACTTTTTTTAATATCCTGAGATGCTATTTACTAAGGTAGAAGACACCACCAAGCCTTTCTCTTGTTAATGCTGTCAGATCTTATCTTAAATTCACTACACTGTTAGGATCAATATTTCTTTGCTCAGCACATCTCTAGTAGAGCAGATGAACTGATGCACAATCTTTGAAGTGTGCGACCCCCCTCACCCTCTCCAAAAGCAAAGGCAGAAGCACGGTAAGCCATTTACATTCATTGCCACATTTTCAGCGAGTAACATTTTATCCCTTTACAGATGCATCTTAGTCTCTTTTAATTAAAATTTATTGTTGTAATTTACATGATGTATTGTTGTCACATACACGGCCGCTCTTCTGTCACCATTCTTAAGAGCTCTTTGAAATCTGACCTATGGCACATCTAAATTTTTCCACAGGTCAATGTGAAGGTGTTTATAAGGGGTATTAAACTCACTCAGCAAATGGTTGAGCATTGTAATTTCATCACATTAAGAGAATAAAAATGCAGTAGTATATCTGATGAAAATATAGGCTTCATATATTCTGACAGGAGTAAATTTTGCTCCTGTGCAAGCCAACGAGAAACATCCCACCCATCACGCAGAGTGGGAAAAGGATTTGGATTACAGTAAATAACAGGCATAACTGGAAATGTAATACTTGCTCTTGGTCCCAAAACGGAACTGGACACCCATCATGCTGGATGCTTTACAAACACATAATAAAATTATATATAAAATAAAATTATTATATATATACACATATATACATATATATACACATATATATATACATATATAAAATAAAATTATTATGACCCCAAATTAATCTACTAAACAGAGGGCAGCGATGAGAGCATCGGGTGACAGGTAAGTCAATGCTGCTATGAAGTGCTGCGGGTACTCTTTACGTGGAAGCCTGCAAGCAGGCTCCTCACCTGCGATGCATGCTGCGAGAACAAATCACAGCATGTCACTGCTGCACCTGCACGCGCAAGAACAGAGGACAGCAAGTACAAATAAACTTCACTCTGTCTGTCCGTCACACCTGCAGGTGAAACCTGTGCAGGGGGACCTCACTCTTGGTGGGGAATAGCATTCTACATTCAGACCCGGCTCCCTCTCCTCACACTTGTTTTCATCAAAAATTCACAGTCTTCAGCAGCAAGCAAATAGAAGAAACACCGGCCTTTCAGTCAAAGAAATACGCATCTTAGAGAAGAATTGAGATCTAGTCACATACCAATTGAGGACCAGGATTGTTGGTTACAGAAATCCCAGTGGATTCGCCTCCTGGGAAAACAACCGTTTTCCTCTGTTTTGGGTCAGTGCTCTTTGACATCTTTCTGTAATGTCTGTGCCATATATTGCCATTGCAACAAGGAGTTGCAATGTTCTTAGTACCTGTTCTCAGGCATGCTTGTGTGCCTACACACTGGCATACATTAACACAAATGAGTTTACATTGTATTTCAATTAATAGGATTTTAAATGTGACCGTGCAAAAATCTGCACTGCAACTAATATGAATTTGTTTAATTATACAGTTCTCAGAGCTTACTTTCTTTGTGTTTACAGTCCTGTATCCTGAGAGTCTTTGTGGTTTGGTGTAGGAGGAGGGCATAATTAAACTTTAACAACTTTTCTTTATTCATTTCACTTCTAAATCCCATAGAGAGGAGCAATGATCTTATCTGGAATGGCTGTAATTTATTGCCTTCCCACTCTGATGTTGCCTGCCCCAAGGAGAGAAGCTATAAAATAATACTTGGGATCAGACTTCTAACCTGGACCTCAGGGCAAATGAGGACATCCTCCCCTCCTCCTCCCCCAAGCCCCCAGCAGCAAACTTTTCTCTTACAGGTAAGCAGCACACACCTCCTGTGCCTTGCAGTCCAACTACTTTCCACTTTCTCCAGTCCGACAAACATTCTTCCCTCACCACTTCTGTGCTCACCTCAAAGAAGTTTTGCCACACAAGTGAATAAACTGCAGGTTTCAGCATATCATGCCAAATCAGCATTAGTTTCTTCATTCTGAACTTCCATGCCTAAAGGCTAGTTCAGACTGACACAGAAGTGGAGCTGAGCTCTTAAACAACAGGTCTCTCCCCCCCTCCAATAAAAATTGCCACCATAATTACTGTCACTCCTGCTGGCAGTTAAAGAATCAAAGCAATAAGAGGTGGCAAAGCTGAGCACGTCACCTAGTGTATCCCTCTGCAAGCCCGTGATTGTTCTCTACATTCCTTCTATGCAGCTTGACAAGACTTGTTAAAAATGCCCAAAGCAATTAAGTTTCAGCATCTTCCTTTGAGAGACAATTCCAGGTTGTAACAGATTTCACTGTCTCAATGAGTTCCTTGATATTCAATCTAAATTTCACTTAATAATTTCCTCTCATTTCCTTCTCCAGATCCCATGTCAAACCCTTTCTCTTCATCCAGAGCTACATCCTTCAGGTACATAAAAGCATTATCAACTATTCTTTCCTAATTTAACCATCGCATTTTCCACGTCTTTTTTGCTCCTCTTGGTGACATAGCCAAAGAATGAATTTAGCTTAATTTTAAATCCCTACGTCACCTTCTGTGAAGGCACATCAGCACATTGTATGGGGATGACCTACGCTGTTGTTGTGCACTCAATGTTGCTAGTCTGGCAGCCAACAGGGACACCGTAATTTACCTCAATAGTTATAAAGAAATTCCTTCAAGTGACAGAAATACTTACTTCCAAACACTTTTCTGAAATGGGATGTACCTAATTATTGTGTGGCATACTGCAAATTTCATCTTTTTGCAAAGAATACAGAAATTCTGTGGGAGAGAAAGACAAACCATACAGTTGCAGAGCTATAGCAGGGTGGAAGGTAACTTTAACTTTCAGACCTTCCTCATTTGCCTTGTGTACATCATACACTTTCATTCAGCACCTCAATGCATATAATAAGTAACCCTACAGATAGTAGCTCTTAACCATTTTCAGTATTCATTAGAACAAACATCTAGCCAATAAATATCGCTAACATTTTCTGTACTTAAAGAAAGACCTCTAGATACATAATGTCCACTTATTTGCTGCTCTTAAAAGGGCAAACAGACAAAGCAGATAAGAGCATTTGCATTAAAAACTCAGTCAGCTGAAGTTCAGCTACGTTCCTAGAAAATAATCTCTTGAGCGTGCCCTTGATGACAGTAGGAAACCCATTAGTGTACCTTGAAAGCGTCTGCTAGAACATCTGATCATTTCAGCTTAGTCAGCTATCATTCATCAACTGCTTGGTAGTAGATGTGAATTCAAACTCCCCAGATCAGATAAAAAACACGCCTGAGAATTTAGGATGTAATCAATGCAAATAGATAACAAATAGACCCCCGATCTTAAGAATATAGTCACGTTTCTGAGACTATAATGACGCAAGATCTTCCATACACCATCAAAAAACAGTTCTCAATGTCAGAAAGAGCATGCCTTAGTGTCAGATGGTCAAATGTGCACTTCACTGGTGCAAAGGAGACAGAGATTAAGGGCAAAGTCATTCCAGTGTCACAATATTGTCTGTCCCCTCTACATCCTGGTCAGGGGGTCTGTAACAAACTCCCACCATGATGTCTGCCTTATTGGTCTTCCCCTTGACTCTTACCCATAAACACTCAACACTGTCATTCACATTGTTAAGTTCTAGGCATTCAAATCTGTCCCTAACATAGAGGGCCACCCCATCACCTCTCCTTTCTTGCCTATCCCTTCTGAAAAGTTGGTAGCCATTGGTCACAGCACTCCAGTTATGCTAGTCTTCCCACCACATTCCTTTCATGGCAACTATATCATAGTTTTCCTGCCATACAATGGCCTCCAGCTCCTCCTGTTTGTTGCCCATGCTGCCTGCATTCATGCAGATGCACTTCAGCTGGGCTAACTGTCCTGCCACTTTTGGGGGGATGAGCCCTAATTCCCACCTGATCGTGGTCAGGCCCTTCTGTAGCTGCCATCCTTGGCCCTTTACCCCTACGCTCATTACAAGTGGGTCTGGTTTTATCCCCTTCCCTCTTCGATTCTAGTTCAAAGCCCTGTCCATGGGCCTTGCTAACTCTTGGCCTAGCACCATTTTCCCCTTTCAGGACAGGGTTTTCCCATCCTTTGCCATCAGGCCCAGAATCCTGTAAATCAAACTGTGACCAGAGAACCCAAAGCCCTGCTGGTAGCACCAGTTTTGGAGCCAGGAAATGATCTGTCTGCTGTTCTTGTTCAACACATTCATCAAGCCCAAAACTGGAGGGACAGCAGAACACGATTTGTGCTCCCAAACCCTTGACAACCCAAGGCCCTGAAATCTTTCTTCATTGCCCTGAAACTCCTTCTCACTAACTCATCACTCTCCACCTGTAAGATCAAAAGAAGGTAATAATCTGAAGGCCGTATCAGGCCAGGAAGCTTCCTGGTTCTATCCCTAACACGGGGCCCAGGGAGGCAGCAGACCTCCCTGTGGGAAGGCTCTGGTCTGCACGTGGGACCCTCAGCTCCCCTCACAATGGAACCATCTAGAACTATTCCCCTCCTCTTGCTCCTCACAGAAGCATTCTCAATACACGGAGCTGGCTGCTTCGGCAGCTCCCTGGAGGGGCTTTACCAGC
>JAOQGH010000023.1:8475179-8496002 GCA_025769975.1 Gallinago jamesoni | reverse complement strand
TCTCCTAGTTCCTCTCCTTCTGCCCGGTGACAAGAGGGCAGGGACCCTCTGCCTCTCGTGGAGCGCCATCCGACCGTCCCCTCAGGATCGCCTCAGCCCTTCCCGCCGCCGTCGCGCGACCCATTGTCGGCTCCAACCGCCTTTGAATCCCCGCGCGGCTCCTGGCCACGCCGCCTCCGCGTCTGATTGGCTGCCGCGGACTTCCTGCTTCCGGCTGGGGGGGTCCGTGAGGGGGAAACCCCCTGTGCAGCGCCGTCCCACCCCGCCTCGGGCTCCCCTCAGCTCCTTTTGAGCCCTTGCTCATCAGCCCCACCGACATTAGCAGGGGGTAGTGCAGCTTGTGCTGTCACACTGCTGTGTATCTGCCATATAGTGCTCCTGCAGCAGCTGGATTCACTTCCGATGTTCTCCACACGGAGCAATAAATCAGCCCCCGCTGCGTAAGGGCATATGGGCAATGGTAAAGGCACCGTCCCGCTCCCTCACGACCCAGTAACTGCGATTTTTTGCCATAAATAATAAAAGGCCATAGGTTTTGCCCTGCTTTGACAGCGCGTGGTCTCTGCGCTTCTTTGTCTCAAAGAACCTTGGCCTCAGCTGGCTTTAGCATGTTCTCGCAGTAATCCAGTGGGTCGAGTGGTGGTTCCCTAACCTGATTTATCTTAAATTCTGCAAATTTAGTGATATACATGGCAAAGGGCTGACAAACCCAGGTAGTCCCTGCATAAAAACAATATCTGATGCTAGGAGCGTAACTTCCAAACTTGAATGAGAAACCAACGAAAAGGAAGCAAACTATGGTGAGAAAGAAACACGCAAAAATAAACTCAGAAATTCTAGCACAAGCATCATAAAGCTCCTGGTGAAGACCTCGAGGTGGCCCAAGGTTTGTCACAGCCCCCCTTCTGCTCTGCTGGAGGCAGGCTGAGGCTGCCCACCCCAGGACCCAGAGCAGGGGGCTAGAACATAGCCCTGGAGAAATCAGGTCTTTGTGTAACAGCTTGAACTGTGTTATTTATGGGGCTCTTCTATAGTCATTTGATAGTTTGGAGTACATTAACTTTACTATGAATAAATTCCTTGTTCCATATATATGGTGTATTTCCCTTTCAAGGTTCTTCCTGTTCCACTTTTGTATTATACAGATGCGTATCACAGGAACATAGACTATCTCAAGTTGGAAGGGACCCATATGAATCATCAAATCTAACTCCCTGCTCCTCGCAGGACTACCTAAAATTAAACCATATAGCTAAAAAGCATCATCCAGACACTCCTTGAACTGACCTGACCACTTCCATAAGGAGCCTGTTCCACTGAAGTAAAAGTGTTCCTTCCTCTCAGTGAAGAACCTTTTCCTAATGGCCAACCTCACATTCCCCTGGATGCAATTTCGTTCCATTTTCTCAGAAAATGGTCATCAGAGAGAGGATCATACATAACCCTTACATATAACTCTTTGGAAACATAACTATCTCATAGAACCTTTCTATCACACGCTTTCAAATAATGTGCCAGGTTTTCTTTAGGATGAAAGCAAGAACTACTTGGGAAGCTCATCAAATGTTCATCAACATCTGTTCATCAAATCTGCCCTATGGGGTCATTCTCCTGCAAGACTTTTAGTACATCATGTTTCTAGTAATGAAATAATTACATGACATGGCTATACACATAACAAATACCATTTAATTAGTAAGGAAAGAGTTGGAATTAAATTGCAGGTTTTTCTCAATAAACATTTTAGGAACAATTAAACCTGACTACAGTGAGGTGCGGCCCCTTGCTAGAGCTGTAACACCTCGGGAAAGCTTCTTGGCAGGCAAAGTCACTCCTCATGAATGTAGTATGATCTTAATCACAGCTAATGGATAAATTAAAAATGTCAAAATTAGGGCAGCAGATTTAGTGAATACACTGGAAAATAGAGTAATAAGAAAGAACAGCAGGAACCGAAAAATGTGTTTCCTTATTCTATTAGAGATTTTCCTGCTCTCTTGGTTTTCATCCTTTAATCCTCCTGAACCAACCTGCATGGGGCTTGTTCAGCAGGTAGACGATAGGCACCGAGAGAAGAAAACTGAGCTGGCTTTCGGCTGTGTGTTGGTGCAGAGGCAAGGAAGGGCACTGAGAAGCTGGCAGCGCCTCATGACCAGCCCCTGAGCAGTTTCCCTTTGTGAGATACCACCTAAAGAAAACCTGAGCCTGGCAGGCAGGGCACAGGAAGAGGTCAGGAGACCTTAATTCTCTCCCTGGGTGAATGAGGAAGGCCATATCTTCTTTTTCTTTCTTACACAGGTTCAGAAATGGAGAGAAATTAACGTGAATCAGGGAGATGCCCTAGACTCTCAGAATTGTTTATAAACAAATCCTGAACTTATCTGCACATCAGGACTAGGCTTGCCCCTGGACCAAACTGCAGAGAAGATTTGCTGAACTGGGCTAGTCACTGTAAGGAATACCAGAGTCATTCAGGCTGGCCAGGACCAGGTCACCTAGAGTAACCCCACGTCAAAAATGGGGTTAACTTCCAAATCAGAGCAGATTGCTCAGGACACTCTTGAGTGAACCTCAGTTGAGCGAGTTGACCTCTCTAGATAATCTGTCCCGGTGCTGAACCACTCTCATAGTGAAATTTATTTCTCCTTTACGTGAAATCAGAATTTCATTTGTTTCAACTTGTGATGCCTTGTTTTTTGAACTGCACCTCTAAGATGTCTGGCCACCTTTGCTCAACCCTCCCCGTTAGCATTTCCTCATTCGTAATGCCCTGACCATCTTCTGCTTTCCTTTACAAGCTCCTCTGGTTCATCAGCACCTCTCTCACCCTGAAGGCCCTGCTCCAGAGGGATTATCACCAGTGCCAAGCAGTGCTAGTCACTGTTCTCTCTCTCTAGACCCTCATGCAACCATTTCCAAAGTAAGCCTACAGGAACTCCGTACAGGAATGCCCATCATCCTGACACACGTCATCACCTCCTCCTTTACCTTTGGTTGCACTTATGCAATCTTTAAATTGCCTTAATAGAGACATGGCTCGCTACTGACTCAGGTGCCCTGCCATGATATTTGCAAACTGTCAACCTATTCCGAGGTGAAATACACTTCTCTACATCAGATTTATTCACACAGTTCCACCCCTCTCATCCAATGTAACTGGAATCACATGGTGAGGCAGTGAGGGAATTAATTTTAATATAAAAAGGAACATGGCAACATAAGCTGGATCAGAATCTGTCCTAAACACACAAAACGGCCTTTTACTCAGAAGCTGTTGAAAGTAAAGAACTGAATCGCTAAATACCATTCATGGTCCTTCAGCTCAGAAGAAAGAGTTCACAGAATCATGGAATATTCATGGTTGGAAAGAACCTCCGAGATCACTGAGTCCAACCATACACACAAAAGACCCCCACAACCTCGGCCACTAGAGCATGCCCCGAAGTGCCACATCTACACGTTTCCTAAATACCTCCAGGGACAGTGACTCCACCACCTCCCTGGGCAGTTTATCTCCCAAGGGACAACTTAGAGTTTTGTTTCCCCCACCTCATAAACATTGACTACCCAGCCATGAGGCTCCAAACAGCTTGGAGCACAGCAGAGAGGAGGAAACAGCTTTCAGGGAAAAAGAGTAACGTCAGCTGAGCTGATGCTGGACCTTATGCAGCCTTAAAAGGACCAGCTCATAAAGGAGATATCTCAGACAATGGCAGACAAACGGACTTTACTGGATTATTCACATTTTTAAGGCATTCAGCATCAGGAAAGGCAACATGCTGTGTGTGGCAAAACTGTAAATAGGCATGAGAAATAATGCATTCAACTTCCCTTATCCTATTTTCTACTTGGCACAGTGTTGCTGCCTCTAAGACTGGAAGACAAACAGCTGTGCCCCAGCCCGTGCACACAGACACTATTAAATGCTAAGACAACTGGAATTAATTGGTACTGAACTTTTCTTTAAGCTCCTTGTGTAGCTCAACTGCAATCTTACTCCCAGGAGACTTGAAAGATTATGGCTTGTTTCACCTTCCTGGTGTGGATGGTTTAAAAGAAAAAGGGAGAGAGAAGAGGGATAAGCAGCAGAAGAAATCCTGTCCTTTAAAAAAGAAATCACATTAAATTTTATGGAATCAGCAACTTACACCACTGGATGCATTATGAATATTCCCACGTAACAAAAGCAAAAAGAAACTCAGTAAAACCTGGGAAGAAAGCAGCATTATGAAAACTAGATTGCTTCTAGTACCCAGGTTGCATCAATCGAAATTAATTTACGTGGTTTTCTGTAAGGGTAGTCTGTAAAATGAAGAAAGACCACAGCAGTCTATGCAGACAGCTGAAAGAATGCACACTAAGACATTGCCAAATATTCATTTTGAAAACTTTGCTTGGATCTAAGAGGCTTTACTATTTGTAGAATTGTAAGCTCTAATTTCTTAATAATGAAAAAAAAAAAAGACATCATTAAAAGAGAGGTGCAGCAATTATGTCACAGTTTAAACTTGCCGCCTACCCTGAATTACGCACAATCCCGGAGTAGCGTGACACATTTGCAATGACAAACAGTAGCGAGGGACATTATCTTCTCTTAATGTTCGTCTCAAAATTCAGCCCATAAAATATTTTAACCTTTCTGGCAAACCTAAGATCAGTTTTAGCAAAGAGGGGGTTTGGGTGTGTGTATGTGTGTCAAAACCATGCAGTGCTCAGGCTCAAGATAAAAATGAATGAAACACGGGAATACTGAATGAACACTGATTTTGGGGGGAAAAAAAGTCCCAAACAACTCTTGTTCATAATATTTTTTATAACAAATGCAAAAGATAACAGTGCATCCCACTGAATTTGAAGTAAAAATCCTGTGCAATTCCTATAGTTGAATACCTTCTGATCTTGAAAGTGAACTACACATCACTAAATATTTATTGTCACTGTTTAAAATGTCAGATCATTATATTACAATAGTTACTAAGGTGTCACATAGGAAAAGCCAGTCTTTCCTTTTTATGGGCCCAGATTGGGTTCCAAAGAAGTCTGCAGGATAATTTATAACGTGAAGATTTTTTAGCCTTTTCCTAGGCTGGATTTTTGGCGCCCAGAAGCTCCAGCCTGGGTACCTGTGGGAAACAGTTGGATTATCAGACTTTTGCGGTGCTTCTCGTGGAGAATCAAGGGGAACTTTGCAGAAGTTTCGAAAACCCAAGAAAAGAAAAGCCTATCTAGCAAGAATGTCTGTAACTGTGAATAACAAGCTGGGGGGGTGGAAATACCAAGCTCTGCAGGAGGAAGCTCGTTTTAAGAAGAGATAGGGAAAAATCTTTAGCCTTTTAGCACGCTTTTTAGAAATCTAAAGGTTTTAATAGCCCACATTTAACTAAAAGCCTCCCATTCCATACTCCTGTTTTGAAAACAATATTACACAGCTGTTAGTAATTGAATTTTCAACTTGGTATTTTCAGAAAAAATGAGATTTTTTTACATATGAACTAAAAGTGCATTCTCTAACTACATTTGTGCATCATGCATCAACTCTCAAGATTAAGATCGGTGGTGCAGTGAATACTTAATCAATTGAGTTATTCACCCTCTGAGGGTCTCCATTTGACATACTTAATCAACATATAAAGTCTTAAATTTTTGTTAGTACTTTTGTTCTAAGGATTGGATGTTGATTGTAAAGCCCCGAAAAGTTCTTCAAAAAATACATTATCTGTACAACCAGCAGAAATGTAAGAAAAGTTCTGAACAATCCAATAGTTTTTCTGACAAGAATATTTCCACATCCTGGACTCATAAGAATTCATGTGGATCACTTTCCTTCTTATTTATTTTCCTGAAGGAACACATTAAAAAAAAAGTCTTCTTCCAGAAGACTTTCTACCAGCCTATAATAAAACGTGAAACCTGCTTTCTCCGTATGGAATATTAGGGCAAGTAAAGTCTTATTGTCTCCTGATGTATGGTCATTTCATGCAAACAATTCCAAAAATTTCAGAAAATACATTAAGATTTTTGTTGATATAATAGCTGTAAGAAAAAAAAAAACTTTTGTGGCTATTAAATCAGAGTATTAAAAGTATTAATTCCTAGCAGGACTTCATAGACTTCAAGAATCTGTATTTTGGATAGTAGGGATGTTATTTTGTTTTTAACGATGATATTTGCACTGCTAAGAAACACAAGTCATCATCCAAAAGATTAGGGACTCTCCTGTTTCTTAGCTTCCATGCATACCATACCATACCATACCACACCACACCACACCATACCATACCACCACACCTCTCAGACACAGAAAGGAGTGTTTCTGGAGAATTAGACGTATGCAAACCCACTTGTGCTAAGCAACCACGTTGCAAGGCGTATGTTAACGCAATACCGCGTGGATTGTTTTGAGTATGAGCTATTTTTATATGCCATCAAACGAAGGAATACCAGCACACAGAGCAAACTGTTGATGGCAACCTTGGCCAACATCGTGGTACCACTTCAGATGGAGAAGTGCACGTGGGAGCGCGTCATCGTTCAGTGACTGTTACAACGTGCGTGGCGTCTCATGGGAGAGGTCTGACATTGCAAGGAGACCTTCCACGGTGTGTTTGCCAGTCGTCAAACTCAGAAGAAAAAGCCTCAAACAGCTCCCGAGTCACATGCTGTTCACAAGCTTGAACGATGTTCTTCCAATCAAGAGATCAAGGTCATTTACTTATCAAACATATGGTCTACCAAAAAAGGCACACTCTTCCCAACTCCAAGTATGTGAACAGAAGGAACTGCTACCATCAGACTGTAGCATTCAAATCATTTAGGAATGCCTTTATATCAACCCTTTCTAAAGCTCAGACTAAAGGCTGAAGCGACGCTCTGCTAATTTACTGTTAAGCAGGTTAAATAACTTCTCCATTAGGTAAAGAGAAACCCAAATGTAAAAGGAATAACATGCTCTGACATAGTTTGGAAAAAGGAAAGAGGAACCTGACCATGAACTCTCTGAAATGCTGTTGAGTATCAAGCTCTTAGTAAAAGATTAATCGGAGGAAGACTGGATTTAGAAATATATTCATATATTTAAAGGACAAAATATTCATAGCAAATTATTCCTTTTTGCTGGGCTATCTATATATTACAACCTGATTTCACTACAGCTTTCAGGCCAAGATTCCTCTCTTTGCTTTGACATACACATTTTGATTAAATTAACTGCGAAATGGTATAGGAATATTTACGGACTGGCATGTGTGTCTAAGAAATATCACTCACATTTTTTAAATCAACATACCATTTCATTCAGACCTGGACAACCCTGTCTGAAATCTACTTAATAAAGATTAATTCAGTTCACAGTGGCAGGCAATGTATTATGCTCTTTCTTTTGAACATCCCACTGAAGAAGAGCAAGCTAAAAAGACTTTATATAAGTAAATCAGTTAGAGAGATCCCACACAGCATAAAAAAATAACGATTACGCAGCAGGAGCACCCACAAGTACCTCAGGTGCCAGCTTCAGCTCAAGAGCACACTTTTCCACTGCTGATATCTCCAGGTTTCTTACCACGTTCCCAGATTTTCTTATTAGGACATATTGGGGGGGGTTGTCAAGCTGTCAACAGATCCTTCCTCATCTCCACCCTGCCCCACTGAACTCCTGCAGGCAGCATCCTCTAATCACCTGCACTGTTATGCCTTCCCATTCAGACTATTCTTAAAGCTCTGTATATTGACAGCATCAGGAGATACTTGGGAATTCTGTTTCTCATTCATCAAATTGTTTCAAGTAAGAAAAATTTGAAAAGACAAATGACTGAACGAGTTAAGGAGGAAATGAGGGGCATGAGAAGACTTAAAAATCCCACCCCAAACAAAACCAAAAATTAAAAACTGTTGCCTGTTCAGGCAGAAAGTTTTACATTTTCCTGCTTTTGACAGGTTCCAGAATCCACTTCCTAAAACCTTCTCCTCTTTATTTTCTGACAAAAAAAAAAAAAAAAGAACAGGTAGATAACATTAATTATCCCTACTATCAGTAAATTTTAATTACATAGGCTTTCTCCCCCCACGGTGACCTAGTGGGAATTTAGCTGCTTTCAGACCTTTCAGCCTGAATGCCGTGTGTTTTCAGCAGAGCGGGGCTGAAGGCCAAGCGCGGGGACTCACTGCCATTCATTTACCAGGCGGAAAACACGGAGATTTTCTCATCCAGAAAATGCTGCAGCTGCTCCCGACACCGGGGCAACCTGTAACACTGGCACCAACAACCACGCAGATAAAAAGTTGTTATATTTGGCCAGAAACAGGCAGATTCAGATTCAAATCCTCTTTGCACCTGATGGGATCTGATTTCCAACACCAGCTCTTCCAAGACTGCCATAATCATCAAGAGAAAGAGGAAGCTGGTAAAAATAAAATTAATGTAAACATATTCTACTGACCACAGGATCTGGCAGCCCTGGGTGATGCCTCACCCTTCTGATTCCATCGCTGCCCAACTCCAATTCTATCAAACTCTGTCAGCAGAATAAGATGATGGCCTGAGAGCTTTAAAGCACTGCAAAGGGTCTGCCTTTCCTACTGTAGACCTTATCGCTTTGCAAAGTAGTTCTGTGAGCTCACCTTGGAAAACTTACACCAAATTTCATGTATCTGGTGTTTTCTTTAACTTTACTGTATATCTAGCAAAGCACCATGACCCTCAAGGGCTTTCTGTTCGTTCTCATTTACAGAAACAGCTCCAGAGAGCATTAGAGTG
This sequence comes from Gallinago jamesoni, assembly GCA_025769975.1. Taxonomy (NCBI): domain Eukaryota; kingdom Metazoa; phylum Chordata; class Aves; order Charadriiformes; family Scolopacidae; genus Gallinago; species Gallinago jamesoni. The sequence goes on along the minus strand of JAOQGH010000023.1, from coordinate 8,487,250 downwards.
GAGAGTGCTAGAATGAGGGAGCGCTTCTTCCAGCCACGCTCAGCATCACCACGGGTTATTGCACACGTCTGAGACATCCGACCACACCGGGTCACCGCCTCCGTCTGCTGTTTGATCAGCAAGTCAGTCCCAAGGTGACAAGCACAACAACTCATTTCAAAAGGAGGCTTAGTCGGGAGAAAATAAAAAAAGGGTTGAAAATCAGAATCTGGTACGAGTTTTTAGAAGGCACAGGAGCAAATCCCAGACTGTCTATATGCTGCTTAACACCTTCCCCACTTTACAGAGCAGGGCTTTATGTGTTTTCCTCATCTGTTTCAAAACACATTTAGCGGTGTCACAAAGTTCAGCTTTGCCAAAGTGGTTTTACTGGTAGGGAAAATGAGGCATGGAGAAGTATAATGGCGTGTCCAGTTTATCAGGTATAGTGGGTGACAGAGCTAAGAGCGCATCCAATGTGCCCTGCATTCCTGCCCAGCATCCCGGCCTAAATTGATGTCAGTAAAAGTGGTACGAAACAACCGAAAGGGTGAGCCTTGTGACCTCTGCAATAATCTCTGGTCCGTGGGAAGAGGGAGGCTTGCTGAACCTAACAGCTGAGCACTTCAAGGTTCATTGCTGTAGTGTCAGTATCAGTCTCAGCACCTCGTAACACAGTCGAGCTGCAATGGGAGACAATGCCAGCAGAACTCATGTATTATGGTTGCCTGAAAATTGAACAATTCTACAAAATATTTCCATAGAAAATGGTAGCAAAAACTTGTTATTTATAATACTTAACTAGAGTTATGGTACTCTAAATACACCTACAGATGCAACCAAGAAATATTTCTTTAAATATTTATATATCCGTGGGTGCCCCACAAATCTGGACATCCTTGGGTTCAGAATCACAGAATCTTCATGGTTGGAAGGGACCTTTTTTGATCATTGAGTCCAACCACCAAAAAAAACCCCAATAAAACAACCAAAAAACCAAACACAAACAGACACAACCCAACAATCTCAGGCACTAGAGCATGCCCTGAAGTGCCACGTCTACACATTTCTTGAATACCTCTGGGGGTGGTGACTCCACCACCTCCCTGGGCAGGCTCTTCCAGTGCCTGACCACCCTCTCAGGAAAGCAATTCTCCCAAATATCTAATCTAATTCTCTCCTGCCGCAACTTCAAACCGTTTCCCCTTGTCCTGTCATTATTCCCTTGGGAGAAGAGGCCAACTCCCACCTCTCTCCACCCTCCTTTCAGGTAGTTGTAGAGCGCAAGGAGGTCTCCCCTCAGCCTCCTCCAAACTACACATGCCCAGTTCCCTCAGCCTCTCCTCATAGGACTTGCTCTCCAGACCCCTCCCCAGCTTGGTGGCTCTCCTCTGGACACGCTTCAACACCTCAATGTCCTTCTCGTAGTGAGGGGCCCAGAGCTGAACCCAGCCCCCGAGGTGAGGCCTCCCCAGTGCCGATTTCAGCCCCCCCTCACACACACATCTGCAATAACTACTGGCTACAGTCTCCCTGTCAGAGCATTACCACAAGCTGCACACCCAGGCTCAGCAGCACAATAAACACGTGGGAGTTCAGGCCACTCAGCCCCGTGCTCCAAGGGGCAGGCGGGGACCAGGAGACTGGATTCAAGTCCATTTAGTGATGCCCACACCACGCTGCCATCACAAACCAGGAGCCCTGCTACACCCCAACTGGGGCTGCAAACTGCACCGGCATCTTTTAGAACGTGAGGCAAAGTAGTCTAGTTTATGGAAAGACCCAAAGGATTAAAATACTTGCCTAGCAAACAAATTTAAACTAAGATTTGCACAGGTTGCAAAGCACGAGATATATGGTACAATAAACAATCCCTTTCCCAGGACGTGTTGCTGCAGCTAACTTTCTTCTTAAGTGCTGTGCTCCGAAGGGCACTAAATAATCTCTCTTTTCTGACAGTGGCGCACGCTAACAAGGAAAATACCAGAGGAACGGCGCCAAAAAGCTGAGTGATTTAGATAGTGAGTCAGTCTGACGAGAGCTGTAATGAAATAATTTTCGCTCCCGGTTGCCTTGCGTGACTACTCGAGGCTGAAATTTCAAAAGGTTAAAAGCTTGCTCTTGGTGTCGGATCCCCGTATCAGACCAAGCTGCAGAGGAGCTCCACCGCTGGTGGGTGGCCATATGGTGCTCTCTCTTCAGCCCACGTTCTCTTCACCACAGGACCATCAGCAACCTGCCCAGCTCACCCAGAGCCTCCCCTGTTCTATCATCACTCTCTGAATCAGAGCAGCGCGTTAAACCTTTCATCTAACCCTTTAATGTCTTGTCAATGCTACAAATAGGGCAGGTTGGGTTTCGGTTGGTTTGTTGTGAGGGGTTTTTTTTTCTTGTAGAGTTTCCTCTAAGGCCCCTGAAAACTAATGCACCTGAAAGTAAGTTTTGCATTCCTTTTCTAATGGCATTTTATATAGAAGATTTGTGAACTGGAAAATTATGCATTTGTGTTTGCTTATCACCATATCAATAGGAGGCTAATTCTGTTGTCTTCTCTATGGGGTAATTTGATGAATACATAACTGGCTTTGACTTGTCTTCCTTATTAGTATTTTTTGTATTAAAATTTTATGAATCGAAGAGCAATAAGTTTGTATTTGCTTATCTTATTCACGCACATACCGAATCCTGAAGGCATTTTGCCCACTTATGCTAAATTATCAAGGCTGGGTTTTGGCAATATAACTGACTGATCATGCAGCTCTACGTTAGTCCCAGCCTCTATTAAAATTCTTATGGTGAACATTAACTTCTCGTCTGTTAGCACGCATTCTCTGTTTCAGAAACGTTTGGTAACTTGTACTTAGGAAGCCTTCCGTTGGTGCACCGGCAATTTAGAGAACGTGCCAAGGTGATTTCTTGATTACAGCCTATTCATATAGCCATGTTTTGGAAGCTTTCTTCCATTTTATCTTGCTCTCTGATGGGGAAAAGTGGATCTACCAATGAAAAAAGTCATTATAGGACAGCCAAACTTACAAAGCTCTTATAACCACACCTTTGACAGGTAACTAATTGCAAATGAAGCGCAATCACTTTTACTGCTCTGAGTAGCACCTACTAATGCTTATTTTTGATGTAAAAGTGAGACGAACTTTTAAAAAGCTTTGAACTGGATTCACGCATCAAATAATCGTCAAACATTTAACCCATCAACTATCAGATTTCCAAATGTGAATCCTAAACCAAAACCGCACCGAGGAAGTTTGTTGCTTCAGTGATTTCTTTTTTTCAGCTCGGAGCCCTTCCCCAGATCCTTCTCACAGAGGATGTTGAAACTAACAGTGCGGACCCAAGACGGTAGCAAAACCTTTTGGGTACACAATAAGCATAAACCACGTCTCATCAAGAAATGTGAAGTTGGCAGGAGCCAAGGAGACTGGGAGATCACGTTAAAGAGAGCGGGCTTTTGGGAAAGGTACACATAGGGCCTGGAGCTCTGCGCCAGGCAACTGAACCTTGATGGCATTCATTGGGGACTGCACATCTCACTGTAAACAAAACCCAACCTTCTTTACCATTCAGATTAACAAACCAGTTTACAGGAATAAAAATAAAAATAATAATTAAAAAAAACACAACCAAAAAACCCACAACAAACCCAGAAAACTCTGTGTACATAAGTGTGCATGCACTTACTTAAGACCCATGGAAGAGCAAGGGAAAGATGGAATGGCAGAGGTGATGGCAGTCGGCTCAGTGAAGCGCAAGCAGAGGTAGATGTGGGGCTCCTGGCGCTATAGTAACAAAGTCAGACCTAAGATTCACAGCCACTCTTTTAGGCAGAACAGTGAAGCTAGTGCACCTGGCTCCCGGCTCCTAGGGATCCTTCTTGTATCTAAAATAATCGAATTTTTGTGGAAAAATACATAAAACATCTTCACACACACACAAGCAATTCTTAAGCAACTCTTTAATTACCTAGAGTTCACTAATCACTGCAGTTTCAGTCCTGCTTTTATTGCTGAAGGTCTGTAATGAGAAAGGGATCTATAAAGTTCCAAAAGCTACATAAAGATAAGAGTTTTTCTGTTCATTTAAGCAGTGGGTGTTTTTTTTCCTTTCAGCTGTATGTCAGGCACGCGTTCCTGCAGTGTTGGGTCAGTGGGGAACAACACACATTTTCACATTGTCATATTAATCTGGCTACTTTCTCCTGGCTTGGAATGATCAACTCTGTAAATCTAGTGCTGGAAATCATTATATGCTTGGGACAAAGTGATAATACTGCTAGCTGTTAGTAGAGACTTTCAGTAATCATACGGACTATACAGCACAGCTAACATAATTGCACATGAGGAAGTGTTTCCATAATATTGGATTTATTAACACATTTGTTCACAAACATGAGTTTTTAGAACAATAAATAGAATGCTAACAAATGGGAGGGAAGATATCTTTCTGTTTCACCAAGTTTCAGCAGTGCTATAAAGCAACCTTTTTAAATTATTTAGCTGAGCATATTTTATTTGTATACTTGAACATCCTTCGACACCGCTGGGAAACACTTACCTACCTTAGCGATGCTCCCGAATTCTGAGAGCTTGCTAACGTGACAGCCTGTGGGACTGGCACTGGAAGACATGTCACTAGGCTGAAAGACACCTCTCGGCCTGTGCATCTCCCCAGCCACTTTACGAATCTCACCCGTACACCTCAATTCATGTTTTCACATTGTAAGCTATCAAAGCTTCCAAATGGATATTTAACTAAGACAAAAGGCTTACACGGACTCAATCAAGTATTTAATCACATGAGTGCTTGCATATTTTGCGATGTCCTTGTCCTTTGCTGACAAGGACTTTACAGAAAACAAACCCCACAACTCTCCAAATGTCAAGGACCACAACATACTTAGGAGGAGGAAAAGCTGCAATTCCGTGGAGGACTTAATTGTCAACGTGTCTCCGTGCTCCTCATTTCACTCAGAAAAACAGATACTGACAGAGCCAGGTCTCCGAGATTCTGTTTCTCCAGTCAACCTGTGCCACGCAAAGAGTGCAACCGTGGAGTAGAAAGCCATGCCTTAGTGACATGATACTAAAATTTTAGTGGATTTTCAAATGTCCCTGTTCTTTAAGAACCTGCATCCTGCCCTCCTGCAGACTCGGCAGGACCTCTGCAGGCTGGTGTAGAGAGCCTTCATCACCACATGTGAGAGTGATGAATTTTTTAGAGGGGAAGACCCTATCTAGGGTCCCTTTGCAGATTAGGGCATTTTTTTTTGTTCTCAGTGCATTTGTGCCCACTACTTTCTACTTCTTGCAGCAGAGCAGTTCTCCTAATTGACTCCCTAACTATTTTAAACCCAATAATACCCAGGCTATTTCACTTGTCTCTTCCTACAAGCAATTCCCCACTCTGCAGCAAGACTGAAGGTGGTTTGCTGGTGGCATACAGGCTGATGTATATTGAGATTTCCGACTTCTGAAGAATTCGGCCACCACAGATGTGTACAAAACCTGTTTTGAAGCTCCCTGAGACATAAGGCAATGGAAAGCTATGCTCCAAACACAAATTTTAGGGGGTCTGCCGATAACATTTAGTTTCACATTGAGTTTGTACGTGGTATGAATTCAAGCCAAAAGCCTTTGGCCAAGAGCACACTGTGGATGTAGCATTCTATATTAATTTTTCATTTCCTCTTAATCCTGACTTAAAAGCTAGGTTCCTGCCTATTTTTCAGTTGCACTTCAGTATAACCTAAGGAGCTTCTGACCTTGTAGAAGCCAAATCACATGTGTATGTCTGTGGCCTCAGGCAGCTTCCACACCTTCCTTTCCACACACAGCCTTTCAGCAACAGACAACATTATCTAAAGGAGTGTTTTGACTCACTCTCTGGGCTTGGGCTTCCATTGCATCCCTTTGTCAGAAATTAGATTTCACAAGCGAGATGCCTGAAAATTACACCTGTGCCCTGCAGAACACCCGAGGAGCCTGAGCAGACCTTTCTGCAAAGCTCCAGTTTATAAGATTTTCCAGTTAATGCCTGAGCCCTTTGTGACCACCAACTACTTGATGTAAAACAGAGGCATTTTAGAATGATTACTCAATCAATCATTTTTATTTTGCGACAACACAAGCGATGCTGATCTAAGACAGACACGTAGATGCTATTCCCTTTCTCATGTGTGACTGTTAGGGGTTCCTGAGAAAGAGGACTTTCTTGGCTAGGAAATAGTTAGCTCTTTGTGACAGCGTTGTCTGAAGAGGTGATTCTCGAGGCTTGACAGCCTGCTGATTCAGTGCAACATCAAGTCTCAGTGGAGTCTATAGCGTGGCACAGCTCTGCAATCAAAATTGCCTTTACAAAACAAAATGGAGGTAACAAATTGATACAGCTGCATATAGATTTGTCTCCTAATCTGTCACAGGTTTCAAAATAAAAGTGGATTCTATTTTGCTTTACTGTCAACACTTCAGCTACAGAATAACACCGCTGTAGTAATGTGTTGTGCTTAATGGGCCTTACTCTCTCTCCCGTGCGGCAGTAAACCCTCTCACCATCACCCAGCCATGCAGACTCCCGAGTACCAATATGGGCCTCCGGGCAACGCTACCAGATAAAAAACCCCAAGCAGTAATAGCTCCATAAAGCCTCCTTCCTGAGAGATCATCTTTTAGAATCAACACTTGAATTAATATTTACCTATTTGACACAGCAAAAGACCCAATAACCAGAGGTGCCAAGTCCTTGCAGGTCCCGCTGGAACCGCGGTGGCTTAGGACACACGAGGAGAAAGAATTAGTCTCCCAAAGCTGCTGTTATCAGAGGCTCCTGCACACTGCCTCCCACCACGGGGAAATGCCTACCAGGCATTCATGTGAGGAGCAGTTCATTTCATCTGCCGAACGGTTGTTCACATTTACAAAAGAATCAGGTCTTGTAGGAATTTCAGATCCCCCCAGCGCAGACGTGTCAGGACGAGTCCAGGGCAGTGTCACACGGTGGTGTCCAAGCAGCAGCTCCTCTGCCCTCTCCCCCGGGCTCAGGGGGGATGAGCAGAGCAAGCCCCGCAGAGCTCAGCAACTCGCTTCTCGGGACAGAGGGTAAATGCAGCGGGGGCCCAGAGACAGACATGGCCCGTCCTCTGAACAAACCCTGTCGTGGCAGCTCGGCTGACGTTCCTTCAGAAGTCAGCACCGGCCATTCCACACCTCTGCCTTTCCAGGGAATAACTATAAACCAAACCGTTCCTTTTGCAGAACGCTAATTGTTATGATGCGGTTTCCCCGCGCTCTGCTGCACAGCCACAGTGGGTTTTGAAGTATGCTGTGAGACAGCCTATAAGCTATCTCTCAGCCTTTTCAAGGCAAAGAAAATGACTATTGCAATAATACCTCTGAAAATCTATCCTGAAGATAACTTTGAAGGATGCTCCTATTTAAGATTCCACAAGCAATATGCTTATTTTTTTTTTCCTTTATGAAAGTCTTTCTGGTACACAGAGTCCTAAGGAGTTGTCCCAGTAGCAGCTGGAAGCAATGCTCTCCTCTGGATTTTAGGCTGATAGAGAAGATAATGCTATTCACCAATATCCCAATTATATGGCAGCCTGAATACAGACTTCTGAAATCTACATACTTCATTGTATTCGGGTATAAATTTCCACACCATATCCCTCTCTTGCTGCCTTTGTGCACAGGAAGAAAATGAGAAGTAAGTCAGAAAGCCCAATAGCATCTTAGATGATCCAGCAGCCTTGCATACAATTTCTGAACATGCATACGGAGTCCAATATGTCAAAGTGTATACATTACACTCTGGGGGAGGGGGAAACTCTGAACTGCACACTGAGTACATTTGCACCGTAGACACAATTTATTGAGAGCCTGCACTCTGAAGACACATAGGCTCAACGCACCACTGGATGTGTAGAACAAGCCAAGAGGTGGCCTGGAATAAACCTTGAGAAGCTAGGGCACAAAACGAATCACAGATTGCTGAAGCTTAAAGGCAGCAGGGAAAAGCTCTACATAAAGATAATAATAAATGCTGAAAGAGACAGATAACGACAGATACAGAGCAGGCTGAAGTATTCGATACTTTCTATGCTGCTGTCTTTGTAGAAAACATTCAAAATGCTTAGCACAATTAGCTCGAGCAAGAGAACAGCAGCACAGGTGAGAGCAGGGATAGAGCAGGGTATTTAAACAAGTGAGATGAATTCAAATTTGTAGGGCCTGATGAAACTCACCTTGGAGTGCTTAAGGAACTAGCTAGAGCAATCTCCAAACCATTAGTGATTATCTTCAAGAACTTACGGAGAACGGTGAGTTCCCAGAGGCCTGAGGAAAGACAAATAAGTGAGCAGCTTTTAAAAGTGGAAAAGAAGAACCTGGGGATTTGTAGACAACGTTGCATTGCATTGACATCTGGAAAGATACTGGAGCAAATTATTAATAATCGGGTTTTAATCCCCTCAAGCATAATAAGGTGAAAAGAAACAGACAATTTAGATTTGTCAAGAGCAGATCACATCAGACCAAACTCATTAACTTCTCTGACAGTATAACTGGCTTTGCGGAGCGTGGAGAAGCCGTAGATGTGATGGATTTTGACTTTTGTAAGGCGTTTGGGACCATGTATCGTGGTGTTCTCCTACGTGAAGGAGGGAAAGAGAGTCATTAGATTAGTCTAAGGGGGGTACATTATCCTCTGTGCTCAAAATTATCAACTGTTTGCTATCACTTTGGGAGGGCATCTCAAGAAAGTTTTGCTGAGGCTTGGTTCTGTTTAACCATCTCACTAACAACGTGCACAACGGAGTAGAGAATCCAGCTATAAAATCTGTGGGCAACAGCAAGCTGGTTGAAAGCACTCTGGATGAAAAGCTGACAGTCAGTAATGATCCTGATCAAGTGGAGAAATGGTTTGAAATCAATAAGATGAAATTCAATACAGACTGCAAAGTGGATGTAGGAAGGAAGAAAGAATGCAGAAACACAAAATGTGCAATAACTGGCAAAGGCTTTAACAGACTCTGGGCTAAGTGAGAGTAAACAACGTGCTCCAAAACCAGCAAGTGTCTTCCTGAGATACACTAACAGGAGCATCACGAGCACAACAAGGTCAGTCTTGATTCCACTCAACTTGTCTCAGTACAGACGCAGCATCACTGAAGTACTGTGTCCCATTCTCCTCCACACCGTAGGAAAGATGTAAACAAACTGGAAAGATCCCAAAGAAGGGGAAAAATAATATGAGATTTGAAAACTTGACTTACCAAGGTGAAAGGAACCAATAGGGAAGACTAAGGAAGAACATGCTTAATTTCCTTCACTATAAAAAGTCATTATAAACAGACCTCAGCATTTGCCTGTGAAGTACAGAATTTCAGCAAGAAAAAACAATAGGCTTGATATGAGGTGGGACTTCATAATTATAGTGTGAAAGAAGCATAAGAGCAGGGTATGTGTAGGGAGGTTGTGGTGTACCCACCACAGAAGAGTTTTAGATGTGCATTAAAGAAACACCTGCCAGTGAACATTTTGACAAAAAACAGACTAGATGTGCCACTGAGGTCCTTGCATTTCTGTGTGGCTGAACCAGGAATCCCCAGGAATCTTCTCCTTGGCAGAGGCACAGATGGCACTCCACATATGGCACTCTCAGGTCACCCTCTCATCTCCAAAATACTGGCATCTTGTTTGCTAGGACTTGGAGCGTGGGCGAACTCCACCAAAGTCAGGAGAGAAAAGGATAGTAACACATCTTCTGCAACATAGAGCCTATTCGCATTCAGAGTGATGCAAACACGACATTGGGTTGTTTTCCTCCTGAATTGTATAAGCTTTTGGTTGCTTTTGTTTTTTGCCTCACTGGTGTCCTTTGACAACGTTAGCACTGCTGCCGAATCGGAATTGTTAAGACATGCTAAATTACTGTGGCCCCCACCGTTTCAAACATCTAAATGATGCCAAATTAAAGCTATGCCATACACCAAACTGCATTGCCGTGCTTTGAGGAAAAAATACACCCATGTAGCCCTTTGTTTTAGTTGCATCCATTTCATTAAGCACATCTGCTACAAAAATTATCATAGGAGATGGTCAATTTTCATCTTATCAAAGATCTTGGAAAAGCAGTTGTGTGTTACCCCACTAAGAGCCTCTTGTTAACCACCACTCCTTACTCTATTGAGGGTCCAGCTACATTCTAAACTTTTCTAGGGTGAGATGAACCTAGACAAACCTGACTTCATCCACCTCCTTAGCCTGCTCTGAAAAGCTGATGATTTTTAACCGCTTACTTGCCATTCAAGCTCCTCAGGGTCTAGACTAGCGAGATAGTATTTTCTTGCCAAGCAGTTGCATCTCTTTCTCGCGCTGCTGCATCCTCTAAACTGCTGCGACACGGTATTAGTGGAAATTGTTACCATTATGTCTGGGCAATCAACTGCTTGTGGTTCTCTGGCTGGAAACCAATGCTGTATTCATAAGGGCTAACAGTTAACAATGATATTTTATTAAAGGATAGGCTCAAGGATTGGCAGCTTACTCTGCTGTTGTTATGCAAGACCAACCTTCCCAATTAAAGCTCCGTTAAATCTAGCAGATTTGCCTCATGTCTGTCATTTGTGGCTACCCCTAAAACATCCTTTCTCTTGTTTTGTGTTGTTATCTGCTCATAGATTATAAAGTAAATTCTGCCTTGGAGACAAAACCACATATGAGCAGCTGAAGAACGAACTTGGTCCTCTATTTTCAATCTGCCCCAAACCAGACTGTTTACTTGATTGACACTTTGTGAATTTTATTAATTACACAGTAGTTCCTCAGTCCTATTTTCTGAGCTGTGAACTGCATTTTGTATTATTTTTTCCCTCCTTTTGTATTTTTCCCTATTGCAGAGTATTATTGTTATCTGAATTTTCTGCTGCTGCTCTGTTTCCTTTTCAAACTCATTTTTGATATGCAGCCAACAGCAATGAACCAGCACTTTGGTTAATTTTTGAGTAGAAGTCTGCAGCTGGTGTAAATTAGCATTACTCCATTATTAATCAGAAAAGCTTCACTGTGGAGATATTTGATCTTACCTATCTGATGCTATACGAGTAGATGAATTTTTTGTATCTGGAGAGCTCACCTCTTGTTTGTAGCGTGATGCAATCCCTTGTTCCTACCACGCTGCTCTTCATAATCAAAGTTGAATCTGAGAGAAGCAGATCTACCACCAGACCACATTTACTCTTAATTCAGATCACTATGAGTAGACTAGAGTCACATTTTGTCATTTTATCTCACTCTCAGAGTGATGCAGAGTTGGAACAAGGGCAGTGCTCCAGCCTATACCTACTTCCATCCCCAGCTCTCCTTTTCTGAGAGGAAACTAGCAGACTTCTGGGAAAAACACTTGAATTCGTACCACAAAGCGACAATAAAGAATAAAACAACCCGCAAGACTTTCCTCTGTGCACCCCTGTTCCCCTAACACCGTATTTAATATTTTGTCTTTGCATACTTCCAGAAAGAAACAAAACAAGAATGATGGAGGCTTTGTTGCCTGATCTGAGAAGAGGCCAGTTCAGCGGTGATGATGTAAAATAATTACAAGTGACCATCTGGTAGAGCACTTGTTTACATAAACTTAATTGAAGCTGCAGGCAAACACTAGTACGTACTGGGATTGCTGCTTCAACACACCACGCTACCACCTTCGTCAGAAAAACCTGCGGGGCATTTAGCATCTCAGGAAAAAGCAAACCTCCACAAGACTGAGGCATGTGAATCCTGCAGGAATCAGAAACACGTAGGAAGATACACAATGGTGGGGCTGAAACTCTTCCCCCCCCCCTCCCCCCCCTGAAATGTAAAGCTTTGGTGCAAATATATTTCCTGTGGTGTTCACTTATTTCTGAAACAAGATGAGCTTGGTACAGAGAGCTGTTGCCTACCTTCTGTGTAAAGGGAGACTTTGGGGCTATTTTTGCATACTTAGCATTTGAAATAGAAACATAGAATCATCTGGGCCAGAAGGGACCTCCAAAGGCCATCTAGTCCGACCCCCCTGCAGTCACAGGGACACCCCCA
>JAOQGH010000023.1:8460856-8473338 GCA_025769975.1 Gallinago jamesoni | reverse complement strand
CCGGAGCCTCCTCTTCTCCAGGCTGAACAACCCCAGCTCCCTCAGCCTGTCCTGGGAGCAGAGGGGCTCCAACCCCCGGAGCATTTTTGTGGCCCTCCTCTGGACCCACTCCATCCAACAACCATAGACCAAGCCAATACCTATCAATACTTCTACTCCCACCATCTGTGAGGGCAAAACTGCAACTTCCAGTCCATACACTGGTGCTCCCTTGGACGTAGGTGATGTGCTGCATGCGCAGGAGATAGTAGCACGGATGTCAGCACCCACAGAAAGCTAGCAGAAATATCTGCACATCTGAAAATAACAGCCTGCCACCGTAGAAATGCTGCCTTTGAATTCACTGCCAGGGATGAGAAGAGTTTACGAGGATGAGAATTCACTCCATCGGCCACTCTGCTTCTTGAGCAGCCTCACGTCCCTGGGTCCAAAACTGCATTGTGCCATCAACCATAAGACCATAACTGCTCCTAATTTATCTGTCAGAGCTTTTTTATTTGTGTTTTTTTTTGTCTTTTTTTTTTTTTGGGGGGGGGGGGTGGGTGGGGTGGTGTTGCATGAACCCGAAACCTCATTTTTAAAAGGCAAGAAGGATTTTCAAAAAGAAACACACTTTTTCCATAAGTAGGCAAGTTAGAGCAGGGATGAAGAGCTCACCAGCGTGGAGCATTACGTTAAATGGAGCATTCAGCCTGGATAGACCAGCTTACAAACCACAACACATTAACTGCTTTGTACTATATAGTGCTATACAGCCTTATGCAGGTAAAGGATTTGCTGGAGAACATCAAACTAATTTTTGATTGTGTTATAAAAAAAAAAAAGGGAAAAAAAAAAAGACTCCTAAATGAATCAAGATTGCCACTTAGAAAATTCTGATAACCTTTCCATTTTTCCTTCCAGAGTTGAGAGGGCACATCGCCCAGAGGTCTCTGGTTTTGTGGGTTTTTACATTCCTCAACGAAAAAGCATATTTTGAGCTTCTGAAACTAAGCGTAGTAAGTCAGGATTGAGCTTGCTCTTTTCAATAAAGTTCAAAGCGGTGTATGCTCCTATACCAACTTATCCATGTGTAGGATCCTAGAAGCAAAACCTTCACAGTATTTCAGAAGGACTCATCTGCTGTCAAAGCACTGCTGCTCTCCCACCAAACTGGGAACTCAACATCCACAAATGCTAAAATGAAGCTTCAAAATTCTATTGCTAAGGGTTCAAAAAATACCTTATTGTCCATCTCCCTTCGACATATGCCAAGCTGTGAACAACAAGAGAAAAGATGCCATGATTGTCAACTAGAGTGGACCTGTTACTTAGGAAGTGAACTGCAGCTGTCAACTTACTTCCCTCAGTCCTTTCCCTCAATTTTGTCAGAGCTGAACATGTTAAAATAAAAGAAAACACTCCCACCCCCCAAAAAAGAAAGAAGAAGAACGAATAAACTGTCTTTATCTACTTCTTCTGTAAAGACCTGATCAGTCTCACTGCTGCTCTCCATGGGATTTGGACTGCGACATTCCATAAGAATACTCACAGGAGAGTTTACATTTTAAAGGAAAAATAAATAGGTGATATTTATAATTTTTAAAATGTTTCCATTCTTTTATTATATTTATATCATTCTTTTATATTATGCCCGTTATTTTATATTAGATTATATGGGTGTAATATAAACGTGTCTAAAATAAGAGAAACTGCTCACCCACATGAATAAGCTCAGCCTAAGCATATACAGTAAGTAAAAACTAAATCTTCCTAGGAATTGGATAATACAATCAGTTCAGTAAAATGCCTTTGTGCAATGACTGTGTGCTGAAGGAATAGTGTTTACAGTCAATAAAAGACACAATCAAGGCAAAATTTATCCTAGAGCTTTAAATCACCTTGAAATGCTTTTGTCTGAAGCTCTGTTTTAGGAAAGGAATATTTCGGGTCTCATTTTTTTTTTATATAGAACTATTTTATGTTTATATTTAGGAAAATAAACACTTCAGGAGTATGCTCCTTACATAAACAGCGGAAAAAAGATAAATAACTTAATTGATCCATTTCTTAATTGAGCTACATGCCCCACTCACTCTTCTTTAAAAGCAATTATAGTATGTGCACTAAAGTTTATGGATGGTGCAGTTCTCCAAAATGGCGAGGGATACCATATGTATCTCGTTTCACAAACGGAATAACTTTCACTCTTTGCAGTAAGGCCAAGAAAGGAAATGAAATGTTGACACACAAATATTTTCCCTTGAAATATTTTTTTATGTGAATTACTTGAGGCGTAGCTATATATACGATACCTAGCAAAGGATTTCTCAGAAATAACCTGTAATCTTTCACTCTATTATCAAGGGGATAGCTTAATAAAAAGAAGCTGCTACCGTGTGTATTTCAATGGCAACACGCTAAATGAGACACAGATACTATCAATGAACATTAAACACCTGATACTAAGGCCCCAGGTCACGAGGACATATTTGGTTTGAGTAGTTTAAAAAACAGGTATCAGATGAAGCAAGCCTCTCCTAAACTAGGAAGAAAAATAAGGACTCAGTGTAACCCCTCACAGAATTTAAAAGCTGACAGTATTTAACGCTGTTCTCAATAACAAGGCAGGCTCAAAGGGACAGAAATCTGGGCGATTCTTTCAGTCAGTGGAAAAGTCACCGTTTAAGGCTTGGCTACGCTGACACCACCCACCGTTTAACTACACGGAGATGCTCCATCCTGCTCTTGAAAGATATTCATTACCCTGTGTGTGAATAAAAGGGTTTTTAGAGGAATCCGGTATTACGTTATCGAACTCTTTTTGAAATTCCATTGGAGAGAAACGACGAGTCCTTTAGGTCCACTTTGCTGAGAACAAAAAAACCCTTTTCATGCACAGCTATTTATTACGAATAATTTGTACGAGTAGAACTTGTAAAAAACATCCCAGCTGACGTAAAAGCATCAAACTGGCAATTGAAATTGGGTTTCTACATCAAGCACACAGCGCTTGAGTATCAAAGGTATCACTTCTATAATCAACTAATGTAATTATATATGTATATTATGTAATAATGTAATTACATATTAATATTACATACATGCTTTGCATGCAATGGTGATGCTGCAGTGTATTAAGATGCTATATTTAGACACGTCATCAGCCTTTGTGCATTACAACTATCTGGACACATCCCCAATCTTCTCACTTGCATAATGTTTCATTAAAATTAATAGTTTTACAAAGGACATTGATTATTGTCCCCTGGATCTGAATCATGGAAAAAATCACAATCAGGAAGTGATGCAACCGAGAAAAACGAAAGAACGTATAGAAAAGCAATCATAGTAGAATTTCCATCAGTTTGTACTCTTCAAGTTTGACTGCACATATTATGAAGACTGTAAAAATCCAGCTTTCATCTCCTATTTGTTTGTTACACATTGTGAAGACTATGTGGTAACTGGAAGGAAGCAGAAAAGAATTTCACCTCAGTGAAAAAGTCTGCTGTTGCTATTAGATGCTGAAATCCATCCTCATGACAGCAAAGACCTTCCAGGATCTGGTTTGCTGGTAAGCTTTCCCTGTACCACCTTGGCTCTGCACTTTTCCACCGAGCCACCAAAAATAATGCGATATATAACACAGAAAGCTTCGTGGTGAAACAAGAATACCCAATAAATCTATGACACTGTCCTCATGGATGGTACTGACAAACAACAAAGACTGCTTTTCAGAAAGCCGTGAAGGACAGCTCTTTAGAGACCCAAACGAGAGTGCTGGTTGTGTGTGACCTCCTGCTACTGCAAATCACACATGCTGGTCATCCTGCTGGAGGTCCAAAGCAAAAATGCAATGGTGCAGAAAGCAGATTTGGGTAAGTTCTTCCAGGGGTAGTAAGATAGAAACCTAAGCTGCAGTATCCGAGGCCCACTTTTCAAGTACTTCTGGCAACCTCATGCCACCACCTATGGTATTGGGTTGATAAACAAGCTCAACGGAGAAAATTGAGATCCTGCACAAACTTACTCCATTCCACGTTTCTGGACATCACCCAACGCTAGGTTGTGCTTGGAAAGACAGTGGCTTACAATAGCTTCTAGTAGGGAGAACCACAGCATGTTCCTGTGCCCTGCCTATGTCCAACTCAGATTGAGGAGAGACTGCAACACAGCACAAAATATGTTGAACCGTACCTCCAACAACAGCTCTAAGCCTGTGCCTAATTAATACTTCTGAAAAAAAAAAAAAAAACAAACCCAAGAAGAAAAGTGGGCAAATCTAGATTTAAAACCAGGCTTTTATCCCTGTTTGACTGACAGGGCAGACAAACCCCAAGGATATTCCTTACAAAAGCCAAATGAAACAGAAATAAAGGATGGGAAAGGTCAGTGCAGTGGCACGTGTAATACACATGCGTACTAAATGAGTAATATATGCTTCAAAAAGACTGCATTGCAGATGCTAGTACTCACACAGAAAGCCATGGAACAGGATTTAGCCCCATACTGAGCATTTTGGGAAAACAGTCAGTCCCTCTCGGAACTGCAGAACAACTGTGTGCAGCAAGCTCAGATGATGGATCTATATATTAGGAGTTACCTGCTGCTGTAGGGCATAACAGTCCCGCTAAATACTGAGCCATAAATTGACTTTTCCAGTGCTAAGTAGCAGTAGTATTTAAGAATTAATAATTCATTATTAATTACTAATTTTATTACCTATAATGTAATTGGGCTCTCGAATATTTATTTCCCTACAAATACTTCACCATCTTTTTTTCCTTTTTTAATCTTAGCACTCCTACAGTGATTATATGTCTTTTTGTTATGCTAAAAATGATCTTCTGGTTTGAAACATTCACCTCAAATAGCCATGTACTCTTCCTATTATTTTTCCTTTGTGCAAAGCAATGCAAAAATGGATACTCATTTTCACTTCAGTGGGAGCTTCTAGCTTCTAACCCCTCGGTGAGTTTTATTGAAATGTTTCATGTCTGAGCACCTAAAAAGTAGGGCATCCAGAATCAGTGGCCCCTTTGGAACACGTAGCTCATTATTTCATCTTAACCATCTCGCTTTCCAGTCCTCAGTCAAACTCCTCCTCCTGGGTCAGTGTCTGCTTTTTGCGCCACTGGCAGCGGTACAGCTCTGACCAAGGGCACAGCTGTGTAGAAATAGACTTAATTATCTCCTCATCAAACCAAGGCTACAGATGCTGCACGAAACTTTTGTTCGGTGGTTACTCAGCCTGAGGCTCCCCAAGGGGTGATGGAGCTCTTTCCACCCCAGCTTACCCAATTTGAGCTCTTCTCCCAGCCACCAGCGATGACGGTCCCCTCACTGGCTCGCTGTGCTGACCAGTATCACCCATTTGCTACAACACCACTACCATAGGAATCAAGGCACCAAGGAACTGGTGTAACCTTACAGCCTCTACCTCAAAGAAAATCAGACTTAACAGAGGGACATGGAACAACAAGGTCCTCATCCACCTCCCTTCCCACCTCTCTGTTACCCAGGAAGAGCAGTTTGCATTAGAAGCACATAAGACTTAGGGTCTCCCATCACTCCCATCTCACCCTACTCCACTTTCAATCCTCTGCTTTTCAACCTTCTGCTTGTGCCCGCTCTCCACCAGAGTTGGTGTCTTCCATCCTACCTTCACAAGCAAGGCCCTGAGACCGTTCTAAAGTGCCCCGTATTACCCTGACGCAAAGAGCAACGTGCCCAAAGAGTTGGACCATTTCCTTCACAACTTTTGGAACTACTTTTGTCTTGCAGATATACTTTCCATCTAGTCACTTTTCCTAATTGCCCAGCACCAAATTTAATATGTACTCACTAGTACAATAAGTTTCTAAAATTATGGTTTTGCCAAACTTGAAGATATAACCCGACATACTCCCTATGTAATTGTCAGGGTGTAAGCACTTACACGAATCAAAATGGTAAAAGGAATCCTTGATTGTACTAAAAACAAGGAACTCATTGCCCCGGGGTATGAAAACCAAGCAGGGTTTCAAAAGGGGTTTTGTTGACAGTAAGAAAAAAAATAATAATGGATATAACAGTGAATACTGATTGCATCAATCTTAAAACGCAACAGAAGCTTGGCTTCTAACTCACGAGAGCTCCACAGGCAGTAACTGTGTCTAACTTAGCATCCCCAAAACAAATTGGCACCAAAGAGGATGCTTAGATCAGTGGCCTAATACATGGTCACTGTCTGTGGCCATGTCTGTGCCAAGCTTTGCCCAAAACGGAATAGAGAGGGGTGGAAAGAGAAGTGCTCACAGAGATATTCTGATTAAATCACCTAAGAGGGGTTCCTTCCAGGCTCTGGAACACACACTGTAAAATGGCAAAATTAATAATGTAGTAGCAATATCTTTTTACTTCTTTCTAACTTGCAAGGATGTGTTGTTTAATGCACATGAAATGATGGCCTGCAACTTTGAGAAATGCCAAAGAAAAGCTAACTAAAAAAAAAAGTAGTCCATAATCTCTATTTAAATTACCTCAGTGCATTTACTAAGGCTTTATAGGAGATTGCACATTTGATTAATCCAAAATAATTCACTTCCTATGATTTAATAGATTTCACTCCTCATCTGTGCAGAATTTCCAAGCTCCTGGTAAATATGCCCAAGAAAGAGTCAAGATTAGTCCCTGGGATTTCATCTGCCCTTTCTGAGATTGAGTGTGGAAACCTCTGAAATAACAAGTTCTTGCAGAATAGACTGTTACGCATCAGTAAATGCAAAAGAGGTCCTGATTCCATCATCACATTTGTTCAAGCTAGAAGCAGCTCCAAAATAAAACAGTTTTAGAGTGTGGAAACAGAGTCCTCTTGATATTATTCACATTGTTCTCATTACAGAGATCTGATATCGACTGAAATAGATGTTAAGGTTTATGGTACAGGATCTGCCACGACTCTCACCATGTTCCTGTGGCATAAGCTCATGTCTTTACATTTTCTTTCACATAAGGGGAGAAGTTCCCACAAACTTTGTTCATTTCTTCTTCTCTTGCTTTTCTTTTCCCTGTGTTCTGCTCCCGTTTCTGTCATCGCTTACCTCCCACACGCAATGCATTGCTATCAAAAGATTTTAAAATTCAGGATTTTTATTTCTCATAAAATAAAGAGGAAGGTAAAGAACATCATCACAGTGAAAAAAAAAAAAAAATCTGACAGATCTCACGTATTTTTTTCATTCATTTTCTATTTTTCCTTAATAGGAAAGAGCTGGTATCCCATACACTAACCACTACTAATCACACAGGTATTGATTCAGTCTGGGAAAATATATTGCGATGAGAAATTTACCTTTTGACCTTCAGCCTCTGCAATTCTTTTGTCACGAGCAAGAAAAAACTTAAGAGTTCCCAGCCTTAAAAGCGTTTATGTGGAGACAACAGAAGGAAGGAAAAAGTAGACAAGACTCCTTCTAATCCTGTCTTTTGCTTTTGCAGTAGGCACCTTCCCTTTCTTGATCTTTCCACCACTTCTAGGTGGGATTTATCTCTGCTACTGTCACAGGTTTGTTTATGCCACCTCTTCATGCAAATTTCTCACAAATTATTCTTAAGAACAACTTGTGAATTTGCTAAATAATGAAGTCAGAATGCCTGTAGTTGCAAAAGTCTACAAAAGCTGTGAAGGCTGAGGGAGAGTGGTGAGAAACTCCTACTAACCATACTCCCTGGAGGCAGTAGCAGGGCTCCCACGTGCCAGCTCCTGCTCCTGTGGCCGTTTGGGCGCTACCTTCTTCAGTCCAGTGGGCTTGAAGCCACCAAGGGCCAGGCTCGTAGCTGAAGCAACAAGCTGGGTCTGTCCCCAGCCTCAGACCCCAGCCCCTTGGAGTCTGAATTCAGACAGTCCTCTTGTCATCCACAGGATGGAGGGGCTAGATCTAAAATGCTAAGTTAAAGGGATCCAAAGAAAGCTGCCCAAAGAGGCGGTAGAATCTCCATCTCTGGAGACGTTCAAAACCTGCCTGGACACGTTCCTGTGCAACCTGCTCTAGGAGGACCTGCTTTGGCAGGGGGGTTGGACTAGATGATCTCCAGAGGTCCCTTCCAACCCCATATGATTCTGCGAACTTCCCCGGGAAAACACTCCGGGAGGAGCACCTCGATAGGGTTTCTGTCTCGGGATCGAGAGAAAATGCTCTCGGCTGACATATTAAGTTGATTAATACAATCTTTGGATAAATAAGGGGAATAAGCATCCGGACGGCGAGGCAGCGGTTTGTCAGCCCGGCGGAGGCTGGGCTAATCATCGCTCGCTGTGTGTGCGGCGTCTCTCGTTAACATGCAGAACCTGTGAGACAACTCTCCAGAGGACGACCCCAAGTGAGGTTCTATCATTAATCAACTTCAAGCAAACACAGCAAAGAGACACCATGATACATGCTTTAAACTCCAAATTAATGCATATTTTTACAAACTGTCAATAAGGGAAGAAAAGCCCTGCCAGGAAACACAAACAGAGAGGAAAAGGCTCGCTCAACACAACAATATGATAAGAAAGCACAGTCCTAACGAGAATAATAACGCTGTCAGCTGTAAACAAGGCAGAACATGATCCCCAGCTCATGGTGGGCACAAGGATGTACTAAAGAGATGAGATCTGCCAAATTTCTCATTACAGCATAGCACATGAATAACCCGCAGGGGAACGGGGCTTGGTCATTCAAAACGGGTACGATAACAATTGAAAAATGTTGTTCGTAAATCATATTTACAACAAATCCTATACAAATACAAATTACCTTTTTTTTTTTCCTTTTTTTTTTTTTGTGTTCGGCAGCTTTTGAAATGTAAAATAGCCATGTGAGTCAATAGTGTCTTGTTGGTGGGACTTTAGAGGGAAGTCAGATTTTATTGACATTACCGAGTATTAATAATGCGACACAGCAACGGAGACCCTGTTTGCTTCCTAAATAATTGATGTTGTAGGCAATCCCTTAAAATAAAGTGTTAATGAGTTCAAGTCCCACTCTGTCTCTCATTGAGTTGATACCCACCTCCTCGAGTCTTGTTTTTCCTCCATGTGGGCTGATTTAACCCTTTGCGGGTCAGCTACGTGAAAACATAACCCAAAGCGCAAAAAACCCTTCGTTTGCGAGAAATTTTTCTCTCTTTGTGCAGCTTTGCTTTCAAATGAATGAGTTAAAATAGCTGCGTTTTGGTTTACATTTTGAGTGGATAGGGAAGGATGATACTGCTTGGACTCCCTCACACCGACAGACAGCAAGAATAAATCACCAAAGAGGGAAAACCTACTCGGGATCCATGCACAAGCCAAAGGTAACCCTGCCTATTTCGAGCAGCCAGGGTGAAGCAGCTTCAAGGAAGTACCTTCCATGGTGTGCAAAGCTCTACCCCACCCTATTTATTTATTTTGGCTTCGGTCTGGATCAGTTTAGGAAGCCTCCAACTTGCTGACTCCAGACATTTCAAATATGAGCTGTGAACGCCTTTCAAGTCCCTGCATATTTCAACTTCTTGAGTTGTTAAGTGTTAGATCAATAGTTAAGTATTAACTGCACCTTCCAACCCATCCGACAAAGGAACAGTGGGGAGAAGAGACTCAGCACCCGTGCACACACACACACCTTTTCCCTTCAAATTCCCTAACACGTGTCCTATCAACACATCCTTGGGAGCAAAGAGGTTCCTCTTCACGTCACATTTTTGCCACAATTACAAGGAGAGAAACATTGCTCATACAAATCGGACCTAATTATTGAAAAAGGTGGGGGTAAAAAAAAAACCAAAAAGACTGGGGAGACGATTCAAATTATCAGTGATTAAGAATCAGCAGAAGCACATCAAGAGTCGTCTCAGAGGTGAGCATGTGTTGCCCGTCCCGGCAGCCGTCCCATGGCTGCCAATGTGAAACCACCCTGATTATTTGCAACCAGAAAAACTTCTATTATGAATAGGCTGTGGGGCCCCCTTCACTTGGGGAAAAAAACATGAAATGGAAAACAGAAGAAAAAGGGGGAAAGAGCGGCTACACACAAGAGAGCGATAAAGCATGTGCTTCTCGGCCTCTATGGCAGTGATCTTTCTTACTGCTGTTTTAATTTAGAAGCCTTGCTTGTTGTTGGCTGTCTGGTTTTGATGCTGCTGCTGGGCTTTTTTTTTTTTTGGAAAAGAAGTATTGCTTTTGAAAATTCAGATGGGAAGTTTTCAAAAGGCAGAGGAGAAGTCATGTCATGTGCAGCAGAGTTGGCCTCAGAGCTTCTCCAAAGGATGCTCAAGGGCCACATCTCATAGAAAGTGTTTGGGTTGGAAGGGACCTTAAAGATCATCCCGTTCCAACCCTGCCCTGGGCAGGGACACCTCCCACCAGACCAGGTTGCTCCAAGCCCCATCCAGCCTGGCCTTGAACCCCTCCAGGGATGGGGCACCCACAGCTTCTCTGGGCAACCTTGGCCGGAGTCTCACCACTCTCAGGAGTGAAAAATTTCTTCCCGAGATCTAATCTAAGCCTACCCTCCTCCAGTTTGAAGCCATTACCCCTCGCACCACCTTGTGCTTGGCCAGAGGGCTGAAGTGAACGGGTGCCAGCAGATACAACAGGTACCTGCTGGGCTCACAACCACCCCAAATGCTGTGAAACCTTCTCTTCAAAGGTCCTCGAACCTTTCCAAAGCAAACCCTGCCCCGCTTCTGGTTTTATTATGAAAACAGGTGAAACCAGGCTGTTTTCGCTGAGTTTCTCTTTTGAGGTTTGGTGTGGTTCCCAGAAGTCAAAAGCACAAAACTTCAGGAGTAAGAAGCAAAGCAAGCACCAAGTTATGAAAGGAGGTGCTCGACCCCGAGCGAGACAAAGGCGGGGAGGGCCACAAAGCCACGGGGGGGCACAGCCACACCAACCTCCTCCAGCAGCTCACGTGCTGGACAAACATCAGACAGCCAGCTTGGCAAAAACTCCATCCCCCAAATTAGGAGGGGGATATCTGGATAATACCACCCACCCCCCTGGGGAGAGATCTGCAAGGAAAGCAATCAAAAAAAAAAAAAAAATCAACTCCTTGTGGACTCTGTGAGTTGTAACCACGAAGTGGCGTGTGAGGAGGAAACCTTACCGAATCCCTGATTGTGCTCAAACATTTCACAGCAAGTGAAATAAATACGCTTAAATAAGCTCAAAGGCAAAGGGAGGCTTTTATATCTCTCGAGTAAAGTTCAAAGCTCTATTTACTACCTCCCCAGAACCCCAAACTGGGGAAGGAAAACTTCCTTTAGAGACTCAAGAATGCAGTCTCTAAATTACAGAAAAGGTAAATGCTGGGCTAGGCAGGAAAAAAAAAAAGGGGGGGGACGACAGGAGGGAGAAAGGGTTTCCCACTTCTTTTTTCTAGTAGCAGAATTTCAGCCCATTCCTTTTAAGTAGGTGCCCAAGCCCCCAGAAGGGGTTAACAATAAATAACCTTGCTGAACACAGATTCCCCTTCTTTTCACATCTGAGTAATTCTTTTGTTTGTCCACTCTGGGAACAGAGGAGTTTTTAATAAAGCTGACTGTTGTTTAAAGCCACCGAGTTCTGGTGGTGCACACAGCATGGAGTAGTTTGCTTTGTGGCTACCTTTGGAGCATATCAGGATGAAAGTGTTATG
The DNA here is from genome assembly GCA_025769975.1 of Gallinago jamesoni. Lineage (NCBI taxonomy): Eukaryota > Metazoa > Chordata > Aves > Charadriiformes > Scolopacidae > Gallinago > Gallinago jamesoni. Next base: position 8,461,717 of record JAOQGH010000023.1, on the reverse strand, counting down.
TCCCCAAGCTGTAATTATGCGACTACTTTCTAGTGTTTCAAAAGGAGGGAGAGAGAAGGGGGGAGAAAAAAAAAAACAAAACCCAACCCTAGCCGTGGTTCAATGTGTCATAAAAAGGAAACGAATGAGCAGTAATAAGACTTCAGCTAAAGTGTTAGACTTCTTAGCTGTCATGTTAACAAGGTCCTTTAAACCTTACAATAAAGTTTAAAGCTTGATTTATTCTAATATACCGAAATTGTTTAAAAAATAATTTGCATTACGACAAGGAAATCTGTTCTGAGAAAAAAACTGAAAATGTCATTAACGAAGCAGGCTTGGGGAAAATAAGAGGCTGCACAGCGTGTGGAAATGCGCTGTTGACTCGTGATTTTATTTAGTAAACAGGGTAAACCTCGCGACTTCTGAATGCTGTTCTGTCTTCAGATCCCTTCAAACTCCTTACAAACACTGTTTTAACGGGGAAGCTCCCAGGCTGCTATTGGAACATCAGCCGGCCACGTTTTACTTCAGCAAAAAGAAATGTTCAGCAGAGAACACATATATTATCAATTCTGAGAAAATGAAAACACTCAGGAAACAATCATTTCCATATTACAACAGAAAATTGGATTTTCTGGTGAATAATGAAAATGAGGCATCCCTCCCCCCGTCCTCCTCTCTCTCCAGCATTTGTTCTGTGCCCCTCACCTTGGTATCAATGTGCTAAGAGATGATTATTAAGCGCAACAAAAGGCCACGGCTATGCACAGTTCTGGAAGATGTCCTAAGCCTGTTTCAACTCGGCTGCATAGGGAAGAGTGTGACCAGCAGGTCAAGGGAGGTCATTCTGCCCCTCTACTCTGCACTGGTGAGGCCACA
>JAOQGH010000023.1:8434962-8460756 GCA_025769975.1 Gallinago jamesoni | reverse complement strand
CCCCCCCCCCCCCCCCCCCCCCCCCCCCCCAACATCTACACTACACACTTATATATATGTTTGACAAGCTCTTTTTTTGCTCCTGTGGGCTGCGTGTCCATTTGCAGCTGGAGCACCCCAGCTGCCTTCTCGACAATGCATTTTGCCATTTAGTTTCCTGTGGCAGGAATGTAGCTCACGCGCTCCAAGCCCACTCTGCTTTGTTCCCCGAACCGCGCGGAGGAGACGCGCTTCAAAAAAATACGAAAAGTACTTTCCCCACAAACAAAGGAGCGCTTCTGTCCTTTGTTGACGGTCCTGCTTGTGTTCATTCTAGTGCCTGGTGCTATTTTCTACCCGTGCGGTTTCCCGACCGCACTGGATGTGTCGGCTGAAGCCAACGGTCTGGCACACAAGGCACTTGCAGACAGGACGCCTTTGGGAGGGCTGCGGAGATGGGTCCGTGCACTTTGCACCCTGGAAAATGGAAATGTTTGACTCCATTTGGTGTTTGCTAATCTGTGGCTGTTTTGCTTTCAGTGATTAACCTAGGCAAGTTTTGGAACTGTTTGAAGACTTAGAGCACATATTCTCAGGAAAAAATAAAATCAAAATCCTTTTCAACTTTATCGAGTAACCGCTTAGTAATTTTTTTTCCACGTTTCGGTATCATAGGGAATGAACTAAGATTTATATAAGGCTTGATCTATTTTGATGTAGAAATTATCTTAGGAGTTAACAGTAATCTTCGATTATGATAAATGTTCTGTTTAGGATAGATGCTGAGGATAGATGTTTAGGATAGATGCCACCTGAGGATGTGGCATTTTGATGAAAGAGGAAGGATGCATGTTTTAGAGAACAGCTGGGTGTTTTAACTGATTTTTCCATAGGTAGCTTTGTGCCATTTTTGAGACAGATGATGGCGTCTAGATGGAATGATGTTGGAGTAAAATACGTGATCAAATAAAAGCGGGACTTTGGAGGAAGCAAACTGAACGTTTGCTGCATGAACAGTTGATATATTTGAACGCTCATTATTGTCTCTCATGTTTTTGTTTCCGTTTTAATGACAAGGGGGCATTAATGACAACATTTCTGGAACATATCTATATATATAAACAAAATGTTAATGTTATTCCTCTGGTTTACAGGTGCATCTAGGTACACGGAGATTTGTATTCATGTGTCCCTACCTACATGCCCAAGACTCACCTTCCGCATACAGAAGCTGAAAATCCTTAGACAATCACTGAAATTAATGTATTTTGTATGAGGGAGAATTATAAAATCAGGCTCCCATATTTACTACAGCATCTATTTTCCCCATCACGAGTAGGAACAGAGGAATCCTTATCGCAAACTTATCCGAAACTTGTGTCAAAATAATGATGTCCATGCAGACAGAGAAGACATGATTAAAATAAAAAGCAAATAAAATGTCACATCATAAATCCATTAAGTTTACAAAGAAGGGAACAGTGCAAAACCTTCTATGTCAGACCTCAAATTTCAAGGGGATTGCTATTGCTGCTACTCTAAGATCAACCTTCAAGAGTTTGGTTCCTATCTCCTTTCTATCGGTGTGCCTCGTACGACTTCAGCAACGTTACCAACACGCACCGAGACGAGAGTTTGGCCAAATATTTCAAGACTATTGGTATCGTTCGTGAGACAACCGAGTCAATACCCACAGCTGAAATGGTCCACGTGGCATCAAAGCCTTCAGGCTGAACACAGCATATAGCCATATATGACCCTTCTCTGGGTTTACGTCAGTGAACCTTAGGATATTGTTAAGTCTGAAGCAGTCTGCTCTGCACCTATATTTTAAAGATCAAGCATGGTATTTCGGAGTGTTTAAAAAGTCAGCGTGATACAGTGATGAAAGTGGGTAAGATTTGACTGTACCTTGTGAAATTAAACGGAACAGGTTTCCAGTTATGAACCCAGAAAAAAAACCCAACAACCCCTCCCTCCTCCCAAAAAACATGAAAAAAAATTAATGGGGGTTAAATTCACACTCCATTTTGTAATGATTGCACATTCCACACTCTTATTCCAAAATAACATGAGCGTGTGTCCTGCTGGAGCAAAGATTGCATATTGACTTAGAATGATAGAATGAGATTTTCAGACCTCTCTGAGGTAAAAGGCTTCAGGAGGCACTGAACAATTAAATTCTTTGTGTTTATGAGCTAAGCTTTTCAGTCAACCCTTTCAATATGAACATGATGGGATATTTTTGATAAACGTCGCCGCTCATCAAATAAAATATTTCCAACAAAAGGTATTTCACCAGCTCTATGAGCCACCTGCTAAGACAATTAAGGATCTCTTTACAGTTTTATTCTCATTTTAAAGAAGAGTACATTTCAGCTAAGGCTTAAACAACTCATCATCCTGACTTCCACCCGGAGCGAACAGCGTGCGTTCCTGTTCCTACGGCCTTTGGCACCATCCGCGTTTGCTCCTGGGCTCAATTCCAAAAGACACCATTTAAAAATAGCCTAAATAGGTGTTCGTACAGATTTTTTTTCTTCATTACTTTCCAATATCTTAGCCCCACTTCCACATGTTTTAAAAAAAAAATTAAAAAATGGGGGGTTTAATGGCCTTGGCTCCCAGTCAGACATAGCTCCTGCCAACTTTAAGCCGCGCTCCTGTTGGAAGCAGCTGAGACTGTTTGCTGTAACACAGACTGATGTGTTAAATAAAGCCTGATTTCCATAGGCTGCTGAACCTTAAACACCCTCTTGGACCATAAACTGGGAACCCACACAAAGTCAGGGGTACCTGATGAACACACGCCGTTGTGCAACAAGTCCAACTCCTCGAAACTCAACTCCCTCAAGGACTGGCTTAAATTCCATTAAGTCTGTCAAAGTCAGAGCTTGTTCCCTACCCCACAGGTGAATGAAGTTTCCCTCCATCATAGAGCCCCGGTCTGCACGACACCCCGTGTCTGTGCTCCTCCTCCTTAGCCTCCCAGGGGACAGAGGTTCTTATAAAGTCTTAGGTGCTTCCTCAAGCTTCAGCCATGGATGATATAAACCTTTCTCCACTCCTCTTTTCTTTCTGTACCTTTGAAGTTGTGGAGGCAGCAACATCTGCCAAAGTGCATCAGAGAAATGGGCACTCGGCGCGGAGCAGTGCTTCTCTCCTAAATTCATTTCCAGAGGTGGACGTGAAGGCAGTACGAACCGATAACTGTGATGAATCTATCTACTCATAAAGATTAATTGGTTCCATTTGCTGCTTCTGCTATTGTTATTTAAAGAATCAACAACCTAATTTTCATTAATATTTTGCAGAAAAAAAAATACGATTTAGGCTATTATGAGTATTCACCCATCTCCCTCAAGAAAACAGCCGAAGATAAAATTACAAATGCGTCGGTAATTTATTTGCTCAGCCATGTGTATCAAAACAAAATATGTTTCTCTGCATATTCTGACCAACTAGCCACCCAGTAATATTTTAAGACTATGTAATAGCAAAATTAAATATGTTTTCATAACTGCACTTGTCAAAATCGTAACTGAATGTATTTTCTTTGCACAAAACAAGCAAGTTTGAGTGAAACGGTAAAGCTAAAGGGTACGTTTGCTTTGGGAATTAATCAACAGCTTACATGGAATAAGCACATTGAATTTTTGCTAAAATAACGGTGAATATGTAAATTTTCTATGTTTTAAAAATAAATACTCCTTCAAGGAACACATGCAGACACAGAGTTTAAACTAGGGGAGCCAGAATAATCAGCACCACCACAGGCATAGAGCAAGATACCCTCTAGGCTCACAACAGCACCAGAGACCGGCACCAAAACACTCAGCCAGGCTTTACCGAGCAAGAGGGAGATGTTCTTTGCAAGTGATAGACAGTAAGAATAAAACACCTATGATTTCAGCTGTAACTGAGGGGTTCCAGCTGCTTATGTTGTTTCATTAATCGCCATTCACAGCCAGTTTGAAGGGGGCACATAATACCTCAGAAAGATGCATTAGGAGAACGTACTCCTTCAGCTCTTAGCAAAATTTGTTGGCTCGGGGTGGACTTACACCTGGAACATCTGCAGCCTGCTTTATTATTTTTAAATAAATGAACAAAACAACCCAAACAAAATTTGGTTGAAGAACTAATCTTGACGAAAACTTTACCTGTTTATTTTGCGCGCCAGATAAAGCATTTCTGCAGCCTCCTAAGAGAACTCGTACGGAGGAGGTTTGGCGAGCTATCAGCACGCTCTGTAACTCGTATCACATCGCATTAATCATCAGCTTACATTAAAAAAAGGCCACCTGTCCTTGCCTGTTCATTCTCTACAATGAAAAACGTTCCTCTATATTGCAGTTCTTCAATTAATCTGTATATTTGCTACAAGATGCTGCACATTAACATCTACTTATACTGCAACTACTAAATCTACAGCTCTTCTTGTCAGAGTTTATGCCTCTGTTTTCAGGTATGGGGGAAATGAACCGAGTAAATTAACACAAGCGCATTATTTTGTGCTCAAGCTCTGACCACTTAATGACAGAAAAAAAGAATTAATTTTTTTTTTTTAGTCTGAAATGTTCAAGTAAGGATCTTATGGTTCTACCTCCCAGTCCGGACCCGACAGTGAGATGCCATACATTTCACAGAGAAACTTGTGCTGCTGGAATTTCTAGCTCAGCTTTGTACGCTTAAGCAATCTGGATAAGCTTCTGAGTTTTCAAGTATTTTCCCAGGAAAAAAAACCCCACCCCTATCTCACCTACACAGCCCAGGTCAGCCAGGCAAACGGCTTCAAACGCTGATCTGAACTTCTTCAAACATTAAAAGGAAGAGGGCATTAGATCTCAAGATCTCAGATCTGTAGCGTTCTGCCCTGTCCCCAGCCTGACCAACAAGATGCTATAGACTTGTGTGTCTCTTGGAACGTAGCTTTAGGCCAAGAGCAACCTAAAAATAATAGAAAGTCTACAACCAGAGGAAAATATAGGCACGCTGCTCTGCGGCACTCTCCAGCCACCACGTCAGTAGGACAGCTTATGCCGATAGCCACAAACGGTCCTTCTTGCTTTACCACAACCTTTCCTGGGTTCTCACTTGATTGACACAAGAGGATAGAGAAAGAAAAGCAAGCAGTGGAATTACCGTGCAGTTTCAAAACAACAAGAGATGGATTAAGGCAGCACGCAAGGAAAGGGATCAAAGGATGTGCTCCGAGTGTCTGATGACCTGGAACAGATCCCGCAGCTCGCAGCAGCCAATTATAGGTTTTATTTTGGTGTGATTTAACAGCTATTTGAGAAGCTTGCATCAGCAGATTCAGTTATTGTGGCTTTCAATAATTTTAGCAGATAAAGAACTAGAGACGTGTGCTAATTATTTTGTTTGTGTAAGAGCTGGCTTTTTGTTGTTGTTGTTGTTTATAAATGCATACTATCTAAGAGCAATTTTCGAAGATATGAAGTGGAAACGGCAAATAACATTATTGCTCATGTAAATATTCATAAAATATACAAAGAAGAGTTATTTTTTACTGTGACAGTACTGACTATTCACCAATTAGAAGGGAGCTCTAAAGTGTTCTGTCTTTACATGCATTTTATTAGCTGTGTATTCTCACAGAAATAAACTCCCTCTTTCACAGCTAGGACCATATTTCTGTTTGTACTTTAGCGCTTTTCCTTCGTACTTTGGATGACTATAGAGGTAAGAAAACCAGCACTTCAGCGAGTGATTACAAGCAGCTAAAAAATACATTACAGTCTTCACAATAAAATGCAAAATTCAGCCCTCAGTGCTTTGAGATGGTTTATCTCAAATAACCCACTAGAAACATAACCCACAGAAGGGAGACTGTTTCTTACAATAAATTGGAAGTGGGTGTTTTGTTTTGTTGAGGTGGGGGGGGACTGTTAGTGGGTTTTTTTGGGTTTTTTTTCTGGGTGCTTTTTTTAAGTGCAAGTAACTAAATAGAAATGTTTCTTAATGTTTGATTTGGATTTTCTTTAAGTTGACTGACAGATATATTTTCCCTTCTCCCATGCCAACGACCACATCAGGTTCTGGTTCTACCCACAGAAACATTTTTAATTTAAACTTAATTGATCAAATCATCAACGCTAAAAATATCTTAGCTCTGACTTGCATTTGTTTTTCAGATGAAGCAGCCATATGAACACTTGGGCTTTAAATGTTTTACCCCAAATCTTTGAATAGATGATATAAAAAAATCACCTACATTTGATTCATCCTTTTCCAGCATTAATGGAACTACTTGGGATCCTGTTTCAGAGGTAGCACTTCATCTCTAGATATAATTAGCTCAAACATTAAATAACACAGTGAGACATCTTATTTTTGTCTCCGGGTTCCCTTATATGGAAGTAACTATAATTGTTCTCAACTTACTCTTCATTTTTCACACATCCCCTGTGCTGTTCTGATGGACTGGAAGATTGGGGCCAACGTTCAGCAGATGAGTTTTCTTTACTTCAAAAAGAGAAAAGTAGACACTGGGATTGGCAAAATGGGAAAAAAACCTCCACAAACTACAGAAGCCCTACTACTGCCATGGGGAAAGACTGCTTCAGGTCCCCTAGCCACGGTGGCCTCTGGCCAGAGACAGAACCTGTGGGAGCCCTTCAGAAGCATTTCTAGCCACTGAATAGGCATTATCCTGGAATAACAGCTGAGTAAATAAGCATATTTCTGTATATACATCAGAGTATAAAAACGCACAAAAGAAATAACAGATGGAAATGTACTGTCCACCACCATTAAAACCTGGAGGTGAGGGAATGTTCTTAATACAAAGTCGTAATTCCAGCAGACAGCTGCCGAGGCCAGAGGTGTTACAGCTGGTTATAGCAACTCGGGGCCTATTTCCTTCTCCTGAAGATGAACAGGGGCCTGGCTTTTATTCAGCACAAAACATTCACGATGCAATAAATAAGGCAGCACAAATGCTCACCTGGTGTAAATAAGCACAGCTTCCAAAAAGCACCGTACAGCTGCTAAGAACTTGGTCCTGCGCGCAAATTATTTCCTCGCATGACACTATCCAGATTTATCGCTTGTCAGTGACAAAGGATCAATCTTTAATCAAAAATGTAAGTCCAAAAGTGAATTTAAATTAAAAGTATAGAAGCATTTCTCATCTATTGCTCTATCGACAAGCAAAAATACCGAGGATCTGGAAGACAAGCAGCAGCGTTCAGCAGTTTCCATTCGCACACCCGTATACATTCATTAAAGCGGTTTTACCATTATTTCCACAAAAGAACTCGTAAGATTTGAAAGAAACATTAAATGTATATTCCCATCATTCGGCGTTAAACCAAATCCCCCAGCAATCAGCTCCAGCCTTGCTGGAATGCCACTAAACCCGGGGTCCGTAACCCCTGTCTGCAGCTCAGGTGAACCACTCTACACACCACAGAAAGGAGACAACAGCAGGCAGTGACACTGCTCTGCGGGGCCTACGGGCTACATCAGCCTTGAAAATCCTAGTGAATTTGTGGGTAACAAAGCTCCCAATGAACTTGGGTGGGTGGTGGGGAGCTTATTCCTGGCCTTCTGCTTTTCCTACTTTATGCCAGAAGGAGCTGCCTGCACGAGGGAAGGAAGGAAGGGATGTGTGACACGTTTGCAGCGTTAGAAAGGAGCTATACACCTTATCTGCAGCATTTTATATATTTTTTCAGATGCATCTGTAGACTTACCAGCCATTCCAAAATACAAATTCTATGGCAGAAAAAATATTCTTTACTTCTTTAATAGGTTGTTCAGGTTTACTTTTGACAAGGCTCTCTCCTTTTGACTCTCCTTAAGACAGATGCTGGCCTTGTGTGGAACAATATTGGGACCACTCTACAGGCAGGTGGGACTGTAATTTTGCATACTGCTAGGAAAGGTGACCGAGTTCACCTCTGATGGGAGCTAAGAGGGAACCAGGGCTCATTCTCACACTGATGCCTCCTGGAGCCTTTTTGGCTGAGGTGAATGTAGAGCTCCCTTTGGTGAGCCTGGGCACTTGACACCCAGTTTTGCTGGCAAATAACCCACATCAAACGGGGCCACGGGCTCTGTATCACCAGAGATCATAAAGCACGTCTCAAAGCCTGTGCTTAAAACCTCTTTCTTGCTATTAATTCTTTCCTAAGTTTGACTCGCTGCCTGAGCAGGCCATAAATAGTAGCTAGCACTAAACAGTATTTGCTATAACAATATCATGATTTTTTTTTTCCTTCATTTAACCAACAATTATTAAGCCCAGATGGATAAACTGTGAAACTAACTCTCACAATATTTTCCAAAACGATAAACACCAGCCTACAAACATCACCAAATATTTGAAAAGCTCTGACAATCTCACAGAGGAAACACTTATTGCCAACAAAAGAAAAACAAAATAAGTTTTAAAATGAATAGGTTACTCTTTTCCATCAGAATATTTGAGTACATTAAAGAAATTTCATTCCCAGTAAATTATACACTTTGGGGCTGTGAGCTCAGAAAGCTACAGAAATTTGTGTGTCCCCAGGACAGATGACCTGTGCGTTCAAGTCACACAGATCTGAACCTGGGGAGTGCCACTGTTAAGAGTTCCTGCCTGGAGTACTGAAAATACAAAAAGTAATCGAATTCTTATACAAAGTAATAAATTATTTCTATTTTAATAATATATTAAAATTATTTTGCCTTTTTTTTCATTTGCTGATGAATCTATTTAGTACTTTAAACAGTCAGAAGGAAAGAACCTTTCTTTTCCAAATGCATTTTCTACGTGATTTTCCACTTTCTTGATTTGTAAAAGAAATTTTTGCCAGTGATTCCTACAGTATCTTTATTCCCTCCCTTTCAGCGTTCGCTCCCATGAATACTCTGCCTGTGAAGCGGAGCAGCTGAGGCAGCAGTTCTATCTTGCTCCGTCATGAAACGATAACCTCTAAAAGAAGGACTGGGATAACAAGAGGGTGCCTTAACGGGCCAAACCATTAAAACTAAATCTATCCCTTCATTTCTCAGCGTTCACATCATGTACGTGCTCAGATCCACACATAGGTAGGTAGGATTTCGAAAAAATAAAGTCTTCCATCATTATAAGAGGATTTATAGAGAAGAATCAAAAGGACGAGAAAAATATAATTTTTATTTTCAACCCTATTAAAATTGTGATTTGTTCTCTTCATGTGAATATTACATATCCTGATTTTCACAAGCTTCATCTCCTATTTCACCTCCAGCAGTTCCTAAGCAGCAATGCTCCTCTTGGCTAAGAGATCTTGTTTTAAGAAACACTTTAGAAATTATATCATTTACCCTCCAACCCATTATTCAATAAAGCTGTAATCATGTTGCCCTAAATCTGTTTGTCCCACATCGAATAATCTTTTTATCTTTTCCACTTGAACAGACTCTGCATGCTGTTGCACAATCAAGGGTAATACCATTCTTCCCAGACATGATTGCCTTCATTTTAATTTCCCCCTATTATTAAAATAAGAGAAATAATCATTTCGCAAATTATGCTTCTCTTTTCTTTTCTTTACCACTAGCCTCTTAAGACCTACTTCAACAAAGGACTTTATTAAAATATAACCAGCTTCTCTATTCCTTTTTTCCCTAGCAGCAGAAAAGAGGGCCCGGGGACAACGCAGCACTATACTAATGTTCAGATTTTATTTTGGAAGACCAACAACCACTGTGACCAGAAGTGATTATTTTTACGATCAGGCTTTTAAAAGCCTGAAAATTATTTTAGGAAGAAAAACCCCAATTTCTGCAGGACCCTTTTTTTTCTAATAGAAAATGCAAATGTTTTGTTCAACTAAAGCCCATAATACTGTAACAAACATTAAAATATCTACTGTATATAAGAGTATCCTAACATGAAGGTTTTGAAGCACGGAGGGTACGGTGGTTTCCCTTGCACACGCACAGACACACACACATTCAGGTGTCTAACTTTCTCCCAGAGTTTCCAGGACTCATATATGTGAGTCCCAGCTTCAAACAAACTGGAGTGCAGAGGAACTGCATACACTGAAAGGTGCTGAGAAGATGTAGGCAGTTCTGCAGGATTAGGGCTTTCAAGGAATTTCTCTTTTGGGCATGCTCTGTGCCCAGCAGCTGGCAACAATCTGCCCCTCTATACCACCTTCTAAATGTGGATTAAAACCACAACAGAATTTATTGCCGTGCTTTTTCAACCACAGACTCACGTGATCTTCCTTTCTGGCTACTTCAGCCAAGGTTGGCTGAGAGGAGGATGGCACTTAAACCTGCTGGAGTTTTAGAAGGTAGCATTTCCCATATCTTGAAATCTTTTTTCCATACCCCTGTTAGTGCAGCAGAGGAAATTAAGCCAGAATTATAGCCAGAAAAGGCAACATGCAAACAGCTCTTTTAATTTTTGTTCCTCCTTTCCCTTTCATCTTCTGACCACTCTGAATTTAGCCATAAGTCCATTTGTTTTAGTAATTTCCCATTAAGAACACACTCAAGATCAATACATTCTTCCTTATCATCACCCAATTTTCTCCCAGTTCCTAAATGAGAGATGCACAGTCATCAGTTCTTGGCCAGATGTTTTCCCCAGACTCAACTTCATCTGAACTGAGGGTCCTTACTGTCCTTCCCTCTGGCCCTTCCCAAAAATCACCCAAAACGTGTGAAACACCGATAGCAAAAGTGAAAAAATGAGTGCTTTCCACGTTGAAGAAAGACAGAAATTATTTGAAACCAAAGCAGAAGTGTAGCATAGCTAGAAATTCTAAGTGTGCTGATAAGGATATAATCAATGTTAGCTTGCACTGAACCCGAATATGAGCATCCTAAAATAGCATAACTAAAAGCAATATGTAAGCATTTTGCAACACCAATGGCCCAGCCTAACACCACGTAGAGTATCACACATAAACCAGTACTTGAGCAACCTGACCATCAAAGCGGCAAAGAGAAGCAGTTTCAGACAGTAGGAATGTAGCAGACAGTAGGAATTTAGTAGAATTTTTTTTAAAGTTGAATATTTGTCAGTCCTCTAAATACTTCTATCAATGTGATCTGTAATTCCCTGATAAAATATCGAGATATACAAGATTTGTGTTCACTTACGATATCTAGGGAAGCCGAGATTTTCATAATCACACTTTTCTTTCTGTTTATTTTTCATGTCATGTTGTATGTTTCACATGATGGGCTGTGAAATTCAGTAATGTTTTCTAAAATGAGATTACCATCACTGTTGGGGAAGAGGAGCCATTATAGCCCGTGGTGCAAACCACTGCCCGAAGCTGCTGTTCTGAGAATAGTGCCAATCTTGAACATGCAAATAAAAAGCGGTAGGAAACAAAAGAGTAATTGGCTCCCCATCAGCAGTGAATGAATGGCATGATTCTTTACCCATCTTTATTTTTCACACCCAAGTTAATTGAGAGATGGCTATAAAATAGTCAGTTAATAACAAAGTGTGTAAGGGCACATTAGCCCCTAACATTGTCATTAAGCACGGAAGTTTGTTATCCACCGATGAATCAAGTACTCGGAAACATAAGACTTCATGGGGTACAACAGCAGCATTCAAACCCTATTTTCAATGGATTAAATAAAAACACAAAAGGGTTACAAACACATTGAAAGAACTGACAAAATGCTGAACACCTCGTATCTGAGGCTGTAGACCTGAGCTCTGTCCCTGGGCACGGCTGCCCAAGGCATCGCCCACCTCCTGCTTATTCTCCTTCCCCTGTTGCAGAAGAGGAATGGGAGTCACCAGCCCCTCTGGAGTGACTGGCTGAGCTGCCCAGAAGATCCCTCCATGCCCTAGTTCTGTGAGGAGGAGCTATGGTAAATGCTTGAATGGCTTGTTTTGACCGTAATGAGACTGGAAGTTCTCCTACACCTAACGGAAGGGGTACACCTCGAGCTCAGCAATAAATGATGACCTCCTGGCAGCGCGTCTGCGCCCAGAGAAGAAGCTGACCTTGGCTGCCCGGAGCTCACGCTTGCATTTCCACCTGAGAGCCATTCTCAGGATGGTGTGAACTGAACTGCTGCCTCCAAGTCTGGTTCCGGGGAGGGACACGAAACGCTACCTTCTTTGTGAACGATTTTTCTTGGGCTGAGAAACGACTGAGGATGGGAACGACTCCCGCGCTGCCCACAGGTGATGGCTGCAGAACAGGGTTGGAGGACAGAGCATTTCGTGCTGGCCCTGCTCTCCCGTTATAGATAAGCCAAAGACTCCTCGCTGCAGGCTTGAGAAGCCAGGACTAGTATAGTTGCTAACCAAGCAAAGCCACCGGCAGCAGAAGAGCTCTGCCAGTACCTCTGAGAGCTCTGCTACCTCACGCAACCCCCGCAGCATCAGCGTTTGCTGAGGTGAACAAAAATAACAGTCTAAATTAAGCAATGTGGAAATATACATGCCACATCATGGTTTGCCAGCTAAAAATGTTTTCTGTTGGAAAAAACCAAGAAAACCCCCACACGTGTCAAAATACCACCTTTTTTCTTGAAGGCCCAGTGCTCAGCTCAGTTTGCCGGTGGAGACATCTCAAGCAGATCTGACCTTCCCATTGCCGGAGGAGTCACCACCTGCTTTCCACATGAGCTCTCCAAGTCTCATCAGCCTTTACAGCACAGGAGAAAGCCCTTGCCTATTCCCTGTTTCCCACATGCCTTTCCTTACCACACACATGAAGGCTAGGGAATCAGAAATCACAGTACCTATGTTACTTTTTTAGTAATTGCCCAAAACTGCTTCTATACTCAATACAGGGGGGAAACTGGGACTAACAGGAATTATTTAACATGTACATAATCAATAATACATGATCTTTGGATACAGACATGCATTGTATGTCAGTGGAGACAGTTAAAAAGGCAACTCACCCTAAAACAAATGTTCCTTTCTATTTTCTAATTTAGTGTCACAAGCTCACTTTTTTTAATTTCAGAAAAGATTAGGATGTCAACACATATCACAGAGGCCACCATTGGATTGAACGCTCACACTTCTTTCCAAGACAAAGTCAAATATTGAGCATTACTTTCCAGTGCAATTTCTTCAAGTATTATCTTCCTGTTTCTTTAATATCCCACCAGGTTCCTCAGTTATCTGTGCATTGCTGAGGTGATGGTCAAGCATTTAGCATTCAGCTTATCTCCATCTGCTGTCTACAAGGACAGATTTGCTGTACTGCAGGGAAGGGGAACTCCAACGTTAAACTCATGGTCTACTGCTTTATTTTAAATGTAAAAATTAATAGGGCAACAAGCACAATAAGAAATGACCAAGCAACAGCCTAGGAAGCCCCCAGTGAAAAGATTTAAAGAAATCAGGGTTTTTTAATAAGCAGAACTGCCTTGAAAGCACAATCATCATCTTTAGAGAAAGTAGCACCACAAATAATTATCACACCCTGGGGGACCATAGTTTTTGCGGGTGAGCTAAGCAAGAGGAGTCCTGTTGGTCGCTTTTTTCCTCCCCCTGCCTTCACACATTGCAGGGGGAAATGCCTCGTAGCACTGGCACGGAAAGGGCTTGGAGAGCTGCCCGAGTGCCCGCGCTTCTGCACCTCCCTGTGCCAGGGCACGTGGCTGCCACCCGAGCCCTGCGAGTGCACGTGGTGAGGTCAGAGGATGCATCGGTTATAGGGCACGTGCTGCCGCAGCACGACAGTGGGGACACCTTCCTCCTCAGGTCTGTGGCACCCCTGGATCAGAAAGACAGGGATTAATCTCTTCCAATACACCGGGCTCTTTCTAAGACTGACTGAAGGGAAAGATTTACCCCGATACATGCGCAGGAGGAAATTATCGGGATTGAATTTAGTTGCAAATTCCTTGCTGCTGTGTTACAAGAAGGTAACAGCATAAAAGTCCTCATTTATATTAGATGAAATGCCTTCATCTCTCCATTATACAAAGAATGCATAACTACCTGCTGGTTAAAAGGAAAAAAAGCTGAAGCAAAATCTTCACGATCAACTCCCTCTGATTGTTGGAGTACCTGCAATTTTTTACTCAAACCAATCCACGTGGTTTTCCTTCCATTTTGCATTCAGGGAGCCTACATTCTAGATCTAGCTGAAGCACATCTGACAGATTCAATTTATTTTCTAAGATTTCTGTGTGTTATGTTTTAGTGGTATTGACCTTTAATTGCAGTTTGCACAAAGGCCCAGACCTCCACGCTTGCCAAGATCTAATTTATCTCTAAAATATAATATGCAGAATTGAGCTGACTGAAACTCGGCTGAATAAATACAAAAGGCTGGCATATAGTCATCGCAGCTACTTTAACATTATCCTTAAGTGGTTAAGTGTGCAAGTCTATGATCGCAATAATTATATTTTGCAGTAAATCAGATTTAAATGAAAGAAGGCTGAAAAACTGGCTCAGCCTCTCAATTTTTAAAAACATACGTTTTACTTTATTGGCAAACCATCACATTTAAGAAATCTACTCATCATGCAAGAACTGACAAAAAATAAGGGGGCACACATTGCTGCTGCTGACACGTGAGATGTTTTTTCTTGCCCACTCACGATTCTGGGGTTTGGGCTTTTGTTCCCCCCCTACCACGAGCTGAAGGAGCAGTTCGTGTCATTTAGACTCAAGTCTGTTCAAGAACCCGTTAAGCTTTGAGCAGTGCTTACGTGACCAATAAAACTAATGAAGACTGAATTCTTACTAATTTCTGTCTCCTGTGGCTTTCTCTCGTGTAGATTTTCTTATGTTTAATAAGGGCTGAAATCTCAATGGAACTTTCTTTCAGTTGAGGCAGTAATAGGTTCTCCTCTTTCAGGCTTCTTGTTTTTCTAGAGCTTCTAGAAATGCAGTATCTCTGAGACCTCGGAGTCTCTGAAATTTGGTTGAGATCAGCCGATAGATGAAATACATATGGGAGAAAGAGGAAAATACATATGTGCATGCTTGAGTTTATGTGTACAGGCATATAGGCAAGAACATGATTATACAAGTCTTCTTTCCTTGGATAACCAGGCTAAATCAGGATTCTCTCCTGGGAAGCCCGTGGTACCAGCAGGGCCTTTTGCCAGCGGGGGTGCGTTCGCAGGAAAATTACCTTGGTCCAGAATAAGACCCCATTGTGCCTGTGAGTCTCCCTCAGTAACGACAGGAGATCAAACCATGTTGACCACGTACAAAATGCTGGCCAACGTCCAAACAGGCCCATGCCACTCATTGAAAGTCCTGTCAGTATAAAAATTTGTCACAGAGCTCATTTTTGGATGCTCTGTGTTCCTCTCGTACCACAGGGACTGAAGGCTCGAGCTGATTCTTTCAGAGCCCTGTGAGTCTCCGCTTTTTCCTTCTCTCGACCGTTCACCTGAACGTCAAAGGCCACCATAAAGAGGAATTTTCATCCTTAACGACCTCCACCCTTACTCTTAACCTCCTTGCCCTTATTGATCCAAATTGTAATAAAACAATGAGGGTTATTGAGTTTTAGACTCCACAGTTTGGAAATCTCATTTTACAAGTCTGCCCAGATTACCAGTTGTCCTTCAACTCCGAGAACCCTTCCCTGATTTTGAGCATCTGACTGACAGAACAAAAGAAAATGGAATACAATTTGCCAGAATTACCTGCCATCTTTCCACTCCAAGAGATTCAAAGCCTATCTGCAAAAATAGCGCTCGTGCACAAATGTGAATGCATTTCGACTCGGTGTTAGGATATAAGGTGGAGGAAAGGAAATTAATGAATGAGGAAGAAGCACATAAGGGGAAAAAGTAAGAGGGTTGCTAGCTTTTCATTGTTTTCTTTTGCCCGAATACACAAACACTAAAGAAGATAAACGAAGACTTAAATCAGAAAAGATGTTTTTCCCTAGGCACATATCTACAGCCGCACACTTCCCGACAATTGCTTGGTTCAAAGGATGCTCTCTTTCATAGAAAAAATCCATCTTTTATGAGGAAAATAAAAATTTAAGACTGAAGGTGTGAACACAATACAGTCACTCACTGGTGGTTATCTGCAAATTAATATCGACTCCACACAAGGAAATATTTAAAATAATTTTTCGTCCCTGAAACCCTATATTCTGAGCTCCACCTCTTCGATACCAGACTCAGGGAAGCTGCTGGCCCCTTGGCAGAAAAGGACAGCAATTGCTTTTTTTCATACTGCTCTACCTCGCTCAAGATAATTTATAATGCTATTAGCTATTATATAGAGGAATATGAAACCCCCAACTTAAGGAACTTCAGCAGGTGCAGTTTTTCAACTGTTTAAGCAGAATTTGACCAAGAGAAAAATGCTCACATGCACTGCAATAACTAAGGAGAATTGCTTCCAAAAATCAGTTAGGTATGGAGACATGTTAGTGGCATTAAGAGTCCAAAAGGAGATGTGCTTTCAACTTTTGAAGTTGCTTTGGAAGATGCTTTTGGCCAATCTGTGCAGATGCAGCATCACATACAGGCTTTACCACGCTTATAATAGATGTGATACACATGGTATACATACATGTATATATACATGTACCCATATATAATACAGTTTTATATGAAAATATCCAGTGAAAAGACATCCCTTCTCTAGTTCTATTCTGGTGTTTATGCAAAAGCAGGAAGAAGCGATTTCATTTTATTCAAAATAAAAAAAAAGTAAGTATGAATTCTCAAGGAGAATGAAACGTTCATAAAATTCAAGCAAGAATGGGATATATAAGTAACCCATTTCTAATATTAACCTCCCGCTGCCACCAAATTCACTCAGCTTCCTCCCAAATCAGTAGTAGTTCATTAGTGTCATACCTTAAAATGGAGTACTTACACCATTAAAAATATTTTCATATACCTCTGTATGTGTATATATATAGTATTACATGTATACACTACTGTGTATATTAAAAATAAAAACTTCTAAAACTGTGTACATGTCAAAGCTCATCAGAAGACAGCTGTTTCCATGAAGGGTATCCAGGTTTTGGAAACTGGGAAAGCTGACAAAATCAACAGTATTTAGAACTGGAAGTGAGTCTTTCCTTCTTAACTGTATCCTAATCTAATTTTTTAATAGTTGCTACAGTCCTGAATAGCCAGAAAAAAAATTACCATGTTGCTCCATATTGACAGAGAAGTTTCTCAAAACTCCAGCAAGGAGACGCTCCCTCTGTCCTAGACATTATTCTTTCCACAGGGTGCTCACAACTTTAATTCTCTAAGTACTTGTATTCTGCACTAAGTGCAAGACCCAAAACAATACTGACACAGTTTGGATGCAAAATTGGTAGAAACTGTGAGCCTAAATCCAAAATTTGCGTCACACACACACAAAGCTGCTACCCAGCCTACTTATGCATATGGGGTTTTGAGCAACCTGGTCTGGTGGGAGGTGTCCCTGCCCATTGCAGGGGGGTTGGAACTCAATGATCTTTAAGGTCCCTTCCAACCTGAACCATTCTATGATTCTATGAGAAGCTGCAGAATTTTTACATTTCATTGCAAAACCTTGGGCATCTGCTCTTGAGCCACTGCGTCATGGCTACATGGACCTTCTCTCCAGGTACTTCTCTTTTGCCAAAGGCAGTCTAGAATTTGCGGAGCAGGTAACCCAAGGCAAACCATGCCCAGAAGCCACCAAGCAGAAAACGTACTTGGAGCACCCTGAAACAATGAGTTGACCCAAAACCACAGAAACCACAGCCTCTATCGTTCATAGACACGACCAGAGAAAGCGGCTTTGCATTGCTTATCCAGTGACTACCACACAAACACCCTCAGGAGCAGAGACACAAACCCCAGGTCTCCCCCACTCGAGCTGCCTGTCTTCCTCCTAGACGTTAAGGTCAAGCTCTTGCTTGCTTTCTCCCCTTGAAATTTCCTCCTTGGATTCCTGTCAATCTGATGTCCAACTTCAATAGGAACGATGATGGATGATCTCCAGGGAAATGTAAGGGGGTGGTGAAGACAATTTCCTATCAGCAGGTAATATACAGGTGATTTTCTCAGACTGAGGAAGGAATTTAACCCCAGCCTCCCCATTCTTGTCCCCTGCTGCTTTTACTGTCACACAAACATCACCGACTCTGCATTCAAAGAGAAGGACAAGCTTGTCATCTCTGTCGGATGCCCGTGGTAGCTGTGACGTTCCAGTTTTACATTATACCCAAACTGAAGGCAGCAAAAACATGCCTTAGTCTCAGAGAGAAAAAAAATAGAATAGAAATTCAGCAATGAAGCTCCTCTCTCTGGTATTTCTATAAGTTAATTTTGAAGCCCCCGTCTCAGAATGCAAGAGGTCCTCGATTTCATTCTCTGAGCTAACACTGCAACATCTCAAAGCCTATAAGATATAATTATAAAAAGATAGAATAATAAGATATAAGCCCAGATTCCTTCCACATCATTCAAAATACGGAATCTTGGCATATTTTTCATTAACTAGCAGGGCAAGTGTGTTAGTGAAGACCTACCTACACATGTTGCTGGATTGACTTCTCTCCTGTACCTTCTTCCTGTTATTCAAAATTTACGTGTCCTTAGCCAATATTCTCATTCCTTACCAAAATGTCTGACTGCCTTTGGTGTGTATTCTGCTACTGGTTTTCCCTAGATAAAGAATTAATCTATGTAAACCTAAAGCCCTCTATACCATCAAAAATGTGTTGCACCTCAGGTGTTGAACATGATCCAAACAGCAGCAGGAGGAAATGGCCTCCCCAAAGGAGGTGCTGAACAGACACAAAGACTAGCACAGTTTGCTAAAAAGAGCTCCCAGAAGCTTACTGTTGTGCTCATTGTAAAATATATATCCATACATATATCTATTAAAAAATTTATATAGAGATATATTTGGCATCAATCACAGTTCCAAAAATGTCTTCCTTTGTAGGTGGTGGGAAGCATTTTTTTTAGTTCTCTTTTTTTCCACAGAAGAAAAAATGAATATATCCATCCTGTTGTTTCTACTATTTGCTCAGCAGTTTCCAAAGCAAGAGATCTGTGCAATTCTTCTCTTTCTGCCTTTTGGACAGGAGGATCTATCCTAGGGCATCAACCACGTGGCAAAGCTAAGATTTTTCAGCTCAATTCAATATTCTGCTGAGGGCTTTCCTGTTCCCTGGATGAGGTCTCCAAATTTCCTTAGTTCTCTTTATCCTGCCAAGGAACTTGTTCTCTTGCTAAATATCTGATGCAATTTTAACCCAATGATGGATATTGTTGTCTGTTTTTTTCTTGTCCTAGCACGAGTTGTGTCCTTTTCAAACGTTTAACTTATGTGTTCAGTGCATAGAAATTTAGCTCTATAAATCTGCTTTAGTCTTTTAACCTCTGGCTATTTATTTATTATTACTAGAACACGATTTGTGGCTGTATATTAGATTGTGTATGAGCATCTACGTTGAAATAAACAGCTATCCTGTTTGCTTTCAGATCAATAGCCTATTCATCTTCTATTCCACTGCTACCCAAAGCTGCTAGAGAAAAAAAAATAAATAAATAAAACCACACAGTGAATGTCACCTTTTTGTCCTTTTTCTGTGCGTCATAAAGGTGATGACAGGCTCTCTGCCCAGCTGTATTTCTTGCACATTTTCCCATATGCTCCGGGCACTGGGAAATTGCTTCAGCTGGTGTCAGTTGCCACAGCAGAGCCCCTTCTGTGGGAACCCGACTCGCCGTTGGAGCTGTGCCGCTGCCGTGGGACTCTCTCCTGCACCTGTAATTGCTACCCGTGGTTAAGGTGGCTCCCCGGTCCCCAAACTGAGCCCTGCGCTGGTGGAAACTGCCACGGGAAAACACTGCAGAGGCATCTTCCCAGAAATACAGATTGCGTTCCTGAGAACGATGGCACTCTTTTCCGAGCAGAGAAAAAACAACCCAGCCTTCTAGGTATGCTGCTGCCTTCAAAATTGGGAGAGCAAAAGAAAAAAATAAAGTGGTCTTTTACTTTCTGGGGTTTATGAGGTTTTGGGTTTGCTTTTGGCATTCACATCTTCTAAGGTTCTTCTCTACAAATTCAAGGACTAGATCTTCCAGAATGAAGGCTGAGAGGTTCAGATAACTGCCCGATTCAGGGGGAGGATCAAACACCAAATATTATGAAACCCCTTAGAAGATTATAAGCACTGAGGACACCGAAACCTATAAGGAGATTGGAGCTTTTTCAATACAATATCCTGCCTTTATTTACTAGATAAATACGGAAAGTGGAGATACTACTTTTGCTGATCCACAAGGAAGATGATCCATAGCAATCCACCTATGGCTCATCTTTTCCAGGAACTGGACGCTTCTTTCCCCTTTTGCAGTATTTCCACACCTTTCACCACAAGGAAGACACTAATTCTAAACGCCTCGTCTTTCTTTCTATTCAGTTCAACAATCAGCAATTAACGTTACCTCCAGCTGGAATATATTGTCATTCTGTTCCATGGCTACAGAGCAGTGAGAGAAGCCTGTCCAGGTTTTCCTTGTCTTACACACTGTGCTCTAGTAGATACCAACATCTATATTATCTTTTCAAACCATACAAAATAAGATAAAAGAAGATTTTTCTTTAGCATTTTCACACCTTTGCACTTCATTTAATTTATCTGTGTATCTTCTAGAAAAGCAAAGGCCAGCTGATAAATATTTCTAAATGGTTTTGTTATCGGTAAAAATAGGTGTTTTGTTATCTGTCGCTTCCATCCTTAGGAGCTGACTGTTTGCAGCAGGGATGCGGGTCTGAGCATTGTCTTAACTACTTATGGTAACAAATCCTTCTAGTAGTAGGCCTTTGTTTCCATAGCAACTGTCTAATAATTTGCCAGATAACATTTATGTGATAAACAAGCCTAGAAATCATTGTTGACTCACATTAGAAGAAATCCTATACATTTTGTGCTGCACTCTCAGAGGCAGCAGTTGCGACGTGCAGCTCTGAGGTCTCCTATTTCACATTAGGAGGTACTCAATCTTCTCCAAGAAGTAATAGGATTAAGCAATTTCCCCAAGCATCATAGAATATTCAACACAACTCATTTTAATGTGATCAGGATAAAGGCAACATCCTCTGCATCTGTCACCACACTACGCATTCACAATTAATTAAGAAATGCATCTGCAAGCAGTGCCTCATTTAAAAGGGTTCCTTGAAGGAAAGAAAAAAAAAAAGAAAAAGCAGCCAAGCACACATACAATTCCTAGAACTGGAAAATTTCATTTCTTTTAAAAAAAACAACAGATGTTAAAAGTAAATAAAAATCCTGAGCCATACCACAGTTCCTTACTGGCTTCCCAGTTTACTTCTTCGTGTTTCTCTGTGAAGCCAGTACACACAATTCTACCGGGGGTCTGGAGCAAGCAGAAACACAGACCATTTGCCACACTGGGAAAGGAGAACTGGCACCGTGGCACAGCCTGGTGACAGAGGGAGCTTCGTGGAAATATGAATTCCCTTCACTCGCTGTCTTCAAAAAACAACACTTCAGTGGAGCAAGCCTGTCCCGGGTAACTGCCCGGCAGGCTGGGAAATAAGTATCCTAACAAAGAAGTAAAACGAACATCCAACTCATTTTAAAGAAAACAAGGCTGACTTTGCTATCTGGCAAAGGAGCACCAAAGTCTTCAGATGTTCATCACAGTCAAGTTCATCTGACTGACATCTGCTGCCACAGAATTATAAAAGGGTTTGGGTTGGAAGGGACCTTGAAGGTCATCCAGTTCCACCCCCCCTGCCCTGGGCAGGGACACCTCCCACCAGACCAGGTTGCTCCAAGCCCCATCCAGCCTGGCCTTGAACCCCTCCAGGGATGGGGCAGCCACAGCTTCTCTTGGCAACCTGTTCCAGTATCTCACCACCCTCAGAATAAAAAGCTTCTTCCCAAAATCTACTCTAAATCTGCCCTCTTTCATTTTAAAACTATTGCCCCTCATTCTATCACTACACTCCCTCATTAAAAGTCCTTCCCCATCTCTTGTTGCCTCCTTTAGGTACAGGAAGCTGCTAGAAGGTCTCCCCAGAGCTTTCTCTTCTCCAGGCTGAACCATACCATCACCGGACAACATTTACACCCTAACACAAATGAACAGAAGCTCCTCATGACCACTGCTGACTCATGGGGAAAGCTACTTATCCGTTTTGTTGTGTTAATGCTCCTATTGCACTTTCCACAAAACCTGTTCGCTATATTTTCTTGTTTCAGCTTTTCGACATGGAACCCAATCCCCATTTGGCAGAATATTGTCAACCTCGACAAAAATTAGTAGTCAGTGAGATCACTGATATTGACTGCAACTCAGGAGAGCTCCCTTTCAGTTTCCTTCAACCTGGGTGTGAAATTCAAACCATAACACACTTACACAAAGCCATAAGTCTTGCATAAGAACCTCTGAAATTCTTTAACCTGTAACATAGAGGAGTTCAGATTAAATTATCAACATGTTCCCTTTTAGCTTTTAAAACTCCACATCTTTTTAAAAAATATATGCATTTCAACGTGAAAATCTAATTTGTAATCCTTTGCAACTGCAATTAGAGTTGCATAAATTATTTATTAGGAATCCATAACAGCAAACAGGTTTCTCAAAAGTGTTTACCTGAGTTTTCCTCAGACCAATTTATTGCTTGTGGCAAAAAACATGCATAAACAACAAAAGTGTCCTTTGAAATTCCAAGTCAGAATCTTGACGCACAATGTAAGGCTGTGTGAGACCCCAGAACTTAAGCCAACATAGAGCAAAGCCAACAAACAAAGCACGGTTTTGATCAGGGTCTCTTTGGAACAGTATCTTTAAAAAATACAAAAAAAAAAAATTTAAAAACAACCCTAGCTTTCACAAGTACTTATAGCGCACAGTATTAATTTAATTTTTCTTCCAAACTAAACAAAATCACAATAATATACTCTATTTCCTAATTGCCTACTTGCACAGCTTCACACTAGCAAAAAATCAAAAGGAAAAATGCTTAAAGAAACTATACATTCTTGTTTTCAAATATAATTTTTATACTATATAAATAATAGCCTTGAATAGTCAAGTTACTGATTTGAGTCATATAAATGACTTGGACGTTTCTTGGCTTTATCTTAAAATCTGTGTTAAAATCAGCAGGAAGTTTAATTTCCAACCACTGAACCTCAATGTATCTTTTATGTGGAGCGTGCTGAGCTTTTGACAAGTGCTGTGGAGACCTCAGATAACCTGCTTCTATTGTTAGATCTATTAAATATCTTTATCATTGTTTCCATCTTGTAGTGGAAACGACAGAGGATTACAAAAGTGGACAGAAGAATGTAGACATAGAAGTACCACACATTAAAGGTTTTGATAGCACTTATTCATCCAACAATTGACTAGTGAGCAAACGGTTGAATTATTTCACTCCTTTAAGATGTGATTTCCATCTTTCCCTACAGAGTTCAAGAATTTGTTCCTCTCAAACCCCTCTCTGAAAGCTGGATTCAGCCTTTTCCTTTTGATAGAAAACCTGCGAGCCGATGCTTAATTTGAGAGACAACTTTGAAGCAAATTCAATCATCTTTCCATAGTATCATTGAAAACATCTACTCGCACACATACGTCCACAAATCAAAAAGAATTGGTTTACGGTTCCACAGACTAACGATACTCTTCCATTTCATGTCCTACGAGTCACTGGGAGTGCTCAGAGCTGTCTCCATGTGAGCTTACTCCACACGAGTTCAGTGCCACAGAATACGTTCCTGGAGGTTTTAAGACTGATTGTTCCCCAGTAAATGACACACAACTGGACTGCAGGGCTGACACCAGTTCTTCCTACTGCAATATATCTGGTTTGCTCATCCAGTTGCAATTGAACTAACTTTCAGCACCACCAAGACATTTAACGTTTCTAAAAATGAGTAAATGTGAATCAAATACTGCCCAAACAAACTCAAATGGACCTTCTGCTACTCGCACAGTGGCTAGTGACTCTTGGAAATAAAAAGGAAAAAGCAACTTTGCCACACTAATGTGTCAAAAACTTTTCAACAAGCCTATACCATGCAAACTGATGCCAAACTACTTTTGGTAGCTGACAATTTATGATATATTTATTATGCTACATCTGTCTACCAAAGTGTGCGCTTGACAGACAAATCATTTTACAGCACAGTAAGTAAGGTAGAGCACTTCCTATCCAAGTGTTTTGCCTTGGATTGTCAACCAGTGTCAGCTAACAGCTGTGTTTTGAAAGAAATCCCTCTGAGCTATTCCTTGTAGCTCATCTCCAACAAGCCATGGGCCTCCCACAGCAAGGTGAAGTTTCACCTACTGTCATCCATCTCCACCCCCTGTCACTAGGCAAGGAGCCATCATCTCGCTCCACTTCTGTTCCCTTCTTTCTAATTGGGATCTACGTTGTTCGTGTTGTTCATGAACTGAATGAGACAATCCTGAAATGTTTCAAACTTTGAGCTCCTTTTTTAAACATTAATTTATGGGTTTGAGGGTAAGATGGTGTAACTAGAGTGTTTCGCTTCCACAATACAACAGTAGGAAATACAGAAGACAGAAAGATTTATTACTGAGTTAGCCCACTGTAAGCATAAGAGAAGTTCAAAAAGGGAAAAAGTTTCTCTTAAAATTCAATGGTTTTGACCTACTTTGGATAACTTCAGAGACCCGTTAGTCTGAGCCACTGAAACCTCTCCCCCGTACACAACTGTTTTGAACAGAATATGGTTTTTCTAATGAATTGTGATCACAGGATGCAGAATGAAGTAATGCAAAAGGAATTTACCCAACTGTTGGAGTCATCTTAGCCCATCTGTAAGGAATGATATTTATGCTCATAGCGCAAACCAATAGAATCATAAGACTATCATTATTTTTGATATTTCTGCTAGTATCAACTATGGTAAGTCATGTGGGGAGGTTAGATTAGATACTAGGAAAGATTTCTTCACTGAAAGGGTTCCCAAGCATTGGAACAGGCTTCCCAGGGAAGTGGTTAAGTCACTGTCCCTGAAGGTATTTCTAGGCGTGGCACTTGGGGACATGGTTTAGTGGTGAACTTGACAGTGTTAGGTTAATGGTTGGACTCAATGGTCTTAAGGGTCTTTTCCAACCTAAATGATTCTATGATCTCCTCAGCTGGCTGGGCTGAGCACAACAATACAGCCTCTGCTCTACACACTGGTTTTCCTAAAACACCGAGCCAAGTTCAAAGTGTGGGACCATAACTATTAAGTGTAATCTTCATAAAAATAATGAATTCCATTTCACCTGAGACAGCAAATTATACCTTTTTTAGGCTTGCACATATTTCTCCAGGACTATAAGAAATTGTCCATCAACCTTCTCCAACACTCATACCTTGATGAGTAAGCAGAAAACATCTTCTGGACAAAATAATCCTGAAAATATCAAAGTGGCTTTTCAGAGTTTTTAGAGCTTTCTCAAGATTCACAAGTTCTCTGTCTCGACAGACATTTGCAGTTGCAGCACACAAATAATTCAAACATGCATGAAAAGAATATACAAAAGAAGGTACAGGCAATTCCTAAAACCCGCATAATTACCAAATTAAATGGAATATAATTGAAATAGCTGCATTTATTTAGCCACACATAATAATAGGATCATAAAAGACGTTGGTATATTCTGCTTAAACAGAATATAATTGCTGGAAGGTGTGTGCCCTCAGCTCTGCTGGTGGGGTTCCCTGGGGGGATTTTTTCTGAGTGGCACTAACTGGCGAATTTTCTTATTAGTAAATTAAAAATCCAGATCCGAAATAAATAATGGTAAGAGCTTTTTTTATAGCTGTAAAGAACACAAATCAGAGCTGCACATCACATTCTCATGGAGTTTCACCAGGAATTG
>JAOQGH010000023.1:8412932-8434862 GCA_025769975.1 Gallinago jamesoni | reverse complement strand
TTGGCAGGGGAGTTGGACTAGATGATCTCTATGGTCCCTTCCAACTCCAAAAAAAATTCAGTGAAATTCAGTGAAAATTCAGTGAAATAAATAATGGAAAGAGCTTTTTTTATAGCTGTAAAGAACACAAATCAGAGCTGCACATCACATTCTCATGGAGTTTCACCAGGAATTGGAGACCTGCATGCCCTTTAAGCATTTTAAAATGTCACCCTGTAGCAGAGAGATAGAAATGTTTAAATTCTTCACTATTTCCTATTAAAATGCATCCTCACAGCATTTCTGCTCACTGAATCTGATTAGTTATTATGTGTGGTGCCTTGATGGTGATGAAACGCAACAAGCTGGGAAACAGGAAAGAAAGGTTAACATGACAATGTCTTTGGGATCTTTAGTGGTATCATTCCATAGTTAAAAATACTATGAGAAAAATTAATTTAATGAATGTATTTATTTCATTTCAGATTTGCTGCTTCGATCCACCTTCCATCAAGGATTCAGTCGACTGGCTGGGCTGAAGGTAGGTAAGACAAAGATGCTGTGCTACTACTGATTTTCCTTGTTTCCTTCTCAAAAGTCACTTGTGGCCACTCCTGATACCTTGTACTTCCATTCTGCGATCCAGCTACAGAAAGGAAAAAAGGCCACTTTGGGGTGAGACATGGTCTGATGGTAACAAGATTGAAAAGCCCAGATAATAACTGACAAATGCCAGGACAGGGGTAAAATCCCTCCAGACAAGATGGATGATGAACTTGAGGCAGCTGGAAATACCATGCAAGATTCTGCAAAGCTGACTGAAAGTCTTTTGAGTTACACTTCCATCCCAACATAGTCCTATTCAGAATAGTCCTTTAAGGGCTCTATTCACAGCAGGCAAAAGCTCATTCAAAATGACTTTTCCTGGAAGATTTTGATTTTTTTTCCTAGCCCCAGAAAGCTCTGACATACCATAACTTAAAGTCACATTCTCTTGCGTTTTCAAAGCCTGCACTTCTGTGCTGCATGAGCTGTAATTCCAGACTTTACTGGGGCTTGAGTATTGGGGGACAAATCATCCCAACAACTTATCAGATGGTTATCAAAAGGGACAAAGAACAGGACAGTATCTAAGAAGGAGCAATATCCACTGTCAGGGGAAAAAAAGTAAAGCCAGCAGAATAATGAAAACAAATATTCACAAACAAACCTGGGTTCAACAATTCAGATACAATTTTTCTCTTACTAACATGAACCATGTTCACTGGTTCATGAACACTAAGGTGTTTACTCAGGTGATAAAAAACACTAAGCTGAATTAACTTTTTTTTTTTTTAATTTACTCTCAGCTATTTCTCTTTTTTGAACATTTTTATCACTGGCTCAGCAAACAGAGGTGAGGGCAGTTAATAACTCCCAACAACGCCAAAGTGTAGTTGAGAGGCTTGGGGTGCAATTTTTCACATGACTCAGTGTTAACGTGCTCCCAGCAACTAGAGACAGAGGCCATTTCTCCATTTATCTCAAAAATAAAATCTCCTGTCTAAGAAATCACTTCGTAAAGTGGCTCAAAATCAGGCCAAAGAAGGCCTATCATTTCAGGTCAGCTGATTATGATTTTGGTTTCTTAGAGTTTGTGTGTACAATACATATTTTAATTCTTCTGTTTTCACATCTAACTTAATTTATCTATGAAATTTCTCAACAATTATAAGGGTCACTGAAATGACTGTCCATCAATATAATACAGTCTCCTGGCTTTAATTTCTGATTGGAATCCCCAGTTTCCTGTGGAACCATATCTTGAGAGTTTACTTTGAGTCTTCGGATAATTGAGACTGAATTAAAAATCCCCAGTACACAACTGATGTAACTACCTGAAAGTCACAGCCTTTTCTTGAAAGAAAAAAATAAAATAAAATACTGGTATTGGTCAGGCTACACCAATCCACCTTTATGTTGATTTCAGGGGAATTTAGGATTTTCTTTCCCTTTTGTTTCTCACTGGCTCTTCTCACTGACAGCCAGCTCTGAGATTTAGTGCCCACTTACTTATTATCTCAAAGAGAGACACAGCCCCAAATCACTGAGATTCGCCTGTCACTAGTGTTGCTGAAAAATATAGGGAAAGAAATCAAAAAGCTAAAAAAAGCTTGTAGCGGCACTGAGGTTTATTATGGGAGTTTATTAGTGGAGCAAGGAAAACAAACAAAAAAAGGCAGATATTACTTTATATGTCTTCTGTACCATCCTTCCAGTATAGCCCATAGTTTAAATTCTCCCTTCTTGAATGACAGTCAAGTAA
The DNA here is from genome assembly GCA_025769975.1 of Gallinago jamesoni. Classification (NCBI taxonomy): domain Eukaryota; kingdom Metazoa; phylum Chordata; class Aves; order Charadriiformes; family Scolopacidae; genus Gallinago; species Gallinago jamesoni. The sequence continues at coordinate 8,432,578 of JAOQGH010000023.1, read as the reverse complement.
ATAAACAGTATTTCTGTGTCAAAAGAGCCACTGTTTAGACAAACAGTGGATTTCCAATGAACACATACGCAAACCTACGGGAACAGCCGGGACTTTTATTAGTACATCTTCTCTATTAGGCAGCCGGGTAGCTGCACTGCTGGCTGCCTTTGCCTGGGATCTCTTTCATTTCCTAATAAGCTCAAAAGATTTTGCAAAGATCTGTAATGACTGCTCAGGTTTAGCTCAACTGTGCATTGCTTGCATGATTGTTTCATTATTTCCATGCACGCAAACCTCTGTGGAAATCGCCTTCTGCGGTGCTGAGTTTGTCCAGTGTAAAATCCCGGGGCACCACCCCCCTTTAAAAGATGACACACTTTATTAGCTTTCATTTAACATCGGCTTGTGCTGCAGACGGATTTAAAAAAATAAAATAAAAAAATCACATTATGTAATTAGCTCTGATTTTATCGATTGCCTGTTGATGTGTGTTACTAACAGCAAACCCGATAAGCCTAGCGCAGGAAAGACTGCAAACATTGCTCAAGAAATTTAGAAAGTGACTGCCACCCATAGACTAAACCCAACATAACACAATAGATGGCTGTAAGCAGCTACGGGAGCAAGAATCAGAAACCCCAGCAGAGAGGCAAGAGCAGCTTCTGCTGCAGGCTTTCCTTCTTGCTGCTGTTTCCAAATGGCACCTCATCGAAACTTAACGGAGACAGGAAACTAAGCATCTTTGATATAACTTTATAAAATTACTTATAGGGTCACTGCTAAGGTGGAAAAATGTCCCAAGTTTGACCTGCCTTACAGCTGTATGTTGGACGGTTTTTGAAAACGCACAAAGAATTTCAAATTGCTCTGCCTCACATGTAAAGCTTAGCTTTAAAAATGAATAAACAAACAAATGTGCCCGAGCTGCACTTTTGGCATTCCAGGGAAGTAACAATCCCGCAGCGAGTGCTTTGGGTATTTAATATATCCTTCTAGCACTCACTTTGCTTGTGAGGGCTCACGTGGTTTGTCAGCGTAGCCACTACTCACCTCTTCGTCGCGCTGGAGACACACAAGGGATGCAGCTCGTGCGGGGATCGGGGTCTAAACAAGTCACGCTCCAGGTAAACACAGAGTGGGTTTGGCCAAGGTTTCACGTGGCCCTCTCCTCACTTGGGCACTAACATCTCACCACCCCACAGCCTTTTTCTTCTCCTGCTGTCAGAACATGCAGAAAGGGAGTTACTCACATACGGGGGAGAGAAGGCTATTTAATCCCAAATTTTCAGGCGTTTTTGTTGTGTGCAAAACCTGAGCTTGAGAAAGTCCACCTTGTAAAGATGAAAGCTGGAAGAAGCAAACTACAGCCAAGAAGGTATTCTACAGCCTTGATTATAGCAGAGACTGATAGTCTCACTAAGTTTTAAAATTTTATATAAAAGTGTTACTGAGCCAATGATACAAATGATTTTGGAGAGATGTCCAATTTCAGTCTTTATCTCAGGTTGTTTATGAAAAATGTACCACAGTAGGGAAAATTAAGGAAGGAGGATCTTAGTAGAAATATCCTATCTAGAAGCAACTGGGAAATCTGTACAAAACAAAGAATCCCCAGGTTGTCTTTGCTTTAAGTGATAGGTGCAAAAGAAGCCGCCTAGTTCTGATAACCAGAACTAGAGCATATCATGCACACTGCATGGAAGCACAGATGATCACCTGCTGTGCATGGACCTACCTCAAAATCACTTACAGTCATTTGGTACATTTTTTGCTTTGTCCCATTTCAAGGCTTCTGCCAAATGACCACGTGCAGGTTCCCATTTGGGCTCCAGTGTCTATGTGGACGCAACGCTGTTATGACACCGAAGGAAAGCAACCCATAGCAATTTTAAATTGATGCAACAGCTGCCAGAGGAAAAGGAGTTTTTTGCTTTTTCCCCCAAAGATAAAACAACAACAAAAAAAAAAAGTAGGTGAGTGGAACTACCACTGACTTAGTTGATCCCCAGGTAGCAGAGATAAGGGTGGCATCTCAGCAGCCACAGTGTGGATGGAAGACACTGTCACATGGTTTTCAGGATGCTTTTCAAAACATTTAACAGCAATACAGAATACTAAAGAGAGACTCCTAGAGAAAGAAAGCACATAATTACAGTCATAAAGGAACATTTTTTGCATAGTTTCACTATTTATGGATCAGTAAGAATTACATCAAGCATCACATGGCACGCAGAGATTATTTTTATGCCCTGGGTCTGACTCCTAGGACAGTTCTGTTGTTCTTTCTCTCTTTTAGTGACTAGATGATTTATATCAATGTTTTCATCAGAAAGGTATCTTAAATGATATACTGTAGCTCGGATTCAAGCATGCCACAGGCTCTGCCCATCTCAGAGACTAAATAATAATTGATAATAACAGGAAGAGGAGAGGCTTGTAAACTGATTCAGACTTTCTTTGTGTCTTTACTGGAAATCTAGTGCAAGGGGGGGGCAGCTGGTGAGAGAGAGACCCAATCACCCTGGAGAGGCAGTAACCCCATCACTCACAGACAGCTAAGAACGTGCGCAAGATGAGCTGGTGATCCCTGCGCCTTAACCAGTGACAGATGATTCACTTCACAAAATCATCACTACTTGGTAAAAACACAGCAATAAGTTTGGTCACGTTGCAAAAACCTCAACAGCAACAGCTCGTACAGTTCCAGTGCTTGTTGTCCTGCATACGACCGCCTTTAGTGCCACATTTCCCTTTGCAAGTGTGATCATCTACTGAATTTGATTCCTACACAGTAGGCTCCTCTGAATTGTGATCAACCTGAATAAACAGTTGTCCTATAAAAAGCTATTTAGAGCAAAACGAGAACAAAACAAAAACACATTTAAGATGCATTTCAAAGATACATGCTGAAAATGGAAATAATACTCTGACTAGAAACACCACATAGTAATCCCCTGTGAAATTCTTGGGTACTTTAGCTTTTCATTTTCTCTTAATCCTTACTTGCAAAATTCCCATTAAGAAACAAAGCCCAGAAATTCCCACCTGTTAGCTAGCAGCAAGCCAAAGAGAACTATGAAAATGGGAACTGATATCTCCATTACAGAGCAAGCGTTTTCTTTCAAATTCACAACAGCCCCTTCCTTTGGGGATGTTACTCCCTGACGAGCTGGCCTCGCGAAAATCCAGGCACTGGAATAACTCTTCTTGCTAGAGAGCAGTTCTACTGTCAGGTATTCCATCCTCTGGACGTTCACGTGGAGAACTCCAGCCTCTCACATCCAGTGCTTGTCCCAGTTAAAGGGATTACCAGTGCTCTGTTTGGCAAGAGCGCCGGTTGTGTAAAGAACGTATGGACCCTTTGTAACCTACATTTAGTCTTTCCCTCGCAACAGCTCTCACTTTACTTTAATCCAGCAACAACACCACGCTGCTTCCACTGCCCGTTTGCTTTCTGGCTGGCCTCATTATAAGTAAGAGAGGCCAGCTTTAATTGCAGGCTGGCTGGGGCGCACAGATGGAACTCAGCAGCTTTACCTTGTACAGCAAGGAGGAAAGCTTCCCCCGAACGACTGGAAAGAGTTGTGGTGTTGCACAGATGTGGCACTACTCCATCAATTCCTGCGATGTATTTCTCCTGTCACATTGTAAAGCCAACGGTGACGTGAGTCCAAACAAATTAAGTGTTGTCAACTGCGTTAGCCTTTTGCCATTGCACTGCTGTCTCCTGAATGTAGATCAGGCCAAATAATCCTTAAGGTACCAGTAACTACACTGTATTTGTGGAAATAAATCTCTTTTTATCCCCTGCAATTTCAGTATCCTTAATCTAACTTGCAGGCAACAAGGAAAAACTGATTGTACTAGGCAGAGAGTAAGCATTTCACATTCCGGATGGAAATGGGATACATTCAAGAAGTTGGAAGCGGGATGAGACACTTCTGTTACGGACCCAACAGTTCACACGGGGATCGCTTTCAGGCAGCTGCATGAGCCAGTCTTGCTTCTGGCACACAAAACGTGCTGAACTTGTAAGCGAACCAAACGAGAGGCATGAGCCGTTCAGATTGATTTCAGAAACTAGATTTTTGCTCAGACTTGGGTCGTTCTGATCACTCCACTATTACAAGTTTACAGGTCTTCAAAACACATTAAACTGAAGCTCAAAGGGACCACTTACTCTGCATGCAAAGAGATACACATTTCATTTCTGCTTGCATAAATCAGCACGTAATAAAGGCAGACACGGGTTACAGCAGAGAGCGTTTGGGGTAGGAGAAGCACTTCTAAGATGGCAAAGAGAAAGTCCGGGGAGTAGTAGATCTCATCTTAGAGATCTTTTCATTTAAAAACAAGTTATGTCTGGAAACAAAGACTTTTAAAGAAACCTCCCCAGAGCTGAGGGAATCCTCTGGAGGCAAGTCCCAAGTGCAACCGCTCCTCAGTTCCGTTACGCCGCGCAGCACGTGTAGGTCTTCACAATAAATCAGTGTTTGGGGCAGAGATTGCCTCCCGACTGGAGCCAGCAGAGCACTTGCAAAACAGCTAAACGGCGAGGACGGGTTTCTGAGTGTGCTCTCTACAATATCCTCATCTATAAGGTTGGCAGAGCTGAGGAGCATTTAAATTGGGGGGCTGGAGATGGGAGAGGAAACAGATGAAGTTGAGGGCTGCAAAACAGCCCCCTCTGAGAGCAAGGCCACAAATGGAACACTTTCTCACGACAGCATTTGAGATACACCACGTATAAGACAGGTCATATATCAACCCCAGCCTATCTTTACAGGAAACATTTTGTTTTCATGGTACATTTAGCTAATACTGAATTATAATTGAGCTCATGTGATACTACCTATTATGCAAATACATTCATTATGATTCATGGTATTACAATAGGTAGTAAATGAATTGATAATTACATGACATTTAAAATAAATAGGATAACACTTTGTAAAATCACAGCTAAGTGTTACTTTTTACCACACATTATTTTCGTAGCCTACGCTTACAAGAGACTGCGAGAGGTCTGGCATCAGAGTGCCAATGCGGTATCTGCAACAAATAAGACTGCAGTGTGCTTTCTCTTTATTAGCAAGGAAGTGCTACTATGTGTTTTAGATGCAATGAAGATATTTAATTAGAAAGCTGCCTAATGTACTCTCAATGTCTTACCATCCAGCTGTTGACCACAGGGAAGCGCACAGGATATTTCAGTTAATATGAACTAGATGAGGTTTTGTCCCTCCGAGATGATAAATACATTCATGCAGAAAGCTCCATACAGCTTTCTATAGCACAGGCATTGTTAAAAACAGTATCGGATAAAAAGCAGAGTAAAATGAAGCTGTTCCTGGATTTCACAACAGGCTACAGAGGTTAATTACTACCCTACCTACCTAAACGGTACAAATTTGGAAGCTGAAATGGAATTGGTGGTGTGGAAGACTTGTTTTTAATCAAAGGATAATGTACAATTGGATCTACGACCCCACTAAACACCTGACAAATCATAAAATAAGATTAGGGAGAGAAAGATGTGGTATCTTTTCCCAAATAGCAAAACCTGGTCTAGTGACAAACTTTATTTAATTTCTTTGGGGGGTGCAAAATAAGGAATGCCAAAATAAACATAGCAAACAAATCCACAACTGCAACAGGAGAGCAGAGATACCCTAAAGAAGATTTCAACAGCGCTGAGACATAGTGGCAGCCCCTGCTGCACTGACTGGGCAGATAAATAAAGAACTTCACTTTCTAGCCTAGTGAAGCTGGCTCCTTTTGCGAGCGTAGCCCATCCATTTAGCTAAAAAACCTGCTACAATTTGCCAGCCGAAGCCAAAACCCACCGTCTCCTCAATGGCTGAATTTCATTGTCTTGTTTCCCATGCCTGCTGCAAAGCACATCAGTACGATTTGAAGAATTTTAAGTCATGGTGATTCCTACTGTTAGAAAATGAAAAGTTAAACAAAAACATCTCACTATTAACATCCCAAGAAGCATCAGATACCAAATCAGATCCTGACTTAGTCATTGAGAATTAACTCTAACAACTTCTTAATAACTGAACTTTCCAAAAGATATTTCTCACTAATTAGTCTGTTGTTTGACATGGAATAACATACAACTGTCGAGACTTTTACATGAAAAAAGCCAAAATGTAGCAAGTTTGTGGAGACCTCTCCACTTCTGAGGTTAATTTATGTACAGGACTTGCAACCACACTAATATTTTTTCCAGCTTTCTGCTCATTTTGCAGCCCTCAGCAATTTTAAATGAATGCCGTGCTCTGGCAGTTTCATAAATTTTCTAATTGGGTTCAGTTCCCTCTCCCTCCCCTGAAAATACGTGTAGGTGAAGCACCTCGCTTCTGGTACTTTAATAAGGATCATCACTGTTGATTTCCCATATGGCCATCTTAAATGGCTGAAGAAAGACAACTAAACTGGCAATCAGAAAGCAATCAGTGGAGGTTAGTACAACATCTGTCTTCCCATCCTTTCCTTAGGCACAGTGTGGTCTTTAAAGAGACACCACCAAGCAGAACTTAGCCCCAATTAAAGGTTTTGTGAAAAACTAAGAGAGCAATGTCAGAGCCAATACAAGATGCTTACAAAATTTTAAGACATAATTACAAAGGAAAGCATATTTTGAAGTAAGCAAAAACCGCCCTGGGTTTGCCACAAAGGTGCTGCGGCACCTCACTAGGATGTGAAAAAACAAAACAGAAATTTGCCCAGAAAGTGCCTATAAACAGAAGCAAAGTTGCCTGGTTGCCTTCATCAGGTAAAGATGGACAGACGTCGAGCCCAAGCTGGACAATAAGTAGAAAGGGTAAATCATATTTCAAAATTCCTTCTCTAAGTAATCTAAGGAGTAAGCAGAATATAAGTCAGACTTATTTTAAGAAACATTTTGATCTTCACATATTACTTCAAGATATGTTTGGATACTGAAATGTCATCACTTCTCCCAGGAAGAGTGGCCTTGCAGGCACAGCCCCCAGCAAAATTAAGTGTCCGGCTGCAGGAGCCAGGGAGAAGAGCACCTCTCTCTATAGTCACCAACAAAGCAGGACTAATATGCAGAAAAAGGAGGAAGAAAACTATCCCTATTCCAGTCTCACTTGTAGAAGTTATTTTGGTCTAGAGCCTCAGAAGACCAAGGAGCAACTTGATAATCTCTGTGTAAGCTTTTCGTACAGCCTTCTAATAAACAGAATTGCACCAAGGCATTCAACGAAAATAATTTAGAAATCTCATCAAAAGGTCAAGTGTATTTTTTTCTTGTAAATTCAGATTCAATAACAGCTGGCAAATTGATATGGCTCATTTCTGAATTCCTATGAACACGGTGGCTCTAAAAGATTTAGTCAACAGGTTAATATTAATGGCTTTCTAGTGCGTCTACGAGAGGCCGCAGAAGGAAAATGGAGCAGAAACTGGGTAAGGCAAAAAAGAGTACAACCTGGTCAGGAAGGCAAAGGCTGGGGTGGGGGGGAAGTAAAACCACATAAAAGCAAAACAAACAGAAGAAAATAATCTCGCTGTAAACAACGATCTACACAGTATCTGCTGATGCCAACTCCACTTATGATCAATATTCCTCTGGGTTTAATTCTATATATAACATACACTTTCCAAATAGAATTCTATTTGAAAAGTAGAACTACATCATCTTTGAAGAGAAAAACACTTAAATTAACATATACTAAGACATTAAAGATTCATGTTAAAAGTCTAAAGAGAATGCGGGAGCTTCCCACACTCAGTTGGCACAGGGGGAGGTGAGAAGAGCACCTTCAAGCTATGAAAAAAAGCCATGATCTCCAGAAGTCTCAGGACTTCTCTGGAGCTGGGAAGGTGGGCAAAGATGCAGCGCTCACTGCAACTGCTTATAAAGCAGAACTTAGCTTAAAAACTCCAGTAAAAACCATTTCCACTTTGGCTCTCTCTCAAAATAGGATAGGCAGTTTATTTTAAAATATGTTTTTAAATAGAAACCTCATGGTCCTCACAGTATTCAGATAATACCTCACATGTTAAGTAGACTCGAGATTTCTTCTCTTCATGTAATTTGACAAAACAGCAAAGTAAAGGGAAGCAATAAACATAATAGATGCTCTGGTGGAAACCGGTTGGAGAATTTGGTGTTGAAGTGCAATTCCCTCCATGCTGTTCCTTCCAGACAAAAAAAAAAAAAGCTTGATGAGAACGAAGCCTGCCTTCCTGCTCCTGAGCATCTTTACAACAGCAGCAAAGGTTTGGCCCCACATAACCCCAGCCAGGGACGCAAAAAGAAAGAGAAACAATATTTTGTGACATCCATAGCCTTATATATGCTGCTTAAAGCTTCCCTCCGAGATTTATACGCTAATCCAAAGAGGTAATTAAAGAACAATTAAATTAAGCTTTATAGAATGTAATGAAACTGGCAGTAAAGAAGCAAACTACAGCACTGCAACCAACATAACCCAAAATAGCATTTGGAGCATAATGCAAAGAACCTGCTGCCTCATTTCATGGCGCTGCCACAGAGAGTCAATCGGAAAGGCCGGCACTAGTAGCCATTTGGCGAAGCCCCAGGGCCAAATTCGGCACTCAGACAAGGTTCTGGTGTTGCCATGGTATTTTGCAAAGGGGAAGCCTAACAGGATTCCACAGCCAGGAGCAGTTACCAGGAGTCGGTGGCTGATGTGTAGAGGTGCCCCACCAAAGGCAGGGAGGTGTCCTGGTGGGAAGGCCATGTGGGCAGGGGTCTGCCCAAAGGAAGCTGCTGCCCGAAAAGCCCAAGATCCAGGCAGGATTTGGCCACATTCCTGGGGCCAACATTTAAAGCAAGCAAAAAAAAACCAGCAGCCTAAATGCAAAGCACAACGGAGAGTCTGAAGAATGGAAAATGCAGGGGGATTTGCTTCCACATCAACCACAAATCTGACTAGGGGAATTTGCAGAAAAATTAATTACTCTCACGAGATGTCTGGATGAGGTAGGATATCCTCTCCTTTCAGCTGGATAATTAATGGAAGATGGAGTGACCCTGGTGTGTTTATTAGGCTATTGCTAGAGACAAGTGCAATGCACAGAGCCTGACAACTGCACCAAGCCATTTCTGTGATCTTTGCTCATTTTTCTCTCAAGTTTTTATTCATTTCCCAAAACTCAGGATATAGTTTTACTGTAAGAAAATAACCACCAAGAGGTGAAAGAGTGTAAAATGAATCCACTCTGTAATACTAGTCATTTATCATTTATGTGAAGTGTGTAATTGCCGAAAACTGCTAACAGATTGCAGGTCAATAGGGTCAAAATGTGTACTTCCCACACCATTGAGGAGAACGACTCATTGTGTTTATGCATAATATCGTAATTTGAAAACAGGACAAGATGCAGCTGCCGATATAAAGCAGCAGCTCCTCTTCAAAGGAGCGGCGCTGATTTACACCAGCTGCTGCTTCTGGGCCCATGTTTCACAACATAAAATGCTCCTACCGAGATCCCGAGTGTTTGTCACTGGACAAAACATCCCCTCAAACACTTCTTTCACAATTCTGCTTTGTAAATGTTGCAGGCAAAGGTATCCGGACCCTGGTTTAAGGCTCCCAGAACAGCATCAGGGACCATACGCAGTTTCCAGTCCCCGCAGGACAGTGGGTTTCCCTGTCACAACAATCAGAAAAAGAGTTGTAAAATTCCTTCCCGAGACGTGGCGGGAGAAGGCACGGCTGGGAGCGGTGTGCCAATTTGAGGACGCGCCGTTCCTCGCGGGGCCTTGGAGCTGTCAGACACCGAGCGATCGCCCAGAGCTCAAGAGCAGGAGGGGACGCTTCGGCTAAACGTCTTGCGGGCGCTAAGGAGGAGGTGTTGTCTCAAAAGCACATCTATGCTGTAATTCGGCGCGACGGCGGTGTGTTCAAGCACACCCGAGCTAGTGTGATACCAGCTACCAGTGGTGGGCTTGTCACCAGAACCAACAGCCACAATCCCAAACGGGCAGGTACTGCCCATATCCAGCTTCCCAGCACTCAGGGCTGCCCAGGTAAGCTCAGCTCTGGGCTTCCATTGGAGACCTACGCTGAGCCAGAGCACAGGGCATTTGCTTTGGGCTCTGACCCCAGAGCTGTACAGCATTTTCTTTCATCTCCAGATTGCTGAGTGCGTATAAAAATTAATCTCCTGGGTAAAAGCAAACCAAAAAGGAAAGAAGGATGATCCTCATCTTCTGCTGTAAGTAACTTCTTAAAGCTGTTTCCATTTTAAAGCATTTGCAAGTATCCAAAAAGTGTAAATATATCCAATGTATTTTATTTACAATTAGAGGGGGAAAAAAGGTTATCCTAAAAAAAATAGTTATCCTAACTTTCTTCTGAGCGTATCACACAATTAAGTACTGGACCCAACTATGCACACTCATACAGACACAAACTAAAGATGTTCTTCTCTGCAGGACATTCAACTGCCACCACATACAGAGGTGAAAGAAAAAAAAAGGAACAAAAGCAAGTGACGACGACAGCCTGAGCAGAACAGTGACACCAGTCTAAAATTCAGAGATGCAGCCAACTTCTTGCAGATTTTCATCAGCTTTCTGACACTCCCCGCTGAAAATTTTATTGTGCAGACTAACATTTATTTTTTCTATTACATTGTTAGTTTTGTTCATCTCTGCAGATATTAATATTGATACTAACATTGCTCACACAAACCTACATTTTAAAAAGCAAATATTACAAAGACCTAAGTAACGTGCTCAGCAGTTTTTGTTTGTATTAATCCAGTCTGTTTTTATCTCTGTGAACATTCCCAGAGCCCCCCTTCAGAGCAATTATCTGCTTCACATTAGTGGCCTTTTACTTTATTAAAAAAAAAGAGGACAAATAAGATGAAAGCTGAAGACATACACCTGCAATTTATGTTTGGATTAATTCGGAGCGTGAATAACCACCCAGGATCAGCAGGGCTCCGAGTCTTCTCGCATTCACAGCAGGCAGCAAAACAAGAGAGCATTAGAAAGGTCCCAGAGCATTTCTCTGATACTCCCCAATGCCATTACACGAAGAATAAAGAGGTGGGTCCCTTCTCAGACAAACATCTTGATATTTTGGAGACCCAGTCTGCAGCCACCTGTTAGCTACATGGAATACTTTTCCAACTGCAAGGAGGTGCCATTACCATAACTTTGTTTCCTGCTCATCTGATTATTCACCCGTTGCTCTCTCCTTGCCCCGAAACACTGGATTTTGAGCTCCCAGGAGCTGGGGCTGTCTTTTTCTCAGTCACTCCACAGAGTCTAATCTAGCAGAGCTTCAGACACCGCCCCACACCAGAGACAATAATATTGACCATTTTTCCTGCTGCCCAGGTGCGATGGTAATGGTTATGTTAGAAACCCGTAAGTACAGTAGACAGAGACAGATGAACTGACCTTTAGTCTTTACAAGGTCTTCACAAAGAGGCACGTAGACTGGGATATGAGGCTCTTGCAAAATAACAATTTCACCAGATTGGAATTGGGCCTTTACAAAATCAATGCATCTTGGATAGACTTGTTCCAGTTGCAGTGTCTTTACTGATTTATGCTGAGGCATTTCACCTTTACAGTGATACTGTTCCATTTATTCCTGAATCTCATTTTTGTCTTATTTAATGACCATCTCAAGCAATTCCTTTTTGTATTTCTCACCTAATTCATACTTGACCTTTTCCAGATTTCCTTCCTTACAGCAATAAGCACACTTCAAAAGGTTTAGCAATCAAAGCAAATAAGCTCCCAGGAGTTTTACTGTGTTCCTAAACTTAGTTTCATTTACCCAAGCCTATTAGAGGGATCATCCAATATCCTAGACGGAGCTTCCCTTCTTCCCCAGTGGCCCAGGTCCATTGTACAATTCAGGACCAACGCTCAAAAGTCAACAAGTTACTGCCTGCATCTGGTATCTCGAGCTTCCCCACAGAGGTCCACAGGTACCCTCTCTCGCTCCCTCCAGCTTCCCATCTCTAAGAGCAAAATCAAAGCAGAGGGTATTGACAGGGTGCTTCCATGCTCTACCACAAGACTTTCCCAAATACATTTAAAAAGTAAATGTCACACACATACTAGGCATGTAAGATACGACACAATAATCCTGAAGCAAAGCAAATTCAGAGATCATCAGATACAGTCCTACAGCTCTCAACACAGCAAAGTGTTGATACATCTGCAGATCCAGAAGCGTGATGGGAAAATGTAGCAAGATCCTACTATTTTTGAATTAGAGCATATTTCCTTAGTCAAAATGATAATACCACTGTGACCCAGAACAGGACCATGCTGCAAGGGGCAGGATTATACTATGGCTTCAAAGCAGCATTGACTCCTTTGCAGTAAGTCCCTCACTATGATTAAAATGATGCAAATAGCTACTGAAATATAGAGTCATAGAATTTTCTAGGTTGGAAGGGACCTTTCAGATCATCGAGTCCAACCATCAACCTAACACTGACTAAAACCAAAGTACAATACCACCTCTGTGCTCACCATTGAGAAATAGGAGACAGTTGACTGCTTTTAGGCAACTGAGTCTTATTTTAGTCGTTGTGGAAGTTACTTCAGACATTAGGTTCTTGCAAGGAATAGCTTACTCTTAAAAGTCAACTAGAGTCCAGCAATGAGAACAACTGTCTATAGTAATGTGTTGATCATCTTTAATTCAATCACTGCAAAGAAGGTCCCTCCATTTCCCGGGTTACGGAGTTTTAAGCAGTAGGCACCAATGCCTAAAATATATCTGCACCTGCATACAATATATCACACAAACATAACAGACAAGCAAGATATTGCTTCATTCAAAGCCCTGCTTATAGGCACCAGAGTATTTCTGTTCATCCCTCTCCTGCGTAACTACTAAAGAAACCTAAATGCGTTGCACATCATCGTTTCAACCTTCTAAACAGTGTCTGCCTTTGTTCAGTTATAGCAATAGAAATTACGAGGCATTTCCTTATCATAAAAGAGGCTCAATGCATTAATCTTTCAAAATTTTGAAGACAGTCACCAAACCTACCGATAGCCTGAGCAAGAAAAGTTCATTTGTTGTAAAATACATAGCGAGGACTGAAAACTAGGAAAAGGAACGAGGCGACTTGAGTTTCAATTACACAATAAGGTAGGGCGTCTGAAGAGTTAACAAATCTAAATTAATGCAAAAGTAATCAAACTAAGTACAGATGAGTGCTGCACACCTCAGTGGAGCCCAACAGCTGGTGTTCTAGCCCACAGTCAGATATTCTATAAAACTGTCCTCACATGAATAAGTGTGTGCAATGGCTGTCTTTCACACAGAGGAAGCACCGTCTGGGGACCGGGCAATTAACTGCAGTGGGGAGCCATGAAATCCCAAAATATCACTCTTACAAAATACAAACGGAGGAGCTCAGGGGCTCCGAGGACTGAATTCCACTTGCCTCGCTGTGTGAGGCACCCTGCACAGGGGGTCGTTGTGGTCATCAGCTCTTGAAGAGTTTTCCCTTTCAATGAGCAGCAGGTCCTTCGTTGCTGTTCTGGGCTGATACCCCGTGAGTCCCACGAAGGGCAACGCGAGTGGGCTGCGTTCAGGGTCTGCCCCCGGGGCGCGCTTTGGCACGCCTGGCTAGGAATATGGAGTCAGCGGTTATCCGGGGGGTTTGGGCAAGGGGCAGGGATGCGGCTGGGTAATTCAGTCGTGAGTTCTTAAGAGAGATCAGAAACTCCACCTCCTGGCACACAGGCAGCATGTTAAAGCACAAATGATGCTTATCTTCTAAAAAGACTATTACTGGCATGAGTTGCCCTGAACTGGAAATATAACCTAGTACCAAGACACTCATCACATAAATGACTCTATTTGGATAGGTGACTATTATTAAGGAAAAGCACATTCCAAAAATCACTGGGTTTCCATTTCTAGACCTCCCCACCCCATACACTTTTCCTGCTAGAGCTACTCTTTCCTTCCTGTCGTTGTCATCATTGTTGCTATTTATAACAAAACACTACAAACCGACACCTTTTCACGCTTGGGCACGTTGCAACGGTATGTTTTGGGATTTAAAGTTACAGGATTGTCCCTTGATCTTAATTCTTCAGGCTGTAATCATCTGAAAAATACCACAAGGAGCCAGGGGAAAGCCTGAGGAGGAAGGAGCAGAGGACTACTTGGAGTAGGGGAGAGGAGGTAGAGACAACAGGAAAGGAGTGAAGCTAAGGCCAGAAGAAGTGCAGGTTGGGGGGGAGTGTTTTGTCTTTGTTTCTCACCATCCTTCGCTGTTTTTAATTGGTAACAAATTAAATTAATCTTTCTCAAAGCTGAGTCTCTTTTCCCCACGACAGCAATTGGTAAGTTGTCTCCCAGACCTTATCTTGACCCACAAGCTTTTCCATCTTATTTTCTGCCCCTGTCCTATTGAGGAAGGAGGAGGAGAGAGCAGCTGGGTGCGCATCTGGAAGCCAGCCAAGGTCAATAAAACCAAAAAGATTGTCCATGATGCCTCAAAAGCCTTACTAACTAAAGAACAGAAGCTCAAATTATTCCTAAAGTTATTGTTACCTTTATTGTCCCTCCACATCATCATTTTCTAATACTCTTCTATGACTTAGGAGTAGAAATACGGTCACACAGTCTTCCCTTTCACACTGTGGACCAATCCAGTTGAAAGGAATCAGTATGAAGAGGTTGCAGAGATCATTTCTTCAGACACTAAATACTTCCCGATTGTGATTTAGTCTGTGAGACAGATCATCTGAGGGGTCACGTCTTCCTGCTCATGTGAACATAAAGAACCCTCAAACTAATCTGCTGGAGTGAAAACCAAACTGTAGCTTTTGTGTATTTAATTTATGTCAGTTATGGGAAGTGATTTAGCTTGGGGAAATAAAAACAAACAAACATAAAAAGGAAATGCTACACAAAGTAAGCACTATATCTGCAGATATATGCTGGACTATGAACTGTCCATACACGCAGGTTTAGATGGTATCTAAGGAGTGCCAAAATTCAGCAGAGTCATGTATACAAAGCAGTCTTACAGCAGCTCTCTCCCAATTGATTTGAAGTCTGGCTCACACAGACACTGACCTTTAGAGGAAAACTTTTCATAGCTTGAGGGAGAGAGGTTTCTTACTGATTTCAGAGGCTACCGTATGAAGCGCTCGGACTCAAACCACACTTAATAACAACAGATCCCTACCAGCTCCTTCTCAGCCATTCAAACAAACAAACAAAAAAATCCACAAAGCTTATCCTCTCTCACAGCATGATTCAGCAACAAAACTCTGAGAAGCGATGGCTAAGGTGACAGACTCAAAAAGCAAGGTCAACAGAATTGCAAAAGCATCGTCGAAAAGGGATTACGGGAGCAAATAGTAATCGAAAGGCTTTAGATTTCATCCAGACCTAACCACGAGGGACAACAGAGCTCCCAATTAAGTACTAATTTTCAAGGAAAACACAGCATTTCAGTGGGGGCTCCATATGTAAAATGAGCAAATTATAGAAAACTGAGAATTTTATGTAAAATTCTTCCATGATTAAATAACAAACCAGGAAAAGAAAAATAACCTAAAGGTGTAATATTGATTTTTCTTCTTGACATCAGGGATGGGGGCAGAATTCCAAGTGCAGTTTGCTCACAGTTATTGCAGATGAGCAGAATTAGCTTGCAGTATCTTCGTTTCTAGCCTGGCTCTCAGTTCAGTTACTTAAACTATGCAGAAACAACTGACTACATATTGTGAATATACAGGTTTACGTACCTCCAGTTTTACCTGCATAAGATACCTGCCCCTATAAGATGCTTACAGTGCTTGCTATTTTCTGTAAGAACGTTCACTTCTATAAGAGAGAATATACTGATGTAGGAGAATTAGCATTCCCGTTACATGCAGACCTGGTGGCAGATGAGGGCTTCATGCATTTACTTCATGAGTAAGGAGTCCTTGAGAAGCGCTGCTACCTCAACTGCTAAACCACCATAGGAAGTACTGGCTCTCTAAATATTGTTGAGTTGATGGACTGTAGCGAATTCCAAATCATCTCAAACATTGCAATTGCTGCTGAAAAGATGTGGCACTTAAAAAAAAAAAATAATGCCCGGTACAGGAAACTAGGATATCTTCTTAAAAAAGTTTGACTTTATGTCTGCTTTCTTAACATTCTGACTAGCTGCCATCTAGTTGAACTTCCTGAATTAAATGAATTCCAGCTTTTGTGCACTGAGCATACCTCAGAGAAAGAACGACGTGAGAAAAACTTTCATTTCATCATCAGGCGAACGAGGAAAAGCTACATTAGAAAGGTGACTGCAAAGATCACAGGTAAAATGTGAATGTATATTAATATCTTGAAATATCTGTTTTAATTTTCCTCATTAAAACCAAAGTAATTAAGTGCAGTTTAATTCCATTTAAAATCCAAATATCTGTGAAAACTTCTTATAGTGTCTTTTTAATGGACCACATAACCTACTTTTTCTTTTCTCTTATCTTTACTCACTCCTCCTTTTCACCCTTTTGTACTGTCTGCTTCTTTTAAGTTATTCTTACTAAGTAGAATCCCACAGTCTAATTTTTATATTTAATAACTTTAATATGCACTATTTTTGTCTTTAAAGAACCTTCTTTCATTTATCCAGTGCATTTTTCTTTCTAATTTTGCTTTTCATATTTGCCTTTTATTTTCAATATAGCCTCTTAGTTACTAGTACATACACTAGTATGTATACACATATGCTTATATCTACTTACACATACATATCTTTCTACTCCACCATAGGGAGGACGGGCACAGACAGCGTAGCATTGGTGACTTTCAGTCACTTTCCCCACCATTCCTTTTCCCATTTTTTTTTCTTTTTGCTGCCACATTCTGCAACCTCTGTCCTCTGCAGAAACCTCCTCCTTTTTTCATCTCCTCTCATTCCTTTTCTCCACTATTGTACGGCTCCACCAACTACCATCAGCCTAAACAGACAAAAGGCTCCTCAAGGAGATTGGCTGTTGGAGCTGCTTCAGTCTGCACAACTGTTCGGTGCTTGGCATTGGGTTCAAAGGGTGTAAGACCAGCTGTCTCAACGCACAGCACCAGCACAAGGGCTACCAGGGACAGCTGTTGCATTATGCAAGGAACTGCTACTGATTAGGACACTAGAATATTAATCAAGGTCTAAGCGAGCTTAGACAATGTGGATGAACTCAGTTCAAACCTCCCTCCCATCTGAAACCGCCGATGAGATGTGTCTTGAGAGAAGCTGCCAAGCCTCACATGTGTAGAGCACACCGAGTCAAGGACACGCGTCAGTAACTGAGGGCTGGGCTCATCCCTCACAGTCCCCTCTGCTCTAACAATTATTGCCGTCGCATCGTGGGACCACAAGATTTGTCATTCTCTACAAAGACTCCCATGTGAGACGCATCTGACAGCTCTTACCTTCGACTACCTTCTCCTAAGGCCTCCCTACAATATCGGCAAAAAAGTCAAACATACTTTGGAAGGAGAACAGGAAACTAGTATTTTTCATTTCAAACAAATCAGCTGGCTGACTGAAGGAGAGATGATAAAAACATATGATGAGACAAGAAGATGAGAAGAATAATCTTCTTGGACCTCTTATTTTAAAGTAACAATTTTTCCTGCTTCACCTCTACATCAGAATCAAAATAGCTGCACAATTTAGATGGCAATTGCTCTCATGAGTTCAAAAAACTAGCAAACAAACCATCATTAATCTCAATACTTCTCATTTGTTATTGAGATAATGCTGAAGTTCCTGGAATTGGCATATTATATCATAGTGTAGACCTGATATTTTTCCTATAAAGGTTCTGAGCACATCAGCATCACAATAGTATGTGCTTTTTTTTTTTTTTAACCACCTCTCAAGATAAAATTAAATTAAGTTTATAAATACTGTTCAGAGCCAGGAGCCTGTGAAATGCTTAGAAAAAAAGAAAGAAACTTTCTATAACTTGCCAGAAACAGCGTTGGTCTTTATTACAAAACTCTTCCTTCTGGCAAGGAAAAAAAATATATATGTTATTTACAGTTAACTGATTTCTATCTTAAGAGTTCTATAGGAAAAAGCCTGGTTTAAACGGTTTGTGCTATCATGCTGCATTAACATGCACAGGGAAATGTAATCAGAAGCCTCGCCAAAGGTTCTTGGCTTTCCCATTTGCTCTAATTTGTCGTGCTCCTTAACCAGGCTTCCTACATTGTTTAAAAGCAATAGGAAAATAAAAGCAGAGCAGCAGGCTGGACGTGCAGACGTTCGAGGGATTGCTTCAGTGGATCATCACTAGAAAATACAAAAAAGCTTTGCTCAGTCTAAGGGGGAGGGAACCAGGGAGCTTCAGGAGGAAAAGGAGTAAGTGAAGACCTAAACTTTCCTGGACATGAGGACTGAACCCAGAAACTCCCCAGTTTTCAAGGCAACAACCATTGGCCATTCCTGAGACATGGGAACAGTCATTAACTCAGGACCTCATTAGAACTCCTACCAGCAGGCAACAGGTGGCTTTAAGAGCCAAGCAATGAGCCATATACTGTAACTGAGGGGCAATGAAACATGTATTTCTCACTTACATATCCTTTCACTGTGCACATATTATACTAAATATCTGTCTCTTGTTCCTCAATGTTGTTCTGTCATTTATTTATTTAATCCCTTCTTCCTCTTCTACAAATCATGAAGGATTTATAGAAGGACAGAAAGCAGGCAAACACTGTCAAAACAGACTTAACATCAAACCTGGGGTCTATAAACATCTATATGTTGAAGCTCTTCTACACTAGTGCTGACTACTCCTACATTTTAGCTGAACATCTGGAAAAACTTTTCAATCTTATTTCAGTGAAATCTTTTCAATGCCATTGGGCTAATACGGGAACAAAAGCCCGTAACAACCCACTTTTACTACATTCTTTATTTAACAGTTCATGGTTCCAAAAGTTTGCAGGTAATTGGCTTATTGCAATAGCAATTACCTTCTTGGGTATAACTGGGTATTCCTTCCTATGTAACAAGAACTGTTGAGCTGAGGAAGCTAATCTAAGTAATTATAAAATAATGTAAGATCAGAACCTCTTCAACTTTCATTTAACCTGGTTTTGTAGACTCCAAGACTTCCAATCAGATCTTAATTTGTGACTCTGCTTGGACTTTATCCTTAATCTAAAGTGTCAGTAGTTAAATACATTTCACTTGAAAAAGATGTATGAACAAAGCCTCTTTCATTGCTTGGGTACTTTTAATAAAGATACAAGAGGAAATTGCTCTAAAATTCATCTGTAGGGAGAGGAAAAGAGAAGACGACTTCAAAACATGGCAGGCGTACTTCCAGGCAGAAAACTGTACAGATGAAGACTCAGATGGATGGAAACAGCGCCTTTACCAATTTTCTACCAAGTGTATCATAACAACAAGATATTGTTTACGAAGCACTGCCTGTACGAGAAACAATCGAGAGACTGAGCAAGAGGCTTTTAAAATTTATGCTTGTAAAATTAAATCCAGACTTGCATACCTGTGATCCCTGCTTCATTCCCCAGGAAGTCCAACTTCACATCTCCTGCTCAGAGAATCATAGAATGGTCAGAGTTGGAAGGGACCTTCAAGATCATCCAGTTCCAACCCCCCTGCCCTGGGCAGGGACA
>JAOQGH010000023.1:8382667-8412621 GCA_025769975.1 Gallinago jamesoni | reverse complement strand
CTGGCCTTGAACCCCTCCAGGGATGGGGCAGCCACAGCTTCTCTGGGCAACCTCTTCCAGTGTCTCACCACCCTCACGGGAAAGAATTTCTTCCTAATATCTTATCTACATCTCCCCTCTTCCAGTTTAAAACCATTAATCCTTGTCCTATTGCTACATTCCCTGATAGAGAGTCCCCCTCATCCACCCCTCATCCCCCCTCACTCGCACACAGGACACAAATCATTTCATTGACCATAGTAGAACCCACGTGTTGGAGATCTACTAGACTCCTCAGCAGGATCAATAAATGAATGCACAAATGCATCGCAACAAAAAGTTTGCTCATAAGTTTTAATAATGTCAGCAAAATTATTAATTAGTTGCAAAGATTCCATCATTCAGGTTAATTGCATTAGCTAGCTTGTTTCCACTAGCAGTTAACAAAGGAGTTTTCCATACCAAGCTCATATATAAAAGCTGATCTTTAACATTTAAAAACAGTAGCAACTATATTGCCCTACTTTTAAAAGCCAAATTTACATGTTCCTGTAACAAGAAAAATCATAATAGGCTCAAGCCTGCCTTTGAAGCCTTGGATATGTCCCAGTATTCGCACAGCTGACACAAGCTGTCAGCCCCACCAGTGTCAGTGGATCTCTGCCAGTTTACATCAGCAAGGATTTAGCCCACTATCCTTGCTTTTTTGGGTTAGGTTTTCTCAGGGTTTTTTTTGTTTCTCTACACGATATCTAAATAGAGGTCATCATTGAATGGACACACACACAAAAGATTTAGAGACTAAATGGGATCCCATTTCATACTCCCTGTGTTTGCTGCTCCCAGCCTTGGCATTACAAATGTGGCTGCATTCTTCCATTCACCTAAAGAATCAGGTCATTCGAACCACCCAAAGAAATGTACATTTCTTAGTATTTACTGTCACCAGGCATTTCAGCATAGTCAAACGTCACTGGTGTTGATTTACATCATACCAGCAAGGAAAAATCCTCCAACAACGGGCAAAAGTTTATTTGGCAAAACTAACAGTTCTGGGTTATGTGTGGTGTTCACATCCTGGGGTCCAGATTATCATCTGATTTGTTATAAAAAGTGGGGTTCCAATGCTGTGTATATCCTAGTCCTTCTTACGTACTTTTTGCACAACAAATATGTTACTATGGATAAGAAACAGACAGATCTGATGACAATTTGCCATACCATGTGTTTAAAACGTCCTAAATCAGGTCTCAACTGAGACAAACCATTTCAATAACCAACCCTGTTTATCCTACACTGTCTTTTCAGATACAAAACCACTGAGGGGCATTTTGAGGAGATCTGTCCTCTTTAGAAAAGGCTACCTAAACCCAAAATCCACTATGCAACGTAACAGCTAGTCAGAAAAACTTTTGCTTGGGTAACAAATACATTTTCAAGGGAAATAATTTTTCCTTCCTTCTTCCCATAACACACCAGCACCTTTGATTCATTAATCTCAGGGGGCGGGGGACAAGGAAAGAAAAAAAAATAATAGCAGATTAGCTCTTCGCCTTTTTCTGATGAAAATGAGCATTTTAAGAATTTAAAAAAAAAAAATCTGTAGGCCAATACATCCAACTTGTCTCCGGAATTATTCTTGATAGTAAATCACATATGCAAATTCCTTAATATATTTGAAAAAGCTACGAGATCTACATGTGGTAAGTAATCTGGAAGCAGTATTTTCTACAGAAAGGCAAGCACATAGAGGTGACAGCCCAGCATCCTATGGCTGGGGTTTCTGAGCCCAGTGCGTGTTGCACACTGAAGCATGTTCTCTGGCTTTGAATCCGTGACCATTCAATGCCCTTTAGTTCTTACACTGGAAGAGGTACTTGAAAGGCTGAGGGTCTTTTTAGCATGGCAAAGCCTGAGGGGGGATCTGATCAACCTCTATAAATACTTAAAGGGTGGGTGTCACAGGGATGGGGCCAGTCTGAAAAAAATTCAGTGGTGCCCAGGGACAGGACAAGAGGAAATGGGCACAAACTTGAATATAAGAAGTTCCACCTATCATGAGGAGGAACTTCCTTTACTTTGAGGGTGGCAGAGCCCTGGAACAGGCTTCCCAGAGAGGTGGAGACATCCTTCTCTGGAGACATTCAAAACCTGCCTGGAAACATTCCTGGGCAACCTGCTCTGGGTGGACCTGCTCTGGCAGGTGAGTTGGACTAAATGATCTGCAGAGGTCCCTTCAAACCCCATATCATTCTGTGAGGCACAAGCAACCACCATCTATCTTCTCCCAGGTCACCCTGATTTTTAAAAACTTCTGTGACTTCTGCCTCAGTTCTCTCTTGTCCAAACAAGAGTCCCAACCTACAGGATCATTCCTTGTTCACAATTACATTACTTTGATCATTCCTATTGCCCTTCCCAGAAACTCCTAAAAATCAGCTCACCAATATACGGTATCTGGAACGGCCTTCAAATACCCCCTGTCAGTTGATTCCTCCCTTCCTTCACAGGTTATTTCTCCCCAGGGCTCAAAAGGGTCCAAAGGAAGACAAATATATTTGCTGAATATTCTACAACAGTTTGACAGAGCAATTTTCAGCTTTCTATAGCTCCTAGATAATGTCACACACTATCAGCTTCCTGAAAACCTAATTGGTTTTCAAGTATAATTAAAAAAAAAAAAAAAAAAGAGGGAGCAATTAAGGTTGAGCAATTTAGACTGATTGGCTTCAATCTCATGAACTCGTAAGGAAAAAAAGTGGGTTTGTACACATTTTGGCAACCCAGCTCTCTGATGTGCTACATGAGCATTCCTGGAATCAGCCAATTCAGAGCGTTACTCAATTTTCATGAATGTTTTAAGAAAATAAGGCTCTGCATTTTCTGAACTTGGAAAGTTGCTTTGGGCCATGCAGCTGTGGGACAACCAATCACCTCTGCTTCTCTTTGGCTATCCAAACCACATTTCTGCTGCGCTTGCTTCATCGAAAGGCAGAAAGCAAAGACTGCTTAAAGAAATCTACCTTTTCTAAAATGCTTGTTTTTAAATTGACACTATAGTCAACCACGCATGACTTCAATCTTCTGCAGATACGCTGGTAGAAATATCCTTTTCTTCATGTTAACCAGCAGTCCTATAAACAATGATCCAGAGCCTTCAGGTGTGGAGAAGGATTTATATTAGCTAAGGCTTAGAGTACCATTCAACACAGACATATTCATTGATCTGTACGCTGTCTACTTCCTTTGCATTTTATCATAAGGTCTTATTTATCAGACTGATTTTTACTTTTTTTTTAAGTGTCCTATTTTGCCTGTTGGTGTTTGGAGTCTTTTTTGGTTCCTCCTTTAGGAGGGGACAGGAAGGTTAAAAACACAATAAAAGCTTCACATGGTCAAATCTTTAGTTACGTACACTCTGACTAGCCCATTTCAGGTTTTTGCCAATTAGATATTATTGTGTTTTCCCTGTTTAAAGAAGATATATTAATGTTCTTTCAGACCTACCTATTGCTCTATTTTTAACACTAGCTTTATTTGTTTACTTCCAACGCACTACTGTATTCCAATGAAGAATCCCTAGGGCATTTGATATTTACTAGCCCTCCTGAAGGCAAAATTCACTCTTGTGCTGTTCCTCAAAAATGTGCTTGCATGACAGTGTCGAATATAATGACATCTGAAGCTGAACACCCCAGACAGCCACAGCTTTAGCACTATCTCTCACAGTGGGCTCATAAAACTAAGGTTAGGACCAAAACACACAGTGTCACTTGCCAGCACATTGCATACACCTCCATACCTCCAAAAAATTTATCCCTTCCAAAATTTTATACCACCTTCAGAGTCAAGAGTTGTGCAATTAAAATTTCAGAGCAGCTCAAAGGCTTTCTTGCAAGCCTTATCCATAAGCCAATTTCCTGACCTATCTCCTCCACCTTCTCTAGAGCCCTATGGAAAGCACGGCCAAGTACCTGTGGTTACTGTCTCCATCCCACCTTTGCTCCATCAGCCAAGCAATTTGAAATGTTTCTTGCTCACTCAGTATCTCCTTTCTCAAAATACATTATCCCCCCTCTAAAATGTTCAGTTAATAAGTTCTATAGCTTGCTGCTTTCAGATTTATCTGCCTGTTTTCAGTTTGTTTCCTTTTTTTTTTTTACCCAAAGGCCTTGGAATTAATTCAAAATAGAATATCTTGGAGAAGATTATCATTATTTTTATATTATCTTATATGCAAGTGCATAAAATATTGAGTTTTAATCTTTTTTTTTGTCCTGTTTGTTAGACTTTCTCCCCTTTTTGTTCTTTCACTTCAGGGAAGTGCTCAAAAGTCCTAAGTCATGATTATCTATACAGCTGCTAGATGAATCATGAAAAATCACAACATAATTACATGACAGAAGAGAAAAGATACACATTTGGTCATGAAACCCTCACACTTAGCTTTTATCCCACTTTTCACTTTTAATCCTGTTAGAAAGGCTTCTGGGTGCTTGTAGTCACATCACCAGGAGCACAGACACACCAATTTGGGCTCCAATTTCACATCCAAACATTCACAGATTTCCAAGTTTTTCTTCCAAAGATTTACTTCAAGGCTGTTCTAGTTCCTTTTCACAGAATCACAGAATCATTCGTGACCCTACACTCTTGTCAAACACTAATTATCCTCATCAGACTAAAACTGGCCACCTTAGGTGCAACTGCATTGCTGCTTCATTCATATTCTTTTGGAGCTGCAGGGTTTCAAGAATGCTTGAGAATTCACATATTCAAGTCAGAAAGCTTGACATGCAGCAGATAAGACATTCCCACATCTGTATTTTACATCTGGAACTGCAAATGTTACCACTATTTTGCGTAGCAGGTGACCAGAGTCTTGATCATACTGTGACTTTTTACCTGCCCTCCTGGTTGAAGCTATTGTGACCCTCCAAAGCAAAGTATTTACTACATGTCCATACCAAAACTAGCCCAGACATTCTCTTTTGCTCACTTGGCTTTTTTTTCACTTCTGCAGTAAATTAGAACTTTACTCACATTACAGATCTTCATGTTTATCTACAGGAAAGGCACTCATCGCCTTGAAAATTATAAGGTTCCCAAAGGCTTACCCCTTTGATTTCCCCTTGCAAGTTCCCAATAGATGCATGTTTCTGGGAAAATTCCAAGAAGTATTAGGTAGCTATTTTCCTTTCACAGGTTTACTTTCATACACAGAATAAAAATACATTATCAAATGGGAAAAAGAGGAGACTTTTTATAATGGTTGTTGTATTTGCCTTTTTTTTATGGTTTTGTAAAGATTTTTCCACTTTCAGAATGTTCATGCAATCTTTAATTATAATCACTAAAATGCACTATGTGAGGATTAAGCAAATACTAAACAAATTGCATGGAAAGAACTGGAGCAATCACACGTATTTTTGCTCTATGGTCGCCTTATGTATGGAAGCATCCACTGTACAAAGTGAAGTCCTTTCAGGAAATTTATCTGCTGAGACTGAAAGATATTCCTGGTGAGCACTTGCAGCGGTGAAAAAGAGCTGACAAAATCCAAACATTAAACAGAAGCATATTTCTCATACTTAGAAAAATTGCACCAGAACCATATATAACATAATCATAATGAACTAAGAGTTTTGGCAAGGTTCACTATTCCCAAGCTACAGTGGGTTGAAAAAAAAAAAAAAGCTCTATTCATGTTCTATTTTTTATTTTAACAAGGCAAAAATAGATTAATTTTTTAGAAGACTGTATAACTCTTTAATGAAATCAGTGATATAACACATTTTTTGTTTGCACCTCTCCACAGAGATATATAAGCAATAAATCCACTTGTTCTGATTTCTTTCAGACAAAGAAAATCTATTTTAGAAATAGTAGGAGTATCATCCATAGCACTGCTGTGGAGGATTTTCCATTATATAAACATCGAAGCTCTCCTACACCTAGTAAAAATTCTCAGAACTGGATGGTAGTCCAAAAGCAACAGAGATCATGTTTGATGTGGGGAAGAGAATCCACTATTTTATTTTTTTTTTCCTTCAAACCAGGTTTATTGAAAGTGTCAGCACAACTCAAACTGAAGTCCATAGAGGCATGCAGATATTCACCAGCTGAGGCTCCAATTTTCTGTTTGGAAACTGGTAAGGACGCATTTGCAATAAGATTGATAGCGGAATGCTAATATCTGTAACTTCCATGCTCATTTGTTCTAAAAAATGTTTTAATGGTGTGGACTGAAGGAATGAAAAGGTGGATTTCAGTATAAACCTTTTTAGTGATTAGTCCAACAACGCTGGAATTCAACTTTTTAGTATGAAAACAAATGCACGTCTCCAAAATACCTCTGGTTTCAAAGCAAAGCTTATTTATAGATGCTTTCATTATGCACACTTCCTGTGCACCCTGTAGAGGAGGCAGATTAGATAGCGCTCGTGTGAATATGGAAACTTTAAATTCTTATTTATCATTTATCCAGAGCTACTGACACAACTGCAAACAATAAGTAAACTGTATCCAAAGAAATAACAAGTCCCAGCGCTGGGAAATCTAGATGGCACCATTTACTAGTGTATTATTCCAAGTTGCAGAAACTTGTTTGAGATGACAAACAACGAAGAAATGAGAAGAAACGGGAGAAGTTTTCGGTGCTTTTATCCCTTTTTACTGTTTGTGGATTACACAAGAATATTTTTTTTCATTATTTTTTCCCCATTTCCAAGTCATTTGGACATGTTTTTCCCCACCAAAACCATACGAACCAGAACAATAGCCACCTGCTGCTCGATATGCAGCCCAGCACCATTCAGGATCTGTCTTCCATGCATGGTTAGAGCACGGATCCACGTTTGTGGTGGGAAGGCTTCTCGTCCCCATGCTTCCTGACTTTGGGATTGGCATCTATGCTGTGGCACAAGCCACAGAACAGGAGCGATGCAAACAAGCTTATTCGCTTTCAGTGGCGACGCTGAATCTTCTTTCTGCTGATCTAAAAAGCAGCAGGGAGTAGGTCAGTGGCTCCCCAGAGAGGGGACACTGTCCAAGGGTAGGGATTGAGACAGACTGGGTGCCATACACTACTGCTGTGCTTCTGTGAGTACCTGAGATTATTTCTCTTTTTCTTGGATGCTTAGATCTCTACAGAAATTAAGCGATACGTTCTCATCGTAGAAGTGCTGGGGTTTTTTTTCTCCATACTTGAAGACTCTTATTCCAGCAAGGATGGCAGTTCTAGGAGGGAAATGCATGCAGCCTGGCTGACATCTCCGAGCGGAAGCCTTCTCAACTCACAATCCTACATGAGAAGTTGAGGAGCACTTACTGTTGTCACTGCTCTGAACCTCTTTCACCAAGATGTATCGTTAAGAAAGCGGTTACACTGAGCAGTGCCACGGGAGCGGGGGTTCCACTGTGCAAGCAGATGCAACAGGGAAAAGAAATGCTGTAGCAGAACTGGCACCTCTTCAGTGTCATTGCTTTTGTTATTTTAATCAAGCGAGATGTTCAAAACTAGCTTTGCCTCACGACCGATAAAAAGCAGTCTCTCTCTCAAAGCCCAGCCCAGAACTAGCAGGTATTTTCAGTAAGTCTCATATTATTGGACCGAGGATACTAGAAGTGATGGTTACAAGTGCATTGCTAGCCCACATTGCTTCATCGCAAGATAAAAAGCTTCTTCTTCTGCCATTCTGTACTTTCAGAAAATTTCTGGCATCGTTTAAAAGTGACATTGTCCGCTTTCAGAGAAGAACCACATTCTTTTCAGACATTTGGAGCCATCACACACACAGACGGAGAAGTCAACCCACAGCGAGCATGCCTCTGAAACGCAGCAAAAGTAAGAAACCGTTCACAGCTAAAAATACTTTACTGACCTACCTGTATGGGATTGCCTCCCCTCTAGTTATTAACAATGCTCCACCAGGCAAGCTCAAATTCAGGCACAGATCAAAAAGGGAACCCCCGTGGAAGCTGCAACACTGCTGAAATGAAACCACCTCCAAAACGAAGCTTAGAACTCTCCCACTTAACGACACGGAGATGCTGTCCTAGTCACTGACCATTACAGTGGGGCCAATTAAAAATAAAAGTTAGAAAAAAATAAAATTGCAGGTTCGATTTCAAGTTCAAAGTATTTCAAAAATATTTCAGAGCCTTCCAACAGCCTGCAAGGGTAAAAAGAAATAATAATAAAAAAAAAGCCTTCCAGACAGGCTGGGAGTTTTTAACACAAGTTTGTCTGCAGGGACATCAGCCTTGGAAGCAAAATTACCCGGGTGATTAAAAAAAGTTTAAGGGAAAAACATATATTCTAGGTAGCACAGAATTTCATTTGCATTGTACAGTAGTGTGCACTCCAGACCATACAAAAAAGGAGCTACTGAAGTGAAAATGCAAGTCAAGACTTCTCAGGAAGGAACCCTCTAGGTGATTGAAACTAAGAAACATCCTATGTTTGTTTTCATTCAATAACTAATCTGTGATCAGCCCAGAGGAAGGCACCAGCAGAACTAATATTCTATAGTATTAAAGGCAAAAGTGGGGAAAAGCAAATGATACATGTTTCTCAAGAGTCAGTATCACATCTGATGCCTATTATTTATTGGCTCGTTACATGCATGCTTTGCTTTGAGACAATAAGTCGAATTTCACATTCAGCCTTATGAGGACAGCCGGAAAATATAGCACATTTTCTGCTGCTCAGAGCAGTCTCTCAGGGAGCCTTAATGGCAGTGTCTGTGTGCTCTTTGGCACAGCCTGCATCGGGGAAACTTTAATGGCACAGAAACACTGTTCCGCTTGCTGCCGGTGATGCTGGAAATGAGGAAAACAAATTTAATAGGATTAAATTACATATATCGGGACCCAAAAGTTGGTGACTTATTTGCTGCAAACTATGTTTTCTGACAAAATTATGTTGCAAAACGCCCTAGTTATGAGAGCCTGCAGCCCAGAGTTGCCACACAATTATAGCTAAGTGTACAGGGTATTTTTTGACGCAGCCCCACACAGTTTTTCTGCTTTTAGCTCTAAACGCTTTCTCCCAGGGTTTTCTCATTGCTTTCATTGGGAGCAGCTGGGCTTTGATACTCTGGTTCACAGCAAAGCCAACGTGTGAGGTCTGAACACTGAGGTCTTAAGCAATGTGGTCCCTGAGCCATGGAGAAGGTCATTTTCCCCATTCAAAAGCCCTTAGAAAAAGGAAGAGTAAATTAGGATTACAGGGAATCTGAACAGACTTCAATCTGCCTCTCCCTGCCTCCCCTCTCGCAGCATTTCCATCCTGAGAGTCATGTTCTCCTCTGGGGTTACAAATCTGCACACTGAGATTTTTATCCCACTTAGACACCAGTCCAGAAATATTCATATTTTGGAGAAGCTTTGAACAAGCCCTAGACAAGCTCTAGTTGGAGATCCTTGATGTTATCGGCCACAAGTACCTAGTCACCAGCCCAGGTTTGGGGCTCTATCTGAGCACCGTCTGTCCCTCCTCACATAACTACTTTGGATCCATTTAAAATTAAACTGGAAAATGATAGGTTTCCCACCTTTTGCTGTCCAGGATGATCCACAAGATAAAGTTTTAGTTGCACTGGGTAAATCCATGGTGCTTCCCAGACCAGGTATTAACCGTCTGCTCCACACACCTTAGCCTCATAAAAGTGAGCTGTATTTTAACACCGAACCATTCTCCAGTCTGAACAGAACCATGCCTGTTTGACTGCCATGGGATTTTCCCTCACATCATGTATCACCATCTTTACTAAAGTCTTACTGCATTAAAATAAAATACATTTTCCCTCTCCCTGTTTGCAAGTACACAGCATTGAGATGCACGTATACAGCAGGTTTATCTGTTTCAGGTTGTATCCTCACTGAATTCTCTCTCTTGTGCATACACAGAAACCAAGCCCACGCGGGGCGTTTCAGACGCAGTAGCCCCAGGGTTGCTCTAGCATAAAAGACATAGTCTGGACATTCCTGCTTGTACTTGCTCCTCCTGCAACAGCAACGACATTTGGAGGTCATGATTTGAGGCATTAGTCCGGTACGTTAATATGCAGCATGACGGATATGTCATATCCATCATATAGGTATGTCCTTTGCAGGAACAAAGCTCTACATACGGAACAGTTCTGGTCACTGACTTCACTTGAAGTCCTAAGTACAGGAAGAATATTGATCTTATCAAGCATATGGGTTTTGCCTTCACTTCCAACACATTTCCAATCAGGCACCACTACGCTTTCCTCAAAGGTAGGTAGCATCACTAGAACAAAGTCTCAAGGTCTGACTAGTGGTTTACTCACTGAGATAGTTGGCCAACAACTGCTGCTATTGACGTATTGGTTGACACACTTCCCTGTTTTCTGGAGCCCACTTCAGCAGTGCGGAGGAGAAAGGTGCCCTGGACCCTCCTGCACATTCATTCAACAGTGTGCAAACACCAAGAAGCACACGTAATTGCTAATTTAAACCACATGGGCACTGGTCAACAAGTGCAGTGAGGACAGCTCGAAGCCCCTCATCTGGCTACAGTGGATCCTGTCTACCTGGCTGCTGTCTTCCTCCAAGCGCACCTTCTTATTTTTAAAATAGAAAACCTTTCATTCTGAAGACACACAAACTCAAAAAGACGTTTGTAATTTATGGATCAATACCTACTGTCTCCCTGGGAAATTTATGTCATGATAAAATATAGTCGGTGCCTATTGTCAAGAAAGACAGAGAAAAACAGATGTTATTCTCCACAGTGTGAGCAAATGTAGATTTTCCAGACTGTCGCCCAAAGAAATTTTTGAACAACCTCTATATCCACCATGAACATCGGCATATCCCGTCACTGCCACTGGAGATGACAATTAAGAGCTAACTACATGAGGAAGCGTGCAGCTCTTTATTTACTACATAATTTAAAATGTTACAGCTACCGTCATCGTTATCTCATTTTTAAACAAGACGACTTGCTCAAGCCGACTGATTTTGTTCAGAAAATTAGCCTGAGGTTTATCTTTGTCCCCACAGCCCCCACAAGATAGCTACAGCAGTTAGCGCCTGCCAACCAATATCATGTGCGAATACGGGGCAACAACTCTTAGAAGCAGACATTTGTGCCATTAGCACAGTAAGGAGGACTCTCACCGGAACAGCTGCCCTAGAAATTAAATAAAACAGGAGAGAAGTGGTTTGGTTTAGGAGGAAAGTATATTATGTTCTAAGTGCGTGTATTTCACCCAATTGCTAGCCACAGCATTGCAAAGGACAGGGAAAGCCAGTAGTTTTGTATCCAGCATTTAAAAACCAGCAGCCCAAGATACGTGGAGGAAAGAGGTACGTGTAATTTATAAAAACCTTATTGTGACCTTTCAGTACAAAAAAGGGGCCATAAGAAAGATGTGGACAACCTTTTTAGCAGGGCCTGTTATGGTAGGAAAAGGGGTAATGGCTTTAAACTGAAAGAGGGTAGATTTAACTAAACATAAGGAATAAAGTTTTCACAATGAGGGTGGTGAAACGCTGGCACAGGTTGCCCAGAGAGGTAGGCGGTAGAAGCCCCATCCCTGGAAACATTCAAGGTCAGGTTGGATGGGGCTCTGATTAACCTGATCTAGTTGAAGACATCCCTGCTCATGGCAGGTGGATTAGATTAGATGACTTTTAAAGGTGTCTTCCAACCAGAAGCACTCTATAGTTCTAGGGCAAATCACAGATGCCTGAAAGGCTTTTGCTCTTGTTCTACCCCAGTTTCAAAGGCCAGTGTGTCCCTGTGCCACAGCACCGCTTGTACATTCGTAGGGATCTGCTTCAAGCTTTTGTCCCCCACAAAAAGCACATCCCCAAAGACACACGGTCCTGCCTTAGCTGCTCCTCCAGACTCCACCCGAGCTGGAGCTCTGTGTGACCACCCGCTCCCAGTAAGCGGAGCGGCATCTGTGCCCCCCTGCCCAGCGACCCGAGCAGACCATTGCACTGATTTACCCAGTGGACAGGGTAGAGAGCAGACTCTGTTCAGCACTGACGTTTAGACAAATTATATCCTTGGATGCTGTCATATGAAAGCGTTCCTCTTTTATACCCATTTTCATCTTTTGTAAATAAATGACCGTCACAGTGCTTGAAAGGCACTAACTCATATTTCCTAGGTTTTAATATTTGAAAGTCACTGACGTTTTATGAAAGGGCCTTCCAGCCTGCCCACAGGGCCCACAAGGGCCACAGGGAATTGGACATATGTGAAATTATCTCCATAAAACACTTCCTTCAATAATCCAACAATGATCCTAAATGTTTACCTCATACAATCACCAACTGCTGTCACTGCTATTTCGGAAAAAAAAGAAAAGGAATCCCCGGATAAAACATAATCCCTCTAGATCAGGTTCTCCCCTGTATATTGAGAAGGAAGGGAGCAGAAGAGTGAACAATTCCAGCTACTACTGTCAAATTCGATAGCAGATATTAATCTTTTCCAGTATATATTAAGAAATGCTGCACTGCTATATTATCAGAGGAAAAGAAATATGTCACCTCTCCACGCAAGCTGCCTTCAACCCTAAGGGTTTGCTCTGCTGCCTTGGAAGAGCTAATACATGTATCCGAGGTGGCAGGTCTTGAAAACCTGAATTGGAATAGAAATATCCTTGACAAATTGAAGCTTATATAGAAAAAGCTTAATTTTTTTTTAATGAAAACTATTTTTCTTCGTGTTCGGGGTGAGCGTATACTCTTCACACAGGCTGATGTCTTTCATTTCAAAAGTTCCTCCTGTGACCTGCTGTATCTCCCGCACCAGTCAGTACTGATGACATCCCCTCAGATGCCCTGGTCTACATCTAACGTAGCTCCAGTGCAGAGCTACTGATGATAACTACCTCCTCCCAAGAGGTTTAAAATGCTTGCTAACAGCCAAGTTGAAATGGATATTGACAGCACATCAAGCTCATCATGAGAACACAGCATCCACCTCCGCAACCTGTCCTCTAACCAGTGCTCCTAACAAAGCACCACCGCTCAAGTACATTGAACCCAAGTGAAGATCAGTTGCACCAACTCATATTGAAGCAAAAGACCTCAATTTGCTCGGCAAATACTTGGTAAATCAATACATTTAGTACAGTCAGCTTTAAGGTTGTCTTATACCTCACGCCGCAAATATTACAGCACTTTACCAACAACCATACTGCTCGCACAGAGAGAACTTTCCTGTTTGCAATGTCCTGTTAATACTTCTCAAACTCCATTTTACTGCTTGATATGATACATTAAAGTGAAGCAGAAGCGAGTTCTTGACATAAATTCCAGTTGAAATCAGTTCCCTTAGCTAGCTGCCACTTTTGAAATAAATTAGTCCCTGCAGGGATTACCACCAGCACAAGCACCAGGCAACCACCCACATGGAACATTCAGCTGTTATACTTTTAATTCATTAGTCTCTTCAGCTGGGTTAGAGGTTATTACAACCTCTCTGGAGGTAAAAAAAATAAAAATAAAGCTTAGATGACCTCTAACCCATTTAAAAATCTTTAACAAGGCTTTTAAAAACGCAACAGTTATTTCTTAACAATAGGGATTAGAAATTATTCTTATACTAAAGCAACATTCAAAACAGACCTGACAACATCTTTGAAAAGCTCTTCAAATAGCAGTGGTAATGTATGCTAAACTTCAGAACTGCAAACCACTCAGATCATTAGATTCTTTGAAATTACCCTCAAAAAAGTTACAATTATGCTTGTAAAAAAAATTGCCAGTAAATTAAAATCACTAACAATGCCTGAAATGTCTTAATCTTAAATTATTTCTACTTCAACTGACATGATATTTATTACTATTGCTGGTGTGTTCTCAGCTTCTATAGCAAAAAGTTTCAATTTCTTAACTAGTTTTTTAGTAAGAGAGTCTTCTTTAATAGAAGTTAAGCTTTCCACACCTATCACACTCAATTTAGGACAGTAAATCAGCCTTTTTTCTCCATCAAACTCTTTACTTCAGCTGAGGGAGAAATATTTCCAAAAATTAGAAGTATCACATTTTGGTGAAAGCAAGACAAGATTTCAAATGGCAAGACTTTAAACGTTGCAGATACCAAAATTATAAGAATGGATGTATTATGTCAGACCAAAAAAATAAATAAAATTTTAAAAAATCTATCCATACAATAGACTATCTACCTCTAGCCATTGCTGGAGAAAGATGGACAGCAGAAAAACATGGAAGTCAGAAGTAGGAAGGATTGCTTTGTACTAACAAGTTATTAATCCAGGAGAAGCTTTCCCACATGACAATGATTAATTTCTTTAATAGCTTCTAGTGTGTTCGATAACTTTATCTAGCTCATCACCTGATGATTACCAACTACTTTTTATTCCACCAGAGAAAGGTATGACATTTGAGACATTAAGTCCCCTTGAAAAAGCCACAGTGGCACTTTCCCAATACATCCCATTCCCTTGCCATCTACTAATTTTATCCCTTGGGAAAGGTTTGCCAACATGGTACATACAGAAACCACACTGACCGCTCCCAAGCTCCTGGGTCCCTCGGGAACACTGCAGGCACCACAGTTATCCCACCTCCTCACAGTCCCTGGAGCTCCTTCGCTAATTAAAGTCACAAATTACCCTCCACAGTAATCTTAATAAAGTGTAGGAGGCATAAAGCACTCTTTATTTTTATTTCTCTCTGGAAACTACCTGTATCACACAGCACAGGCATCCAGGCAGCCCCCCGTGGGATGCCAGCAAGCTCAGGGTTGCATTAATAACTGCCCGATGGGAAATGCACAAACGCAGTGAAACCTCCTCTGGGGATGGGTTTAGATGAAAGAGACAACACTGCACGCAGAGGGAGGCAGAAAGCCCAAATCCTGCTCCATGTTACATCTACGGCCTCGTGACACCCGGGGTGGATGAGAGGGTGCCATGGATTAACTAAGCCTCAACTCTGCATCTCCCCAAGAGAGCAGTCACAGCCACTGAGGCACCACCAGCTGAGGTTTAGGATTTTTTAGCACCCGTTACAGATCTCTCCGGGAGAAATGATGCAAAGCTCCTGACTCCATTTCTTCTGGCTGTTACCAAAGCACCACAATGATGCCTTCATGTTTTCTCACAACCTGCAGGTTTCCATTGCTCCCTTGATAGTCTCACCTTTCCCTTCAACTCCTTTTGGGGGAGGGCACTGGAGAGAAGGTGGGGTGGATTGAGGAGGAAGAGGGGCAGATCCAATTCCAGGGGGAGCAAAGGCTTAATTCAACAGATAGTGGGGTCAATGAGATCTCTGCTTACTGCCTTTGAAGCTCATTTCAGCCAGAACCTCTAGATCCAGAAACTGGACCTAGGATTTCAAATATTTTGCCACGAAACCACACTGACATCTGATTAAGATAATAAAAGCTTTAAACTACAAACCATACAGCGAAGGCATTAGGGCTGCATGAAACCAGGTCAGTCAGATTCTAACCTTTCTCAAGCCTAACACCAAGGCTGTCAACAAAACAGAGCAAATTTTGTCAGTGTCTGTTTCCCACTATTGGATTGTGCGGCCTCGCTCGAAACCCCCTCCTAACTGAATAACAATCGGCTGCAGGAGAGAGGTCTGACAGCAATTGTCTGATCCTCACAAAGGAATTTGACTGTGAGAAGGAAAGCTGGACAGAAAAATAAAATGCTACACCACCACAAGAAAGGGAAATGAAATAAACAGGGAACCCACGCAGTAAATTCACAAAATGGGATCCTTCCAAAGCATAAAGTATCCTACTTCTTTCAGCTTTTGGCAGTACGCTGGCATCAATGCCTTTCCTGCTCGGGGCTGAGACATAAGCAATCTTCTTCATTTGCACAACCTGTCCCATCTGGTGGAACCAAACAATGCTCTGAAAGCTCATTGCTCTCACCGTAAACAAAGCTTCAGTGGAGGTCAATAGAAATCTCAATGGGAAACAAACGTTCTGAGGATGAGACAGCTGCTGCAGGATCTTATCTTGCAGCCAGCGACAAAGAGAAAGAAGGTAAACGCTTTCCATCACAATTCACTTTTTCTGCATGTCTTATCTTCAGCTACGGGGGAGTGTAGGAAAAAATGTATTTTGAAGCATGTCAAAGCAGGAAGAATTCAATTTGCCACTAATAGATGAATTAGTGCTGAAAAGTAAGCTTAACTAAGTCAAACTGCACTTCAGGAAATCAGCCCTCATCTGCCGTCACTTAGAACATGACTACAGCAATAGGAGAAAGTAATAAGCTGTCTCAATAAGGCTAAATTTGCTTGCTTTGTGAACAAACAGAAAATATCTACCAATTCAAAATCATTCCATGCTTGTGTGCATACCCACGTGCACATGTTTCTGGATATATATAAAAACTTAGAACCAGGTTGAGTTTCTCTGCGTCAAACTTACCTGTACGTGCCAAATTTTATCAGTTAAGGATCCAGATCCAGCAGTTGGCCTGATTCTCTGCAGTTCAGCTGAGGTCAAAATAGTAAAACTGGTTTATGCACTGAAAAGCATATTTGTCTCAGCTGTGATATCTTCTTGATACAGCTGAAAACTTACTATAATTAACCTAAGTTTTAGTCTCTGCTGCCTCTTTATCACTTCCTTCATCACTCCCAAATTAGCAGTAAACTACATACACAACTCCATTTTTGGACGGAATACAATTTATGACATAGCTGTCGGTTGACCTGCATCTGAGGCAGAAAATTTTGCACTATGACAGTGTGCAACTCAGAAAACTCCCAAACATGACATTCCAAGTCACACGGTTTGAACCCACGGTCTTGGTAACGATTAGCACTTGACTGCACGCCCAGCATCTGGATATAGAAATGACCCAACTAAGAGATGCCCATTAGGTGCATAAGACACTACTAATAACCAACGCTGCTACGATACAATGCAGCAAAATAATAAAACGCTTGGGATTTAGGCAACTCAATTATTTGTATTGCCATATGCTTGCTGATGTCTAGTACGAGTTCTACATTTCCAACCCATCAAAAAGCTTAAAGGAAGCCGTCTGAGGGACAACCCCATGCTCTGCAACAGCCAGCTGTGGCCAGTGACTATCAACAGTGACTCAGGATCCACCAGCAGTGGCCAACAACAGGAGAGAGGCGCCCTGGAAATCAATAGCTCACACCATAAACTCCCAGCCAATCTTTTACTGGCCTCAAAAGAATGTGCATACAAACTTCTGGAGCCTCAATTTTATGCCTATATGTTACAAGTATTGCTGCTATTGGTGCACAGCCCTTCGAGTAACCCATACAGGTTAGCAAAGCATGGGAACATGCACACATTTGTGGTAGGGAGCCTCAAAGTACCTCTACACATCAGAAGAGCCCCCACACTGATCCAGGTGTTCTCATCTTCATCATTCCAAGATGACATAAAATTTCTCTTTGCATTGTTTTCTGTAACCTACCTGCTAATTATTTTAACTGACTAATAAAGCTGAGTCACAACAGGCCATATTCTTTCATTCTTAATAATCCTGTGGTGCTTTATTTATTTGAGAGGACAGACAGCATAGTGGAGGGACTGCAAAAAGAGGGAGTCAGATCAGACCCTGTACATTTGGAATTAATTGAGATAATCTCTGCAGACTACTTTATCAGATGCCTCCCAGTTTTTTTTCTATATGATAGTATACAGATGGAAATGTTAACAGTGCAGGAAGAAAAAGAAGTGCTAGAAGCATAACAAATGTGACAAAAAGTGGTAAAGGTGACAAAAGCTAACAGGAAAAGCCCAGCAGCAGCAATGCTAAGCTTTTTCTCCCCCACACACATGAAGCTTATTAGCCAACATGAAACAAAACATGAAAAACATGAGCCTTCCCAGGTGACAACACAGAAGCTTAGTTTTCTCTTAGCTTTCTACATGTTCCAAGCATGCCCTCATCTTCCATGTCCTCCTTACCACATCTCATGCAAAATGGAAGCAAATACTCTCTCACTTGGGTGAGCTGTGCTAGACATCTTCTAGAGGTCTAACTTTCTAAAAAGAAATGCCTGTCTTCTCCTTTGAGAAATGCAAGATTACCACGGATAATGGGTCTAGAGGAGAGCTACAAAGATGACGGGAGGGCTGGAGTACCCCTCTTATGAAGACAGGCTGAGAGAGCTGGGGTTATTCAGCCTGGAGAAGAGAAGGCTCTGGGGAGACCTTAGAGCAGCCTTCCAGTACCCAAAGGGGGCTACAGGAGAGCTGGGGAGGGACTCTCTATCAGGGAGTGGAGCCATAGGATGAGGGGCAAAGGTTTTAAACTGAAAGAGGGAAGATTTAGATTAGACACCAGAAAGAAATTCTTTGCTGTGAGGGTGGTGAGACACTGGAACAGGTTGCCCAGAGAAGCTGTGGCTGCCCCATCCCTGGAGGGGTTCAAGGCCAGGCTGGATGGAGCTTTGAGCCACCTTTGGTGGGAGGTGTCCCTGCCCAGGGCAGGGGGTTGCAAGTCAATGATCTTTAAGGTCCCTTCCAACCCAAAGCACTCTATGATTCTATATGCGGTGATGCTGTCAGATTACCGGAAAGATAATCCTCAGTCGCATGGTATCTGCTGATCTCTTCCATTTTCCATTAAATTTTTAAGAGACTCAGTTCAACTGAAAAGTCCCACCAATTTATTATTCACTGGTCAGCCCTTTTGATCCAGAGTCTGATCAGTCCCCAAGTACTCTAACGTATACACCGCTCCAATCTGTATGCTATATATACTGATACTCTTATTTCCAGTAACTATATATTAATGAAACCAAAACTGCAATGTGTGATTTCATACATCTGTGATTCTTTCTGTTCACACATTTTAAGTAATATGGCAAAAATTTGCAATGGATAAATTACGGGATTTAATTTGAAGTTCTAAATCTTTCCATGATTTGGATAATTTAACCTGCATTAAACAATTTTGAAAGTAGAAAGTACTGACATGAAAAATTACTGAAACCAAGAAAAAGGGAAAATAAAAGAAAATAAAAGTACAGAAACAAAGACTAATGAAATATAAAACGATCTGGAATAAAAAAAGAATTCCAATACTAATTCTGAAAAGACCGCTCGGGAGAGCACAGCTGGAATAAACAATTGTTTTTACTGAAAAGGCTACACAGACACGGCTGGTTTCTTTATGATTTAATTAATTATTACTACAATGCCATTTGCAGACACCTGACATTTCAATCTAAGCGAGAAATAAAAATACGAAAGCTGGATTCAAAGAAATCATATATTTTCCCATTTTTAATGACAAACATCAGTAATTATCTGACTGAATACCAGGAGCCAAAAATAGGGCTGTTAATTTTCTCAGCAACTTATTTCATTCTTCTTCTTGAGGTAAACCTCAGCCAGGTGATCAGGAAACCCAACGCTCTACCACGTTGCAAAGGGAAGGCTGATACGAGCAAGGAAACGTGTGCTGTGGTGTGTAACACCTCAGCAGGACTGCCAGAAATCTTCTGTCCTGGGAAACCTGGGATTTTTTCAGCTGGGTGATGCTACAACAACATTTAGCCTAAAAATAGTAACATTTGTCTATAAAATCCATTAAACTGGAATATAAATTTGATTCTTTATCCCATGGTTTCAATAGAAATTGTAATTCAGTTTGAAGATCTATACTTCTGCAACAGTTTAAATAGGAATGAATCTGAAAATAATTTTGTTTGCTTTATGCTAAAAAAAAATAGGGAGGGAAATACTATTTATTACTGATGATGAAAATGTATGAAATATTGGAGTTTTTTTATATAAGCAAATTTAGCAGCCTTTTCATATGCATTCAGGCCACAAGCTACAAATTAAATTTAAGTTTCTGAACCCTATTTGTTACATGAGTAAATACAGATTAGTGGATTGAGTCAGGATAGGATTATTCTATTATACCTGTATTTGTCTGAGATTATTTACAGTGCTCTACATTTCTCTCCAATACACTTGGTTTGGGGTTTGGTTTGGTTTTTTACTTCCTTGTTCACTTCAGGGTGTCATTTAGTCAAGGGGGATTGTAGTTTCTTGCAGCTCTTTTTTTCCCCCCTGATAGAACATTTGGGTTTGTTGTTGCTTTTTGATTACTGAAAAAATATTTTAAATGTGTAATTCGAAGGATCACAAAATAATTTGTTTGGAAGAAAACTGAAGAAAAAAAATTATCTGTTGTTTAAAACCATGACAATTGCTTATTTTAATGCAACAGTTGAAAATTCAGTTGTACCCTTGAGCAGATGGCCATGTGATTGTCACACCCACTTCATTTTTGTCATTGGGGAGCGCAGTCCATTTGTGCTCACGTCCCTCCTACTGAAGAGCAAGCTGCAGATGCACTTACAGACTTGCCCACCAGCGACAGCTTTGCAGGTGAACAACACGTTTTAGGATCAGCAGATACTTAGAGGAACGTGTTGATAACTACACCACCAACTCAAACATCACCACCTCCACCGCCGCAAACACACCAACATCTTGCCTTTCCTATTTTCACAGAGCGCCTGGGGCGGGGGGTGAATATTGCCTTAGGGCAAAACGTGTCACAGCGTGTAGGAGGATCAAATCTGTCTTCTCCCTCCTCGCGTGTCTACAGGAATGGAAATACCCCAATGCCAAGCCGTTCACAGATGGAGGGTTGAATGAACCAACAGCGTCCTTGGAAGCAGAAGATTAAAAGCCATGCTCAACAAGCTTCTTTCTGTTTTCTCACCAGCCTCCATCACTGGCGTTTCATTCCTGAGCCAGAACAGTGAATAACCACTTTGCAACACCCTCCAGAAAATTTTTAAGTATTTCAGGAATGAAATGAAGCAGACCTCTGAATTTGTATTCTCTTGTGTTCTCTTAAGTGTGGTTGGGAGATGGGCAAATGGATCATTCTGCCAAGCTAATTTGTTAATCCTTGCCTGAATTTGCTAATCTAGGATTATAACTTTTCCAGTGAAGGAGCAGCAAGTGGAAAATTTATAGAATACCACAACTGCAAACTGAAACTAAGAGATACCTGACTTCTGAAAAACTTCTAGGAGATTCAGTCTCTCTGATGTCAAAAATCATTTTCTTTCCTTTCTCCATCATCTGGTTTTATATGCAGAATATGTACAAAATGCACAATATTTTTAACTAAATAATATATATAAACATATATGCATAAACATGAATATATAATCATTATTTTATCTGTCTTTATATCCTTACTTGGACTAAGAGATATTAACTAAAACTGGAGGAAAAAAATCTGCAAGGAAAGAGATGTTGGTAATTCAGCTATCATAAGATGTTTATAAAATTACTTTAAGTCTGCTCAACAATATTCTGTGTTGTTTCATGCTAATTCTTGCAACAACAAGTCTTACAGATAGAGTCATAGAATTGTCTAGGTCAGAAGGGACCTTTAAGGTCATCTAGTTCAACCATCAACATAACTCTGATAAAAAACCATCACTAAACCATGTCACTAAGCACTGTGTCAACCCGCCTTTTAAATACCTCCAGGGATGGTGCCCCAACCCCTTCCCTGGGCAGCCCATTCCAATGCTTAAAAACCCTTTCAGTGTAAAAATTTTTCCAATATCCAATCTGAACCTCCCCTGGTGCAACTTGAGGCCATTTCCTCTTGTCCTATCCAGAATTTCAAAACAGATGGCTATAAAAATAGTAATATACATATACATATGCACCACAGCTAAAAAAAAAAAAAAAAAAAAAATCACAGAAAAGTCAATTGAGGGAACAATCATGCATTTTTTATTTACTGAAAATTTCAGTGAAGCCAAAATGATGGTAAAAATGCTATTTCTTCATTCATTATGACCTGCTAAATACGGATGCTGAAAATCTAGAGAAATTCTTCCATATTCAAATAGGAGCCAGTGAAAGTTTGTGGAAGCGTCAGCCAGCTGCTTATCATTACTGATGCTATAACATCACACTACTGTCAAGCAATCAGACTTTCCATACTGAAATAGATGATCATACAG
Organism: Gallinago jamesoni; assembly: GCA_025769975.1. NCBI lineage: Eukaryota > Metazoa > Chordata > Aves > Charadriiformes > Scolopacidae > Gallinago > Gallinago jamesoni. Next base: position 8,390,655 of record JAOQGH010000023.1, on the reverse strand, counting down.
ATAATTTTGCTCATTCATCTTGATTCTTTCACCGAGATATGGAGATAAACACCATCCTTAGCATCCTGAGAAAAGTCTGCTATTGGTGATCTACCTCACTGCGGTGGGAAAACCAGCAAGTCCAGAAGCTATGCTGGTGTTTTTCTCATGCCCCAGCAGCCTTAGGACTAGGTCAATTCCCACTTTATTTGGCATGCGTGTCCAATTTTTCCCTCCACTAATTATTACTCATACCTTCTTTCTTATTGTATGTCTTCAGCTTGATGTAAGGAGCCCACCCCTGTTGCTATGATGTGTCACTGTGTTTTCTCCATTTCATGAACCAAATGCCTGAGCCCCCCAATGTTCAAGACGCTATCCCACCTGACACGTCCCCTCAGGGTTCCCGAAAATGGAGGAAGGGTTGGTTTTTTTTTTAGCTCTCATCATCAACTGAGAATCCAGAATGTAACTTAGACATGCATATTGCATAAAATAAACCAAATTTCAGCAGTGCCTAAGAAATATGTGTAATTAACAAAGGCTATAACAACACCCATAAAAGTTTTATTGATGTATCTGAAAAGATGTAAAATAAGTAGGCAAAAAATCCTGAACAGTTGCAAAGCCGAAGGTGGAAACATACCAATTATGGCATACAAGCTTCAAAAGGCCTTGAGAAACAGAAGAGAACAACTTAATCCCTAGAAATGAGAAGCCATGTTCCAGTGCCCAGCCACAGGGATGAGAGGCACATAAAGATGAGAGGAACAGCGAAGCCTTTTTACCTGGGGCTAAAGAGCAGCACATCACCCAGTGAGATTTATCTGCATACTTCTTGTTAGGGATGTTTGGGAACAGAAGCCGAAAGGAGACAGTTCTAATATTTCCCCAGGACACACACAACAGCCTTACAAGCAAGAGGAATCCTTATTAAATGTAATATTAATGCTTTTTTATTGTTTTCCTTTTATGTAGCTTTAGTACTGCAAATTTAGGCTTTCAAGTAAGTATTTATTAAAAATATATTATTTTAATCATGTCTCATGAAGCAGCTTCCTTAGAGTAAGAACACATAAGATGTACCATTTCCATGGAAGCAGCAGTCCCCAAAACTATGGCACCTTAGCCCACCTACTCCAGCCAGTGCCCTAAACCCCACTGCCTGGGGTACACCACAAGGAGACCAAACTGGTACCAACCTTCCCATGCCTACCTGAAAGTGTGGAGCCACAAGAGGCAGGGGCACATGCTGCCAGGCGTGTGACAGGCAAGTGACAGCAGCCCTGGAGAGGACAATCGCACCATGAAAGAGGTCTAGAAAGTTCTCTTCAACTGACGTACCACCAAATTCAGAAGAAAAGCCCTCACAGCTACAGCTTGAAAGCAAATGTCCTCATACCTTGCTCACTGAAGTAGTGCAATAAAATAAATTCTGCTAAATGCTTTACAGTTCCATAGCATTTCTTCAAGACTTTATAAAGCCATTACATCTTTTTATTAGGATATGTTAACAGATTTTAGCAGAGTTTCTTCCATGAGACTGTTTTGGGGTGAGCAGTCATTTCACAGATTTAATACAAGTTCGACACTTGCAGTATATTAACTGAACTGAATTGCTACTGGGAAGTTAAACGTATTGTAGAAGATGCTTTGCAGAGTGAAACAGCAGTAAAAGTAAAAAAGGACCTATTTTGCTGAGAAGATGCATTTTATTTCATAGTCAGAAACATATTAAAGTACGTAGAGCATATAAAAGTAAGTGTTGAGACTTCATCTAGGATAGTTTCAATTTGAAATAAAGAACCCAATTTTTAAGACGTCTTTTCAAATGGTAAAAATCACTAAAACAAAACAAAAACAACCATGAAAAAACAAAACCACACACAACACCAAAATATAGAAGAAAGGACTATTCTGTAACCACAATCTGAAGGGCATAATGGTCCTTTCAGCCAACAACCTGCTCTACCTGCTCTCAGGTCACCATGACTTCAGCAAAGAACCTCCGAAAAATACAGAGCAAAATCTCAGAAGGTATGAAAAAAATATATATTTGCATATATTTATACTCAAGGCATGGAACAACACTGGAGAACACTAGTTAGGAGTCTGATCTATCATTTTCTAAAGGGATTGCATTACAAATGACTCACCGAAATGTCCTATTTAGTTAGTTATTTTGGTGGTATCTCAGGGACAGCAGCCCTGAACTCCCAGTGTCACATGCGTCCTCTTGGAGCACTGCAGCTGCAAAACTCTCAAAAGATGCCTAAAAATTCCCAGACGTCCTCCCCTTCATCTTCCCAGTACCATCATGAATTATACTTCCATACAGAACATAGGCATCTAAATCCAAGCTCAGTTTTACGGGTTTCGGAGCATTGGTGTCTAAAGGGAAGGTTTTAATGAAAGGGTCTTCGTGCCAGAGCTCCCTAGTAAACCTACTGAAATACATAACTTTTTTTTTTCTCATGCAAATTTACACATTTAGAGCATGCTATAAGGTGGGCCATGTAACATGCCAATTTAAGAGGTGTTAATTTTGAGGCTCATGAAGTTCCTGCTCTGCTCTCAGATGAACCACTGACCAAAGCATGCAGTCCCTGTCTCCTGACGAAGCCAGTTTTTTAAGCAGTGCAGTTTAAGGGCAAAAGGGCAGCTTGGCACCCTGCTAAGCTTAGCATAAACTTGGTTACTCAAAAATGTCCCTGTTTAGGGCTTTAGATTCCTCAAATTCACATCCTATCATACCTTAAATAATGCATTGTAAAGTAAAACATAACATTTCAGTAAGGTTGGGAAGAATCTATGATATCCTTCCTGAAGTTCTCAAACAGCAGGTAAATGAAGGGAAGACACTGTCATCTTTTTTTAAGAAAAAAAGCAAACAAACCGTTAGAAATTGTAACAAAGGGCTTGTCACTGTTTTGTAAAAGGGCTCTGGGTATTTACCCTGACCTTTTAAAAGGCTTCTTTGCACATCAATATAGTCAGATATTTACAAAGATAAAGCACTGGGAAATTCTGTTTCTGACAGTAGGTAGCTCCAGACTGTTTTTATCTTGTTTTCTGCCAGTCAGAAGCAATGTAGGATCCTAGTGGTTATATGAAAAATTTCCTTATCCTGCGACTCTTCTGCAGCTGCAGTTCATTTGGAGGATTTTACCTCAAGGGTGCTGTCTCTCTCGGCGTCACAGTTTAACAATCCCTACACTTTACATCCATTTCCATTAGGTATGTTCAGCGAGTTTCAAAAGTAGACTTGTCATAGAGCAGAATGCCTGCTATCTAGCAGTATAAAAGCCATTAAGACAACTTAGACTTTAGCTGCAGAGTATCAGGTTTCCAGAGGCAGTGAACTAATTCTTTTTTTTTCTTCCATTTTTTTTCCCCCACAGTGGAAAGTGCCTGCCTGTCACAGACACGCTACAATTAAAAGTCTCTTCTGCAATTTCTTGAAAGGAGGATGGCAAGGCAGGGAGCAGGGGAAGAGAAGAGCAGCCATGGAAATTCCTGTTTCTAACACACTATGTCAAGTGTTTGGGTATTGAGCAGCATCATAGGCACACATCCATATATATTTTTTAGAAAGTCTGCAATTTTCTGACATCTTTATTGTCGTTTGGAAAAAAAAACCTGTTGCACTAGCACTGTGTGCATCTTGATCACTTCATCTTTCAGTAGCTTCACTGTACCATTCAGTTTGTGTTTCTTACCTTCTCCCAGCACTCCTCTCCCAGAAATTTTCAGCACAGACCCCTCAAAACGTCTCCAGAAGAAGTTAATACCTGCCTACAATTCCAACACAAGACTTGATATCAAGACAAGTCTTCGACGCGCCCACCCTGTTTCAAGTTCAAGTTTTGAGTTTTTTGCCTCAAATAAAACATAAGCAAAAATGCCAAAACGCCCATTAGCCTTCTCATCACTCTTTCCAGGACACATACTCTATGCATCTTCATCTCACACCAGTTGAAGATTCATAGTTAAGAAAACACCAAGAACAAGACAAAGCTGGATACTGAGGGTTAATAGCTTTGTATTTGCATTCCATCACTGGAAATGTATGGTTACAAATAAGGGTCCTGTGTGACAGTAGTGACTGGGGGTTTTTTTCCAGAAATTTCTGGTTTATAGATAAAAATAAAAGCCATAATTTTACTTGTGCATTCAATGTACCTTTCCTAATTAAAAGCTAAGCAACTACATATCTTGTAATAACATCAGCTCTAATGGGCTTCCTTGTAACTCTTGATTGACTAGAGCTAAGTCCGTGAAAGGGGATTTTTTTACTGCTTTTTCTAAAATAAAGTCAGAGTGACTAGTCTTTAACTGAATACATACAAATTATTTTTGAAGCACCCATACTCCATACTGCTTCCTTGGTCTAGTGAAAAACTGCAAGCAAATGATCGTCAAACTCTGGTTTCAATAATTTTCTCCATATTACAAAGGGGCTTCTCTGAAACATGATTAGAAGCCCCTTTGTCTTTAAGTTGCAGAAACATTCACAGATTTACAAGCTTTACTAGAAGTCACTTGCAGGTCAAGCAGCAGACTTCTGTCATTGTGACACCTCAGCTGCAGGGTTATAGTGAAACAATGGGCTACACAAAACTAAAATAAATCCCATGAAAGTTACATTCAGTAAGAATGCGTATCTAAAGAGACCACACTGGAAATCTAAGCAGTAAATGTTCTTGTAGTAAGAACTGGATGCATCTTATTTGTGTATGATGTTACTTTGCATAGCTAGGATAAGTCCTTATAAACAGCAGAATTTCCCTTCTGCAAAGAACTTGATTTTCCTAGTGAATTTCTTTCATTAGGAAAGCAAGGGGTGAAGGGTACTGTTTGTGAGCCTTCCTTGTTCCAGGTAAGAAGCAATCCATGGGGAAAACAAGGAGGGAAGGAATTGAATACAGTGCTCTAACACCACAGAAAATAGCATCTTCTAAAACACAACCTCTTTTAGCTTTCCTGCATTCCTTTTTACAGTTACCAACCGCGCCGTTTGTACAGGCGGTGATATACAAACAGTCTCCCTCAGGAGACTTTGACTGCATTTCACTAATATCATGCTACAGCTCAAAAGAGAGGCTGCCAAGCGAGTGCACTGCCGCAGAATACATGACAGATCACATGCAGAACTGGAGAGCACAATAAATTAGAAAACATGCATTCCATCCCAAATCCAGAAGGCTGGCCCTTCAGTATTAACACCAAAGCGCCAAACTTCCAAGCATGAGACGAGCTTCCTTTGTCGTGCCATAAATTCCCCCGAATGTGCCCACACCATAATTTCCACAGTGTAAGAGTCAGCTGTGAATTCAGCAATGCACAGAAAACACGCGTTGTACAAAGGTGCATTCTGAATCTTCTATCGCATGCATCACCTCTGCTGCTAAACCTGCAGGCCAGAGACTCCCGACTATTAGGCACAACAGGCTTCCAGGGTGGATGCAACATCAATTGCATCGGAAGCACACACAGGCCCTCCAATTTATATGGCTGCTAACGCACAACACGCATCCACCGACAAGTCAGCAGCTCTCCTGAAGGACCAAATAGTTACATTCAGCATGGAGAAACAGGTAGCCGGAGGTGTCAGTTCCTTTCCTCGCTCCCTGCCTTAATCCAGGGGTGACATCCGGTTCTGATCTGTACCTCATCCCACCCTTGGAGCAAGGGGAGTGCATTTCGGTATAGAAACTAGAACTATAGCCAGTATATGCAGATGTATCTCTACCTTTAGAGAGAGATCTCTAACTCAACCTCTAAACAGCACAAATAATTTGCAATAAATGGTTCCCTTAATTCAAGGTACACCTTGAATACTTATTTTGATATAAATTGGCACTTCTTCCATTCTGCATGCAGATTTAAAACAAATCATATGTCTTTTGCAGTTTATTACCGCACTTATAATTTAACCTGCTATAATAAAATTCACAGTAAAGTTGATTTGGCAATATTAATTTCAAAAAACCATTTCTGGTATGATAACAGCCTACATTTCCCTTTCTTTGCAGCATTGCTATTTACTATATGCAACTGAAATTCTCAAGTATACTGAAAATGCTGCGCCCCTGTCTGTCAGTCCTTACAATGGCAGAGTCAGGTAGATTTCAACTGAAAAAAAAAAATGCTCCCAGTTGTCTCTGCCAGCACAGCATTTTACATTTGCTAAAGTTTCGTTAAATAACCTCACTTTAGATTACATGGAAAATCTGTTGCAAAGCCTAGAGCCCCAAATTCCTGGGTTTTAACTTAAAAACCTCACATGCCATGAAGTAGAGCATGCTTACTTGATTCTCCGATTGCTCAGATATGCTTTCTAGAACATGTCTTTAACTCCTGGGTGTAGGAGTGGGGTTGGGAAAAAAGCAGAGAGAGATAACTGTATTATTGCTATGACCTCTCAGGTACCTATATGGAAAAACATTTCTGTGTTAGATTATTGTAGAAAAGACAGCACTGCAGCAGTTGAGAGAGCGCGTTAGCATTCCTCTTTATGCCACCCATTCATGTCCTACTCCACACACCTAAAGACGTAATGGTACAAGCAAATTACATAAAGCAACCGACAATAAACCCTGGGAAGGTCCCAGAAAACATCACTCAAATCATCCCGAGTGATCCTTTCTACAGGGCACATTCAAAACAGTTCCTGAGAATCAGGACTCCTTGAAAGCAATCTCGATGGCTCCTGATTTTATATTCTGTATCTTCCTCACTTACTACCAGAATATCAACAAAACATAACAACCTGTGAAAAGCTTTGTAAAGTTCGCAGTGTGTAACTGCTTGACAGGAAAGCAGAGAGGCATGATGCACAAGAGGTGACATTAACATTAAAAAAAAAAAAAAATCCTCCAGGTTTTAAAATAAAGGCTGAAGTGCTAAAAACCACACGTAAAGCGGTGTGACGGGCAGTACCACTATTTATTGCTTCCTTGCTTGTTGCATAAATGCCACATCTACTATCTCTGCTAGAAAGGGTGAGGCTGCACAGATCCTTTCGGCCATGGGGAGAGGGTTGTTCCCCTGCAGGGGCTGAGCACATCCAAGCACAGCCCGTGGGCTCTAACACCTGCCAGGCAGGAAAGAGCCAGCGCCAAGCAGGGAGCTCCCAGGGTAAATACGGATTTGCACATCTCTGAGGAGCAAGGTATGTGCTTGGAGGAGCATAGCCACAGGAGGCCCAAAGGAGATGAGGATATAGAGGGTGCCTACAGCTCCAGAGGGTGGCGTGGGAGGTTATATCAACGCACAAAGTCACCGATACCAGCTTTTCTCAGCAGCTAAGTCAAAAGCAAAGTCAGAAGAAAGGTCCAACATTTCCTACTCCATACTGGAGATGGGGAAAGATTTGTTTTCAGATCTTTTTATTTAAATCTGCCTGGCCCAACAGATCTGCATACTCTCTCATTGAAAATATTTCTCTTGTTCTAGTTTATTAGTTTCTGTTTGTTATAATCAAACAAGGACCAGAGACCGGGAGCCACTTTGGCACATCTGACATGCAGAGAAGCTGAGGCTGTTCTGCCTCAAGGCCCTGGCTGACTCCAGGACCTGCACAAATGCCTTTTTAAGCAACCATTTTCTCTTTCAACACATAAAAATTGGAGGATCTAAATCAATAGCTGGAGCTTACAATGGATGCAGAGCAGCTGTGGTTTTTAACAACGCGTGCAGCCATGCAGGCTCCAAAAGGAGCAGCTGCAGGGGGAGAAATGGCAGGGGAGGGGAAACCCTGCCAAGACAAACCATTAGGGCACAGGCCCTCAGCAGCAAGCATGTGAGGTGAAGGGAGCATTTTAAGCAACTTTTTTTTCCTCCACAGATCTATTTTCTAAGTAGCAGAAAGGAGTCATCGCATTTAAGATTAAAGTAATCCTCTTTAAGCCTAAAGTGCTTATGTGTCCTCAAGAGGGACATTGAGGTGCTGGAGCAGGTCCAGAGAAGGGCAACAAAGCTGGTGAGGGGTCTGGAGCACAAGTCTT
>JAOQGH010000023.1:8340740-8382567 GCA_025769975.1 Gallinago jamesoni | reverse complement strand
TTTTTTTTTGTGGTTGGACTTGATGATCTCTGAGGTCCCTTCCAACCACCACAATTCTGTGATTCTGTGATTCTGTGTCTGTGAGCACAGCGTTCTGCCAGCATTGCAAGGGACCGGAGAGAGGAGCAAGCGCCGACGTGCAAACATCTCCGTTTTCAGCAAAGAGCTCATCTGCCAGGTATCAGCGTCCACTTTCTGGCAGCTGTCAATTACAGAGCTCCTAAGTACTGTATTTTGTACAACTGACTAGAGTCTGGAGGAGGTACCACCTGATATTTACGTACGTTTGGCAATACATTCAAAAACTACTAAACTATTGGTTTAGCCTTGGAGGCTACAAGGTGCAAGGCTGCTGTGCTTTCGATAGTGCACCCTCTATGGAGCCCCAGAGAGTCACACATGCATGGCACACAGAAGGGGGGGGACAGGGATGGATGGACACGACCCCTCCCCACTCAGATTTTTGCCAGCCCTTCTCATTCCAGTAGGCAAAGGAGCCTTCCAGGTGGGCACCTGCACAAAACCAGGACTGGTACAGTCCTGAAGGACATTATACCATCTCCCTCGCTCTAGAAAGCTTGAGGCCATATGATGCAGACTCCAGCTGCCCCTTGCCATGGATCAGAGGCAATCAGGTTAGCTTCCATCGGGAATGAGGCAGCCAGAAGGAACTCTAGCCCAACGTATATATTCTTCTCAGCACTGTAGGCAGCGTACCAGAAGTCACAAGAGATCTGCTGTCGCGCGTGACAGCAGGGGAGTTGCAATAATCTTTTGCTCCCCGGGGCCTAAAAGCGAACATTACAATTCAGTGGAGTCTCCTTCTCCCCCGCCACTATTTCTTAGATCCAGATTTTTAAGCCAGTTGTACCCAGTACTCTTCTCAGTAGCATCTCTGCCCTCTGCCAACCCATTATCGTTACTGCCAATAAACATGCCAATTTAGAAAGGGGCTGATTATGTCATTCTATGTAGGACAGCATAATAATATATCTCCACAGCAATAATCATTGTTATCTATACTTGACAAGTGCAACATCCAAACTTGAAAATGAACCAGCCTCTTAAAGAATAAAGCTTTTGTCAACAAAAGACATGCTCTCCAGAACTTAAATACCAGCTAGAAGGAAGGCAGAGCACCTGCTTAGACATAATGTTTAATGTCTAAGCAGGTGCTCTGCCTAATGCCATCTTCCACTAATACCTAGTCCAAAACCTACTGAAGTCAACGGGAGTTTTATAATTTATTTCAGTGGGGTTTGGGATATGTCCTTAGGTTTTACTGTCTCTTGTGCGTACAACTCAATAAATGCTTCTGTCTGCTTCTAAAAACTTATTTGGAGAAGAGTATTCTAATTTTAAAAAATTAACATATAATTTGCAGGTTTCAGACTGAAGACTGAGACTTGAACCTTCTCCCTTCAGAAGGAAGGAGCTCAGCCCTACAATCAACTGCCTACAGTGGCAAAAATGCCACCTGAGAAATGCCAGAGTCCTGGGGGCAACCAAAGCACATGAGTTATCCCTGTATCTGCAGTTCTGGTGACCACCATGGGCTGAGACCCAGGGTAGTGATACACAGCAGTGTTGTGTGATGCTCCTCCCAACGAGCTGCTCCCTCCCTCCCTCTTGTTTGGATTTACCTCTTCGCTAGAGAGAGCACCTACAATTATCTTCAAAGGGCAGCCTTGCCACCGGGAATTGCACTTCACTGTGTTGTTCTCTCCAGGAGAACAAGTTTTCAGAGTACAGAAAAAGCCTACAACAAGGATGAGATCCTTTTCAAGTTTTCCCTTCTAAAACATTCTCTCTCTTTCTTCTAAATATGTTAGTTTGCTTCTGACTAAACATACTGATGCGTGCCTGTACTCCCTACTGGCTTTACAGACCATGCAGGTCCTTAAACTTTTGCCCTGGCTTTTCAGGTTGCAGACGTGTGTATTTAACCCAGAACATTGTGAATCTGGGCACAAGCACATCTGCTCTTCTGTCATTCTGCACTGAAGTCAGCTCATTGTATACAACCTGACACATCATGCTCTCTTCGGAGGCGGGCTCGGGAAGAAGGCATATTGATGACATGTTTATTAGACATATGCTTCTTAATTACACAAGCCATAGGTAGATTATGCGGGCAGTACTTCTGATGAGCGAGCGTCTCAGGACTGCTCCTCATTGTGAGCAATGGCAGCAGAGGTCAGGATACACTAACGAGCACCCCCAGAAACATTCCCCCATTCCACCTGCTCCCAGTAACACCCACTCAACCAACAGAAGCTGACCAGCCCAAGGTGGGTGAACCACCCTTGTTTCCTTAGCAGTACCATCAAAAAAAAAAAACCCAACCCAAAACCCAGGTCCCATTTCCACCATAAATACTAATAGAAAGTGAAAATAAACTAGAAAACCAATACAGCCGTGCTCTTAACTAATGAAAGAAAATTTGAAAAATATATGAAAAAATCCTTCTGCCATTTCACTCGTGATTCATGACTTGGGAGTTTTATTGGTCAAAACAGATTGTACTGATATTACATATCAAAATATGACTTTTTTCAGAAAACAAAACCTTGTCTGTAACACTCCCTGCTTATACTTCTACTCTCTTCATCATTGTCTCTCTCATCTTCTCTCCATTCTATTTTTATCATGATTCTTTGTATTAAGCTGAAGTGTAACCATTTTTTTTTTTTAATCGGAAATTACATTGAATACCTTTTAACCAGACTTCCAAATAAAGTATATCTTGCAGAATACTTAATTCCAGGAAATTTCTATTTCTTACAGTCTTATATTAAGTCTACGGTACCGTAAACACCTGCAGGCACAGCACTCACTTTCACACCTTAAAATTAGCTATGAAAAGGACTAGGAGTTCATCTAATTTAAAAAAGAGAGGGGGAAAGAAAGGAAAATTCAAAAGGTTATATTTGCATCACCGGCAAGTCTCTGGAAAAATAGTACCTACCTCAGCAATCACAGAGTCAGAGAAGGTTTTCTGCCGGTTGGGTATTTCAGTCAGACTGCCCTCTAGACACGCAGCACCATTCTTTCAAGTGGCCTGTTGGTATCACAATACACCTCAAACGTGACCAGGATTAATTATTCTGGAATAACCTCCTTCGCAATCAGGTAAAACCCAAATTCAGGGTCATCTGACCTTCTCTCCAATGCTTACATTTAATAAGCTTTTATTGCTTCATTTCCTTCCAGAATCTGCTGACAAGCCAGGTTCAAGAAGCGTCCCAAAACTCTGCAATTGAGTCTGTTAAGGTTATTGCTGCTTGTAGGAATCAATTTGAAAAGAGTACCAATTCTTGCAGCGGTTTACTGAAAATAGTATTTTGTGTCACAAAGATTATTGGCTTGTGACACTATGAAAATAATCAAAAGACCTAAAATACATACCCATTTCAGAAGACACTAACGTGATATTATCTGGCTCATAAACCCAGCACACACACAATGCCACAGCTCAGCAAAACACCTCGGAAGAGCCCTAGGATGAAATATCCTGCCAGTTGGCTGTTCAACAATCAACAAAAATTCCCTATCACTATAAATTCCAGCTGCTCTTTTAGCACTGCCAGTCATGGGTAATGACCTTATTCTTCTTGCCAGGCAGACAGTTCCAGAATTACAGCCATCTTCCCACTTGGATTGGGACATAGGTCTGCAGGTTTAACCTCTGAAGACAGAATCTGAAGGAAGAAAGGTTTCTCTGAAGCCGATGATGAAAACACCCATTTGAAATAAAGAGTTTCAAGTGGTGCCAGCAGCCTTCAGACCCACTCCCAGATTCCCTTGTATTGTCAAGACCGGTGTCTTGCAGCCTTCCAGGTCAACAACCGACTACGTATTTTCTGCTTAACTGAAACCACAGGGAATAGTCTTAAGTATTTAAATCTTGTCTTCATTTGCAAGAACCACTCAGAGGTGGATGCAGAGTTTGGAATAATAAATCAATCCAATTCTAGCACAAGGCCAAACAGGATTTTCACTGACTGGAACAGAAAGCATAAAATTCACTTGAGTGGCCCAAACCAATCTGTACTCCAGCACCGATTTCAAAATAGTTTTTTACTAATTGCTTAAGGAACCGGCATTTAATCCCACCCTAGGGCTCAAATACTCCTTTAAGAATAACATTATAGCCTCAGCACAGGATGATATTAATACTTTACACACATAAGATCTTTCCATGAGGCACAGTGAGCTTAAGTAAACCTCAGTACATGCCTTTAAATATCAACAGAGGAGAATTTGGAATATGAGGATGAGGGCACTTAGCAAACGAGAGAGTTTCATGAATCACACCTCTATGTTGAATGTTGGATTTCCTGCCATAAAATTATACAGTTAATTTCCTCTACATTTCCAATGAAGTGACAATGTGACCTCAGTGGCATAAAATGCTAATAATCTCCATCCCATAAAGACTAAAGAAAAATATGTTTTCCACGGTGTTCTCTTGGGGCAGGGGAGCGAGGGGAAGTAGAATACGAAAGAAAAAGAAAACATTTCCTAATATTGACTTAGTCCAGAAGATTACATCACCATTTCAACAAAACACAAAACAATTAAATCAACCCAGTGCATACTTTCTAATCTAGTTTGCCCTTCATAATTTAAGATTGAAAAGAAACCTGAAAACAAATTGGTAATTTTCATATAAAAGGTACACACCGAGCATATTTATGCATACCTTTTGGAAAGTAGCCTTCAAATACCGTCCTACCTACACATACAATGCATGCATTACACAGAACGTTCTCACACGAATGTGAAAACACATCACAGTTCCAGGACCAATAGTTCAGCCAACCTGAAAGTCTGCTGCTTTAGACTAGTTGCAACCCCTTTTTCTGGGGTGGAGTCAAGGGGGAAGTAATCAGTTTTGTGATAGTATTTGCACATTCCAAAGGAAACTCATCTTCTGGAGGGTTCTTCCAAGACTGTGAAAAAAATCCCCAGTAATGACTAACCCATTATCAAAAGGTTCTGTCTTTAACACCCTCTGTCAATTTTAATGCAACACTACACAAAAAATAAGCTGCTACCTTAAAATAAAGGTGTACAACAACAAAGGGATAAGAAACCAGATGTATCTGTTGCATACAGTTATTCTTAAACACACATGTTTTGGGTAGTATGGTTTTAAGACAAACTACAGAAGCACTTTGAATAGACAATAGGCTACTGAAAGGTTAGGATTATTCAAGAGACATCTGCCCCTTCTGTCAGCATAGTTTCCACATAAAAATTGTATGTTTAAACTTAGACTTCCCAGCACTATTTATTCAGCAAAAATAGCCCTTTTGGCTACAATTCCTGAGAAGAGAGCTGCACTGTACCTATGAATGATCAGCAGGTCTATCTTGGGGAATAGGAAAGTCACTGATTTTTTTTTTTATCAGCAGTCCTATCAAACACACCGAGGTGAGAGAGTCCACTGGGAGCCTAGGGCTTTTACAGTCAAGTTGGATAGAAATTTCAGCCAGTAGCCCATGAACCACATCCCTCAAGAACAAAGAAAATTCCTATCAATGACTCCTCATCAAAGCTGCCAACAAGGTGAATTAATTCATGCAGCTGAGCCCTCACGGTCTTCTGTTCATTAGCTCCTGAAATGTTTCTTACACCTATTGAACACTGCTCCCCCTAGGGTCTTAAGAAGTTACTTTGAGGGGGGAAAAAAAAGCATGTAAACCTTGGTAAATATGCTTTTCCATAAAGACTCTTTTCACTTCTGAAGTGAAAATCCTCCTGTAAACAAGTTCCATGGAAGGACTGAACTCAACAAAAGCAACTGTTTAAGCAACATTCAAGCCTTCTTGTAAATAGAGCTCAAAATGACTATCAGTAAACTAACATTAATCACACTGAATAAAGTTAAAGTTTAGGAGGAAAATGCACCTAGCACTTTAGTCTGCATTATTCACCTTTGTGCATTAAAAATGAAAAGAAAAAAAGTTGGTAGGATTTACCATTTCCCTGCTCTTATTTAAACGGCTTTGCTTATCCTTATTTCTGAGAGAGCTACAAAGGGACTGACGGGGAGAGAGAAGCCCTCGTAGCGTGATGCTGCTTTTCCAGTATGATTTTATTAGCTTCACAGTGCATGACTGAGAGGAGCTCATTGGAAACAGCTGACTGGGTTTTAAAGCAGTGGATAATCGGTTGGGTAAATTACCACTTACTGTCTTTAGGACTTAGGTATTCTGGGAACACAAGCTCACCGGCAAGAGACTGGGGTATTATATTCCTGCTCAGCTGCTTCAACAGTAAGCCCCTCCTCGGTGCTGTACGGGGCTGAGATATGGACCTTGAAGAAAGCAAATGAGTACTGACTTGTGACAGAGATGACATGTCTCGGGAGGGTCCCTGATGTTAGCAGAAGAGAGGAACCCAGAAGTAATGACACCAGACGCACGGCGCGAATAAAGCAGCCGCAGGATGCCGTGACAGAACTGGAAATGCTGCGGGGTGGGAGGTACCTGTGTGCCACCTTTCATCAAAAAAGGGAAGAAAGCAGTGTTTTTTCTATCAAACCGCTCCAGCTAGGCACAGTAAAAATATATCCACACAGTATTAAAAACAAAAACGTCGATATCTAAGGCTTGTGACTGTTCAGAAACCCACGTCAGACCTCAAAGCAATAGCTGGGAAGATGGTAGAGAAAAGCATTTACCGCTTTCATTAACAACTAATTTTGTCAGGGATTTCCAAAGTACCATTTTATTCCAGACTGTAATAACCTCTTAGAAAACTAAAATGAAAAACATTATGTTCATAAAAATATTTCAACTGTTTATTACAGGAATTTTCAAATGCTTTTAGCCTTCTCTATTTCTTTCCCCTGTGTTGAAAAACTTTTTTCACTTTTGTGGTGTAAGGTTTGGTTAGATCACATCAACACTTGTGATTTGGTCTCTGGCTTCGTGCTAATCCTCCACTGGTGCAACCTGAACACAGGTTTACTAATATCAATGTGTAAATATGGGAGCAAGGTCTTTATACTCATTTTTTTATTTTACAGATCAAAAACTTTTGCTGGATATTACTCCAAAGTCGGGAGGAGAGTATCTACAACAGGTGGAAATATAGTATTAAAATACAACAGAGCATCTACAAGCTGTGGAAACAGAATCCCCAAGATGGGAATTTTGAAGTCTTTATTTTCTATAGTCCACTGGACAGAACTTAGTACGAAACACTAAAGACTTCTTCAATTGACTATAATACTTAGTTGGGGGTTTTTTGTTATTGTTGTTCTTTCTTTCAACATACAAATGCAATATAGGAAAAGAAGGTACTGGGGAGAAAAAAAAAAAAAGTATAGTTGATACTATTTCCCCCTTCTTTTCAAGAGAGTGGAAACAGAACAGCAAGAGTAGGTAGTTAACATTTGAAACGCATCAGAGCAGTTTTGAGCCTGGTTATACCATGTCAAGAGTCAGGTAACTTAGAGGAAAACATATTAGGTTCAGGTTTTTTGGGGCAGGTTTGGGGTTTTTTTGTTTGATTGTTTTATTGATTTCTTTTAATACTTTTTTTTCCCCTCTTTGGCTTACTTTTTTATATTTCTGTTATTTTATTGTAAAAACACAAAAATAAAACAGTTCCAGCTATATTTAATTGCTGGTTAAAGTCATTATGCCTATAAAGAGCAAATGTAACATATAATTTTAGAGGGAACCTTGGGAAATAGAGATGAGACTGAAGCTACAAGGATACTCAAAGAACTGATAAAGGAAGTGGTATGTTAAGCATCTAAAATATCATACAACATTACATAAAGAGATGGATTTGTCAAGAACAATCTGTATCAACCCAGCTCAAAATCATTTTATGACAGGGCTACAGAAAATGGGAAAAGAAGTATCTGTACTATTTCCTGACTTTAATGCTTTTTTTAATTACAGCAGAAATCACATTACGTAACCAAACGAGGTAAAACCAATATAGCCAACGATTTTTCAACTTTCCCCAGTTATGGATCAATGCCTATTTTGCAGAAGAGGCATGAGCACCCTATAAACTTCACATACACAGAATTACCGATTTACGTGACCCGTTACAAACCATTTAGAAGCAATGGATGCTGTCTGTCCCCAAGATCCCACAGAACGATGACATTAGAGCTGTCTGCGCAGCCACCAGTGCAAATCAGAGTATTAACAATTTTATATCAAATCAAGGGGTTATTTCAACCTAGGACCACGTTCTAACCTTGCTCCTGCTCAAAACATCCAGTAACAACCTGGATGGCAAAAATAAAGAGACCCTGCACATCACCAAGATCTTCGGAAGCACTTGAACCGCTGGTTCAGAATTCCAAGTGATCTTGACAGAGAAATAGCCTGACATCAATAAAATAATACTTATTTAAAATAAACAAAAAGTCATGCCACACAAGAGGATGGGGAGAAAACTGAATAAAAATAACAAAGCGAGGAATAACAACTTAGTCAGCTACACCACACACAAAAAAAAAAACCCAAAAAAACCCCACACAACCAAAAAACATGGTACTTACAATGGGCTGCAAACAAAATACCAGCCCACAATGTGATAGTGGTTCCAAAAGAAGGACTTAAAAAAAGAAGTCACCCTGAAATAACACTAGGAGGAGCGTCACTATTGTGTCCACTTCTATTTTCCCCATTCCCTTTATATATAGCTCAAAAATCTGTCCTTCTCACATATATTTTCTAACAGCTCTGACATAGCAAAGAATCACCCTTCCTTCTTTAGAACTTGGCACAGAGTTTATGGCACAGAGTTTGTGTAAAAGTTAGTAATTTGTTCCATTTAATTCCAGGCTGAATTCTGTACCAACTCTTTCACACTACTTTTTAACCACATCATAAATAACAAAATCAATACCACACTTAATTTTTCACTTTCCCCAACCTCCCACTTTGGAAGCCAGATCTGTGGGAGCAGTCCAGGGTAACAAGTTCATGCTTTGAGTAAACCTAAAAATTTACCTCATACCGAGTCAACACTGCCCATTGGTGTCTGAAGTAGGTGAGCATTACTGGTGGTACACATCACTGTTTTAATGAAAACAAGCTTATTCTGTGCTTACTTCTCAGAAGCTTTGTGCTAAATCCACACTCGGGTTTATACACAGGTCAGCAATTACATTTCCAACCAAGTTGATATTATTCAAAAATAAACAATGAGAGACAACCCAATTAATTACTCTATGATCCTTCAAACACAGATGCCTGTGTATTTTCTGTCAGAAAACAATACAGAGGAAGACTAACTTCTTGCTAGCATTTGATTTAAATCAGATGCTCTGCATATAAGAACACAGGCTGAGTTTAGCAAACAGACTTTTTTTCCTCCGGAGTTTTATTATGACAAGAGAAATTACCTGCTTCTTAGGTCTGTACCACAATTTACAGTAGGAGCTACTAGGATAAAGAGAAATAAGATACGCAACGAGAATGGCTGAGGCCTCTCTCCCCCCTCACTCCTTTTTCATGCAGTGGTGTTTGATGGAGCATCAGACTAGAAATACTTGCTCTGTCGGTATCTTTTTATACTTGTCCAGGTTGTCATCATTAAAAAGTGAGGCTTCAATGCTACTGTTAAACCTTGGATAAAGCTCAAATGTAAATATTTCATCCTGTAAATTTATATGTCATTGTCAGATCTGCTGCATACATAAATCACCTTCCACTATCATAGAAGCAGAACTGTCATCTTTTTCACAATCATGTTAAAGATTTCCTGCATGTTCCTGGAGGACTGGATCGAGAAAACAATGGCTGCAAAACTAATTTCTGCACTTCTCTGTAAAGGTAAAATCAAATCTACTTCTACAACCAAAAGAACCATCCTTTATTTGAATTATGGTATATACCAATAAACTTATTTTCACTTGGCCACCTGCCATATCCTTATTTATCCTTGCATTTATCTTGATCAGAACTTTACTGTACTTTCATCAAAAGACCTTTAAAAGGGTGCTCTTTTCTTTCGAGAAAATGTTTTCTAAATACTATCTTTCTTAATGATAATTATGAATTAACGTATCTGGATAACATGCACAGCAGGGTACCTGTATGTATTTGCCTCTTTGATGTTGATAATGTGATAATTGAACAAATAAGAGGACATAAGAGGTCAGCAAGATCCCACCGTGATCAGTGTATGACATTATAGACACCCCATGCTGTCCAAAATGCAATCTGTGTTAAATCAAAAGCTACAAAAGTGCAACTGGCTTCTACCATGAAGTGCCAAAAGATAAGAGATTGTTGTGTTTATGGCCCAGTATGCTCAAATAGTCCATGTAAGGATTTAACCCTTGTTAAACTGAAGCAAAATAACATTGTGCAAATTGCAAACTAAGGTCACGTTGACATGTTTCAATCCTTAACAAAAGTACCAGAACAATCTGAACATCTCTGCGATGTATATCGATGCTTGCTTAGAATACTGTTTATGCTTAAAGTTTTGTTAACAACTGTGTATAGTCTAGAAAAATGTCATTTAGCATTAAAAGTGGTAACTATGACATTATAAGACCAAGAGCTTCAGTATCACACACCTTCACCACAACACAGATTTATAGAAAATTCTATATTAATTACAACAAAAGCACCACTAAAATTTGCCGAAGAACTATAGGCACAGACAGATACAGCGCAGACATTTATATATTTACCTTCATACACTTGATTTTTCAAGGACTCTGAGCACCAGAACTAGTAAACGTTGCTAGTTGACAGATAAGGATGACCATCTCCCTCTCTCCCCACAATTTAAGATACATTTATTTTCCTGAAATTAATTCTTACCCGTAATTTTCCCATTCTCTTTACAACACTACCTTCAACCGGAGCAGGTGCCAGACCCCTCTAATGGTTAAACCAACCACAGTGTATAAGAACTGTGTTGATTTAACATTTTCCTCATCTCAAATGCTCTGTGCAGTCTCAGGATTTTCCAAAAACTACCGATACTGGAAATTTTTCACAATGTTTTAGGGATATCTCTCAGCTAATAAAAAAAATAAATGATAAAACATGCAACATTTATCCTGGTTTGGCAGTTCTAATAAAACAAGATAAATATTTTTGTGGCAATAGTAACATTAGAACTAGGAAAAAGTGATTTTTCCTCCGTTTAGCAACAGAATCAATAAATATAGTTCGGTCTGCTGGAGTGTAACTCCAAAATACACACATACATTCACTTTGGCTGAGCAGATTATCTTTGCTTCTGAAATAAACTTAAAAATTTCCAAGATAAAATTAAACTTTAAGATTATATAAATGAATGTTTTTATTATGAGCCTTGTTTCAAACCTACAAGGAATGGGGGTTTTAAATGCCAAAACACTTTAAAAAAAAAATCTTTATCAATATTATTTACCAAAAATTTAGTTGCAAAATTGACCCAGGATGAACTGAGAATTCATTGCAATGCTTTCGGTAATTCATTTTCAGTCAAGTTACTACTCAGGGAAAAAACACGCAGATCACATGGTGGCAACACATTGGCAAACAGAGCTGTTCTATCCAAAAAATAAGAACACGAATAGTATGATGTCAAAGGAAAAAACCTTTTGGAGAAAGAAGAAGTTCCCTTTCCTTTTCTGTAGCTCTATTTAAACATGTGTTTAGTTTATGGAGAAGTAATTTCATTTCTGTGGCAAAAGTTCAATAGCCAGTTTCATTTCACTTTTTCCACTATGAACATTGCTGCTGCTTAATTTATTAAGCAGACAATTTCTAGAGAGTATACACACTCTGGGAACACAGAGAAAGATAATCTAGTCATCTATTCAGATAAACATCTGCTTATTTATCCTTCCTGCATAAAATAAATCAGTCGTAAGCCCTAGAGAAATCCAGTTTGTAATCTTTATCTCCATTTTATATTAGCACTGTTTTCTTAAAGGTTATCTTCAAAGCTACTCCTGTTTGGCCTCTGTGCTCCTCAGCAGCAGCACTCCTATCTTCTTCCCCCTGGAGCAGCAGGTAAGGCTGGGGCAAACATCCTTTGATAGAAATTCTGTAACTGGGTCTGCTATGGTAAGGGTGAGTCTTCACCCAGTAAGTGGACAGTCTTACTGTCTCTGCAACTAGAGGGCTAGTAACAATAACAGAGAGAAATCACTGCCTCTCTCTAGAACGAGAAACAGAGGTTGGCTTTGTTGCCCAAGTCCTTGTACAAGCCCTGATAAGCCCTGTGTTCAGAACAAAACAAAGCATAAAGACTGAGGCACCAATAGAGGGGGCCATACTGCTGCTCACCTTTCTCACCCCTGCATACCTACGGCATCCGCTCTAACTCCTCAGAGAGCCAACAGGTCACAGGAGTATCAGCCACTTCCACTCCTGCTCCCATTACCAATGCATACAAGGATTAAAGAGCACATATGCTATACAGATGAAACCAAAGAAGTCTAAGCAAAGCTGAACACAGAGTGTTCCAAGTTCATTTAACCACTTCTGGGTCTGGCAGCGATAGCTTATTTAATATCCTTCAAGGAATTTTTTTTTTCTTTTCTTTTCCATTGACCTGTCCAGTAGGAATTTTGTTTCCTTTTGTGATTTTGTTTTCTATTTAGCATTTTAATCACCCCAAAATCCTGTGACAAGGAGTTCTACAATCCAATTACATGTTGCACTGAGAACCAACCAGCCGTTAAATGATGCCTGTAGTTTCTTGTACAGGGAGAACCAAACACTTATTTGGTATTTACTCCTTTACTCATAACTTTTGAAGCTTTCATTGCATCACACTTGTCTCTGTGCCCTCTTTCCACCTAATTTTTCTTCCCATGAAAGCCTTCTTTCAGCCTTTCGATCATTTTTGACATTCTTTTTGACCCTTCTATGATTCTGTAATGTCCAATTTGCAATGGAAGAGTTAGAACTCCAGCCAGTATTCAAGATGCAGCTGAACCATGAATTTATACAGTGGCCTAATAACAATCTCTGTTTTGCCCTCCATTCCTTTTCTAGTAGTTCCAAACCTCAATTCACTTCTTTTGACTTAAAACTAGAGAGTAAGTCAATGTCGTTATTTAGGACCACACCAGTATGTTGTTCTTGAGCAGTAACAATCTGTTTAAAGTCCATCATTTTATTTTAGATATTTTTGCCCCCAGGGTGCATCATCTAGATTGCATTTCATCTGCCATTTTATCTCCCGGTTACTCAAGATCAATCTACCTCCGCTAGAAAATGCTGAAGTAACCCTTATCTCATTTTGCTTCATCCCCACTGGCAAGGATATATTCCCTGTCTGGCACAAAACTTATCCCCCCGACCGAACCACCAAGTCATATTATGGGAGTGACAGCAAACCAGGGGAGAAAATACTAGCCTGAAGATCTCAGTCCATAAAGGTGAATAGCAACGCGGCATCTGATGCATTAAAACTATCAAGTGGTCCTACTAAAGCTGAAGGCAATAGGGAATTATATCAAGCTAGCTTGAAGCAACATGTTTTCTACTCTATGGAAAGATTTTTATCCTATTTAAGTTAAAAGCAAGTCTTGAAATACTGTCCAATGCATTCTGCAGGATGGAAACTGTAGTTCTTCAGCAGCTGTACTGACGTACAATCAATAGTATATACCCATAGCCATATATACAAAGGTGTGACTGCCACAATTTGGAGGTGGATGAGGTTTTTTTTGTTTGTTTTATGCTTTTAAAAGATGCGAGGAGCAGCAATTTACTCTTTGCTCAGTCTTTGCTGAGAGAGTTTAGACCTTTTCTTTTTCTTTACTCCAGTGTTAATCCAACATCCTGAAAGCAATGGTTATTTTATATTAGCACTACTGTATCAAGATACAATAATGAAAGCAGGTCACTTATTTTCTCACATGGTTTTCTTCTCACACTTGTTTTTACCCTGCTCTAGCAGTATCGGTCAAGCATGTTAAACACAATTGCAGCCACAGCACTTCAAAAAGGTGACCTGAATACTTTTTCTTGATTGCTCTGATATGCACCCTTGAGCAAATTATTGGAACAGCTCTGTCTAATGTTTTCAAGAGAAAATTTTTATTATATTTTAGATATTGTAAGACTCATCCAATGCAGAGGCTATGATCAAATAGCACTTATAAATATAAGGCCCTTAATTTTACATTGATTTCTCTCTCACAAAACACTTTGTGAGTTCCACCAATTATAATTGGTGGAACTGCACCACTGCAAAGACAGATCAGAGTTTCTCCTCGAGTATTTTTTATTATTTTTTCTAAGCCAATAACAATAAGTCTAGATATATTAGTCAAAGATTTTAAAGGTTCCCCCTCTTCCTGCTCAAAAACCCCCACATTCACAAGCAATACTTGATAATGTTTATTATGGCTATAACTGAGGGAACAACAAAGCTAATACTTGGGCTCCATTTCTATGAGGTTGCCTCTTAGGGGTTTCCACACTAAAATTCCTACTCCCTTTGTTCAGTGAGCAAGTTACTCCTAATTACATTGATCTTGTTATAGCACACACACACACACACGCCCAAGGAAGACCTTATTTGGGAAGAACCATCACACTACTCAAGTACCCACTGGGACAGGTAGCTGGGGAGGCTTGTGGTAGTTCCCATCCACCATTCAAAGCCAACAGAACAGTCTCCAACTACTACAGAATCAAAGTTGTACGCTTTGAATACTCTCAAACAACAAAAATACACAACCTGAGAAATTCTGGTCCAAATGATCAACCCCGTCTCCAGTGCATATGCAGTGCACCCTAAAATATACGTTAACTGTCGCTATACATTAGGACACACAACAAGCATCTCCTGCATTTAGTTGCTCCCTCAGCAAGAATTTGTTTCTTGAGATAAATTAGTAAGTGTAGCCTTCATAAATATGTCTAGTGATAATGAAATGAACACAGACAGGAATTGGCAATTAAAATTATTTTTAAATACGGGAATTTTTGTTAATTTTTTTTTTTTTAAACTTCAGCTGAACAGAGTTGTTGACAGTACAAGTCACCTCCTAACTGACCCATGCGGTGCAGAAACAGTGAGATGCTGTGCCAAGCTAAGTCTGTCCCTGCTCATGTCAACAACAATTCGTTGACTCTTCATCTAGAGCCACAGCCAGGCAGAGTGCTTTTTGCTTTAAGAGCGAGAAGAGAATCATTTAGTTTTCCTTTGATTGCTCAGTCCACTACCTCATTCCTGCCTTTGCCGCCTCTTCTTCTGAAATAAGGAAGGTGTTCATTTCCCAGAGCTTCCAGGAGAATGTCTTGCCAGTGCAACAGCCTGCAAAACTCACACCTACTCACCTGAGGTTTATTTGGCATGTTGTTTAAAATAGAGACAAGAGAAAACCTCGAGCAAAATGAACATTAATCAGAACATATGTTGAACTGCTCGCTGTAAATAACGTAGCTAGCAAGGCTGCAAAGTTTGTTACCAGGAAACAGAAGAAATTAGATGGGTTCCTCACAAAACCAGAGACGTCCACATCCTGCCAGTTCCCTGCCCTGCTCGGCTCCCTCAGCCTGCAGAACCCTGGATTTCCAGACTCGGGAAATCCATGCACAAATCCCTCTGTACACACACACGCACGAGCCATTAACGCACTCATTCCATGCCTCAATCCTGCCCTTGGCACACCTTTTCAAGGATGAGTCCATGCTTTCCTACAAGTCCATTTTTAAAAACCGCTGCCACAGCTCTGCACAACCATTCTTGGGCCTCTTTCAGAGGTATCAAAGCAACTAGATGTGCTTCACCTTTCATCACATTGTTAAGGTCCTGTATTTCTCAATTTTCACATGTTCTATATATCCAGGTGAGTTTTTGTGCTTGCAAGAACTCGGAAGGATCCTCCTTCTCCTTTTTTATGTGCTTCGAGGTACAAAAGCAGAGGGAAAAGAATATGGAAGCGTCACCAGTACTGATACCTGAAATTCAGATACCAGTACATTATTTATCAGCCATCGAAAGGAATGGAACTCACCACACTGAATCCTTTTTTACTTCACACTTGACTGTTTTCTTTGAGGCACAAAAGTAGCCAGAAAAATAGAAACAAGGCAGAGTTTTGTGCAAAAGCTCCCTCAGTGCTGCACACAGCTTGCCCCTTCAAGAAGTCTGGGAACACACTTGTTCCCAGGGCTAGATAAAACACATCTTATGTGTTTTTCACAACTTCCCATGCCAAGATTTAACATTCAGCAGGCCGGTGCGTGATTTTTCACGCAAATTATAAAGTACCTTTTCTGCTTCCCTACTGAATGGTGACAACCACTGGAAATAAAATAAAGTGAATAACTAATAATAAAACATGAATAGCAAATGCTCCAGGACATGTATGAGTGCAGATATTCCCATTCTGCTGCTGACATTTGCTAATCAGCGTATGAAAACAAAGAAAGCACGTTCGTATCAATAGCTGCAGACAGAAAGAAAATGAAATAAGGTTAATGGCACTAAGTAACAACCCAGAATGCAAATGAAGATTCAAAGACATGGTACTTTGCACTGTTGTCTGTCACTGAAAGATGTCTTTTTTCCAACTGCTACACTTCTGTGGGGAGGGGAAACTTGGTTGCAAGTTCGGTACATTTGTAAATTGTCTGGTTCATTCTTGGAGTTGCTACTTGATGTTGAGTTTAGAATGGAGATTTTAGTATTTTCGATTAAGTCTGCAGTCTGCTTAATTTTATTTACCTTATTTTAACGTGTATATGCTTTGGCAACTGCATGAAATTTCAGAGTACAAGTATCCAGTAATTACTAATATTTTTTTTTGCATAATTTATGAGTGGATTTCAGACCTTATTCTGATGCACTGAAGAGTAAATCATTCCTACACGTATGGCCCCGATCACAAATTTTACTCCTCTGCTGTTACAGTTGCTGATCAAAAGTGTAAATGAACAGCTCTTCCCCTAAAGTTTGATTCCAGTTTGTTTTTTATTTCGGTTCATCTTCATCTGCCTAAAGTCTAGTTAACCCTGATAAATTAAACAATCTTTATAAAATCAAGCTCAGTACCCAGTAAGCAAAGTGAAATGTCTATGAAGTTATGAGACTTGTCAACATGACTATTACAGAGAAATACGAGTGTATGCATTTATGCTCCTATGAATATTATTTCAGCTGGTGGATGGATGGAAGTCATTTCTCACAGCGAAAATTCAAAAGGATAGTAAAAGAGAGCTGTGGGCAAAGCCCTGAACATCTTTTCTCATATTTAAGCTATAAATAGTCCCAACAATACAGTGGGACTATTTGAATGGATAATAAATCGGAGCTCGCTTTTCCAGGGTGAGCCCGTGCATTCACATTCCGGGATGGTACTCTTGCAGACACAGCGATCTGAAAACATGTCATGTGCTAAGTGACAGACCATATGCTTTGCCTAGAATAGGAACTTTGGCTTGCACAAAGGACTGGAATTAATGCATCAAGTAGGTGACAAGCTTTTAAACTGATGTATACATCAAGCTTCTCATAACCAAGCTGTCATCCTCAATTATGTTTTGTGAAAAAGTTCCCCAGACAAACATAACTTTGCTTATTAAGCCCAGCATATTGGCTACAGCCTACTGCAGAAGGTTGCCTCTATTTATTTTTTTTTAAATATATTTCCATAAAACACACAACAAAGTAATTTGGATCACTGTTACTGGCAATACCTGTAAAAAGCTTGAGATAAATTCTTAATGGTATATGCAAAACCTGCAGAAACCAAGCATCTGTGTGTATCAGAACAGCCTTCCCAGCATCAGAGTCGAAGTGAACTGTTTACTAGAGATTCAAATACTGATTAAGAGATCATTTTTATGAGGTAGGGAAATATTTACTTACACTCTTCAAGCCACAGCTAAAAGGAAGCTGAAAATAAAACCGAGGGATAGCTGAACACACTCTGAAAAGCTACACGGAAGAGAACAAATGGTACAGATCAGATCACAAGATAGAGCTGAGAAATGTGAGGAAGGATCTGTTTTTCCAGAGGTAGCACGTGCCCTCTAAAAGGACCCATGACAATAACACACACCAAAAAAAAAAAAAAAAAAAAAAAGACAAAAAAAAGAGGAGGAGGAAAATGATATAAAAAATAAAAGCAAATTTATGATGGGCATGAATTATCTAGAAAGGCAGGTACTATTCAGGGCATAAGAGCTTCACTTGAATGACAGTCACCAGCTCATAGCATCATAGATAACAAGTACGGCGAAGATCCTGGTGCTAGCCCGAAAAACACAGTGTTAAGCGATATTTGCAAGAAACAATTTTAGAGTACTGTCTGGCTAACACAAAAGAGGTGTTAAAAGCACTGGTTCTTCAGCCCAACCAAATTCACTGTCTCATAGTAAGGAAGATTACCTTCATGGACTGGACAAACCATTGCTGGGTGATTTTCCTGTTCTAATGCATGCATCGAGAGCAATCTTTCCATCAAAATGAAAGTGTGTTAAGAAAGGGCCTGTATGTGGTAGAGTGCTCCCGTTTTCCGGGTGAATACTTGGAGACTGACAATGTGCTGCTGTGAATTGTCAGCCTTACATATCAGCTTTTGCACTGCAAAGAAATGCTATTGTTGACCTTCTCTAGTTAACAAGCACCTCTTACACAGAAGCAGATGTGCAGGACGCGCATGTCCAGAGCATCCCAACAACTGCAATCAGGACCAGAGGGAGAGCATTAAAATTTAGACTATTTGCAAGTTTGGGTTTTTCCCACCTTTTTACTTTAGTCGCCTTAAGAAAAAAAAAAACCCAAAACACCACTCTGAATTTAATTAAACTCTTCCAAGAGCTTGATTATCTGTTTTTAATAAAAGCATACTCACCTATTAGATTTAAGTGAGAATTTGCTGTTCTTTACTTACTGAAGGGGAAATGAAAGAAAATCCTTTATTGTCTGCCTGAAGCTACAATCCCAAGGTCATTTTTCAAGTATATAATTAGAACACCTTTTTTTTCACCCCCCACAAATTAGGAATTTGATCAAAGTAGAAATAATAAACTGCCATCAGCTTTCAGATGGTATTAGCACAGATTTTGTCTTAAAAAGTTTAAGGAGCTTATCAATTAGGCTCCATTATCATGATGATTAGAGCTTTGAATCATTATAATGACTTATGTCTGTACAAATCACGTGTGAACAGAAATGACAATTTATAGCTATCTTCACCATCTAAATGAAATACTACAAACTACCAAAAACAACTGTTACAAGCTCCAACTATGAGATTCTTCTGCGTCAAAGGCGGGATTTCCTAATCCACCTAAAGCATCTGGAGCCCCGAAGTCATGATAGATGTGAACAGGTATTACCAAACCCTAATCCTCTTCTAACACCAATTAGTCAGACTTTCTCCTTTAGAGATGAGTATAACCCCTCTGCATGCCATCAGGGCTGTGGCACTTACTGCCTTGATGCATATTCAGGACCATGAAGATGCTCACAGTGCTGGAGCACCTCTCCTATGAGGACAAACTGAAAGAGCTGGGATTGCTCAGCCTGGAGAAGAGAAGGCTCCGGGGAGACCTTAGAGCAGCTTTCCAATATCTGAAGGGGGCAAAAGGAGAGATGGGGAGGGACTCTGTGTCAGGGAGTGGAGCAATAGGACAAGGCGGAACAATTTTAAACTGAAAGAGGGGAAATTTAGACTAGATATTAGGAAAAAATTCTTTGCTGTGAGGGTGGTGAAGCACTGGAACAGGTTGCCCAGAGAAGCTGTGGATACCCCATCCCTGGAGGGGCTGAAGGCCAGGCTGGATGGGGCTTGGAGCAACCTGGTCTGGTTGCTCAACCTGTCCCTGCCCATGGCGAGAGGGTTGGAATTCAATGATTTTTAAGGTCCCTTCCAATTCTAACCATTCTATGATTTTATGATCTTCTGGGGACCCAGTAAGGCCCTGCTTTCAGGCTTACATTTCCTTAATTGACACGCCATGCAGTCTGAATTATGAATATAAAGATGAACTTTGGTAGCTGAGGTCCCATTACACAGCAATACATTTTGCCATGCAAGCTTTGAAGTGCCTTAAGGAAGGTGAAGATGCTCATCAGATCTTCTAGTTACACAGAAGACTCCTAACTGCACCACACGGCACAGATGTTATGTATGAGAAGAGCAACTTTCAACAGAAATAGTGCTGTATTCTTGGAGCATTAATAGTCATCTTTACAGTGAGCCCACACTAAAACAAACATTGAGTTAGTTTTACAGAACGGGACTAAGGGCTGTAGTCCTCCAACTGATTTCACTTTGAGCCAACTCTTTCTGCCAAATAGACAGCTTCCCGGTTTCCAAATACCTCCACAGCTTCTCTCCTGGCCTCGTGAACGCACATGCCTGCCATGGCTGGGGACAGGACTTTGGCTGCAGTCCTGCTGGGCCAGCTCTGGCTTTCCCTCCAGGTCACAAAGCTACAGCTCCGTGCTGCAAATACCAGCGCACGTTCAGGGGGCAGGCAGTGTGAAGAGGGAAGGAAGTCTACCAAGGCTTACTGAAAGAACACACCCGACATACACAGACCAGATCAGGTGCTCTTCTGGATCTTTCTTGTAGCATCTGAGCAGCTTCACAGGACCAAAACATGGTGCTTGAGACGAGCACAAAGCTGGTTTAGCCAACTCAGGTAGATTTTCTTATGGTTAGAGATCTTCTGCTGGCACATTGCCAACACTGAACCTCTGGTCACTGCATTTGTTCCGCAAGAGAGTGTCTCTGAGCAGAATAATTTATCAGTCATTCTCAATTCTCACAGCCCAGAGTAAAATCAATTATCCACACCGCATGAGAGTCCCGATTACATCACACACAATAGCAAGGTGCCAAAACCAGCTTAGATGGGGGTGACACAAAGATATCCATGAGATAAGAATTGAAAGTCATCATCTTTATGTTCTCTTCAGACACGTGGAGATATCATGTCATCATTTTTGCGCTCCCTAAAAGCTCTAATACAGGCCTCTTGGAGGGGATCAAACCCCTTTATGGAGTGCCAAAACGCCATCCAACTGCCTCAAGCAAGCTCTATCGTCCCCAAAATCTATTTTCTGGGGGAGAGGGGAATATCCTGTACCCAATTCGGATTCATCTATAGATGGAGAACTTTTTCCAATCTCACCGTTGTAGGCTTCTCACTTACACAAAGAACAAAAAAAAACCCTAACACAAACCACAATTCTAAGCAGGTATTTCCCACACAAAGTGATACGTGCAACTTCTTCCCATTTAGAAAAAAAAAATTAACAACCCAAACCTTTATTTGAAAACCTCTTTAGAAGTCAAAATATTTTAAAACCCCAATCACAGCAACACACACAAAATCACAATCAACCTCAGAACATTTATTTTCTTAATTATCAACAATTCAGAGAGCAAGGAAAGCTTGTTTTCATTCTAAGCAGGAACAGTGGGTTTGTTTTTCTTTTTGCCAACCAAATGAAAAACAACAAATGAGGTGATTTTTTACTCAATTCTACCTTCACTGCTGTTAATGAAGTGTCTTGAAATACTGAAAGCTTTCTTTGTTACTAAATATTCACATTGTCTATGAAATAAAAGAGCTTGTTATCAGAAATAATAGTGTGTAAGCCAGCTGTGGATGAATCAGAAATTACTTTAGTTTGTAGTTCCTGGTAATAAATATTCCCTCTTCTATTCCCAATACAAAAATTCACAAGTCTTGCAAACACCCACATTTTCGCGTACATTCCGCAGAGTGTATTTTCACTGCATTCAAGACCACCAGTTGTATAATCTGAGGTCATATTCGCCTGTCTCTCTCAGTCTCTCTCAAATTAAATTAACCATGTTTAAATCGTGCTTACTGAGAAAACAATCTAATCCCAATCTAATCTTTATATTGACAAAGACTTACAGCATTTGCTTCTTTATCCAAAACCTCTCCTCAAACATTTCCTTCTATCCAGTCCCCATCTTCTTGGTTTCTCACGTCCTTCAGCTGTAAGAACAACGTAGACTTCTTAGGGATGAAACGAAAGAGGGGTTTCAATCCCCAAGTCATTATGAGATTGCATGGAAGCAGAACATAATCACGCTTTCCTTCACGAAGTGATAAATTGGAATTTTTATTTTTTTCAAGAGGGGAAGGGCCAGGAGGAAGGAGAGACATGAAGGCATATTATCATAAGTGGTAGTTAATGATTTTCTAATTAATGTTACAAGTCTCAATTTTCAGTTTTAATTGTCTTGCCCTACTTGCAAGTTTACCCTTCTGTTTTTGCAGTGTGCAACCGTACCTCCAGTAACTGTAACTTATCAGTTCAAAAGCAGTTACGGAAAGCAGACCCTGATGCCTATTAATTAGATAATTACTCTAGCTTTTTTCTTCCCCCCTAAAAGTCTCAAAAGGGATTAACACCCTTCCAAGAGTCAGAAACCTCTCATGCCACTGAGATTTCCGTTTCACTCTTACCTACTTAGTCACTAATTATATTTTAATCACTAAAATTATCATTGCAAACAAAAATATAGCTTTATTCAGAGAAACACTGATGTTCTGGAAAGCTCATTCCTTTATAACTGCCCAACCTCGAACCTCTCCATGAAAGAGATTCTTCCCTAGTATTTACACCAATTATGACAGCATTGAAAAAAAGATGCAAGCGATATAAATATTTACTCCCAATCCTTTTTTTTTGTTTGAGCAACTTGTATGCAGACCAAGAAAAGTTAAAACAATCATCTTTCTTAGAAAGGGCTTTCATTCACCTTCCTTTGGGAGAACACAGCAACTGTGCATTGTGGAACACAGAAGAAGTCAAAGCACAGTGAACTGAGTCCACAGGGACTGTGCTGCTTCCCCCCAAAGGAAGGTGCTAATACCTGCACAGCCCTGCAGTCACTCAGCCCATGTTTTGAGGCAATTCTTCCTTTATTTCTGTCCTCATAAGTGTATCCAGGAACTTGTTTGGGAAGCCTTTTTAACACTCACAATAAGAAATTCAAAGTCATTTCAACAAAGGCGTGGGGGAGCAAAGAAATTTCTGCTCAGTTGCTGGGGATGGCCTTTCTGAGTAAAGAGGAAAGAGTTGACAAAGAGATACCTCAACCTGTCTTAGAAGATCATACCCTTGCCCATCAGCTGGATGAAAGTTGTAAGAAAAAAAATAAAATCTTGCAAAATTTGCAAAAACTTCCATACAAGAGAGACTTAGGTTGTAGCTTACGCACAGATATTTTCATGGCCCCTCCTGGGTCTGTCACAAGCTCAGCCATCCCTCCTGCAAATTAGCTCCCTTAATGCCAAGTTAGAAAGCGTCCACCGCATGGTACTGATGGAGCGTTTTGACCTTCCTCTGCTGAGGAGACCTTCTTTATCTCCCCCCCCTCCACCTTCTGTATTTGTTAAACGGAAAGAGAAAATAATGTCAAGTCAATAAAAATAGCTACATTTAAAAAATTGAGGGGAAAAAGCATCCCTTAGGAAGACTGGATATACTTCAGCATAGTTACTTTACTAACATAATGCAGCATTCACACAGCTACAAAATGCTAAAAATTATGTAGAATTGAAGTGCATATCGTAATATGCGTAATATGCATAATTAACTATCATCATTAAGCCTATACTTAACCTAGGTAACTTATTTTTTCCCTCTAGTTGTTTTTAACATGGTCTCTGGGTTAGCACTGCCTTATTATTATTATTATAATTTGTAACTGGAAAAATCCTCAACCGACCTTCAATATCCAGTTTTGCAATGCTTTTTTAAATAGGTGGGGGCAGGGAGAATATGGCAGGACACACGACAAACAGACATTTGTGCAGACAGGAAAAGGAAAGAATAAAAATAAAAGTCAGTAAGAGTAGAGGAGAGACCATCTGAGAAAAAAAAAAAGCCACAAAACCACTACTTTTTTTAGCAGCAATGAACTGTTAACATTCTTATAAAAGGAGCATGGATAATGTATTTTCATGGGTTTATGACAACAAGAGTCCTGGCTGAATGAAATCAAAGAGTTATTCTCAAATAGAGGCCAAGACGTGATTTCATAAGTATTTTAATTTACAATCAAGAGAGAGAAAAAAAAAAAGATACTGTTGTCACACAGCCTGATACCAGTTTTGCCATCAGCCTTTCTTGATTCCCCGGTTTTCCGGCTTCTGGAGTCACACAGACTCCAGAAATGAACAACCACCAACACCAGTCAGTCACCTTGGCTGGAACCGATGGAGCTGTCGCAGCGCAAACTGGAGTGACAGACATTCCCAGACCACAACCTCTGGTGGGTGCAAGCCTGGCTCTCAAGAAGAAGGATGCTATCCCAGGCAAACACAGTCCTTGGGACAGAACCGAGTCATTCTTTCTAGCAAATTCTTTTGAGCATAGTTACTGCTTAATTATCCTCATATAGCTTGGACCCATTTCAGTTCAGGCCAATTCCAAGATGACAACGCTACAGTCTTCACCTTTCAGAGGGGCTGCACTGTTTACCCCCAGTAAAACCTTCAGTAATATGCAGATTCAAAGGGATCTGCTTTTGCTATTGTCCAACTTCACTCACTACCCATGTGTAAAAAGGGCAAAAATATGCCAATTGCACACACAAAGCACTATTTCCCTCACCGTCTGTCCTGCTGTCATCTCCAGCTTAACTATTCCCACGAGCCCATATTCCTCTACTGAGTCCAGGTCCATATTTATGTGAATGCTATTTATAAGGAACTGCAAATAATAACTACTGGATATCACATTTTTTTCTGTGCAGATTGACTTTCTGAATGTATTTAAGATCCCACTGAGAAACATACATTGTTAGAAAAAATTACTTACCTTGAACTGTTAATTAGAAGTTTATAATTAAACTGGACAAAGCCATAGAAAACGTACAATAAGCAGAAAACCTACCACTGCCAGAAGCAAAAAGTCCTTTCTCCTGCCTAAAGCCTGTGGCTGGTAATTAAACTGTGATATTTGAACATGAACACCAGTTTAGGTTTTTTAATGATTCCTATTCACGAGTCCTACTGAGAACAGCATTTACTGCATGCAAACTTCATCTTTTTCCCCCTGCAAATACGCCAGCAAAAAAACCCAACCACCCCAAAATGCCTCAATAAACTATTACTAGATTTAGACAAACAAGATTGCAATGGGAAATGAATACTTTACAAATATCCTACAAAAAACTGGGGAGGGGGGAAGGGGAAGGCAAAGTTGTTTCAATAAACTTTGAATATACAGCCAGCTCATAATACAATACCTTGAATGAACCGTTTCTTTTTTTGCTAAAGCTGATGGAAGAATCTAGCAGGTTAGGTACCATCAAAATTAATGACCCATGAATGGACACATAACTGCTAAGCAAATGGGGCTATTATAACATCCTGGGAGGCTTGGTCCGTCCCCGTTCTGCTACGTGCCCTTTCGCACCCTGCCGCATGGCAACTGGCCCTCTGAGAATTGCTGGCTGAAGAAAATAAATCACCAATGCAGTGACAACACCTCAAAACCTTGCATCAAAAAAAAAAAAAAAAAAAGCAAAAAAAAAAGCTAAGCCCTCCGCAGACAAGGCATTTCAAGTACTTTCCCTCTTGCTTTCCTTGCTTTTTACATCTTCTTACTCCAAAAGATACACTCATTATTTTTCAGTTTGTACACACGAGACTTTTTAGGTAAGAAAGCAATGTGTAAATTGTAGTCAGTTACCCCCACCTAATTGCAAACAGCAATCAAAATTTGACAGGTTAGCAGAAGTAGCTCAAAACATTTCTGATGCATGCATATTTTAGGTAAAAACACAGCAAAACTAACACAGGTTTACAAGTGTAAGAAGTTAGCACAGAAACTATCCAAGGAAATAAAATATCCACAATAATCTTGGAGGAAAAAAAAAATACATCATAATTTTGTCCAATTGCACGTTTTCTAAAGTGTGCACGTGTAACCAATGTGTGTACATCCTACTGGGCTGTGTAATTCATCATGTAGGTAACATAAGCAATGACTTCACCTGTCTTCTCAATCAGAATAGCTACTACTGGCACCCATCCTTCAGCTCCCTCAGCATTTCTTGGTTCTCTACTGACTCCTCCATGAATCCTCACCAAAAGTAAGTGTATTAGTATTCATATATAACAGCAAGATGTTACTTCAACAGAACATTGCCTTGACAGATTCAGGCACTCAAAAATTAGGCAATTTCAGAATTAATATTACCTATATGTTTTTAATTTGCCATCCTTATGTATGCACTTTATAGGTAGTAAGTTATCCCTCCACCAAAGCAGCTCACATGGTCTACCATAGAATCAATTAAAAAAAAAAAATAAATCAAACCTTATTTTGTCATCCTTTTTGATACACAGACCAGACCTGCATGTACAGCCTGCAGACACTGCTATTGCAAGGCAGGCACTTTTCTGGCCAGAGTACAAAGATTAAACTTCTCTCTGACCTTGTAGTTGGGTATCACAGAGAGGGATGTGCCGTGCTGCATGGGATGGCTGCACAGGACTCACAAGGGAACTACGTGCCTGCTGTGGGCAGGAGGAGAACATGGACGTAATGCCCACAGGGAATAAAGTGGCAAGGAGAATGGTTTAAGAGACCAGGACAACTTGCCTACTCCCAAAACTCTCTGCAGTTAGCCTGAGGGGCCACTGGAGGAGAAAAACCACTGTACAGATCAGCAGATTTAGTCCAGGTGCTATATCTGTCCCATAGTTAGATACCTCTACAATTTGATACCATCTTCAAGACAGTTTATTTTGTCCTCCTCTGGGTATACTAAGCTCTCGCCCATAGGGGTCCCACCCTATTTTGTTGCAGTAGAGAAGAGATTAAGGAATGAATGGAAAAGGCAAAAGTTACTGGAGGTAGACTCTTCCAGAATAAATAAAGAAAGTTTTCAGACATCTGCGGCATCACAGATGGGCACAAGATACTAAAAGCATTGCTAAACATTGACAAATAATAAATGTTTAAAATAATTTGTTTCAGTCCAGCTACATCTTTTACTGCTCAAGGTTGGAAACTACATTACATGGAAAAAAAACCCATAAATGCAAATTAAGATTTTTAAAAAATATTTCAATATTTCAAATATTTCAAAAAATATTTCAATAATTTCAGATTATTCCTGGCACAGGTGAAATAAAAGAAATAAAAGAAAGCTTCTTCACCTGCTTTTTTGGAAAGCTATGACACTAAGCGACAAGACCCCTGACTCGAAGCTCTCATTTCACGGGATTCTAATACCAGTACTAGTGTCCTTTGCAGGTTAGAAGAAAGCATCACCATGACAACTCCTCACAGCCAAAAAACTTTTGGGAGTTTTGACTGGGAAATAGTGAATCATTTTCTTCCAAACAGGGAGGGGAAGCAGAAGCTTTCTCAGTATCTCAGAGGAAGCTTACGAAAGCCACACGGTATATTTCAGGCAAATTTCCTTGCTTGCTTTTGTTTACTGAGCACTTTAGGGATGCACAATAAGCCTCTAGTAAGAGCTAGTGAGCATGTTGAACATATTTGTCCCAATTTTGATTTAGTTAAATATTCCCACTAGAAACACCGCCTAATTAGAGCATCCATTATAAGTTCATAATGATAAGTTAATGAAAAAAAATCTACTCTAGAACTCAATTAAATTATTTCTGTTAGTAACTGGTGAAAAGCTGTAAAAGGAACTCTTAAATACATACTTAAAACCTCCATGCAAGGTCATTGCCTCATAAACAGTAAACACAAATTACAGAATTAGCTTTTCTGCTGCGAAGGGATATAGGAGCTTGAAATACCTGCCAGATAATGCAATTTGCTGTGAACTTTGACGTTTGAGTATCAAGTAACCTAGTCTGGTTTTATTAACCAGTACAAGAGCTTTTGCCGCAAATGCAGTCGGTTAGCTTTACCATTTGTCACAGCCTCCCGCATTGTCACCCCAAACAGATTGATATCATCACCTGGTCTCAATCAAGAAGCAGCAATAAACTGCATTTATTAAATCCATTTGTAGTCCTGTCAATGTATGGGTTGATAAAATAAAGGTGGGTGAATAGTGACCCATAACACTTGAAAGTGATTCACAAGGCAGGGAAAAGCACTTTTTCCAAGCAAAGCAAAGAAGTAAGAAATCAGTCAGGAGCAGGAGATGGTACTTAGTCTGTTAGAGCAACATCCACACACCCAGAGAGACATCTGTTAACTGAAGGGGAATATTTTAAGGCTTTGCAACCTTTTGGGGAGAGGATGTGAACGTGCACAGTCTCGCAGGACTTGAAGAAAAAGCCTCTAGAGGAAAGCTAATATGTCTTAGCTTGAATTAATGCAACTGAAAACTAAGCACGCATGCAGACCATGTACCTGCCACCCAGGTATACGTGCACACGATTGCAAGTTTGAGCTTTTATATTTGACCTTGATGTGACCAGATTATGTTTTGTTTTCCCCTCCCTTGTCTTCCATAAGCGCCAGTAACAACAGTGATTATCTCTGATACAGCAACTGGGATTTTATGGGGACTTCACCGTATCACAGAGCACCAACGCTTGCTTCCACATCCAAAGGCGCAATGATTGACATTACTACAACCCTGTACTACTGGATCTCACTAGGAAACCCCATAGGGGAGAAAACATATGCAAGTCCATACATCTCTTTTGTACAATATTCTGAACACCACCAAAAATCCACTGTAGACTGTGCACCACATACCGTACACAACTGCCTGATACACAGAAAATACTCCAAAGTATTAGACTATACCAAAATGATCCATAAGTTCTCAGTTCTCAAAGCTTACACAAAGTTATGGGGGTTTTTAACTATTTCTTCCTTTCTTTCACTGCTGACGTGTACTTTCCCTGCAGACATCATACTGTTCTGCAAGAGTGAGGTACATTTCCACCTGGCTCCTGCATCGCCTAATGGTTAAATACATTTTAACAAGAAAATCCTACTGCTGTAGTCTACAGTCTATCAAGAATCTAGCTCAATCCTATGATTCACCGTTCATTTACTATGGTCATTGGATGGGGGAGGAAAAAAATTCTATAAAGTTGGCAAATTTAATGCACAAGTTAAGGAATAAATATCAAACTCTGTTATATATGTTTTACCTTGCAGTTTTCAGCCTACGTGGTATCTTAGGTTACTATTTACACATTTCAGTGAGAGTTTCCTCTAGACCTATAAAGAACAAGAAAATCACTTCGTTTTATGCATTCCAGATCAAAGTATTAGCTTTTAGTGGGACTAGAATATTACTCTTGACTTTCAAAAGTTTTTTCCTTGAGATCAAATTTTGTTCATGTTTAAAGGTCAGAACTTACTTTGAGGCACACATTGGATACTTTCCATAGGTAACAGTGGGAGTCCAATCCTTTTGTTAAACCCCAGCAAATAGATGTAACTTACTGAAAGAACATGTACATAAATATATGAAATGTAATTTCTACTTTTAGTATAACACTAGATAATCTTTTACGTGGTTTTAAGTCCAAGAATACACCACAATAAGTTCTAACCACCTTACTCTAGGATATTGCTGTTTATTTTATTTCCGTGTTCTTTGTCCCAGGACTGTGACCTATTTGCTTTTTGGGGGGAGTCAATGTGGTTGTTTATCTTGTATACTTATATTTTACCAGCATACTTGTACATAGCATCCTTTTTTTTTGCCATTTGATGTCTGTTTTGGAGACTGACAGAAGTTAATACAGATCTTAAAATTAAAAAAATATTTTTAAAGCATAATCGCCTTTAAAAAAAAAAAAATCGCATTTCTTTTCTTCATTCTGTAACTCTCCCCATTAGTCACACTAATAAAAACACTGTAAAAACGTAAACATGGAAAAAAGGGAATGTATTCAACATAGGAAAATTAAACTGGTTTATCTTCAAGTTAAAAAAAAAAAAAAAGCTGTGGTATAAAGATCAGCTACTGCTACTGAAGTCACCTCCATGACTTACACCAGAAAAATATAAACCAGGGCATTTCATATTTCTTTAGGAGCTGAGTCAGGCCTGGTGAAGTCAATTGTTGCTATAGCAACCTATGAATCACAGAGAAGATAACATGTCTGAATGCAGAAAATTAATTTACCTAAGATCATCCAATTGCTCTTTGATAGGATGTATATGCTTGTTTGGAAGGGAAAAATCATCACATTTTAATTACTATGCATCACTTTCAATAATGTTGAAAAAAAAAAAAAGGCCTGTACAAAACAGTTGAGGCTAAAAGGAATATTACTCAGTACACATTACCCTTGCGCTTAGGGTGGTTTGATTTCTATTTCATCACCTTCCAATAACAGAACAGTGAAAAGTGCAACACCTTTTTATATATTCTCTTTCTCTCTCTGCCATCTAGATACAAAATTAAATCCGTATGTTAGGAATTTAAATAAGTCTACACCATGGCACACTGCAACAAACCTAATTACTGTGCAATGGTTTAGAAGCTTAACCATGGCTGTTAAGAAAAAAAGTTCAGATGCAAGAAATTCTTATTTCCATGCATTTTTAATTCAAAATAAAAATTTGCTTTGCCCTGAAATCTTATGTGTGATAATACTTGTTAAAACCAGAAAAAAAATATAGAAAATGGGAGGCAAGGGAGAGTAGGAATTCTTATATTTGTAATTTTCAAAATCTGTTTAAGATTAAATCATGTTGCCCCAAGCTGGAATCAATATGTTCAGCATATGAAATATCCACTGCAACGA
Source organism: Gallinago jamesoni (assembly GCA_025769975.1). Taxonomy (NCBI): domain Eukaryota; kingdom Metazoa; phylum Chordata; class Aves; order Charadriiformes; family Scolopacidae; genus Gallinago; species Gallinago jamesoni. The sequence continues at coordinate 8,351,887 of JAOQGH010000023.1, read as the reverse complement.
GAATATAATCCAGAATTTCCTTCCTAATTACCCAACAGCTTTGAAACCACCTTTCTTCTGCTGAAGGCGGTACTTACAAGTTTCCAACCCACGCAGACACAGTGTAAAAAAAAAAAAAAAAAAGTAAAAAGAAAAAAAGCCTCAGACATCATACTCTCCACCCATTTGAATTCTGGTAGTTGAGTCACACACAGCCTGCTAACGCCACCCGAATAAGACCTCCTTCACAGATCTCCCAGAAAAAGCAAGCACGCAGGAAGAACAAAACCAATACTTGTTAGTGAGAGAAGCCAAGCCATGAAATGAGATGCAGCTCACAACAAACAAGACTCATCTGTAAGCAGATTAGCCAGAGAAGGACGAGCAAATCAAGTGCAGGACTGCTGCATGAAGAAAAGCAAAAGCATCAGCAAATTACATTTGGAAGGCCAAACAACATAAAACCCTGTTTATGTCAGTCTCCATTAACAAGATTGAGTTGCTAGTGCGATTAATGCCATCAGGAACAGCATAAAAATCCCTAGAAGGTGGCCAGAGGAAGCTATTTGAATTTACTGGTGACATTTCTTTGTACCAGCTGGGCTTCATACACTTTATCTGACTCCTTAAGAAACAGTTTGAATACATCTTTTTTTCTAAAGTTTATTACAAAAAGAAATGAGCTACTAGTAAGTGAAAAATCAGCTTCTGTCTTATACAAGCAGAGACTGGGACTAATGGGAGTTGCAGATCAACCACCTTAATTATATTGTGGAAAAGGAAAGTCACAACACAAGGTAGAAGTAGTCACTGCAGAAGTTGCTTCTAAGCACTGGGCAAGAAGCCACAAAGACAGACACCAGGTATGACAGATACCAGGTATGACATTCTCATACCAGGTACGATGCTCTCCTCAACAATACAGGTGTTTTTTTCATTAGAAAAGGACGCACAACGTGGGGCACATCACACACTGAAGAGAAGTTTGGATGCTAACAAAATGAGCAGAAGGGGATAATCATTCTGTACTTGCACAAGCGAACCCAAACGCCGGCCTCTTGCACCGCCATGGCGTGGGGATGCAGAAACCATTGGCTTTGACAAACTCAGGGACCTGTTTCCATCTTCATAAAAGAGGAGAAGAGCATGTCTAACATCAATACCAGCCCAGAAAAAGACGACCCACCCAAACCAAATCCACCCTTCCCTCCCAACACCTCCCCTCTGGAAACTGGTGCTCGGTGCTCTGGATGCAGCTCTGGTGCCCCAAGGACCTGCAGGAAGGCAAACCTCTGAGAACAGCAGACACAGCAGAGCAAGCATGGAGTCCTTCCACAGCCACAGGCTGCGTACACCAAAGCTGCAGCTCCTGCTCTAAGCAGTTAATGAACATGCCAGTAATGATGCTCAGAATACATACTGTTGTATTTGGGGAGGGGGAGCGAGGGGGAAGAGGGGAGATTAGTTAGAATTCAGGATGATTAGGTGCTGTGCCTCCCAGATGCATCTCTTCATGTGGAAAATTAACACAGTGCCTTGACACAAAGATAGATTTTACAGCTTTGTCCCCGTGGTCAGCCACAGGGAACCATCGACACAAACACGCAACACGAATGCGTGTGAGAACTGGAGGTGCTTTAGGGTCCCCTGGGTACAATAACTGCAAAGCAAGATAATGAAAGCACAGAAGGCAGAGGAGCCACACTGACCAGCAAAGGAGGAATACTTCCTGTTTTACCACCATTTAGGAGAGCTTGAGGGATGCTGTGGAAAAATACGTTGCACCAAAGAGAAACCTACTGCAGCAATAGGATAATATCAGTATGACCAAAAAGCAAAATAAACCACAGGGTAGTGTACCAATGGGCTGAATCAATGCCCTCATCACACAAATTTGTTTTTTCCCCCTTCTCTGTGAAGATTTTAGAGATCACATAGAGTTGTCTGCCTGTGACAACCAGTCAGAACACACAAAGTGCAAGAACAAGTCAGCAGTGCCATGACCAAATTCTGTCAGCTTAGCAGTGAAGAAGGATAAAGCTATAAATTGAAAAAAATATTCAAATACTATAAAACTTATATCTACGTATGTCCATGCTGTGCAAGAAGTAAAGGAAGACTGTGGATGGCCTTTACGCAAAGGATGTACATGGCAAGAGAAGACAAGAATGCAGGAGATGAACAGTGTCCCACAGGTTTACTCCAAGGAAAAGATAGCTCAGCAGTGACTGTCAACACCACAACACAGGAGAGTTCAGGTGCAAGATAAATATAAATCCAATGGACTATAAGCTTTCATTTCTACCTGAAAACATTAGCAGCAAATTAAAGCATTTGCAGGACATTTTGAAGCGTCATCAAGACACTCATGTCAGATGTAAAGACATCTCTCCAGCAGTATTAAACTTTTAAAATTACTAGAGAATTAGAGTAAACAAATTCCTTCAAGCTGCAAGCAGGTGTACAGTTCCACAGAACAGCTCTTTCAACTAGCAAAGGGGGTGGCTATGGATCTCTATGTTTGTATGTTCTAATCTTGTTGCAGTGTAAATGTTTATTGCATCCATTTTCTTTTACAGGAAGCAGGAATAAATTCCATCCAAGCTAGAACTAAAGTCACATCAGTTACCGATGCCAAGATTACTTCTGGCAGATTATAAAAGCTTTATTATATTTTTTTTTCATACTGTGAGCTCCCTTTGCTGATATAAGCAGTTGTGCAAGGAGCTTCCAAGCTACAGAGTTTCATACCCAACATTTTTTGCTGTTTGGCATTGACTTTGCTCCAGGACAAACCCATTAGGAATCCAAATGGGAAGCCAGCAACCTCTAGCTTAGATTACAGAACACTTATCAAGCTCAAGATTTTCAACAAACAGTTTCTGGCTCAGAAAAATATTAATTGCTGAACATTTGTTTCAGTGGATGTTTCTGGCTACTGCATTACAGAAAGATGCCGCCTTTCGGTGTAGGTGCAGTCAGACCTCAAAATTGGCTGAATACCAGAATTCATCATCCAAATCCAGCTTCACCATTTATTAGAATTTCAAATTCATTTATGTTAGAAAATAAATGCACCGTATATAAACACATGCTTGGACATATTTGTCCAACACATAACAAAAAGCATTTCATACAGTCATTGAAAAGACCAAAGCATTTTGCAGCTGCCACACCTACAGAACATGAACACACACAGGGAACAACAAATTCTACAAATTCTGCAAATTCCAAAGCTGGTACCACCAATTCCAGTCCTGCTGACCTGCCACTAGTCAATTCACAACATCTGAAACTCATTCATTATTTATACCCTGAGCACTTGGCTAATGAGCTAGATTTAACATTAAGTTAGATCATTTACACAAGTCATTCTCACAATGTCATGAATACCTGTAGGACATGAAGGTTTTTCCCCTGCTCCACAATTTTACTCCAAATCGGTTAGAATTTGCTAGTCAGAAAATGGAAGCAGTTTCCTTTTTTTTTAAATCTTGTAAAAAATCTAAAAGATAACTCTGCTGTGTCATCATGTGGGAGAGGCAAACTCTGATATTTTTAAACAACTTTATTCCTACATCCTTTACTGCCTAAGGTTTACCCCATGGGGTTAGACAACAATCAAACTTTTCTAGATTTTGCTGCTGCTCACAGAAATCATTATTCTATTCACCAAGAAATCTTTCCCTCATTTCCTTCCACCCTGGGAAAAATCTAATGTGTGAAACAGGACAAAATAAAGTTAGTTGCAAAAGCAAACTTCCATTGAGAAGCCAAAAATTTCAAACCCAACCATTTTGGTGAAGATTTTCTCGGACAACAGCCTCATGCTTATCAGTCAGACCCCAATAAGAATTGGCCTTCTGCCTCCCTCAGGCCATCCAAGCATCTCTATGACCATCTTGCTTTGTTCAGGTACTACAAAATATCACTGAGGGTATGTCCCAACAATCTGAAACTTCAAAGAAAAAAAATCAGTTTTTTTCAGATCTCTGGAGAGAGTTATGCACAGCATTGAAATATCACTCGACTCCATCTGCAGGGAAAGCTATTCCATTGGAAAACTGAACCACATCAGTTACATCACATTCCTTCTGGCTTTATTCTTCATAATTAGTTTTCTGCCATGACAATATGAAATTTTGTCACAAACTACAGGGCATGAGAGATTAAAGTTAAACAAGATATCATTGATTACAATAGCTGAAGTAGCTAACGTAGGTTAGCTGGCAAGGGAAATAATACATTTGCATTATCAGCGTACTGTAGGTAATGTATCCTGACCCATGATGCAGAAAACCAAATACTCTTTGCATATGATGTGCCCTGACAACTCTCTCTATTTTTTTAATTAATTAAACTTGTCAATTTTTCATGGAATCTTGTACAATAGCAGGTGTGCGTGTATATAAAAAATAAATCATGCATCTCCACCAGGCTAAACAGGACTTTCAATAAGCAGGCGCCAAGGGAAAACACTCTGCTTCTTCATTATCCTATATCAAAGAAATGTGCAGTTTAGATGAAGGCTTCAAGCAATTTTACCCTTATTGATATTTTTCAGATAAAAGTTAGTAATAAATCAAATCAGCAAGGAGGTAGAAACTCAGTCTCAAAAGCACTACATATAGTGAATAGGTTTTTAAAAAGAAAAATATTTTGACATGAAGACAGACTATCAATGTGTACCTTTTGTAAAACTCACTCATAACAAATAACTAAATAATTTTCAATAAGATGTTACACACGATCCAAGGCATAGAACACAAATATAGTAGCAACATATTGACTGAAGTGTTATTTCTACAACTTTTCTCCAAAGTGTAAGGAATGATGAGACACTAACAATGGCAGTTTAGTATTTTTCCTATAATGTCACTACAGCTTAAGACTGCCAGCTTCTAAGGATAAAAGAATATTTTTTCTTCCTTAATAATATGACTATTTTTCCATTAAATACTCAGCTGTATCCATTTACAATTCTGAACGGGAGTTTCAGCAGCTCCAGCGTTAGACCCTCTTTGTTTAGGTACTGCTATGTTACATATTGCAATTTAGGAGACTAAATTCTTTATGTAATGAATGGTAAGAAAGTCAATGAAACAATTCAGAGCATCTGTGTGAGATGCACAAGTCTGTTGATGTGAAGACCTCCCCAAAGTGCTGAAATTTGAATGATTTATTCAAATAGCAAACACACAAACAAACAGATTGCTTCAATTCAAGACATTAAAATCCCAGAGAAATAAGAAGTTGCTTGAACAAGGTTTCAAAAAGATGAAACCCACATCATTACAAACATGGTGCAGCTTTCTGTACTTCAGTGATGCCACTCAGTGGTTTTCAATAATAACAGGAGGCAGTTCTTCCCATTCTGCCATTAAGTCCTTTACAAAGAAAGCCACCAATAATAAGTAATTGGGCCATCTAGTTAAAGCTAATCAAAACCAGACATCTCTTGGATAGAGTCCATAATTCCACAGAAAACAGATCACTTCGGAACTGAGCAGAGCTAGATAAAGTACACAGCAGGAAGGGGGATTTTGAGCCTAGAAGAGCTGCCCAGGACAAAGCTGGAGCGAGTTTCTTCTCCAAGGCCCAAAGAAACATCACATTACTCAACGTATCTGCCTCACAGCACAACGGTATCATATTCAACTACTAAAGAGCTACCATATTTAGGATTAAAATAAACAAGTTTCCACCAGAGGCCAACTCATACAGATGCAGGTTAGGAGAACAGTATATGATTTCCTTTACAAACAACCCCTTACACCTTTGTTGAACTGGAGATGTTATTCACTGTACTAAAAAAAAAAAAGTGTCAGTTTTCATATTTAAAGATAGTTGTTATGCAGCAGAGGTTTGCCACAGCCTTAACAGTGCAGTCTAAACAGCATGTGTAACTTCAGTGGAAAAAAAAAAAAAATTGTTAGGAACCCTTCTATTGCTGTCCACATGGAATAATTCCAGTAGCAAAAAGGATTTAGACTCATCATCCAAATCACTAGAAAAATGATATGTTCAAAAATTCCAGTAGACTGGCATTGGCTAAGTCTGTTTCAAGTGGATGTATCTAAAAAGCCAATGTCTTCAGTACTGGTTTTCACAAGTGACCAACAGGCAGCAGCCCTTCTTCTAATTAACATTGCACTTTGGGTTTGCCACTGAATTTTTCTAGCTGTGAGTGCATTCCCAATTGTATTCCCTACTTCACCCACGTATCTCCCCTTCACCCTTTACCCCCACCCAGAGGGGGGGCAGCAGCATCACCTGCAGTGAAACACAGGGCAAGAAGGTCGAGCATTAGCCCGGTGCAAGACACTGCAGCAGACCTGCCGCTGCCCCGAGTCCAGTCTCATCCTCGGATCCACATCCACACATACCCAGGGCACCATCTTGATAACGATTTTCTAGGTGGAACTTGTTTGGTTTACTGAAGTTTTATTTAGCACTGAGCTCTGTTGCTATTGTCATTGTTCTAGGAGGCGTCAGCCATATGAGTATCATTGCTGTCTACAGTACACCTTACCTTCTCACAAATGTCCCCTTCCCCAGAGGAAACAGTGGTGCCCTTCCAGTTAAACAGCTGCACTGGTGGCGATGTTGGCGCTCCTTCTAACAACTGACAGTAGCCATGTTGCTTATGATATTTAATAGCAGTAAAAAATTTAACATCCCAAGAGCAGCCAGCAGACAGTTGGCAGTACTTCGACTATGCGGCTTATTAAAATCCATGGCAGGTATTTATATTGCACTTTAATTGTACAGGGCAAGTCATAAGACATACCTGCAATTTAAGCCTCCAAATTAGCAGCTGTGATTTATCGCAAGGGCACTAGTACAGTTTTATTGCAAGAGAACTGTCAGTATCAGTGCTCAGACAAGCCTGATCTCCAAAGACTTTTCTGCCAGAATAAAAACATTAGTGACAGGGCAAACAAATTTAACAGGTGAGAAAGAAAAACCACAACCACACCAAACACACGCAAGGGAGACGAAAAATATTTTTGCTTCATCTTGCTAGAAGAGCAGGGCCTGCTCACCTTACCGTAAAACCAAAAGGCCCCAAAACTAGGATTGCCTGCGTTTCACATGGCAAATAGAGCTTTTCCAGGACTCTAGATTCTCCTGGAAAACAAGCAGACTTTGCTGACTCCTACAAGGAAAGATCATTCAAGTTATTATGGAGCTGTAGCATGCAGCACATATATACACTACTTCCCAATTATTTGGACTCTGGTTGCTGTTTACTTTTGGGCTAGGGAAAAAAAAAAAAAAGAACAGAAGAACAAAACTGTTTCACTATTATGTTTTTCTTCTCTGTGAAAAGTTTACACGCCTACCAGGAGACAAGTTCAAATATAATGCATGTGAGATTGTCACTCCTAAAGACTGTCTCCCGATGACCAAGGAGCAAGAGCATTGGCACCGACCAGGGAAGCTTCCCCTGGTCACCTCACGGGGTGTCTTGTCAGAGAGAAGGTAGTGCTTAAGGCTTCAGAGTCCAGAGCTACTCAGGGATAAAAACAGCTATTACAGGAGAAGAGGATGCTCAGAGACAGAGGTGGAAGCAGATACAAAGCCCCTGGTGCCTTTCAGGCCAGTGCAACTGAATTACAATAGCACTTCAGAACAATTTAAAATCCGCTATTTTGACAATGAGTCCAATTCCACGTTTTTTCCCAGCGTCTCCTTTATTCCCCTCGTCAGCCTACTAGTTATGTTTTTATTTGCTCACATTTTTCACTAGTGAGAGAAGAAGCACACTTGCATGAAGCAAAGCTGCTCTTGTTCACTAAAATGCTGAAGAAATACATAAAATCAGTGCTAGCACTGCTCCATAATCATAATCTATATTTAGCAAAGCTAAATCCCATTTATGGATTCAAATATGTATAGTATTGAGCAAAATAAAGAACCAATTACATCCCCAATGTCATTATCACAGTGACAGGATAATATAAGACACAGTAACAGCCTCTCATTGATCAGCTAATCAGACATGTTTCTAGCTGTTTGGTTACCATAAACAAACTACAATACAGTCAAGCCCTTAAATCTTTTCTTTGTTAATAATTCTTTATTATTACATGTCTGCAGTTTTACAGATTAAATTAATACTTCAGTCTTGTTCTAAAAAACTGGATTGTACTGTTTATAGCTGTTATCTCATAAAATAATGAGCATTAATCTTATGGTGGGCTGTCAGGTGGCCATTGGCACTTCCATCTCCATCCCTAGTAGTGTATTCAGAGACTAAAAGAACATCCAGAGATGTTATTGGAAATGAGAATACTTTTAATTGTTTTTCCACCAGAGCACAAGGAGAAACAACAGGGCACAAAAAGCCACAGCACTCAATCATCCTTCAGCCCTGGTTAGAATCAATAAGCAGCTGTGAGTGCCCAGTCTTCTGACAATGCAGCCTCAGAGGAAAAAAAAAAAAAAAAGAAAAAAGAAAGAGAAAGAAAACACTAATCATTGTAAATCAATAGAGTAATGAAATTTTCTTCCATTGGAAATAACAAGAAGGGCACTTTATTTAATCATCATTTGCCACAGTCCAGACAGACTCACTTTCTACCCCAATTTATGTACATACATACAGAAAAAGAGCAGCTGTCCCTACCAGCACCACACACTCATTCATCTTACAATATTGTTTTATTTTTTTTAAGTTTTTTGTTGTTTTTTATAAATCTATCTTTCTCTTCTCTCAAGGATATTTTCAAAGACAGACCCAAGGCATTTTAGGAGATAGCTCACTCTCACTGCTAAGTCACTTGCTTCTCATACTGAAAAGTTGCAACTTGGGTTTTTATGCCTAATAAAAGCTGGATTGTAACAGTAACCAGCTCTGTACAGAAGATCAAATGCTTTTAGTTTTTTTAGCATTTTGTCCCCAAGTGTACGGAGGAAAATAAAGAGGGGAGGGAATCAGAGCAAGGACTAAAGAAACATTTCAATAGTATACCCCGATAGTCAGCATTAGTGGTATTGACCAGAGAAAAGATCACAGATACCTATTCCCTGACTGCTCCCAATACAGAAACATCATAAAGAACTGAGATAGCACAAAGAAAGTTCTACAGCCCAAAACACTAACGTAACGCTTTCCGGTGCTTTTAAAGGCTTTTAAAATGCAAGAGCTCTATGCCTTTATGTGTTGTGAGAGAGGGACATAGCTTTTAGCCAAATGAAACCATTTCTGTTGCAGTGATCCACTCACAGGGTATAACTGGGATGCAGGACTTTGATACCACTGGTTTAGGGTAAACTGGCTGCGCTTCAAGTCTTCTGTTGCTTAGCAAAATCCGCTGCATCAGTAAGTCACAACCTCTTTGTAGCCAGACCTGTTTTGAAAAAGAAGCGAGCAATGTTCTCTGCTTTACTAGTAGACTACAAATGAGATCAAGTATCAAGGCTCTCTAAAGCTGCAAAATAAATTATTTAAATAATAATTAAAAAAAATCAGTACCATTTAATTCCTGCTTCCTCTACTGGAGGTCTGCAGCCACCCTTCCTTATACAGCCATGAAGAAGGGGCCACCACAGGGGAATGCAGCAGATGACTGCGACCCCAGCCCGGAGTCATGCCTCACCTAAAATAAGCCCGCACTTCAACAGTTAAATCCAGTTTTGCATAAAGCCGGGTGAATGGAACACTCTCCAGGAAGCACAAAAAGATCAAGGCCTGAAGTTCTCAACCATTGTCACCAGCACCACCATGACATCCAAGCACCAGCAGGCACGTCCTCCTATTAAAAACCAGGTGCAGACAGGCTGATGTTAGTTGTCACTTATAATAAAAACTCGTATTAAATCAGAATAGGTAATACGTTATTCTTCTGGAATAGCCCACCAAGTTCATACAAAGATGAGAAGCTTCATTAACACCTGGCACCATGAGGTCTTCAGCCCCCCAGCCGTGCCATAACTTGTACAATTTAAGTGCTACTGTGCAGGTCAACAACACGCATCTCTTTCGATGCATCACACCAGCTGATAAGCAGTCAAGCATGGGCTTGCAGGCTATGCATTTTTGCAAGAATAACAAGCCAGAGAAGTCTTTGGAGAAAAAACAGTGGAAAAAAAGGAAACAGAAAAACCCATTACCACCAAAAAAAAAAAAAAAAAAAAAAAGCGAAAGGGAAAGGCAGGGAGGAGACAGCAAAGGACACCTATATTTTTCTCACCGTTCTTTTTAAATCACCTGTTCCCTGCCAATAAGTAAAGGTCAATTCCCTCCCTCTTAATATTCTTACTGGTTCTACTTGACAGAACACAGCTCTCTAGCAGTGCTCCATGCAGCAGCCTAACAAGGCCACGTGAGAGCAAGCTGAATTTCTTGCCTACTACCACAGCCTCATCAGGCTGTCCGGCAGCCCAGCAGGCCAGGATCAGCCTTTTGCCTAGCCAAGATGCTACACTGCTGTTGGACCTGTCCTCGGCCGCAGTAAGAATACCCTGCCTGCCCTTATTCTGGATGGTATATATCCTTTACAGCTCACTTGCTCTTAGATCAGCTCAGGATGTAACAGCAGGAGTCAAATGGATCGCGAAGTGCAGTATCAGAATGGAGTGTCCATCTTGAGATTCAATAAGTGAACAATACCATGTGAAACTCAGCAAAATATATGTTTTGGACAGGCTTAATCTAGAAATCATCTAGATGATTTCTCTCTTGCCCTCCTCGGGGCTTTCTCCAAGGGAAAGAGCATGGAAAACAAAGAGCAACTATATACATGTATTAGAGTTGAGTGTTCTAGCTTAAAGGTTTTCTTTGTCTATTTTCGAATAACTGCTTCAGAATGTAAAGGAAAATGTCTATCAGAGGAAGATTCATAAAAATACAGTCATATTAAGCACTATGTACTTGTTATTTTTGAAAATATACTCACTTCAACAGCTCCTAAAACACACACAAATTACTTATTAATTGCTTAAGCCTAAACTACCAAATACAGACTTGCTTCTGTTGCACTGGGAGCTTTTTTTGACCAAATGACAAATGGCAGCACGTATTAAACGGTGTCTAGGATGCCCCTTTGCTTTTGTGATCTGTCAAAGCCTAACAAAGCCGTGGAAAATGAACTTGGATACCTCCAACAGGCAGTAGATTGAATGGAATGTTATTAGGAGGAGCTACAGTCCCACAAGTACAG
>JAOQGH010000023.1:8330059-8340640 GCA_025769975.1 Gallinago jamesoni | reverse complement strand
AATGAACTTGGATACCTCCAACAGGCAGTAGATTGAATGGAATGTTATTAGGAGGAGCTACAGTCCCACAAGTACAGAGCCACACTATCCCCTACTTGTTTTAGATGCTTGCTAGCAGCCTCTAACTCCACAAAGCACATAAAAGCATTTCTACTTGGTTTGTTCAGTAATACTATTCAGAAATCAGGTCATGCATCTGTCACAGCGCTCTGAAATCATACCAAGCTTCAACATTTGCATTGGAGTAGCACACAGATCCAATTCAGCAGGTGCCATAACCTTCTCAAAAAGGTTGCTTGGTTCTTTCTTAGGTCAATGATTGACAAGTTTTCCATAAAGTCACTTTATTACAAAAAAAAAAAAGTTCTGGGGTGCTCTGAGGCCAGGACTATGTCTCTTGCTTTTCTCTGTCAGGCAATAAGCCTACATGATCAAGTAAGCAAAGGGACAATTCTTTCCTAGTTCACATTCAATCAGAAACTGGACCTACCTGAAGCACAATGATCATAAATCTGTCACATAAATATCTTCCTTGAAGCAGGTTTACAGAAAAGTAGTAAAAATAACTTTAAGTCTGTCAAAAAACAACCTTCCTTGATATATATCAGCAATAAATATCAGCAATCCATTTTTTCCACACACACACATCCTTGAGTTATGCCCAATTTAGTATTTCACTCCAGAATCAATTAATTGCATTGAGGACTTATGCTGACCTTGAGCAATAACATTAGCCATTAAAAAATGATGGCAGTCACACTACAACATTTGCAACAGCAACCTAGATACTAGATAGAGATGAAACGTCAAGATCTGTGCTGTCTTCAATCTTTTCTCCATCATGGGAAACACTGCAAATGGACAGTAAGGTCTTGGGCAAGCAACATCCCAAAAGACCAGAAACTGCCCTGCAGAACTGCTAATGAAAAATACTAAATAATGGTAGAAGCTTTCAGTTATGTGCCATCACGTGGCTTCATCCAAAAACTTACCAGTTTACCAGCAGTATGTGTTCCCTACATCTGCACAGCAGAGCTTGAGATGATAACGTATATCAGCTCATACTACAGAGGAAGAAGAAAATCTTCAGTCTATCCTAAATTTTATAGGATTTTTGAGTATCAGTGTAGCACAACACTTTCCCCACTCGTTTGCACACACCACCTAGTTTATCACATGCTCTGTGACAACAAAGGCATTTTTGTCATGTGCTACCTTCAGTGCCCTATTACATTTTCACCCAAAATTGTATTAGACATAATATGCCAAAATACAGGTTTGCACATTTGTATTTCGCATCACTGGAACAAACTCATACCAGAGTCTATAGCAGCTTGACCAATGAAGAACCAAATAAAGAATTCATGATCTAGTGTGCTGACTTAAAAATAAAATTAAGTTCTGTTGTATTATTTACTGCTGAAGTACCTTCTAGAGAATTTCCAAGCTGAAACAAACACTGCTTCTACTACCGCACTGCCCAGTAGAGGGATCCCACAGGTGAGAGTTTAGCCTTGCTTCTGTGTTAATACCTTGTGCTCCTACTTGCTGAAACAAGGATGAGATCTAAACCTGTTTTAGGCAAAGAAAAACAACCATATTGCCCAGCGAGGAGGAATGTGGGGACAAAAGAAACAAGCTGTTAGTGTGCTGGAAGGCAGGCTACAGATCTGCTGGACTCCACATGTGCCTCAGGGGACCAAGGCTGTTAGGTGAGGCGGGCTGAAGTACATTTCTTCATGAAGAAAATGTTTTCAAAGAGTGAGATCACCAGAAGGGCAAAGGCAAGGTTTTCCTGTGAAACAAGACAAGCTGCACTGACCTATTCTACCTGAAGATCTTGCCCCTGGCTTTCACCCAGTTCCAAGGGAGAGATTTGCCTGTAGCAGTTTCAAATGGTAGCAAGGCTAAAAACAGGGGGGGGGAAGTGATTCAATGCATCCAGACAAATTCCTTAAATAATTTTAAAGATGATGTGGTTACAATGAGATTTCAGTGTACCTGATTTATTTCTTGAGCAAATCCTCGTCTATTGTTCCATACAGTTTAAAAAAAAAACACACCCACAGAACTGATGCTTGCTAGATACCAAATATATCCCAAAGATTTTTCTAATTGGCTGTCGGTTCACAAGGGTATACTATACATAAGGCATTCCAGCTAGAAAACATTAAATAAACTTTATCTTCTTCAGTGTAGAAGCTCCTCTTCCTTGACTTAATCATCAGAACCTGTGAAGTTTATCTATTTAGTACAGATAGATGTGGACCTCCAGCCTACGTGCTACTACAGCCCCACAACTAGTAATCAATAAACATGTTTTTAATAAAGATGTATGTGAATAAATATCAAAATAATCCACATCCTGTTAAAAATCATTTGATTACATACAAAAACCCCTGGAAAAAGTACATTGGAAGCAGCCTTAACAGGCAGGATCAAGGTTAACGACGATTGTTTCCAATCAATCACTTTAACTGTGAGTCAGAAAAATAAAAGAAAGAAGTCCACTGGGCACTTGTTAAGTCTGGTATAATGTCCCTCTGCTGGCTTTAGGCACAAATTTACACTGACATGTCAGCACATCTAGAACAGCCAAGGAAGACTAAAAGTGTTTTAAGTGCCAAAGTTTGCTTTATATGAAGGAACATAGTCATTATAAGATGTATTCCCGCAATTTTGCACAACTAATGACAGTCCCATCCCCAATTTCCCCCTATGCTAGTTATATATTCTCTCTCTCACCACACACACACAACCAAACATGTAAGTACAGTATTATGGGTCATCTTTGAAGTTCAAACCCATGCTGAGTTGTTTTGTTGTGGTTTTTTTTTTTCTTTGTTAGCTCTTGCTTTTATTATTTACTCATCATTTACCAAAAAGAAATGTTATTTCTCTTTATTTAAATGCATAACACCAAAGTAACACAGACTCGATAGAGGTGAAACATAGAGCTTAGTACAGGAAACTCCTTTCCTGTAAGAACCTCAAAGCAGCCTTCAGTAACTCCCTCCAAACTCCTAGGCTTCTGCAGAGAATTCAAACTACGTGTAACTTTTCTTATCAAGCTTGGAGAAATTTTATTGCATCTGCTCCAAGAATTTTAACAGGTGGAAAACTGACAGCACGCAACATAACTTGAGCTGGTATCTAATATCCTGAATTCATGGGGGAACTAATTCTGAAGACTATCTAATTCCTTGTTCAAGGAAAATTCCCACTGAAGTCAATGAGACTGTGTGGGGTGAATTTAGCAACTATAATATAAAATGGTACAATATCAGCTAGTCCCTGAGATAAAAGAACTTTACTTGTCTAGAACCGGTCTCGCAACAAAGGCTGAAATTATCAAAAGCCTCACATAGGTTCAGATTTCATTTTAATTAGAACTAAATCAAGTTTCAAAACAGTTCCTTAGGTATATCAAACTTTAAAGCAATCATAGCCTTATTTCCACAACCAGCCACCGAAGCTAGAGTACAGGTTTGCACAGAAGTATTTGAGAAAATTAACGGCTTCTGCTTCCTTCAGTTGTTTTGAACAAACCGCACTTTGTTAGGGGAGATCAAAGGAAACAAAACAAGCATCACAGGAGCTGCTGTAATCTGTCAGCGGTGTCACACCTAGATGAGCATCCTAAAGGCAACACGAGGTGCTTTGGGAAGAGCAAAGAGAGTGGGCTGTTCAGTGACATTTGGAGCCACAGACTCTAATAGATTCTGCTTCATTTACTGACCAAGCTGTAACTAGTTAGGGCAGCAAAACATGAGCACAGCACAACCCCTCCATGCTCTGTAACAGAGTATTTCCCTTCAGAAACCTTGCAGTGGATAATTGGGAATAGTTTCTTCAAGGAATATTTCATCTAAAGCCCCAGCAACTTAGGCAGTTGGCTTATATGTGAAGCAAGAAAATGTTTACTCTTCTAATAATCCCTCCTTTATTGTAGTATTTAATTACAGCATGACTGTTAGCATTACCACATTTCAAGCTGTAAAAAGAGTATTTCTTGGAGTTTCTTTAAAATCTTCTTGCCTGACCTCAGTGTTAGCAGCAATCTACTGCGTCCACAAAGCAGCGTGTTGAAGTTCAGGTACCAGCATTAGAAATAGCCATGGTACCAGCCATAGAAATCCACGCCAAAACCAGTAAGGTCTGTGGAGAGCTTAGTGCAGCTGCACACAGCTCTTTTCCACTTCTACAGCACAGAACCCCACTAGCTCGGGCACCTCTGTGCCTCAGTCTGCAGCCCCCCTGCCCAGTGCCAAAGAAACACCACCTCACTTGCCTTGGTGAGGAGCAACACTCCTCCTTCACAGTATTCTTCCACTTGTTAAGCTTTCCCTCAAAGCATGCAGAAGCCTCAACTGTTCATTACAAGAGACTCTCCGGGTACTAAATACCAGAATTACAGAAAAAAAATAAATTGTTTTCTGACATCAAAACAACAGAAATTTCTGGAGAACAATGTTTTTCTCATGAAAGAAGAAAATCAGGATCATACTTTTAAGAACATATTTCAGTAGTCTAGGGCCAGCTCGTCAGACTTCCCGCACAGACTTGTGCCTTCAGAAGCCAGCAGTGCAGTCAGCCCTCTGGGGAACATCCTACCCTCACTTCTACTGGTTTCCTCACAGACAGGATCTTGTCACAACTTTACTCCCCAGTCACATTTCGTCACACCATCTGCATCCCTTTTTCATGAAAAAAGAAACCTTAGTTATTTTGCTCAGCCTCAAACAAGTTACAGTAAGAGCCTGGGGCAAAACATTCTGCCCCATTTCTCTATTCATCAGTGTAAATAATTACTAACGAACCTGCAACAAAATAGCCTATCTCTATTCTATTACTAGAAGAATAAAGTATCAGCCTCACTTCTCAGCTTGCCCATTTTAGAATATCAGCTCCTCCATACTTAAGTGGTTTAATTGCATTAATATCAGCTATGCTACTGCAAAACCCATTAATTTGAGCAAAAGGCAATAATTAAAACTAGGAAGGACTGAGCTGAAATTTTTACACATACAGAGCACAGCAAAGCTAAACGTATTCCAAGGAATTGAGAGTTTGTGATATCCACGAACTGTAATGAATGATCAGCCCTAAAAAGATAATTTGCATAAGGAACAAAGGTTTTTTTTCAGTTCAGATGTATGATAGCATAAAAGAGTTAATGCTAGAACTTCTGAGAAACTATTATGAATTTTTGAAATGTCACAACTTCTTTACAATCTGTGAAAAAGTCCATTCCTTCTGCTTCTGAGGCAACATTACGCTTCAGCAGGAATCAAAAATTTGAAAGTAATGGAATTGGATCAACATCACAGTTCTTTCAGGAAACTTTGCTTTCTGCCTCTGAGAAATTAAACTATTTTTTTTTGTGAAACACTACTTTAAATAAAGCATCCCTCTCACCGAGACTCAGCACATCATGCTTAGTGATACAAGAAGTATATCTGCCCCTATCAAAATATCTATTTTTGAAAGGGAGGAAAGCAGACCGCTTCCATCTCACCTATTGTTTAATCCTTCAAGTGCTAGAAGAGATCTTCGGCATTTACATACACAGATTCAGCAAAGCGTTATTTTTTTCCAGCCAAGTAGGCTGGAAAAGGCACAAAGTAATTTCACTAATATTCTGCTTAGGTACTATATTAACTTTGCGTTGAGGGTCATACTAAATGGATAAAGACTCCAGATACATCCAAATTTTAATAGACTCTCATTACAAAGTAGAGATTTTCAACGGCCCTGCAATATCTGAAGAGATCTGAAATGTGAGACACATCCTCCAGCGAGACCCAAGTCAAGGCTGCAGCAAGCTATGATTTTTCAAAAATTGCAGCTGGCAGAAGGAACAGTTTTATGGCCTGTGAAACATTCCCACCACAGAACAGTGTGCAAGATACAGAAGTAACAATTTCTGGTCTGAAAATGTGTACCATTAATCGGGCCTTGAAATGATTCCACCAGGTGGTTACACTGCAGCATCTACCATATATGAACTCAGAAGATTTTTAATTCCCAGAGTGCAAATAACCTGCACATTCAGTACATACTGTTTGTGATTCATCGGCTCATCTCAAGGAAGCATCAATCAGAATACCTGTAAACTTTTCAAAAGTTGCAGACTAACCACAATTTTTATAAAGGTATAACTCCAAACATTAGGGGAAAAAACAAACCCAACTCTCAGCACTAAGCACCAACGGACTTCTCAAGTTCTCATGAACTGCTACAGATTAGGAGGAAAGAAAAGCAAACTTACCTGTCTCTGGAACAGTATCTTCTCAAACAGCAAGGAGTAAGATTGAAGGAGACACTGATCCCACGTGAGTCGGCTGGAAGGGAATTCATACTGGGCAGGTTCAGAACTCACTTCACAATAGCCTTCTCTTCCATTTGTTTCCTGCTACTTGAGATCACTTGCAAGTTTTATGTCACATTTTTAAAACAAAAAGTTTATGTAAAAGTTTTCTCCTTACAGGTTTTAGCACTTGTTTCTTACAGGCCAGCTGATTTGACTGTGTTTTCCAAGGTGATCTTCAAAAGGCTAGAGTGACAGACCAATCTATCAAGCCAATGCTGCCTTTTCTTTTACGTTTTTTCCCCGATCAAGAAAGTCCAGAACCCCCAGGCTTTTCCAGGCCCAAAGGTCATTTTTGTCTCAAGTATTTGCAGAGCTCTTGATAGTAACCACGTTACAGCCACAGGATGAAGGGATCAACACTTCTTGCTACTGTTACAGACTTACAAGGATAACAGGGTTGACTCAAAAACCTCTCCTGGGACTCTAAGGTTTAGAGTCTCCTTCTCAGCTAGCCAAGAGCTGATTATTTCTTTCTGCAAGCTTTGTCCATCCGTCGCATTTTCCATCGAAGCGGCAGGAAGAGCTCTGAAGGGTGAAATGGGCTGCTTATGCAATGGCTGCTCTCTGGGTGCTTTTCCACCTTTTCATTCTGTGAGCAGAAACCAGGAGGAGTGTTGCAGATCCTGTGTATAACCTCGCGTATTAAAGGTGTGTTTACCTGTGGGAAGGGAAAAAAAAACAGTGTCTCATGCCAGAAAAAAAACACTTTCATAATTGCTGTAGATTATTGAGCACTAGTTTTTCTTGTCAGTGGTAGCAATTCCCAGTCAAATTACCCCAAGAAAGATGCAACTATGAGGAATGCAATGACCCAGACAGGAGAGTTCGGATTACACATAAAAATCCTCTTGTATTTTGCTACCTACTTTGAGACAGAACAGACAGTTGACTGCAAAAATTGAATGCTGCATGAGAGAAAATAATTCAGGGTGCATGGACTCAGGCAACTCCTCCTTTCAGATAATTAAGACACTCATAAATAGAAAGTATACATTTAAGGAACCCTTCTACCTGCTCTGTGGCCTAGAGATCTTTCAGCTTTACCATTTTTTCATATTCTTTCCTCCCCACAAGTTATTCATCCCTAGGCAACTCCAAAAAGTGGTGAACCTGTTAACTCAGAGCTGTATTTGTCATTTTAAAAGGCTAGATCACTATCACACATCTTGGCATAAGTGGCTTACTGAAACTTAAGTTTTTGGAATACTTTATTTAAAATTCTATGCAGTCAGTGCTTCTTTTGATGTCCTTAATATCTGCAGTGCAAGAAGCAGCCATGTTACAATGTTAATCAGAAAAAGATATATTTAAGTACTGCCAAACAAAATAAGTTATTTTTTGAATGGAACGAGTAATTAAAGAAGACAGAGACAAAGTTGAGTCCACATATGTCCATGTATGGATTATGTGGTAGTTTTTAGATGTTACCATAAACCTCACACACATCAGCAATCAAGTCACCCTGGCTGCTCGTGAATCGCTTCTTGTAGCTGGGCACATACACCTGCCTCAAATCTACACTGAAAAGGTCCATTAATAATATCAACCACCTCACCATTTGAATTTATATAACAGCTTTTGCTCCGTGATTTCAGAGTTCTTCAAACACAGATTGTCACAGCTGAACTGTCAAATTACTATATTCATATAACAGTTTCAACTATTTATATGAAAGTAAATGCAGTTTCAATTATTTGAGCAGAATCAGCCAATAATTTGTGGCAGAACTAGGCAGAGAACGCATGAAACGCTGGATCCCAGTGTCCCAGCTGCGCACCAGAAAAGATTAACCTTGTAACGTATATGAAGTACTCTTTAAGGGAACAGATAAAGAAAGTAAAAGGGTTATCTACAGCCCATCACAGACACAGTTTGCACAGAGCAGTAACAAGATGTTTCATTTATTCCTTTTCTGTCTCCCAGCAAGATGTTTTGTTTTTAAATACCAGACACGGCTCCTCTGTGTATGGGAGACTGAAATGCAAAAGTGACAAATGGAGCAGAAAGCTCATGTCAGAGATTAAACTCTTGCTCATTACATTGAAACACACATGGGTTTCCCAGACTTCTAGATTTGTTCAAAGAAGAACCTGGAATTTTACACAATCCTGAACATCTTAAAAGAGGGCAGAAATAGCATCGAGAATACCAAAAATGAAAGAGAATGTGTTTTCCTAGTTAACTGTTACATATGTGCCATGTTATATAGCTATGGCTTGAAAGACAATAAGTGCTTGAAATCCCCTTGGAAATGATGCTACCATTGAAATAATTCCTTTCATCAGAGTTTCCCTATAGACCTCAATCAAATTGTTCCATCAATAAAGTACTTTACATGAAACATTGCTCTGTCACTTTGCAACTAAGCCTGAACAAATATTTATGTAGTAACTTACATTTTCAGCTGGTAAAAAAACTCCACAAATAAACCATATAGAAAGCTGCTCAGCATTTAAAACCCAAAATTTACTCTTTATTTAAGAAACTGTCTTCAATAACTACAGCTGTCATAAGATTTGCTTCCATTATGTGGAAAGTTTCTGTATGAAGAGAACATTGTGCACATGTAAATTACCCTACAATCACTCTGGGTCTCTTTGCAAGGAATGTTAAACATTTAAGGGGATTATTTTAAAAGTATCCATGATAACAAAAAGCCTAAAGATTCCTTAATAACTGATGGTAAATCCCACCTTACTTCTTACTAATGCTACAAAACTACAGGTGAATTCATGCAGAGCATACTCAAACAGCATTTTTAGCTTATCAGTCTTATTTAGAAGAGAGATTCACCAGGACACTCAAAGGCACATATCTGCACAGAAGAATTAAAAACTAAAAATGCCTACAATCTTAAAACATTAGAGTTGCATATAAATAGATAAGCAAGGCAGATACTGGGGGAGGTGTGTGTGTAATGGAGTAAACATCTTTCAGTGTTCTTTCTCCAAAATGCTTGGGAAATACTATTCATATTTAAATTGTGAATAAGCTTAAGTAAATTGGGAAGAGAGCTGGAAAATTTCAACCTTGAATTTTAAAAGGTCAAAA
Organism: Gallinago jamesoni; assembly: GCA_025769975.1. Classification (NCBI taxonomy): domain Eukaryota; kingdom Metazoa; phylum Chordata; class Aves; order Charadriiformes; family Scolopacidae; genus Gallinago; species Gallinago jamesoni. Next base: position 8,331,216 of record JAOQGH010000023.1, on the reverse strand, counting down.
TGTTATAGCTAGCAAAAACCAGCAGAGTTAAACAGACCTGCTTCTGTGATACCAACTAGAGCAGTTGCCACCACTGCCCAATTCTATCATATTAATACACAGAGTCAAAATCTTGTTTATACTGAAGTCAGTTTGAGTTTTACTCCATTTTCTGACACGTAGCTATGAAATAAAAAGCACAGCATGCCCAACTGAGCTTAATTCAGCCATTCCCAAGCTACAGAACAATCAACAGCTTCTGAATGGGTAACAAACCTGAGATTCCTTCCATCAATGCAAAAAAATATAATTTGATGTTATTTAGATCATCTGGAATTATACAAAAGTTGACAGATCAGTAAAGTTCAATATCCTTTAAATTTTCAGCTAGTCAGTTTCCAAACCAAGAACTGACATACTGGATTTCAAAACTATTCAAAAGGCACAGGGGAGCAACCTATTGTCCAGTTCGGACATCGGGGACACTGGAGAAGAGAGGTTCAGCCAAAATGGAAAATAACTTTGGTACAGACACCACGTGAGTGACGGGCAGTGCCCTCTGTCAGATGCTGCAGAACCAAACCTTCCAGCTCCCTCCTTCCCCACCCTTTCTGTCCCCAGGGAAGACCCTACCCTTGTGTGCAGAGGTGTAACCCCACAAGCCCAGTTTATCCATCTCAAGCAGCAGGGTCCAGCCGCATGCGAGAGCAGGAAGGATTACTAGGTCCTGCAGATCTCTCCTTGCTCAGGCTCCCCAAGCACCAAAAAGGGCTTTGGGAAAGGCTGAGTGGGGTCAGTATATTCCCATTTGTACTCCTTTATTAGCTTTACCCCATCCCCCACATACACTGAGCAGTCACCAAGGAACCTTGGACATTAAGCTGCAATAAAAGTGAGGAAATAATTCTACTAAATGGGAAATTGCCTAATTGCATCTGACACTCGTTTTTTTCCTAAGGCCACCATGACCAAGATTTTACTTCAAATATCCCTAGGACTGGAACACAGATTTATTAAAACGCCGTGCAGCTTCAGCAGCCCTTTACCACACCATGACTATCTTGCATCACAGATGCAGGCTTTCTCCCTGCTCTGCTATAAAAGGAAAATAGGAAAAAATTAAGAAACCACTTACTTTCAAACAGGGGGGGGGGGGGGGGGGGGGGAAATAATTTTAA
>JAOQGH010000023.1:8301010-8326115 GCA_025769975.1 Gallinago jamesoni | reverse complement strand
TGAAAGGTTTAATAAGCCTTGGAATGGGCTGCCCAGGGAGGTGGTTGAGGCACCATCCCTGGAGGTATTCAAGAGACGAGTTGACATAGTGCTTAGGGATATGGGTTAGTGTTGGGTTGATGTTGGTTTTGGGTGGGGTGTGGGGGTTTTTTTGTTTGTTTGTGGTTTGTTTGTTTCTTGGGTTTTTTGGGTTTGTTTTTGGTGGGTTTTTTTTTGTTTGTTTTTCTTCATTGGTTAGACTAGATGATCTTAAAAGGTCCCTTCCAACCTAGGTGATTCTGTGATTAGTCTCTTATACCGCACATTCCCCATGAGGTACCTGTAGCTTCCTTCTCCCCCCTCCTCACCATGTTTTCTGCATCTCACGGCTTTCAAGAGGTCCTCTAAAATCCACCTCCCCACACCACCACCCCCTCTCTACAAGAGGAGTAGGGTACAGCGCTGGTTAACTATTTTCAATGAAAGTTAGCTGAACATCAATAGGTACAAGGTGATCGGAACCAGAACACGTCCCACGCAGCTGGGGAAACCTCGTTACCCAGCTGTTAGTGCAGTGAGACACCAAGTGCCTCCAAGACACTTTTCACATCACACCACACGCTTCCGAAAGCTTTCCTTGGGCGGCCAAGAGCTAAGGCAGCTCACAGACCACAAAGCTCAGTTCATAGCCAGGGCTAACTCACCACAGCGACTGTGACAACAACAATCAAGGCCTGATGACAAATTACCCAATTTCAAACTTGATATAAGTGAGTATTGCACCCCAGCTTTTAGTGATGAGGACAATATCCCAGATTAAATCCTCCAAATAGCTTTTCCAGGCTGCAGTTTTCCCCCAGCAAATAGAAATCAGAATGCGAGCCAAGGCACATTGTTTGAAATACATTCCTGACATCACCACTAGATGCATTATATAAAATAATTTTATTTCTAGTTCAGGTATACTATTGAACAACTGTTTTCTGCTTATCAGTGTATATTTTACAGAGATAAATCATGCTTGTGTGCAAGCAAGTCCAGTCTAAAGGAGGGAGGCAAGTTCAGAAATTTTAACCCAGACTGTTGTACAAACCCCAACTTGCTGGAAATAAGAGTGATAGCCCACAGGCAAAAGATCTGATAGCATTTGCCATTAATTATGCACTGATTTCTTAAAATTATTCAGCACAGGCTGGACAAGCCTTGATGGATTTCAAAGGCCAGCCTATGTCTATGTACTAAATAGCCCACATTTATTAAAATACAGCTTTCAGCTATGCATGGTGCTCACTGCCATTCCAATAACTTTCCATAAATTGAGGGACTTGCAATCGTAGATTAATTAGGGCAATGAAAGAGCAGCTAGAGTAAAGGAATTAGATATTCCCTTTCATAGTTTCTTCTCTTGAACTTTCAGATTTCACAGTGGTGGGCAATTCCCCAAAATAAGCCAGCAAGGGAATATAAGCTCAAACAGCATTTATTAAATCTAACAGCAGAACTGGTAAATGGTCGCATATAGACTTTGCTTTCTGTCACATGTCATTTTTGAAGCAACCGAGTAAACACATGTTGTTGTTAGGCACTTTGCTTGTGATAACAGGAAAAAAGCAAGCAGGATTTAGCTTGTCATCTCTCTCTGTTGCTAAACTACAGATGATTTTGGGATAACTATGTTTATTTCCTAAGACAACTTGTTTTTTTGTTTAAAAAAAACCCCAACAACAACAAACAAAACCACCACAAACCAAAACACCACACACAAAACAAAACCAAAACCACCGCAAAACTGAAAGCCAAAAACCCACACAAAACCAACCAAACAAAAAGAACAAACCCAGGAAAGCCCATGGGCTGTTTAATTTCCTGAACAGACTTTTATGCTTTAAGCATACACGCAGCATTTTGCCAATGATTTCTTACCCAGTTGGTTTAGGGCGGCTCCAAACTGCGCGAGTGGTTTCTGAAGGGCTTTTGTGATGTGACAGTGGAGTGGTACTGAATAGCAGAGGCATTAAAACCAGGAGCCCTCAGCAAGGGACACTGAGTTATGCTCTTTGGCAATCGTATCTACCACGCTGCAAGTAAATCTGCCACTTAAGTTGGTAGAAGATTGCAACCGGTGAAACCAGCATGCATTTAAAGCCACTGTTGGGCTCCCAAAATTTGTACAGGGACTAAAAGGGCTGGGGAGCCCTTCCTGCGTTTGGAAAAGCTACAGTAAATGGAATTCAACGTCCCCTGCTCTGCTCCCCCACTACCAGCAATCTGGCCAGGAAAAACCCTGTGCTTAGAGCCACCCCTTCTCATTCCTCTTGTGCATCCTGCCCACGGGTGCACTGAGTCTGGTCCCAACGTTTTGGAAGTGCAACAAGAGGTGACTATAATACAAATGCTTCAGCTCAGCATAACCTCATACCCTGCCTCGCATAGCCAGCCCCATTTTCTTCACACAGGGCCACGTGGATACATAATGGTGACCACTTTAGCAGCATGGCCACAGGAAGACACCCAGGGGGCTTCTTGATCTCTGCAGAACCAGAGACGACTCCACCTCCCAAAACATAAAAGAATTTTCCCCTTATGTTTCTCTTCTCCTTCTGCAAAGCTAGGTAGGTGACACTACTTATCATTCAGAGAGCATACAGCCGAGATAACTGCACTAGCCTAGTTACAGAATTAAGAGAATCAATAATAATAACAGAAAACAATAATGATGAAGTCACTAAGATTAGTGTTTCCATTTTGAACATGATGAAACCGCCCAGCTCCAAATTAATTTTTAAAAAGTGAGCATCAGCACATAGAGGGCTTTTTTCCACAACAATTTCCACTGCTAACCCTTTCAGCTGTCTTAAAACAGTCTTTAAGCTACATACATAACTACTTTAAATTATTTGTTTTTTGTTGAAAATAACAGTCAGAACTTTTGGAGGGGGTAACTTTACCTTCCAGCCTGGCTTGTTTCCTAGTAGCTGTTACAACCCTTTGTGCTACATTTTACAAAAGTTCTTTAGAACGGAATAACAACATAAAAAGTATATACAATCAGAGAAGTCATGAAGAATCTCCTACCTGCAGGGAGCAGCAAGAACAGGGCAGCCCGAAGAGAGAAAGTGAGCTGATAGCAGCCACACACAGGCTGGGCAACAACCCCACCAGCAGGGTTCAGCCTCATTCCATCAGATCCAGGCAAGCAAGAACAGGAACAGCAAGACAGGCCACAGACAATTCAGACAAAAAAAAACCAAAACAAGGCAACCATTTGGCAAATCCGAAGAACAAGTCAGGAGCAGAACCAAAACCAAACACACCTCTAGCTCAGGACCAGACCAAAACCCAGTGTGCATCTTAAATAGCTCCTGCAGTAATGAGCAGGGGGAGTGGGGCAGGTGCCAGGTGGGGTGGGTCCCAGGTGAGGCTTGTTAGGACAATTAAAGCTTATTGGTGCCTTCTGGGCCCTGACACAGTGTTTTGCTTGAATACGCTTTATAAGCAAGATCTCTTAGTGACCACATGGTAGGACATGACTATTGCATTGTAAGATATATCAACCAATTGCTTGCTCGAGCCAGAGAGTTATATGGTGTAGATCAAAGGAAATCTGTCCCTTCTTACCGTGAATTCTGCATATACAGACATGAAATCCATCAGAAACTCAGTGGGAAACACCAGTCTACAATTAATAGACTCTACTCCAAATTCCATATCTGGTACCGCAGTCTTTTGGCCTGCTTTCATTCTGAAAATGGACTGAGAGGTCAGCTGTTCTGCCAGGATATTCCATCCAACCCCAAATTCAGAAGAAGAACTAACACCGAAAGGGGGTGGTTCCAAGAGAGCATTTTTAAAACGTGTGGAACACTGGAAGTCGGGGGGCTACCTAATCAGCATTTCTAGGTTGTCTCTTCCCTTGTAACAGGGTGTGTGCTCGTGCCTGTGGGTACCTCTGAACATTCCCACATATGAGTTATCCATATAGATAACACTCTCCTTACCAGCTCCTCAGCCTGCTTTAGCCTTCTCACAGACCCTCCTTGAAGTTTGCAGTATGTCTCTCAAGACCTACCGGACTTCTCCCAATACTCTTCTCTGCAAATAGGGACCTCTGGCTTTCCTAAGCCAAGGAAAAGCTTATATTCTCTATGTATGGGATTTGGAGAACAAGTCTTCAAAACATGTAAGCACCGGCACAACCTCTTTTCAAATAAATAAAATGTAGAGGACAAAGAACTGCTCTTCCACTTCCAAAAATCCATCTCAAATCGTGAAGATAACTTGTTTATCTCTTCCACTCTCTTACAACCTGCTTTAAACACCCTCATACAGCATCTCAGAATGGACTGACCCACCCATTTAGAAGTATTCATCTTTCCCTTTTGAACTACACTATCGCATTCTGCTGGTTGCACTGCCCCTGAAGTAAAGCCCAGCCACCATGGAAAGAAAGTACCCATCAAGTACACCATCACTCTGCTTAGCAGTAGGGGGCTTGCATCGCACGAATAGAAAGAAAAGCTCAAAAGAGTGGACCATCCACTTCAAAAACACTCACTTGCCAGTAGTTTTGCTGGCCTCTGCTGCTTGTTTGAAAAGATTAAGAAAAAAAAATATGGGACGATCAAATGCTACTTGGGAATGATCAATGTAGCCTGATTCAGAACAGAACTAACAGAATCAGCCCACACTGGCTCAGGTGGTCCAAGGGGTGGCCAGAGAAATCAGGTGTGATCTACAATGAAACGAGCTGAATGCAGAACAGGAGGGATATGATCTGAGTGACTGCAAAGCCAGAGCAGGAGAGCTGCAAACACGACATCTAATGACAAACCTTCATACGTTCTTTGGCTTCTTAATCACAGCTTTTTGCCTTTCATCACTGATCCATAGCTGTAACACCCCTGTCTGACTTCTGCCCTTCCTCCCCTCACCCTAGGCCATGTCTGATGTGGGGCACTTACCTGGATTTTCAGCTGTTCAGGGAATGGAGCATCTTCCTAAACATCAGAGCTCCCAAGATACAGGTGCTGTGCTCAAGGAATTTGCCGCTATACGCTCCCTCATTTCAGATTATAAACGTAATAAAAATGTCTTTAATTTTGAATAAAGCCATGTATTTTTATAAATGCATACTTTCATAAAATATAAAATAACTCCAAAGCTTAAAACAAATCACACCGAAACAGCGAGGCAGTGAGATGTTCACCCCAAAAAGCAAAACCACCTGCCTGCATTCAGAGAGAGCTTTGCCTGCACACACGTTAGTGGAGACAGCGCAGCCACCTGAAGCAGCAGCATGAAACTGCAGGAGAAGGAACGAGCTCTCTCGCTCCACTTCATTCTATTAAGCTTCCTAACATGCTAGTGAAATCAACAGCAAGATAGGAAGACTTGTCCACAGAAGCAGAAGCAGCTTTTAAGTGCTTCCACTATAAGCAATGCCAAGTGGAAACAAAGGCACAAAAGGGAATGTCCCTAACAAACAGTGCTGCCTATTAATATTCTTGTATTGCTGTCAAATTTTAGGAATATCTTTTTCTGCGGGGTTTTTTTTCCCTGTCGTTTTCATCTGCCAGGAAGACCCACTGAGGGCAGCCAGCTCGCTAGAGTTTTTTGGCAGAGGAAAGCTACTCTGCAAAACTTGAAGCTTACATTTCTCAAGAGTTCTGCTCAGCTGCTGTAAAATTTGATGGGTGAAAACACTATTTCCACAGTCATACTTTTCCTGACAATTTCAGACATTTTTTCTGACCTTCTCGTGCACTGAAACACCACAGTCTCCTTCCAGCTCTAAATCAAGTAGCAGCCAAGACAGAAAGAAAGAAAGAAAAACTCTACCCTTATTGTGGTGGTGATACTGCCTTCATTACTTTGCTTTTTTTATCCGTTAAAACATTTTCCTTGCTAACACTGGACAGCAGCCATGATGTAGGCTTTGAGGAGAGTAAGCCTTATATTTGTTTTCCAGAAGGTGACAGATGTCATCATTTGCTATTCCCTAATTCATTAAAAAGGGCAAAAGCAGGAATATATGAGCTCCTCCCAGCTCCTGCACAAGGGCTGACCTAGCCGGGCTTACCCAGTGACAAAATCTGTCAATCCCCACCTTTTGGGGGATTGGGTTCACCTAAATTTGACAGAAAAGCTGTGCTCAAGTTCTTAGAGCTAAATGATCTGGACAAGTTGCACCCACACTGCCTTTTTGACTCAGGGTTTGGGCTTTTCTCTCCCCCCAGGTCTTTACTCGTCTGCCTCACTGCAGCCTCACTGCAGCCAGAGTGAGAATCACGTGGGCAATGCAGATTTAAAAAAAAAATAAAAAAATAAATGCAGGAGCATGTAAAGGCTGATTCCAGCTTATTCCAGCTGCGCAGGTAGAGTCAGTGATACCCTGCCAGATGTTTGATGACTGAGGCTGGACAGGGGAGAGACACTGCCTAGTCCTCACCAAGAGACAGGCTACAAAATCAGGTCCTCTAGGTTCTGCACAGCAAAGAGATGACAGAAGCATCCTAACAGGAAAAACTAACACTTTAATAAATCCTATCCTGTCAAAACACTGGATACAAATTCATAAAACATCAGGCTTCGTTTGCTCCAGCGCTCAGAGAATTACTCATTTAACAGTAGTTCCTGACGTGACTTTAATTCTCATATTATACTTTAATTTAGCCAATGTGTCCTTTGCACCAATAATTTTATAAGACAAATTCATATGACAAGCAGGAAGCATCAGTTAAGACACTGGTGCCGAATTGTGTTTGATAGATGGTCATTTTGAGCAACTGAGTGCCTTACTAACACGTTTGTTGATCATCCTTCTCCCTCACCCACATACACGCAAACTTGTTTTTTGTTGTTCATACAAATTTCTTATGTTTTTGGAAAGTGTAGGCCTGACAGCAACAACCTGAGTTTCGCAGTTACCGTGCAGACTCCCAGACACTACACCAGCGCTCTGCCCCGACTGCTTCCCTGCTCTCTTTGAACAGTGACAATTAATCATGTCAAATTGTGCCACATGCCAAAGCAGTTTTGTGATGTCAACGAATATTCAGAGACTTGCTTCAGAGATTCATTTCAAGCGGTGATCTAAGCAGGGTTCACACCTAGAGGTAAAAGGCTGTTGGACTAATTTACTGCACATCCTCCGTTTCTGCAGCCCTGGGAATATGAGGTCATATTTTAGGAATGAGAATTAATATATTTCACTGATTTTTAACACATGCTGGCCTCATCCTGTCATCTTTCTAAGTAGGAACGATTCATTGGCTTTCATTAAAAGTACACATGCACCACAATTTCAAGACAGTATATCTGCTATATAAAAATAGAAGCAAAGTTTCTCCTTCCTTTTTTTTTTTTTTGTAATGCCAGTGTACAGTATCTAATTAAACAGAACTTCCTTCTCATACTGAACTGTGGATGCTGGTCAACAGCCCTGGTTAATTCCCATGACAAGATATTTCGGATTTTTTTTTCTATTTCTTCTTCATCTTCAGAGCAGATCATTTTAATTCCAGCTGAGACCGAGTGAAGCAATGCTGATTTCCCCAGATGGTTCTGCTTTCTTAGACAGAACCCCGACGGAATGATAATTACAGCTGAGGAGATAGGCAAAACTGTGCAATAAATGATAGAAACAAACAATAACTACATTTCACCGGCATGCACAAGCTAAGCGAAGCGATCATCTGATTTGGAATTGGCCTCATGCATGATCCTGCCAGGCTGAGGCATGTTTTTCATTCCTCATTAGACTTCACTAGTCTCTCTTCCACACCTCTTGTCTATGATTCCACAACGATTGGCAAATTCCTAAAATAAGAAAAATGCTCTTCTTTTAGACTTCTCCCAGGTGAGAAACGAGGAGTATCAGCAGGGAAAAGGCCATTTATTGGATTATCAGAGATGTTACTTCTTGATATTTCCTTCAAGAACACGTGAAATTCTTTTTAATTTGGAAGCAGCTTTGCTATGCTGCCAGTGGGAGTACTATGCATGGTCCTAGCAGCCAAAATCAAACCCAAATACATATCCTGCTGACATACGGGTAAGGTCTGGCTACCTCGCTACCCCTGACAGCACGGAATAAATGCATACAATATTTATCTGATCCGAGTCACACTGCAAGGCCTCACAACACTTTATACATACTCATGAATACAGGAAAACGCTGCACACAGTCCCCATCAGTGGACATTAAGTAAAACAGACTGTTTCGATGGAAGGGACTTGGGGAAACAGCTTGGTACATTCTTTCCTCTTGATTCTCAAATATTTTTGTTTCCTGTGAAGTTGCTTCCCCAACATGTGGCTTGTAACAGTTTTCTGATTGCAGATATCCTGGGAAAATGATGAATAAGGCAAATAATCACCCTGAGAGGCGTCCATGACAGCTCCTCTGATTATGCCTAGTTCTTTCTATTAAAAGATGTTCCATGAGGCATCCCATCCATTAGCAGCACGGATCATGGAAACGAGAGCGTGTGCTTCTTTTCTTCCTGCACCTTGATAAGGGAGCACAAAACCAGCTTAACTAGGAGTGCTCCTGGCAGCCAAGTCGCCTGTTAAACAGGAGAGTCAGCAGAGACTGACTCCCACGTGGGAAGCATCTGCACGGAGAGGGGCTGTCTCCTACCCCCCACTGACTTTAAACTCTTAACTAGAACGTACTACGATTTATCCCTACCCTCCAGCTGAGCTAATGGAGGGCAGGCTACTCCTGGGATCGTTATTATTCATTATTATTTTATAATGCCTGCTGGTGTTATTCTAACAGCTTCTCGCACGAAGGAACGCTTGAAAGAGAGGCCACCTTTGTGCCACCAGCACTAGACACACTAGAGCAAGATTGCTAACCACAGACCTAGAGAGCAAGGCAGCAGAAGAGGTAAGAACTGGGGAGGGAAACAAGCAACATGAGCAAAAAGGACAAAACCAAAGGGTTCCAGGCTGGCCATGGCTAGAAAGTACTTATCAGATCAGCATAGCTCTGGATAAAATCCATCAGCAGGAGAAGTGCCAGCAAAACCTTGTGGCTTTTACAACATGGTTTGATCCATTTCTGTAAAGTGATCTCTAACTCAAGACCTGGGATAGGAAAGCAGCAGTAGCTGGGGAATACAGGTGACCTCTCCTGTCCTGCCCTCCTACTCTACTCCATCCACCTCAAACCTTGCTCACAGAGAGGTGCCAACTGGCATGGTCACTCTGTCTTTCTCATATTGCCCTACAGGAGAAGAAACCCAGTGAAGTTGTGCAAATGATAGCGTTACATGCTCTACACTTACCTTTGGATAGGGGTAATGGTTTTCAGATTCCCAGTTCTGATAGAGCTTAAGATAGAAATCTTACTACTAATGGGTTCTATGGTGTGATTTATTTTCTCCCCAGAAAGCAAATGCATTTCACCCTTCCAAGATCCAAACAAAGACAGGAAGACACAACATACAGGATGCAAATACACAATTCTGCTGAGATGTTAAAAAAAATTAATTTGCTCAGCTTGAAAATTTTGACTTGCACAGGGAATTTTGGAGGCTGCAGTCTACAGCCTGATAAAAGCCAGGTGAAGGTAAAAGCACACAAAAACATCTAAGTAATATAACAGATCAAACTCTTGCTGGAAGAACACGGAAAAAAAACATTTTGGGAACAAAATTAAAGCCAGCTGATTAGTGCAGTGAAAAACATTGTGGTAACTCAGTAGATAAAGGTAAAGGCAATAGGTTGTGAAAGACAGGTGGAGCAGGTACTTCCTGAAGTGAAAAATTAATGACAGAGATTGAGAATGAGCATAACAAAGGGTGGAACTGGAAAGTGTTGTGATTAGAAAGGACCTGCACAAATAAAGATGTAACACAGGATGAAGAGAGGGAGGAAAGAATAAGCGTTGAAAGATTCAAAACAGGAAAATGCACCCATTCTGTGCACACCTCTGAGTAACCCAATGTCTGGGAACACACGGGACCTGCCAGAATATGTCATCTTTTTCACCTACTATACAAACCAAATATTGTAGAAAGGAAGCACAAAGGGAAAAAACCTAAATATTTTAAAATTGGTGGTTCAACTCTTCCCTTAAATGCAGCCAGAGAACTCAAAGTCACTACCATGAATGCCAGCAGGAGGAAAAGGACCAAGCAAGGATTTCACTTCAGGAAAGAACAATACACACAGCATAGTACAGTGAGCCAGAAACTTTCCAATTTAGGTCCTCATTCCATGATCAATTCAAGTGTTTTCTGTATGCAGACTTTATGTTCAGCACACAAACTATACTAACGTACAGTATATCTTTGGCTTTACCACTCAAAAACAGAGAGGCATCTCCAACACCTTCTCGGGTTCACACTCCAATGCTAAGTACCCTTTTCACCAAATCCACATGGAAATCCAGTTAAACTATTCATTTCCTGGCAACTTAATGGAACTTGCTGGATTGTCAGTCAGTGGACTCGTGTAACTTCTCTATCAATGCATCTGCAATTGTATCATAAATCCTTTCTATAAGGATTCACAATATACAAACAAAAACAAGCAAAAAAAGCCTTTTCTTATTCCTCTCATCTGTTCCCATTCCTAGCTCTTCTCTGAACCCCAACAATCTCTTCCAACTCACAGTTACACCTACTGCTATTTCATGGAGAATTCGTTGAGTCTGGTCTTCTTCAATCTGTGCTAGACATAGCCAAAGGCCCATTGATCCTAAAATCCCCAAACATGAAAGGTTTGTTGAAAGTATTCTGTATAATCTCTGGGAGGAAAAAACAAGAAACACAGCATGACTTCTGCTCTCTCTGAGAGAAAAGAGGTTGCCTCTTTCTTCTTCCCGTCAAACTGCACGGGGGTTCAGAAGAACAGAAGCCTTCTGGGTGACAGCAGTGACAGAAGAGACTTGCCAGCCCTTCTCTGCACATCCCCAAAGGGACAAGCTGCCCATCTGCAAACATGGATGCGCAGAGCAGAAGGGAATAGTGCCCATGCCATATGAAGAACAGCAGGCCATGGATTCAGGCAAACTTAACAAGCATCACATTTTGGTTCTGCTGCATTGTCCGTTATTATTTGTCATTACTGGCATCACTGTAGAGGGGAAAAAAAAAAGCTGATTTGCAGTTCAGTGAATCTATGGGCAGAAGAGTTAATAGTGGAGTATTCCCCCAGTAATAGTAGCATATGGGTCATAAGAACCAGAAAGGTTTTGGCTACTCTAATCAGGAACCGCTACAAAGCCTGTTGGATTTCCATAAAGATCAGTCATTGCTCCCTCTGCACTCACCAAAGGCACTTCTCTTTCCACCAGACTTGTCTGTGACTGTTTAAAAATCACACTCCTTGGCAGCTGGTGTGTCTTTTGAAAGTCATTTCTCCTCTCCATGGACATCAGAAGAAGGGAACGTGACGTCTAAATCTGTGATTCCAAGAATAGAGGTGATGTCAGAAGAAGAGCCTGTAACAGGAAAAGAGTAAAGAGTGAGAAAAACTGCAGTAATTTGTCCTATAAACTAATCCAACAAAACGTGTAATCCTGGTGCCCTAAGACCTAAAAAAAACCCATGCAAAAATTGCATGCAAAGATAAAATGTGAGGGATTTCACCCAAGGTTACGTGCACGACAAGTAGTACTTGGCAAATTTCAGCCATCCCAGGGCCACTGGAGCACCTGCCTGGGTGTGTGGAAAAAGGCTTTAGACCCCACTGAGCCTGTGGCACATGCAGTGGCTTTACCAGTATTTACCAGCAATATGAGCGGGTGAAGGTCAGCACAGATCAGCTCACATTGCAGGGTAGCAGCAATAGTCAAGAAAAAGAGGCATTCTTGGTAATATATAGAATTTTTTCATTAATTATACTAATTATTACAAGTTAATTGTTATAAAGGAAAAACAAAAGATGGAAAGAAAAATAAAGAACTGTCATGCCCTAGAGATGAATGAGGACAACGAACATAGGTGACAAACAAGGAAAACTCAAAATTTACCTAAGGCATTTCATTAACACAAGTTTTTTAATCCCCGCTTAGACCCTCTCATTTCCTCCATCCTCATTCCCTCCTGTTCTACCCCGGCGTCCCACTGCTGTGCTGCCAGTGACAGCAGACACTACGCACAGCATTCCAGCTCCTCCTCACTTCCCCGCTGCTCCTACCAAGCCTCTCCATGGACACTTTGCCTCCAGTCACAGCACAGCCAACACAACACGTGTAAGGCCACACCTGGGACCTGTTCCCAGGGCTGAGGGAAGAACAGCACCTCTCTTCTGCCAAGTGTCCGGGGGCTCCGTCGTATCAGAGGGTTTCGTGAGGCCAAACCGAGCCCCTTCTGCAAAACAGGAGGGTGATGAAGGAACTCACCGACTCTAGAGTATTCTGGCTCCAATATATTTCTGCTAAACCTTCACGGCTTCTTACAGCAGCATCTTGTTAAAATTCCCTTATTAAAGTGTCCTTTTATCTCGAGGACTTCATTCTGCCTGGGCTGGAGAGAAAATGGCAAAATCAGTCTATTCTAGCACTTCAATGAGTGGAATCATCTGCAGAACAACAAATGACTATGTTCTAGTAAATGACATTCGCAATTAATACACTATCGACAAAGCTGCTGTAAAATATTTAAATGTTTATTGGCATCAATAGCTCTTATGAAATCAGCTTTATAGATGTTACAGTAAACAGAACTGCATTTCATAAAGCGCTGAATAATTACTGGTCCCTTGTCAAAAGGAGGGAGAGAGCTATTTACAACAAATAGCCCAACACAAGAATATGACAAGCCAAAACATCCACTCACAGACAACATAATTTAAGACAGGCAGAGTGTTAATTAGAAGACAACTCTCCCCAGGAGTTACTCACGTCAGGGCCAACCTTTTCACTGCATCAGACATTGTTACAGGTGCCACACGGATTGTTTAACTTGTATCACAAAACCAAAAGAGGACTTAGCCAGTTTACACTGAAATTATGTTTCTAACCTGTAAATTATACACTACAAGGACAAAACCAACGTTAGACACTGTAACGTGTGTATATTTTGCTGTGACCTGAGATAGGTCATTCGGTGATGAGATGATTCAGTGTTAAGAATAATGAGCAATCATACTCTCCAAAGCCAGGCAGCTACAAAATGCCAGCCTTTTCTCTTTCCTTTTATTATTTCCTCTCATCTGATTGAAAACATAGTACCTTTTCACATTGCTTTGTACTATTTCCATCCAATTCCAAAACACATGCGACCACAAAGTACACGTTGGGCACATAATGGGGTTGCAAGAGCACTTGTGACTCCTTTAATTATCAGAAGGTCATCTCATGTTCTTTTTTACACTGAATACAGCGAAAAGGCAGAACAGCAGATGGCTTATTTTATATATTTCTGTGTGTTTTTAGTATAATTACAACCATTCCAGTTACTGCAAAGCATACAGAGGTGATCAGCTTTCTTTCCTGACTGTGTAACAACAAATGGCTGGACACACAAATCTCTACTTTCTGCAAACAGACGTGATGGACAAGTACAGAGGTCGTTAACAACTCACCGACACTCCGGACACAGGGCTGCATCCAAATAATCTGAAAATAAGGCCTACATTCCTGTTTTTTTCCAAAGTAGTTGAGTTTTAGCAGTGAAATTTTCTAGCTGCTTAGCACACAGGTCTCTTGAAATTTCCTCCATATTTTTTGCTTTTCTCCATAAATACTTAATAAATGGCCTTTAGATTGAACTCTGGTTGATTAGGTTTGGGGTGGTTTGGTTTGGGATTTATTTTTTTTAATGCTTTGGCAATTCTACTTTCTTTACTGTAAAGACACAGTACTGACAAGTTTCTGAGAAGCAAAATAATAGTCTGGAACTTCTTATTCAGATAATGGTATAATTGCATATGGATTTGCTTAATTTCTCTTGCAGTAACCTACCTTACAAACTGCAATATTATATTAAGGTACCAGAATTGGTTATAAACCAACCAGCGTCTTGGAAACCACGTAGAAAAGATGCTTCTCGCTGCTGCAGCTGTGCTGCTTCTGGCACCGACACTAACTTGTGCAGATTTAATTAGGGGATCTGTGCTGCTCCGAGATGAAATCTGGGACCTAATGAATTCCATTCAAACCGGGCTACCATGTGGAAGCAGTCTAGTGGATTGTTGTAGTCTTTGATTTCATCCAGCTCCAAGAATTTGAAAAACCTAATTGAGTTTGCAAAATCACTTCCTAAAAGCTGTGACCTGGGTGTGCCCCAGGAGACCCTATTCCTTTAAAGCCCCAGCCTGTCTAATATCTTCAAACAGTCAAAGTTCTCCAAAAAGCAGTTCTTAAGTTCACTGGCCATTGACAAAACCAGAATAAATGGTATAATTGAGGAGCAAGCCCACTGTCCTCTTTCCATTTCTGGGTAACCTCACTAATATTTTCAAATATTTCAAAACTCTTCTACTGAAATATATTTATTTTTTAATTCAACAGTCAATGAACACATTCTGTCATTTCTGCTAGGATGATGGCAGAGCTAACAACACTTCTTGTAAATAAAGATGACAAGAAAACAGAAAAGAGGATTCATGCAAAAAAAGAAGAAAGAAGAAATATCTTCATGACATGAAAAGACAGGCCAGTTTTAACAGAATGGAAAATTCATTCCACTGGTGGCACATATAGTTATAGGTTTATTATAATTATTTTCCTCACATCTTATGCTTCTTTCTTTGAAGACATCTCCCCAGAGGGACCAAGGGAGTTAATGCTGCACCCAAGATTTAATATATAGTTGTTCTTCTTGTGGATGTGTTTCTGATTGGAAATATTTGGGCCTATTAAGCCAAAATGCTCGAAGTGCTGTGTTTCCCAAACACCCCTTCCTCTTCAAACTCATGGGATGTCCAGCTGCCTTCACTTATGCCATTAATGAGTTATAATTTCATCTCATCTCTTCACGTGAGAGCCAGAGCTCTGAGGCTGATGTGCCCAACCGTTCTCCTCCAGTTTGCTGCTGAAAGAAGCCCAAAAGGCTTGTTGTTCTCTAAAAAGCCAGGGTTTATTGGAATTTAAACCAGGATTCCTAGCTTTTCAATCAGATGAGTCTGGTGTAACTCAGCAAATCTGAGTTGATGGGTTCAGAATCATCCGGTCACTTCTGTCACTGGTTTTTGTGGAATAAATCTCAGGAAACCAGCACTGATCAATTCCAGCAGAGACCTAATCCAGTCATGCCCCAATTATACATCAGATTTAAAAGGCACATTTCTTAGCTACCATTGTACTTCTGTCTCAGAAAAGGACATTTGAATCAACTGTATTTAATCAGTTAATATTTTTTCACCTTTGCTGATAGAGATTTTTTCCAAGTATTGCCCAAATTTTATCAAGAAATTAACTTATAAGTTATGTGAAATCTATTCAACTATTGGAATTTTTGGTAAACGCAACTTAAAAAAAATATAAATCTATGTCCTGAAGTTTACTTTTGGATTTTAAGGTTTAACTGGGCAGCAGAGCTTTATTCTCCGTTCAGTGCAGAAAGATGAAGTAGATTAAGTACACTTAAAGCATTAACTTTGAGATTAAAAGCAAGAAGGGAGGACTAGCCCCCCAATGATTCAAAAAGCACCCAAGTCTGGTCATTGCTAACAAGACGTTAGGCTCTGCAGCAGAAGCCTTTTTTTAAAAAAAGGTGGAAAACACTGGTACTCTAAATGGACACCCCTGTGCTCAGTCGCTAGAGCTCTAAAATATCAATTTTTTAGGCTTCCACTGAGATAAACCCATTTATTATTTGTGCCCTGGGAGTCACATGGTTTATTAGCTCTTCCAAATACAAAAGAACATTGCAGCTGAGTTTTCACAAGCAGCTGGGTGGGATGTCAACATTTTTCCAATTTCAAGGCACCTGTGGTTGGGGGCTTTTCCCCTAAATTTCACATAATCTTTATGACTTTGCTTTTTTCTAAAAATACTCATGAATCCCTTCGCTATCCCTTTGTGATCTACATAAAAATATGGGGGTAAAGAAAAAAGGGGGAAATTAAACATAATAGAAAAGGAACAAAATGGTCCCAAAGGGTATATATTTATACCTTGGGTATATATTTCTCACTTGACACTTCTGCAATGTTCATATGGAGAATATTTGCTTCTTTTTAATACTTCAGTACAAGTTTTTCAAGTTCTTCTGAAGGCTTTTCAAACATACTTAACATAAATTAACCCTTCAAAGACAGTTCAGGTGGAACTAACTTAATTTCTTATAACTATTTAAAAATAATCTGTAGTATAATTAAACCATTGTTAGGACAATGTTTTTAATAGATCTACCTGAAAAGAGAAGTCAAGGCAGCCATACATAGACAATGGATTCTGGAGAAATTCCTGTTGTACTGTTTTGGGGAGATTTATGAGCCTCTTCTCCTACAAAGAAAGGTGTTCTTGGTATAATTGTCACAGAAACTCATGAAAGCAAAGATCTAGATGAATAAACACACCTAATGTCACGTATTATTATTACAGAAGAATACTGTTGTATAGTTGCTGCTTATATCTATTTCTGTTAATAATATTATATACATACAACAACTCAAGACTATCTCACAGTGCTTATCAGTAAGACATTGCCATCATTAGAAAATATTCCATAAGACTTCAAATGAGCTTTTCATTTTTACCTTTTTCACATTCTTAACTATCTTAAGCTCTTCGTTTACTTTTGTTTAGTTTTAATACTAGTTATTGTGGTTTTATTCTAATTTAATTTTTTCTAATGACTTTATTTTATTCTAATGACTAATGATTGCAGGGCAACTCCAAATAATTTTTTCCAAAAATTACTTCCTGCCTATCCAGGAGTTTGATTACAAATCGTGTCATGACAGAGTGGTGTTAGAGTCACCACCAGTCAGCTTGACTCTGAAACAGTCAATAATCAAGCTACACAAACAGGCTGCACAAAGGAGAAGCAATGTATACCCTGAAATTATAGTTTTTACACACAGATTTTACACAATTCTTACAACATCACAGTTAGAATCCCAATGAACACAGGTCATTTTAAACAATATGTCACTAGCCTTTCCTCTTCCTGCTCCTGAGAACAAACTCTGCAGTGTTCTTCGTAAATCAGTCTCCATCACAGTAACTACTGCTTTAAAGATTATGGGGGTATCACAACCCTCTTCCTTCAAATTCTTTCCTTCCACTTCTCTCCACATAGTGACAGCCAGAACTTTTGGGAAACATGCCCTGTTCCTTGTCATCTAAGGAGAAGGTCTGAAGGTTCTTCAAACAGGTGAAGAAGCGCCTGTTTGGGGAGTAGTAAATTGACCATTTCAGAATAAGGCATGGGATCCAAATAGTCACATTGCTTTCAGTGCTGTAGGATGACAGAGATAGGATCACACAAAAAAAGAAAGCATCAGAAAGCATGGAAGACTATAATTTAAGAAGAAAGGTTTACATTATCTGATGATCTGAACATAAGAAGTCCAAACACCCATTCTCTCTATTCGTGCTCAATGATTTGGAACATACCTCTTAACTTTCAGCTGTTTCTGACCAGGATGCATAGACATTTAGTACCACGAGAGCTTGAGTAGTAGACCAAAAACCAAAACCAGGCAAACCTGAAGTCTGCTGACCAGTGCTGATGGACACACAGGAGGCTGCGGATGAATTACAAATACCCTTTAGATCAGCAAAACTTTAAAACTGCCATGGGTTTAGGGTATGTTATAAATTTAATTGCGCTTATAGACACACAACTGGAATGCGTTGTTTCACTTTTTCTGCTGAAGCTCATTTATCCTCTTTTCCTGCCACCACACATGGCTTGGCAAGGACTATTTTATTGCAAGTTCATAATATAATTTCTGGAAAGCAATCATTTTGGCATAGCAATATATGAGACTGCAGCATATGGCACTTGCATGTAAAAGGGGATGTAACTCCTTTCTTTTATCTTCAAATAGTATTATATATGTTAAAGCATTACTATATATTAAATGTATAAATTGTATGAAATATATAAAATTGTATATCTTTTGTCATGTATGACTAAAAATTATTGAGTCTAAGTCTTAATTCTCATTAATTCTTAGTACTACTCAGTCTAACAGTGCTAAAAGAGAGGTAAAATTTGAAGATATTAAGTTTAAATTTCCATCCAAACTAAAACTTTTCATTCAATGAGTTTCATTTCATTTAAAAGGGAACCACAAACAAGCAAAATGAAGCAGATCCCCATCTTTCAACAGAGTTCAACAGAAACAGAAAAATAAACTAAATTTTAAAAGGACTAAAAATTGCTGAGTTTGGGCAGATGCTTTTATAATCTGAATCATTAAATAAAAGTGGTTCTGTGTAATCTGGAAGTTCTCACACTTTCAACCTTCTACCAAAAATCCTAAGTAGAGAAAACTATATTTTGGATAAAAGAGATACAGCCTTAAGCTTGACATAGAAAACACATGAGAAGAAATTTCTCTCAAGACTATGGAAAGAGGGAGTAAAACGGAATATACTCTTCCAACTACTTCAACAAAAACTTCTTCGCTAAAATAGTTGCAGAGATTTCTAGCGTAAAATCAGGAAATCAGGAACTACTTTATTTAAGCAGATAAGGAAAATGAGATGTAAAAGCAGTAGAACTTCTATCAGAGATAAAAAGGAGGGAGCCCAATTGCATTAAAATTGAGAGAGGTAAATATAGCAGAATAACTGCTAAGGAAGTTCTGTATTTCTAGGTCTAGTTCAAACTGTTTTCATTCCAGACTGTATTCAACAAGAAAAAAAAAAAAAAAGAGCAAGAAAAAAATCTGGGGTAGTACCAAAAAGCCAGCCAGCTACAATAAATTGAGAGGAAAGCAATGAAGACATAAGGTTCAGTGATTAGATTCATCATATTGGAAAAATTCCTTGAGGCATACACAGGGAAATGGCAGCACAAAGGAATGAGACTCTGAAGAATGCACCCATTGATTGACTGCACCTAGACAACGAGCAGCTTGACAAGGAGTAAGCTTCACCCATTTCAGCAAATCTTAAGATTTAGCGGAATTTAGCACAAGAGAGAAGATCCTCAGCTCCACAGAATGACACCAAGCGAGGAGCTGACCCAGCACCTTGCAATGGAAGTCCCTCATTTTTGGTCAACCCTCAACTATCTGCTCCCTGCCAACTTCTGGTATACACGGGTGGGAAAGAGAAAACCTTCTACAGGGTTTTCTACGTATGGAGGCTGATGGCAGGAGCCCCTCTCCCATCAATCTCCCAAGGCAATGGAAAACACACATTTTATTTCAAGGAAGAGTGCAATGAATTTCCTGAGAAGGTTCCTCTCTCCTGCTGTGTCTCCCTGACCACGGACTGCACCGCTGGTAGGGCTTGTGATGGAGAGAGGCATAAAGATAACAAAATCTGCATTTCAGGGAAGAACGGTCACGTTGATTTTTTCCCTTTCCCCATTCTAGAAGTAGTCGGTAACGCTCCCCTACAGCAATGCTGCTTCTGTGGTGAATAGTACACTGTTTCCCTCACGTCCCTCCTCCCTTTCAAGTCTCAGGCATGAGTTATATTCCCCAGTCTCTGCTGGATCTGTGGCACAGCCCCACACACGTCACTCTCTGACTCGGTACAAACTCTGAAAAACTGCAGGAAAGGTAGTATAAGGATACTAGAAGGTTACTATATATACTATGCATGGAGTCCTCTGATGGATGACAAATGTTACCTAAGTCCTAAATATTATACTGAGCAATTTCCCATTTATTCTAATCGAGGTTTTGATATCCTTAATTAAGTGTGTTTCCAGAATAGAGTCTAAAACTTCTTTTCACTACTAGTTCAATGGCACATCCCCTAGCTAATCAGTAGACCTGCCAGAATTGGCTTTACTTTCCAAAAGTAATCAAGAGTAATAATATTTCTGTCACTGCCCCAGAGGAAAACAAAAGAACAAAAAATAAACCCGTGCCCCATTTCTATTTCCTGAGAGTAGGGCATTAGCAAGGAACAGATCTGAACTCAAAGCTACAGCGAGCCCTGTAATGAGACCATCATTTAATGCGCCGGCTGCTTTAGCTTCTTTCAGACTATTCCCTTAAAGGCTTTTAAATCCATATTTCGAAAGCTAAAGGCACCTGCACTCAACAGACTTGCGCATCAATGTCGCTCGCTCACATCCCATTATTATTTCATCCCCTGGTGGTCGGGAAATACATGTAGCTTGCTTCTAATGTGATCTTCTTTTAGATGTTTTCCTTTTAATACTCTCTGAACTTCTGCTGACTCACTGTGTTTCTTTATAGGAGACGGCAAACAGAGCTTCTTTATCATTAGTGTCCTTTGATCCTGCTTGCTTTCTCGCCTCTCTCTCCCTTGCTCGTTCAGTCCATCCTGTACGTGCCCTTTGATCTCACACCACTCTCGCCTCCCCAGTTCAGCCTTGCAATATGAGAGAAATTGTCTATTTCAAATTTGCAGGGGGACCTCGCTTTTGAAATAACCTGTGTGTTTACTAAAACTTTCAATGGTTTAACGTTATTTATTTTGTCTCTACAAGCTACAGTTTTTTACAGGTAAGCTGCATAACTTCTTATATTTTCTTTCACGTGTAACATGATTTGTTTTGTGAGGGCAGGATTCATCTCCCTTTGTATATTCTCTAATCTTTAACCTGCATTTTTCTTACATATGCTTCCCTGCACCAAGATAGCTCTGGAGAGATTGCTAACACTTCTTTGTACTCTATACATTAATCCTTGTTTATCAAAGGCAGTTGGAAAGTTCCTTTATTCCTGTTCAGCAAAATCAACCAAACCTAAAACCTTAAAAGAAAACAACCCACAACCATAAAAAAAAGATTAAAAAAAAAAGCTGAAAGACGTAAAAGAAGTATGCCTTCTAAACACAGGATAGTTTTCATCTGTTTGTGAAGTTTGGTTTGGAACCTGGTGTCTCTCGGCTGGATGCCAGGTGCTGCAGACACACGTCACACCTAAATACCCACTGAGGGACATGCAGGAGTGACAGCCAGCTGAGTTCACCGACTATTTTTACTGTGAGCGGAGGACATGCCTCATCCTCTGGAAATGCTACTGCTGAAGTAGCATTTAGTGTTATTTACTAAATAATTCTCATTTCACTACGGGGAAGCTACCTGTTTGTAGATAGCATCCACCTCTGCTTCAGACAAGGAAATTAATTCTTTCACATATCACCAAAGTTCCTGATTTCATTTAATTTCATT
The DNA here is from genome assembly GCA_025769975.1 of Gallinago jamesoni. Classification (NCBI taxonomy): domain Eukaryota; kingdom Metazoa; phylum Chordata; class Aves; order Charadriiformes; family Scolopacidae; genus Gallinago; species Gallinago jamesoni. The sequence continues at coordinate 8,304,897 of JAOQGH010000023.1, read as the reverse complement.
TCATTTATAGAGACAGCAGAGCAGAGAGGGCAGCTCTTTCTCCAGGACCCCCCAAAGGGTAGGTATCCCTCCTGGACACAGACCTGACAACTTCAGCCTCTCCCCGCAGAGCCTCCTAACTCCACCAGTCACAGAAAAACTCCACACTGGTCACAGAAAACCCTGACTGCAGTGGGTAAATGGGAAAGGGGCGAGGATTCACTGCCATTTTTCACACACCAACTGTGACACTGTAAAAACAGGGACAGCTGCACTGTCTGGAGTCTGCTGCGAGACACACAGCTGATGGCAAGAGGTGTCAGCACGGCAACCCCTTGCTCCCACAGCTCTTGGAGATGAAGTCCCTCCCACGCTGTTTCCCCTCGGATGAAATCCCTTTTCCTTCCCGTGCTTCTTACAGAGTTTTCTGTGTCACCGCTCGGCTTCGCAATGCCATACAAGCGGAGTAACTGGCTGGCTAAAATCTTCATAAATCGATGCAAAACAACCGCCTGCAAACACCCCAGCACTTAAGAGCTCAGCTGTTCTTCCTGGTGATGGATCATGATCCAATAACATCCTCCAGTTCCCGTGTGGGCTGTGGTGGACAGTCCCCAAAAGGAGGCCACCGAACTTCCATGAATTATGCTGAGATTGCCCTGTGTTCTCTGGTGTGTCTGCTACTTCAAAGGGGACCAGGTAACTTCTAATGTCCCCAACCAGCATCAGCTCCAGGCCTTGTAGCTGCTGAAGACAGAGGAGGAACTTGCCTCACGCCAAGGGACTGCCCTCATGGCATGGGGAGGAAGAGTGGGACAGAGACCCAGCCAGCCCAAAGGGTGTGCAGAAAGGGGGCACCAGCTGGCACCCCATCCCCCTGAGCCACAGCCCAGCTCTCCCTCCCACTGGTGAGGCAGCCAGATGCCTTGCTGTGCTGGGGACCGGTGTGGTGTCCGTCTAAGGAACAAAATCACAGACTTTTTGCCACCTCTGATCATTTGCTGCCTGCTTTTCCTACATCCAGCACTAGGCTCTGGCCTTAGAAACGTCAGAAATGTGTCCCGTGGATCTAAACCAGCAGAGATGTTCAGAGCACAGAAAGTCCCACAGCTATCCTTTGCGTGGACACGCGCTGTTCCTCCCCCTGGTTTTAAGATGCTGCTGAAGCTCCACTCCCAAATCTCAGCCTCTCCAGCCACTTGCCTGTTTCTTCTGAATTCATTTTCACCTGTTTTCCTCAGTGCAGATTGGTAGAAAAGGCCGGGGTACTGCTGAGCTTAGGAAATACCCAACTGCCTTGGCCTTCAGTGCTACCCTCACCCGGGTAGAGACAAGGTGGTTTCTTTTTTTTTGGTTGGGGTGGGTGTTTTTAACAATCCATGTATGCTAAATGGAAGCTGCAATTCAAGCCTTCTCAAAAGCAAGTATCTCCCTTTCCCCACCACTTTCTACTCTTTTATTTTTTACTGTCAAACAGCTGAATTCTTTTGTCCATTTTATATCCTTTTTGCAGCCTTTTAAGTCAGCTGAAAGTGTTAAATTCTAATTTTTCCATGCCAGGAAGCACTGAAATCTCCAATTGAGTCATTCAAGAGTCCTTTTTAAAAAGCAATCTAAGGAGATGGCTTTCAAACTTTCGTGTGCCACATACTTACTGTAATGTCTGACAGAGAAAAATGTGTGTTGGCAACACTGCTTAATCCACATTGAAAAAAGAAAATTGAAGCCATACTTCTAGCAAGATTAGTTAATGATCAATAGCGACAGGTAGCTATAAACACAGTAATGGAGATCCTCACATATTCTCTCTCATCTTCTGGTGCAGCCCTCCCATAACTACATCTTGGGAAAATGAATTTGTTCCAACTCCCACTCTGGGCAAGTTACCACAAAAACAACATGCGACAGAAAAAAAAGCCAAAGAAATTTCCCATAAAGGGAAATATCAACAGCTGCAATGCTAGACAAAAACAACCTAACCCATCTGTAAAGAAAAAGGGGGAAAAAAAGACGGAGGCGTTGTGAAGTCCATGGAGTTAAAAAAGCAGCTGCTCCTGATGGAGTCTTCTCTGTTGGAAATAACAGGACTGAAGCCATGAAGACCAGTGAGAGGAGACAGGAGAAAGGTTATGTACGGGCTGGAAAGGACTTTTTCTGGCAGATGCCCACAGATTTGGCCACTAAGTGGTGTCAAGATCCTGCTTTTTCCTGTCCCTATTTCTCACATAAGAATGCTGTGTTCCCAAAAGCATTCCCAAGAAGAGCAGAATCAAAATTTCCACCTGAAAATTTTGCATTTCTTGACTTCTTAAATAAATCCTTCCTATATAAGAGGTTGAATTTCAAGCTATTCTGTGCAAAGGCAAGCACAGAGTAACTCAGTCATTTCCTAACAGACAGCAGAGCAAGTGAGAGCCTGCAAGTCCTGCATCTGCTGGGTCAGGCAGGCTCAGCAGGACTTGTGGGTTCTGTCTCCCTCAGAGTCCAGGAGGACCCTAACAGGAACGCAGTGGCTTGGAGCAGTTTCCTATCCAGAGCCAGAAGCTTGGTAGCTTCCTGCTGTCTGTAACACAACCTGTGGGTTCATTTGGACAAGTAAAGTTGCCTGAAAGATTTTGTTCTCTAGTTGGAATGTTTTGATGGAAATTCAAGCTTTAGCCAAGGGAAGCAACAGAGTATTTCTCCATCCCACTTCAGCTGCCCATCTCGGGACCTGCTATTCCTGGGTTCGCCATATAGCTGATGGAGAGAGAAGAGTTTCTCCAAAAAGGAATTTCAGACCACTTATGTTTAACTCCTGCTCTCACTTGCTCTCTGGAGGAGGCTTCCTTTCCCTGACTGCCCAGTCTGCGTGCCTAAAACAAGAAAGTGAGACTATTGTTTACTCCTTTAAAAATCAGAGAAGCTTCCTTCAGTAGATCATGCCTCAAAGCTTGCGGGGAGTGATGTCCCATTTAAGTGTAACTAGTGTGCTGGCTGGGCACAGTGGCACTGCGCCTGTGCCCAGTGTCACCACTACACAGGGCATGCTCCCAATGGGAACAGTCAACTAGAAGTTCTTATACAGCTCCTCTGCCTCTGAGTATATTATCAGGAGACTTGCCTGTCCCGTATTCTTAAAATTATAATGGTCAGATTTCTTATTCGACATATTAGACTAACAATCATGATTCCATCTAGCATTAACAAGGATGTCAGTTCTACTTCAGTGAAAGCCTCATTAATTCAGGGTAATTTATATAGGACTTAAAATGTTTTTACGTAGCTTCCTACAATAAGAGTGATTTCTAAGCTTCTTAGAGTTATTATATTATCATTGTGCATGCTTTGGCATCTACGAAGACCCCATTCCTTAAAAAACAACACTTGAAGGTATGAATTTTAAATGCAGGAATATTAAGCACTTGACACAACGGTAACTGCAGAATCAGGACCACGGCACAAATATCAACTGTATCTTTGAGGAGAACTTCAGAGCTGCTACTCTGAACACTCTTAGACTTAAAATAGGAAGGAGTGTGTCAGAAAACAAACTGGCATTTACAGTAACAGTGTTCCTCAGTAAAGGAACATAACTGTAAGTTCACAGAAAGAAAATAAACATAAGCAAATAACAAATCTGCATGTCTTAAATGAGCCAGAAAACATTAAAACAAAATGTACTAATTAAAGGAAAACCTCATTAGCTGTTATTTTATGGTCAGAATATGACTGCAATAGCATAACAATGAAGATAAATAATGCAGCTTATACGTGTAAACTACATATATATGTTTGAGTCTTGACAGAACTGATGAAGCAGCACCATCAACTCAAAACAAATTAAATTTCCACACCCAGTTTAGGACAGATAAGGCCCAAATCTATATTTCTTAGGACCTAAAAATTATGATTTTAAATTAAGATGT
>JAOQGH010000023.1:8242862-8291361 GCA_025769975.1 Gallinago jamesoni | reverse complement strand
AAAGAAAAAGAAAAAGAAAAAGAAAAAGAAAAAGAAAAAGAAAAAGAAAAAGAAAAAGAAAAAGAAAAAGAAAAAGGTAAATCAATGAAATCAATGCAAACTGAGTGATTACACATTTCCTTAGCTTAGGTAATTCGGAATGCACAAATGCTCCCAGAAAGCAACTTCTTGAAATCCGCCCATCTGGAGAAGAACCAGGAACGTCAAGGCACTGCCATACTTTCCCCAACCCCATGCAGTTGATAGACCTGCAGCAGTCTAGAGACACACTACTTTTCTACACTGTCTCGTATCCTTTCTTCCTCCTTCTTTATGGACCATCCTCAGTTACACACAAAGCAATACTGCTCTACCAGATTAATATTTGGAAGCTGTGTTAGGTATAGAAAATAACTATTTTCTCAAGCTCTCCCACAGGCAGTGGTATACATTCTGCCCACTTCTATATTTGGGGTGTAAAGGAGTATGCTACTGTCCTTATCTGTTTTCTAATTCTTCTATCTTCATCACCTAAATTTAATCCTGAGAAGAGCAGAGAGTTTAAAAGACAGGAGAAATTTAACTAAGGGGTACCACAGGAAGAAATTATTAAAGGCTAAAATTAGGGAAATTCTTTGTTTGCCGCAGGCATTTGAAAACAAGAAATATACATTCTCAGCAAGACAAACAGGATTCAAAATCTGAGTTTAGGAACTGCAGAAATAAGTTTCAGCAGACTGTAAGGGACAATATAAAATAAAGACATTTGCTTCCTGCCTTACTGAAACTCATTCCGTTGGTCTCAGCCTGTCCAGATCCAGCAGCAACACCCTTCCTCCCTCTCAGCAGCCTGTAAGATAACTTGCAGCTAATCAGAAGTTTCTTCAGAATTAAAAACTGTAATGGCAATGAGCATCTCACAATTAAAGTTCTCTGATGAAGCAATATCCTAAGCAGCCCTAAATGTATAAGGATCATTTACGTAGAGAGCAAAAAGTGTCAACCAACATTTAAAGGAAACGCATTTGAAGCACATACTGCTGATTACAGCAATTTCCAAGAGGCATTGAGATCCTTTACTTTGCATATCTCTGTCAGTATACATGGTTACTGTTGCACACAGACCTAGCAATTCAAAGAGACAGAGAAGTCACCTCTGATTCAGCATGACGTCCACTACCATGCCCCAGCCTTCACCCGAGGCTGCCGAAGTGGCACCGGGTCCGCACCGCGGGTTAGAACGTACTGCAGAAATACCTGAGCTGACCTGGAGAGGGGAAGGAGGCTGAGATAGCCCTTAACACAACCCCACTCCCCCCAATACCTCTTCTACACTACACCACAATCACAAAAACAGCCCTGGTGTGAATGTGTTCTAAGTAATTCCGAGATACTACAATTAAAGTGCGTAACGTTCACCAAGAATCGGTCCCTTCGCTTTGCTTGCTTGACCAAGCCATCGTTCGTAACACTGCAGATCGAAGGCTGCTCCTGAAAGGGATTGGAAAAATGTTGAATGTTGCCGTTTCGTTCTGAAGCAAAAGCAAACCCCCACTAAAATTGCTTTTTAATGTTCTGGCTGGTTCAGTCCACACTGCCCTTGTTTCGAAATGAGGACGCTTAACTGCAGACACACAAAGCAATTATCAACATTAAAAATAAAATACTGCAGAAACAATCATGTAAAATACTGTAATATCATAGACAGCTTTGGGTCTAGCTTTCGGTGGCTGGTATGCAGGGAGGAGACCACAGCTACGATTTAAATGACTATTGAAGATGAGTTTATTCAGCAGGAAACTTCAGGGAAGTCTGGAGGGAAATGCCGAGCGCAACCACTGTAAAGTCTGAGCCGATAAGGAGCAATAATTAAGAATCTTCTCCAGAGAGTAGGTGCTTAGAAGCAGCCTTTCAAATTTTTGAGAACTTGTCTCTACGAGGAAAAAAAAAGCCAGGTGCCTGCCTTTTCTTTAGCTTACTTGTGGGTAAAGCTGGGTTTCCTCTTTAACCCATTGCCCATTCTCTCATGTGTCTTAATTAGCCCTTCCTTCAAACTTTGTTCTAAGCCCTGCACGCGGCTGAGGTGAGATTAATGGCCTGTCCTTTCCCACATCACTTCTTCTCCCCCTTCTCAAATAAAGGTACTGCATTTCCTATTCTGTAGTCATATCCATTCTCCCCTGGGGTTTATTAAAAATATTCACCAGCGCTCCTGCAATTTCATGTGCCAGCTCTTTCAGCATTGTGAGATGGAAATTAGTTGGTCTCTTGACTTGAAAGGACTGAGCTCTTTGGGTTCTCATCTAGAAAGTGGTAATTTCTATTTCCGTGACCTCATCTTGCCTTTGCTCTAATGGCCAACATCCTAGGCCTGCTAAATCCCAGCAGAAACCATTCAGTTCAACTCTCAGCGACGCTTGGATTATGTTCCTCTCTCCCTCGTTGTACATTGACCCATTCTTCAGTTGCTGTTCTTTTTGGTTTCTAAGTTTGAAGAATCTTTTGCCATTATACTGCTATTAATATTTCTTCTGAAATTTCTCTCAGTCTGGCTTGTGGCTATTGTCATTTTATTCCTGTGTCTCTTGACTTTTTGCCTAATGTGGTTCGGGGGAAGGATTTTCCCCTATTTTCTGTGTAGGGACTGTCCTCAAATCTGTGCTTTTATCCTTTGGAGTTAAAATCCTAATTAGGGTTCTTGGGCGTTATAACCAAGCGCTAAGAAATAATGAAGTAATGCAAAAAGAAATAATGAAACGTACACTTCTGTGGGTGACACCAGAAGACAAAGAAGAGTTACATGGAGTTAATTTTGCCAACCAAAAGGAAGAAACCACACAGATTGACAGATGTAACAGTGCAAAAGAAACCTCAAGGCTCTCAGGTATGTAATACGCTTTATGCACATGAGACTTCTCTCACTCAGACATTCAGATCAGGAAAAGCTCCACGGAAGTCAAAGGAATTACTTTCCATTAACTATGGAGTAATACAGATGGGAGTTAGGACCATTGAAAGGAAGGTAAATAGCTTTAAGATTTCCTTCTACATTAGACCTCAAGCAATTCTTACTCTCATGTATTATGCCCTTCTGCAGAGAAGCAGAAAGCAAATCATAAAGCCTGCATACAGTCAAACCCTATGTCAGGAATGGGAATTTGCCAGCACTGAGATCCTAGATTTTTTGAAATACTTTTTGTACGGTCCAGGTGGGAGCCTTTCAAAAATAAGCGTGAAGTCCTCAAAGACTGTTGTGCCCACCTGTGCAAAATTAAGGTGGTCCAAGACCCTCAACAGACACTATGCAATCCACCCAACATCACCTACATTCTGCAGACTGAATCACCATATAATTGAATAAACTCATCGGTTAGGCTTCTACTGTGCTTCTACCGTGAGGGTGGTGAGACACTGGAACAGGTTGCCCAGGGAAGTTGTGGCTGCCCCATCCCTGGAAGTGTTTAAGTCCAGGCTGGATGGGGCTTGGAGCAACCTGGTCTGGTGGGAGGTGTCCCTACCCACAGCAGGAGGTTGGAACTCTAACCCTTCTATGATTCCTTCCAACTCTAACCATTCTATGATTTTGTATTCACACACTTTTTTAATAAAGCCAGCTATTTTTGGTTTAGTGTGTGCGACTCTGGGGTATTTAACCCCTACATTTCTTCCACAGGCCACAAAGGTACGCTCATGCTATGACGGTGGTTGGTACTGAATCAGGAATATAAGATCAATATAAGATGCGCACATGAACAGTTTTACCAGCCACATCATGAGTTCAGTTCTTTGACAGCCCTCTGGAAGCTTTAAATGGATCATCTGCGAGCAGAGACTAGAACTGTAGAAAGAAATGATCACCCTCTATTGAGCTGTAGTAGCGCAATATATTTAATATAACTCAAGGAACGTTTAGAGGTGTGTGGCTTATCACTCTATAAAGTTATGCACAACAAACTCTGGGGGAACTGTCACTCTGTAAATCTCAAGAGTGTACTTAAGAATCCCACATTACTCCAATTCATTTAAGCCTTTCCTGTAGACCCATGGACCCGAAGGCAGTTTTCAGGTCTCATTATCTCAACTCAGTGCTCAGAGTAATCCCATTGTCAACTGTGGTGCAGTTCACATCTAAATGTGGTCCTGGAGTCAGACCAGAAATAACCAAAGCTGACCATCTGCATTCAAGGAGAGGCTGAGCAGCGGGTACCACCAGGCTGAAGAGGAACGGCACAAGGCGTTACAGAAGACCTGAGCATAAGAGAAGAGATAAGCATGGACGTCTCCCTGGCTGTGTTGGTCTGACAGCTCTCTGAAGGCACTACTAAATGCGAAAGTCAACCCAGGTGTACTTATCCTCACTAGAAATAATGGCAAGAAAGGTGCGCACAATAGACCTAAACATTGAAAAAGAAAAAAATATTCAGTCTCCAAGTGTTCATTTCACTCTCAGCAAGCAATAAATCTAGCTGACCTCCCATCTTGGAGGTGGGTATAACTGCAATGGCAGGAAGCTACAATAGAGTATTGAAACCCAGTGCTCTGGCTGCGTGCTGGGCTGGGTGGAGGTGGATCAATCTGCTTTATTGAACCTGGTGTTGAAAACAGACAGCTGTAATGTGAATCCAACATGCTTGTTTCCTAAAGAAATGTCTCTCCTTTCCAGACGCTTGCTGTCCCAACGCAGTTTTTCAAGTGGCTCTTCATAAGCCTCCCAAACTGGGTGGCCTACTCCTTGTTAGCAGCTAGTTCTTCCCCAAGGGTTGTGACAGCAGTAATGCTCAGGCAGTGGATGCACAAGGAAGCACAAGTTGAACAGAGCTACACCATCCACCTCAGTCTAGCTTTGTGTCCAAAATCAATTGCGTTACTGCTGCAATCCATTCCACCAGCTCCCCCTTGCCTTCCCTGGTGAGGCAGATACAGATGACAGACAAAGAGGGCTGGTGTGGAGGATAACAACGAGGAACCATGGCTGGGAGTCCATGAGGTCTGTAGCACACACAGGTACTGCAGATGGCCAACACTCTGCAGCCATGTCAGCTTCATCTAATGCTGCTCTTCTTACCTGAATAGGCAGCATCTCTCCCTCACCTCAGATGGCATACACGCACCATGGCAGGCCTGTCTGACATCTCTGCCATCGCTTGCTGCTTAAACACCTTCCTCTTCCTCTCCTGAGCAGTGCAGGTTTTCTCCCCGCTCCATCGTGCTGCTTCTCCCCACACACACACCTCTCCCAGCAGTTCCCGGTGCCTTCAGCTCTCGTGCTTGTGACCCATACAACCCACAGCTGAACAGTTCCTCTTCTCACTGGTTCAGTTCTCCTCCAGCAATTGCTGCATCTCAGGACATGCTGTTCTTGCTGCCTCTCATCTGCCTTTTACAAGAGTGATTCCCCACTCCGATATCTCCACCTACCCTTCCCTTGGGCTCTCTTGCCTGACATTACCTGAAAGAGCTGCACGGCCACACCTCAGATGGAACAGGAAGAAAAAGACACCAAGAGACCTGGGAAGAGGTCTCTGAAGAAGGCCTCTGAGTTGCTAAGAAGCAAGCATGAAAAGAAGGCTACTGCCCTGCAAGAGCAGAACAGAAAGGGGTAGTTTTATTTATAGTCCTTTTTCATCTGTCTCAGCTGAAGTTTTCTCTATTTTCAAATATTTCCTTCTATTTTATGTTCTAATAAAACTTGCCTATTGAATTTACAAGCCCTTTTGGTCTCCTCTGTGTTCACTCCAAGAAGATCACATCAGGATCCTGTTGCCCATTTCTCTAATCCTCGCAAACTTCTCACCACCTCTGGCTCCTCAGACTGATTCACGTTCCCACCTCGACTCCTGTTTCTGCACAGAGGCTGCCTAACTTCAAGGGAGCACTGACACGATACGTTAACATCTCCCTCTCCCTCTTTTGCTTCCCTTCCTCCTTTCCTCTCCTTCCTCCGACGGATGCAGACTTCAGCATTTTCTTTTAATCCCTTCATGTGTCCCAGTGACTCAGCCTTATTAGTCCTCTCCCTTTGTAACCTCTCTCTCCCCTGTTGGCTTTTCCCTTCAATTTGCCAGGATGTTTGTTGTTTCCATACTCATGACCTCATTGCCTCTTTCCTTTTGCCGCGTTCCTCTTTGACCCTTCACTTCTGAGATCCTGCAATGCACTCTGGATACCAGCTAGCAAGAGTTCCCTTTCTACAGCTCAGCCTCAATCCCTTCTTACCCAGCTGCTGCTTTTCTTACCCACATGCGCCGCCCAGCATTTACCAGCCTCTGACTGCCGCTTCCTAATTTTGATTTTATAATAATAACTCAATTTTCATGTGCTTTGACACGGCATCAGCTTTTCTGGTCTCTGTGATTTTATTTTCTCTTTGCTCTTATGTTATCCCTGAGCGCATCCATCCAACTCCTCTCATTTTTGCAAGGAGTCAGTTAGAAGGCTAGAGCACATCCCATGGTAATGTGAGATCAGAAACATAGATATCTTCACCTTGCCATCACCTCAAAGACCTGTGTATATTTCATATCTGTCTCCTAGGCAAATTCATATCTTCGCCAACTTCTCAGTGATTCTTAGCCATGAACTGAAGTGCATGAAAACCTAAAAATAGTTCCTCGTCTCTCCTTTCCACAGGCCCTTTCTCTTTTTTTTGATCATTATAACTCACTGTTTCCCTTGTTATTCAGGGTGACAAAACCCTGCCTCATCTACAATTCTGAGCACGCAACCAAGTTCTGTAAAGCTATCTAGTGTATCACTCTTGAGTTATAATCTTTCCTCTCTGGCTACTGTCATGCTACTAAAATTCACTTTCACACTCTCACTTCCATCTTGCTTATTGCAATACCATTTATTCTGGCTTTGAAAAACAAAGCCTGTACCTGTTCGTAGCCACCCCAAACACTGCAGATGGATCACATTCCTAGTCAAATCACTTCACCTACACCGGCTTTTTCATTTGTATCCCTCTATGGACTCCCTCCCCTAGCACAAAAGTCATAAGCTAATTTTCCTCCTTCACTTTCAAGATATTTCGTTAACCCTTCTCCGAAATCCTTCATAACCTATTGAAAGAATACTTCCAGTCCCTATTGGCGTTATGACCTCTCCTGCCATCATTTATTTGCTGTGGGTTTTGGAATAAATATCTGTCCAATTGTCTCCCCACCGTTTCTTATGCCATTTTCCCCCTATACTGCATATTCTCTTCAGGAGCAATATAACAACAACAAAAAAAAAAGCCACACACTAAGATGACAAAATATCATTATCCTGTTTCCTTACAGTCTCTCAGGTAGCTGCATATGCTCTTTGTAGCCTCTAGTCTACATTTTCTATTTCACTTCTACTAAGTAAAAAATTCCTTATAGCAAGACATTAGGGGGTTTATGTTTTTATAGCTCCAAACACAATGGGAACTTCTCAGAGATGACGGCTCCTACCTGACATGCCAGTACAAATAAACAGTCCAAAGCAGCATCATTTATACTAAGAGGTCACTGAAGTCTAGTCTTTCCCAGTTGCTTTTGCCAACATCTGGGTGAAAAAACACCAGCAGAGATCAGCGTCAGGGCCGGTATGAAAGCGCAATCATTCGTGTTGAAAGGAATATTAGGATTGCAAATGCATTGCATGCTTGAAAATATCTGATAATCCACTAAATTCAGAGGAATCAAAGCAGAATGATTTCGCTGTGCCTTGTCTTGACCTCCACTCTTTGCAAGTCTGCAAACTTTGTATTAGTCTAATCTGATCTATCTACGTCTCATTATTACCTAAATTGTGGCAGTGCACTCTGCATGTGGACCAGGAGCCCAGAGGCCACAGGGCTCTTCTCACACTCTCAGCTGAGTGTCAGGATAGCCACGCTTTCAAAATTGACTCTCAAAAATAGTCTGTCAAAAAAAAAAAAAAAGGAAAAGAAAAGAAAAAATTTCTGTACTAAGTGCAGATCATTTTGCATACCATCTGCAGAGTGCTAATTATACACACCGTTGTTATTTGTCAGTATAAGATATTTCAGAATGATATCTGTAAGCCATCTGCCAGCTATCTTACTCACATTCTTTAGATCATCAGCAAGAATTCTTATACATTTTTTTCCTTAGGTAACAATCTGCAATACGCAAAAGCAGTATAATGGGAATGACTTTCTAAAAATGGCTTCTTAACATATAACCAAAGTCAAGTGAAATCCAAATGAATTATTTTGAATTGTTTAGAAATGTCACATTTGAAGTCATTTTTATGATATTGCAATTCAGGTACTAGGCAAGAATTTCCATAGGTGCTTTATGCTATTTTTTTCTATAACTTTTATGTGATCTTTGAGTAGAAACAGCAAGGAATTCATGTGTTAAAAATAAAATACCATTAGCAATTACATTATGCAAACAATTTATTTTATGTTGCCCCAACCCCAATTTTAGTATTTCGTACTTGCTTAATATGAAGAAGCCTTGTTGGTTTGGGGTTTTTTTGGTTGATTGGTTTTGGTGTTTTTTTTAATGCAGGTGTACAACATTACTCCTTCTTGGGGAAACAGTTGTTTTGCAAAATCTTTTCCTCCTTTCTTTTTTTAATAACTCTAAAATCTATAATCTTACTGCACAAATGGATACAGGAAACAGTACTTTAAGGAGAGGAGGAATTAAGAAAGATCATTCCCAGATAAACAGCCAGCACACCAACTGAAGAGGTGAAACACATTCAATTCAGTGGTCATCACACAACTTTCCAATATGACTGAAATGACACTGTGAAAATGATCAAAAGACAATCTCATAAACAAATAAAAACTGTCTTTTACTGAGACAGATACCCAAGGCTTGTAGAGCTGCACTCAGTCCCTGACTCTGCAATAGGTTCCTGTTCCTGTGCCCTTTGTTTAATCTCTCGTTGTTTCAGGTCTTTTCTGAAATAAAAATAAAACCCCCCACATTGAAGTCACATCAATCGTCCCTAATTTCAGTCTTTGCTTGCCTGCTGAGAACAGACATTATGAGAATCCCCACATCCTACTTTACACGTGCACAGCCCTCACACCATCAGTGCCTTAGTTTTGGTATGAAACTAAGTTTCTCCCACTGTAAGGTACAAAGGGAATATGATGATTCTGACCATACCAATAATCCTGCTGTTGTTAATTTGCCAAGCATCACGAGACCTATGATCACAGTTCCTTATTGCTACTGAATTTGAAGCTTAACCTAAAAAAATCAACCCAAAACCAAACCCAAATCCAAAGCAGTGAGAAGTTGATCCATAAAAAGAATGCTTTATCAGATGCTAAAAAGAGTTGTAATGCTCAGTCAAATAGAGTTCTGTTTCTGTTTAGTATGCTACAACACAGGAATTTTTTTTTTAAATCTTTATTTAAAATAAAAGGTCTCCTTACAGCTCACTTTCTCACTTCTACTTTAATAAGCATTAGGAGTGCTGCCCCAGGATCTTACTGTTCTAACCAGAGATCAGCAGGTTGCTGAAGTAGGTATTCTACAAATGCAAAATAACAAAAGGAATTTCTTCTACAAAGAGGATAAAATATAGTATAAAAAATTTAAACAAATACAGACACAGAGGAGACTTTTTTAGACCCTTTTCAGCAGATAATAAACATGATGGGCAAATTTCTACAAATTCTTGGCCAGAAATTTCTCAAGAATCATAAATCAAAATCACCCAGGTGGGCTCTGTTCCTGTGCACAGCACCTGTCAGGATTTCCCAATTAACATCTACAGAAAGAGAAAGCACAAGAAAACATTCATGAAACCGGACTCAGCTCAGGAAAAAGAAAAGGAGAGAAAAACAAAACAAAACGAAAATAACCACCAAAACCAAACCACCCACCCTTGAACTCAGAATCAAATGGGGTACTTTCTACTCTGTTCTTAAGAACACAAGCTTCTACCTTCACCACCCTCACTCCATCTGATGGAGTTCTTCTACTGTCAGTACAACAAGTTTATATTTTCATTGCCAGAAAAAAGAAGTTGGCTATTTGACAGCAAGACAACCAACCTGATTTAGCAAGCACATATTGTAAGAAAAACAGCTACAGAGATACCATCCTAACACGACTGGCTGCGGTCAACTGAAGTTAAGAGGACAATATATCAATTTTAACTAGTGAAAGGAGGACACCTAGCTATGTCAAGGTGACTCCAGCTGACTCCAGCTAGGACTTTACCACAAAGCATTTATCTGAATTAATTATCACATTAAAAAAACACACCATTGTGGAAAAATGAGTATATATCATCCTTGCACAGACAGAGTCTAAAGAGTTCATACGGAACTATGTTGAGAGAAACAATGCCCAAGATGGGCAGAAAACATTCCTGGCGGATGGAGGAATTGAGAATAGCTTGGGGTACTCTTAGACATCTCAGGAACTGGCCAAGAAACTACAGCTGAGAGGAGAGAACCTGTCCTCTTCTGGAGTATAAAAGTTAAGAAAGCATTGTGTGGCTCTGTTGTAGAGAAAAAAAGGGGAAGAAAGGGAATAAGCAAATAGAGTTTCCTGTAATCCCCCCAGCCACCCACATGTGGGGTCAAGCAGAAATTAACATGGATTTTATTAAGTTCCATGGATGTGAATTAAGGCTTAATGAAATGAAAAACCATCCGCAAATCTCACCAGCTTGATACCACTTCTTTGGACTCATGCATGCAGAGAGTTTTAGGACTAACCTCTTGTCAAAATGCCACTGTCTGCTTCCTGGCCCATTATCACACAGCCTCTAATCCGTACCAAAATCACACAAACCCCACAAGCCTTCGCAGCTGGAATACGACGTAGTGTTGGTTTCGTTTCAGAATATTTTTATTTGTTTTTAAGGCATCCCACAAGCATCTCTCCTTCAATTTCCACTAAATCATGTTCTATCCCCAATCCCAGCCTCCCTCTTGATGCTGTGTCTAATGAGGGTACCAACAACAGAGCTGGGTGAGAAACATCCTGTGGAATGCAGGGCGTTCAGAAATAGGATTGTTTGGGAGTGTGGATAACAAATCAGGAGGGAAATGCAAACATCATCCAGGGAAGCAAGGCCTTTCTCACACACAAAATGACTATATAATTGTTGTGCAAATGGTGTTGTATGGATTAACTACTCCCCAAGAACCTTTCACTTACACAATACATTCAGCTGCTTTCTTTTCTACTTCATTAATTTTGCTTTAAAATTAACACTCTTACACTTAGTACACAAAATCTTCTATGTGTGTCACAAGCATTGCCTGGAGCAGCTCACTGCCAGCTTTTCAGACGGATGGAGTTAGTGCAAGTAAGGAGGAGAAGGCAGGAAAAGATTGAATGAGATCATTAGGCTTCTCCTGTCAAGCAAAGACACGGAGGTTTGACCAGAAATTAGGATTTCATTTGTAGAGACTCACTTCTTGTTGGCTTTATGGAAGTGCTAAGCATTAAGTAAGAATATCAGTGACAAAAGTGTAATAACTTATCAACCTCACCACCACACAACCTGTAAAGACAGTCTCCAAACGTATGACAATCTAGAAAAAGGCACTGACTATGTTTATGGATCTGAAAATCTACAGCATGGTAATAGAAGAGGAAAAAAACTTCACTTCTACATTGTCAGTGGAGTGGAACAGGATGGGCAAAGGTGTCAAGAAAGTCAAAAGTTGGGAACTCGCAGCAATTAAAAGGAGCTGGCAGGAGTTATGGGGACTCCAGTTTCTGGCAGATGGAGAGCAGCAAGTCCTTCACCAGAGAGCAAAAGAACCATGGAGACTAAAGCCTGACACAGGTGGGAAGGAAGAAAAGCAAGTATTAGCGTTACCGTGTTACCATTCTGGGTGGCAGGAGTTGTGGCCATTTTGTATCGTGGGGGCTGAAGAAAAGCTTTCGGAGGGAAATCAAGTGTTCTACACATGCAAGATTTAGAAGTGAAACATCTCCCCTGCCCTAGCTGTGCCTCGGGAAGGGACAGCTTGAGGCCTGAGATGTCATGGAGAACCCTGGTGCTCCCTTGCAGTGCTTCCGCCACTGAAACCTGAATGTGTTGGTGCAACGATGCTCAGGAAAACCCAGACAAATTCCAGCACGTGTGAAATACTAAACAAATGGCACCGGGTAGTCTTTTAGCACTCAGAGCACTGCCTTGATATGGTTACCTCGTTATTGCCAGCATGTATTTAACCATGCAGTCTCTAAAAAGAAAAACAACCCCCATTTAAACTGCCTGTCCCTTGAAAGAAGAAACTGAAGAAGATAACGAATTAAGAAACCTTTAAATTTTGAAAATGCATGCACCACCGTAAATCCTTTACTGCCTCTTCTTTTGTATATATGCTTTATTTCTTCATTTGCAAAGGTCATGTCTTTTAAAAGCTAAGACATTGGAACGCCAGCAATAGCTGGCTTCAGCAGAACAGGTACTTTATAAATCCCACTTTGATTTTGATTCTTCCCCACACTACGGGGTTGAAAGCTTTTTAAGGAATTCTCTACGCCGAAAGAGCAATCGCTAATAGCAGCAGAACAGAGATCTCTCTTTACAGCCTGAAAGGGATGTGACTGGAGAATGTCTGTGTTCTGAGCTAATCCACAAAACACTTTTATAAACTTGCAATTTTCCTACCGTATAAAGGCTGTATAAATAATCTACGGGGTCTATTTAGACCTTTTTCTTGCTCAGTGTCTACAGGTAACTGACTGCCGCTCGTGTAGCGCCAGTGCTGTGCTTTGATTGCTTCCCCAAAGCAAGATGGCATTAGCAATCCCTGCAAATTGTTTAATTGATTTCCTTTAAGTAATCAAACTCTACTGAGGCTTTAGTGCTTCATTACCTGTATCATACATCACAGTTATCTAACAGAGTGGCCTCGTTTTCCTATTTTATGGCTTAGCTGTTATAAAGCACAGCTATAATTTATTCATTTATAATTTGGCAGTCCTCAGAAGTCCATGCGCTGCATCATGGTTCAGACTGGCTTAGTCATGCTCATGTCTACCCTCAAGAAGCTTTGCCATGAAGTTCACGGCAAGCAACAGCTTCACTTTCAGGTATATCTACAAGAAGTGAATTAAATTGGTGCTCTCCATCACAACCTATGTGCTACTGAAATATCTGTCAAGAATCTTTTCAAGAAATAATTTTCTCTTAGAAAAGATGAGCCATAAAAGTAAGTGAGGATGGCCCAAAAAATTGGGGCAATTTTTGACCTTCTCGAGTCCTGGGGCTGGGGTTTTCCTCATCCCCTAAAACAATGGAACTGTGCCATCAGAAAGGGAAACCCACAAAAACATGTACTCTCCAGGCCAAAAAACCAATCCCAAACTGAAGAAATAAAACAGTATAAACCATTAATATAATCAATACATAAAATTGATGTATAATTGCTATAAATGAATTATGATTTTCTAGCTGTTACTGTTCTTGCTGACTAAAAATCATATATTATTTTATTCCTTTTCCATTCCACGGTAACTCAGCATCACAGAGCTCTTCCCCAACAAAAGTGGGGAGCGCAAAAGAAAAAAAAAAAAAGAAAAAAAAAGGAGCTTTGTGTGGATGCATCCACCATCTCGCGTGCATGCAAATAACTAACAGATGAGTATTTATATTTAGGATTAGAGTTTTGCATAGACAAACAGCAGATAAATACGTGCCCCCGGTATCTAGGTTACATCCTTCAGGAATTGGGCTTACTGTTCTCTTTCCATGGAAAAAAAAGAGAGATTCAAAGAAGCAACGGGAAGATGAGAAACGAGCTTACTTTGAAATATGTCAATAACGATACACAAACGCTTGCCAGAAGCACATTAATTAAATTCTTGAAAAAGTTAAAAGTTCAAGAAATGTAAAATAAAGTACAAGATATAATGAGATGTAACAAATAAGAACCAGGAATCACTGTGCTGTAAGTCAGAGCAATGTGTGAGCTTATTTACAAGTCAAAGGAAAAATTATCACCCTTAAATTCATATAAAAGCCTTTTCCAAACCTCCCATTCACTACATGGTGATGCACGCAGCTGCCAGATTTTAATAATTCAGCTCAAATTTCACAGAACCGATTCACCTCTGCTTGTGACCCTTCTCCCCAGTGGGCCAGCAGAGAGGGTCCAGAGGCTAGCAGAATCCACGCTTCCTTCCCAGTAAACCGAAACTGGTCGTGACTGGGCAGCTCCACAGCGTACCCTGTGGCAGGAGCAATGCCCAGCTGAACCGGAGCATGAATAACACAAACAAAATATATATATACCATGCTCAAGGCAAATGCATGCAAACACTATTCTGGCTTCTGCAATGGTCTACAGGGATCACTGTACAAAACTGTAAGACTCCCAAAAGATCTTCTTAACCAGCACCACAACTGCCATTATAGGAGACATCAGAGTCTCAAAGTTTTGGGATCTTTTTTGGTTTGCTGGTTGGGGTTTTTAGGTTTTTCTAGTTTTGCCTGCACTTTTTTCTCTGTGGTAAGTCTGGCAATTTCTGTCATTACGGAGAGACCGTAGAAGAACAATCATCTTCCATCAGCGACTTCAAAACTGGAAGGCAGCAAAAAAATACCACACCCCAATAAGAACACGTAAAAGCAAAGCTCAAGACCAGAATTTCAACGTGTGTTCTTGAGCACTCTGTGTGCCTTGAAGCCTTAGATCACTACTGCTGTCTCAATGAAGGACCTTCAAAGCGCTCGGTATATTCTGCTACGTGAAAGAAAGGTTCAGTGCTACTCCCAGTTTGAGCCAGAGGAGTATCATATATATGTGCCTTATACTGGCAAGTAAACAGAGGTGAAAAATGGCTGTAGCACAGATGTGCTTGAGAGCAAACACAGCTAAATAAATGAAGGGGAAACCACTGCAGCAGTAAGTCATGTGAAGCAAAATAAATCTACCCATCTGCTTGTTATTCTGCAGTGGAGCTCAGTTTGTCCAGATATATCAGCCTTCTTGCTCCCTGTTCTCTGCAGGGGACTGACAGAATACTATTCACCTATTTTATTAGCAGAGTCCACATTGATGGGCACTTTCAAAATAGCCTCAAAATGATGGTGCCTCCCAACAGAGAAACCCACTCTGGCCAGCCTGACCACTGCTGAAAGGTAGGGGAAGCAAAGCGGTAAAAAGGAGTGTCACGTCAGTCAGCTGGACTGCTCAGCACGACGGGGAAAAAAAAGGATGTATTTCCAAATTGTTAATTTTTTATTTGCCTATTTAAAATTTTTCAGTAGCGAAATCAGGGTGATTAATCAATGCAACCCAAATCCTAGCCTTACCAATTTCCAGAGCAAAATCCTCATTTAGTTTCACCGGATCCTTCACTGTGAAAGGGAGGACCTCAAAGAACACTGCATAATTTGCAAACCTCTGCCTTTGGCAAACAAATATCAACAAATACTCTCAGGGTTCCCAAACAATTTATGACGACCTGCATTAAGTGAAATAAATAATTCAGTTTGCATTACTCCCAGTACCAACCACTTTATGAACCCTGGTAAAGAGACACAGAGAGCACGTGCCCAGACACAGGAGATAAAACCTGGGCTAAGGAGAAGTGAACTGACCTTCCCTCCGACTCTCAATCACGGTCGCGCTATTGAATGGGAAAAGTGTTTTATTGGCATCCACCCTTCTCTTCTCACACTCTCCCTGAGGCTTGAGCCTCCGCTTACCTGTGTGGCTGAGGTCATGTTTAGAAGAGTGCCACAGAAAAGAGAAGAGATGCCACCTTACACTACGTGGCTTCAGAAGCTCCTCTGGCCCCCTCCGTCAGAGCCTGACAGCTTGACATTCCCCAGCAGCTCAATGGCTGAAGAGCACAATTCTTGCTCTTCTCCCTGACCCCCTGCATGAACCAAAGTGAGCTGAGGAGATAAAGCTGACAGGTTTAAAAGAGCCAGATCAGAGTCTGAACGATGTTTTCAGTAGCTCTAACGTTCTTTACTTCTTACTAGGGGCTTTCACACCCCGTAAGGAACGGTGCAACATTTCTTGCTCTAAGGAGACTAATAGTTTTCCCCTATTCCTTATTCCCAGCCCTCAGCATGACAGGGATCTCAGTGGTTTTGTTGGAAACTGAGACCATATCCTTCTTTTTACAGATCTACCTTAGTTTCTGCCTAGAACCTTCAGACATCAGTCAGCTAAGCGCTCAGTCATGGAGGAGGCAGTGCCCCACGTATCCCCACTGCCATCAGGGGTACCCAACCCAACAGGGTTTCTGTGGTTCCCACTCCTTGAGGTTGATGACAAACAGAAGCGCTTCTCCCAGATTAACCTTTAATGCTGCCGCTATTTACAGATGTGACCATTTGGACCTACATACTCTGTGACCTCCTTCTCTGATCTAAATCCAATAAGGAAAATGCTAAAATAAATATATCCCCAGCTATTTATCTGGTCCTTTTTCAGCCCTTTTTGAGCTCTTTGGGTTGGGTCTCTGAAATGTTTGAGTCACCTTGTTTTTCTGACCGAAGGCTTTGGAGAAATTTTAAAAACTCAAGAAAGAGTGTTCCTGGCAACAAAGCCTCAGCCTCACCCACACAATTATTTGTGCCAGAGTGCTCGCATGTTTGTCCAATCAAGGAGCAGAAAAACCATTATAAAATGCTTCTGATCAATAGCCTGTAGGCACAGAGCTCGTAGGCACAGAGCTCAAACACCGAATATCCACTGTCAATCAATAGAGTAAACATTCAAAAACATTTGCTGTAAAAACTCAAAAACCTAAGTAAGCCACAGTCTGCTAATGCTGAAAGGAACATACTTCTGAATGCTATTCTTTGCAAACTATTCATTCCTTTCCAACTATATACTTAAGTTGGTTAAAGCTTGCTGTACATTACAGAAATGTTCTGGATTTAATACTTTCTTTTCATACCATGAAAGAAAACCCTGGTTAGAAGACAATAATGGATCTACAGATTTAAAAAATGGCACACACTGAGTGAACTTTGACATTTGGACTGTCTCTTTTTTATACCAGCCACATACAGCAGGAATCCACAGATCTGTGCTATTCACAGAAGCATAGCAAGGAGGATGAGAAAGAATGGTATACATTTGTATTTACGTATTTTCCTGCTCAAGCAAGATGCCGTCTCAGAATTTTAACCCAGGAGGTGGAAACTTACTTTGCAAACAATACATTAAGCATAATTTTTTTTTTCTGCGTTTCTGAAAAAAACACGTGAGAAATCATATGTGGATAACGTAACACCACATTTCACTGGCAACACTTAAAATGGGGGTATGAAGACTTTCAAAGAGACAATCATCTTGCAAGTAAACAATTTATTCGTTTATTTCGAGGTATTTCAAAGGGGAAAAAACCATGTTTACATTTCAGCAGTACAATCCCTAGGGACATAGAGATGATTTAGCAATACCTGCATAGCATTCAGCTGTATATATTCCTCGGTGCTTTAGTTTGCTGAGCCGTAGGCTGTGGTACACTGTCTACATTTTGCACTGTTATGACTCCATCCAGATGACAATCTAAAAGCATTTTTGAAACATGAATGAATTAATCCTTGCCAACTGAAGCAAGGAGAGGTTCAGTGACTTCCTCAGGTACACAAAAACCCAGCCTTAATTCAACTGCAGTCAGGCACAGAGCAAACTACTGGAGTCCAAAAGGCCACCAGAAGCTTTCAACAACATTCCTCTTTACAGCCCTGATCTTGCTAAGGTGATGTAAATAAATGAGAAAATTCTAGCTCCAGAAATGAACTAGTATATAAATCATACAACTGGACCAGGAGTTGGATCTCTCTTGTCCTCCTAGTCATCACACCAGATTTTCTGGTATCTGGAAATTAGTTGGGGCAGCAAAAGGGTCTGTCATGCCAAGCAAAATATCACAGATAAAAAGGAACAGCAAGCATCACTGTATTGTCACATCCTTGCCCAACTAATACCAGAAAGACCAAAACAAAATTGCAGAGAAAGAGCTAACAGCTTTGAAGGATGAACAGCAACCGCTCTTATCAGAGATGTGGCCCACAAACCTAAGCCATCATTTCCTCTCTGAAGCTAAATGGAAAGCCAGAAGACTAAGGGTTAAAACCACTAACGCAGATCAAAACTCCAAACAGAAGACACACCACCTTTCAGAGAAAGCATATTCTTGTCTCCCCTTCTCTCCAAAGAATTTTGAAAAGCATTTAAGGGAAAGAGGCTTTGATAACACAATTGAAGAGAAGGCAGAACTTTATTTCCCTTTGTTCTTTTTAAAGTTCCACTTTGTGGGACTAAAGTCTGCTCATGCAGGCAGAAAGAAAGAACATCATTATGCAAAGAAAAATAGTATTACCTGTCCAGACAATAACTGATGGGGTTATTGCAGGACTAGGGAAACTATCAGTTCTCAGAGTGCTTTCATTTATTAGTTTGTTTTCAGCCACCTGTTGCAAAGGCATGTTAATCAAACAATAAAATCTGGAAAATACGTTGAAGGACATGCAGCTAAAAGGAAAGATTAACTAAAGGAGGCAGTATTAACTGTCCTCAAGTATCCACCAGTTCGGTACACAGCTCATTGTCCAGAGCTGCATTGCAGCAAAAATACAGTAATTCACTTTTTATCTCTGAGCTCTGCATTCATCCTAGTTTTATCTTTTTTTTAAGAAAAGATTAATTTAATATCAAGGAATTCCAATTCCTCCCAATTTGCAGGGATTGTAAGGAGCTTTGGTATGCACGGTGCATGCTGAAAGATTCTCTTCTGCATAGATGATAGACCAGAGTATCAAAGTTTCTCATTCACCTCTTAGCTGAAGTTGTTTTCGGTGTTATGGTTAAAACCTTTAAGCTTCAAGGCTTGATCAAGCATTAACACGTCGCTAAAGCAGGAGCCCTGGTGCTTGAGAACAAACCCTGAAGTGAATAATGTGGTGTTACAGACCACGCCGGAGATTTTAACAGAAACCGAGCGTATCTACCTCATTACATATGGAAGCTATCTCTTCCCATTTAGTTGCTTTTATCTCTTTCCATACACGCAACATGTTTATCAGACAATATGGTATATGCTCCCAGGTCAGAAAACAGACATCACTATTAACTTGAAAGCAACCGGATAATATACACAAACTGAGGATATGACCTCTATTTTCAGTGAAGTGACACAAGCCTCTCCAAATGAAAGAACACCGTGTCTGAGAGGATAGTTTGCTTAGCAGCAGGAAGCCAATTAGAACAGATTCAAAAGGTCAAATTATCCGACTATTTCTGATCTGACACTGAAATCTGCTGAATTAGTTACACAGACAGACAGAGGGAGCTTTACGGTGCTGTAAGATCAGACTAAATCTCATGCTCTTTCCAAAGTATAATTCCAGTCCTTCCCTGGTTACATGTTTATTACATTATTAGAAGCCTATTTTAAATAAACCACATTAATTTCAATTAAATTAATTTTTTTTAATTAATTTAATGCTGATGTAAAATCAGAATCAGACCCCCACCCTGTAGACAGCGAATTCAGTTTTTTTGCTTCAGGTGAGGAGAAAATAAAAGCAGAGTTGAAACATTCCTCTTTAAGGTAGGTTCTGCAAGGATGCTTAAAACTACAGAGCAGCAATGAACACTGCAGAGAAGCAGGAGTCCATCACGTAAAGCCAACTGGACTGCATCCCTAGTCCTCCACAAAAAGGTTCCATGGCATCCGAAGGCATTAGGATGTCAAGCCTGAGCTGGCCAGTTCTTCCATTAGCTCAGCCAGCATTTACATGGGAAACAAACTAATGCCTTGCTAATATATTGGAAGGTATTTTGTGGTAGGAATTGGGGGCAAAACACTACTTCTGATTTGAGAAATCTGCTTTGATTCTCATAAAAACCACCTTTTGCACACCTTTCCCTTCTTAAGGGACATATCTCTTGTTATCACGTACCAGCTCTTCCCATTGCACCCAACGTGAGCGCAGAGCCCATGCTTTGCAGTGTGTGGTAACAATAGCTACAAGTCCTATCTTATTGCCCCAGCCATGTCAGCAATATTGTCTTTTTAAGTTGCTGAATGCTAAATCTCTCTATAATGAGATTCTGATTTCATTACATTAGTGTTGGTTTGAAACACCTCCACTGTGACCAATGAAGTTAATTCATATTTAACAAGATCAGGATTCAGTCCCCACCGTTACTTGTGGTGTGGCCATAACCCAATTCCCTGTCATGACAGACCCCCACCCCACCAAAAAGCAAAAGCACCAAAAAGGCTTAGTAGAACATTCAAGCAATGTGCTTCAAGCTGTAAAGCAAGGTTTGGCCTTTTAGACTTTCCTTTTTCTGAATACCTATGGTCCTTTTATTACTGCTTCATATGCCAGACTCATTTTGAACCTCAGTTACGGCACCTTCCACTCTACGGGAGGTTCAGAATTAAAGACACAAGTATTTCTGTAAGATGAAGGGAGGCAGAGGGACAACGAGAGGCAACAACGCTCACTCAAAGCGCTAGATGTTGCCAAACACATTGCACCAGACGCCGGGATCAATTTTCCCACGATACTGCCAACTGGCTTCAGCGTTTGAGCAGGATATTCAGCGACGGCGGGTTAAGGCCCAGGGGAAAGAGAAGCGGGTGGTGCAGTGAGTGGGATATTTGAGGTTTTTCAGGCCGGCGATGGCCCCTCGCTGCAATGAGCGGGACACACGTTAACGCGCCACGGTGCATCGCAGCCAGGAGAAAAGGTCAGGCTTAAGAGAGGGCTGTGGGACTGAGCATCTATTTAATCACCACAATGAGGCCAAGAGCATTGTCCACGGGTAATCATATTATTTCTCAAACACACTTTGACATGTTAAAACAATATTCGACCAGAATGAGAAGCTATTTGCGCCACTGCGGGATGCTTTGAAGCTACGACCATCAATTTTGTGGGTTTGTGTCAAATGCGCACTGCATTAAAAGATATGAGTGATACATCCCACTTTGAGTTTTCCTATTAAATGAACCCCCTGTGACAAAGTAGTTCCACAAAGACATGCTGAAAATATTTGGGCAACAATTTTACACAAGCGGGCTAAAGATCTCACGTTCATGACATTATTGAAAAAGGCACCGGGCAAAGCAGTACAATACTATTTTATCCAGCAGTTCTTTGCTATTATTTCACAGGAAAAATAAAATTATAATGCAGCAGGTCAAGTGAAAGTATTACAGTAATGTTCTTAATTATTTTTACATAATTTCCTTTTTATGGGCTTAAGAGGCAGTAGGTCCCTACAAACATGTCTATCAACCATAAGCAGGGGGGTAGTTTTATTAGCAGAGGTTAGCATTCACAAAAATTTCTACAACGAGATGCGATAAAGAAATTTAGTGAAAGAAATCGATTTAATAAATACAACGAGAACATATCAACATAATTCTTAATCACTCCTAACTCATTTGTCTTTAAAAGTAGAAATATGCCAATGTACTCCCATCAAAAAGGTAGACATGAATTCTTAGCCTGGTCACACGAGCAGACCAAAAGCAAACATCGCTCAAGGTGTACTACTGCCATAAAAGTATGGAAACTGGGCAAAACCTGCCACTGACAGAGTTTAACTGAGAAAATGAAATCGTATTCCACATCTCAGATTATTGTTTCCTCCACTACCCCCTGCTCTTTCCTTACAACTTTCTGTATTCTGTATTAAGAAGCTCAAACTCTTCCTTCTCTTCATCCCTGAACACTGCCCCAGTTTGTCCTCGATTTCCAATTGGAATTGAGCTGCAGATAACTGGTCAGCTGGAGACAGTCAGGAGAGGTGGGGTTCTTGTTGGAAACACTGGCCTCTGCAGATGAGCTCTCAAAGCCTCAGCATCACGTTTCCATACCAACAGACAGCACACAAAGAGGCACTGAAGTAGCAGCCGTTGTGAAAGAAAAAGTACTATTAATTTTACTTCAGCTGCCTTCTGGAAGGATCATTACAGGGACAACAAACGGTTACACAAAAGCGAAATTGATTCAGAAAGCAAAAAGGAAGTTTTCACCTTACTCTCCACAACGTCTGTGTACACCTACCAGACAGTCTGCCTTTCCTGAGCACTTGAGAGAACCAGGTATCCAGGGGACATCTGCTCCAACACCAGCCCATTCCCAGTGCTCGCTAAGCCCAGGTCAGGATCTGGCCTGTTCGGTGGTTAAACAGCTTGAGTCCACCTCTTGGCCTTTAGTTCTCTCCACCCTGGATTTCCAAACCCTGCTCTGCAGGTAGCAGTGTGACAGCGGGGTGCTCTGTACCCTTAGAGTGTGCTGGCCTCAGGCCGATCCCTGCCCAGTCTCTTGGTTTTTAAGGTTATCCCAAGCCACTGTTGCGAGTCTCCTCTGCTCCCTTGCCAAGTGCATTTGGCTCCGACCACACGAAAGGATTGCACGGCCACCAGCAGCGGGACTGAAACAGCAGGCTGAAATACGGCGACAGGTACAGCTACATCGGTGACAAGGTATCTACCTCCCATCTCCAAAATAGATTCCTCTTCAGCATCCAGCACAGGATGGAGCACGTACCCCTTGATGCTGAAAAGCCTGGTCCCCTGAAGCAGCATTTTCTAAACCCTCATGGTCCCTTTCCAGCCTCACAAGTGTTTCTGCTGACAGGGCTGGCTCGTAGCCCTCTCTAAAGATCTTTGTACCCTTATTATTTACATCAGTGAATTGGGCCTTGACTATCCCCCATCTCTGGAGCCTGCCTGCTGAGTCTCATTCCGGTCCGAGGTTAAGATGCGGTTATGTGCCCAAGCAACCCAAGCGAAGCAAAACATATTCTGAGATAGAATAAAAGTCTTAAAATGTGCCTTGAGGGGAATTTGGAGTTCTCTGGGAGATGTATATTTGATCCCTCTCAAATTGATAAAGGAGTTCTAGGTGCCGTTCCCTATCTTCTGTGCAATTACACTTGCTGTTCAGCCATCACAGAAAAATGGAATGGTGACACTACCACCTATGGTGGTACCTCGAATGACAAGGATCAGAGCCACTACCCATCCTTATCTACAGGGACAGCAGCCACGGAGCCATCCCACCTCTTAACAAGGCCCTGACTGAGAGCCAGCAAGCCATCCAAGTTTGTGAGAGAAACTAAATTTGAGATCCACCTCGCTCTGTGCTGGTTTAGGATTGATATCTCCCTGCCACCCTCCCCTTCTTCCTCTCCTCACCCGCCATGGACTTACTGTTAACTCCGTCCTGAGCAGGCAACCCTCTCCCCACCCTCCACTCCATAAAATTGGTTTGGCATCCCAAAACCTGCTCCTGAAGACGCAGTTGTGCGATGCATAGTGCTACTAGCTGAAGTGTTTTGGAAAACGTAATCCCTGTCTTCTCACAAAACCTTAGAGCACATTTTGCTTAAGGACTGCGCATTTGCGATAAGCTAAGTAAGAGATTAGACAAGAGTATAAACAGCTACACTGTCAAAGAGATTATACGCTGGTTGTACCGTACACAGCTATCCAGTTATCCCCTGAGACAGTACATCTATACTGTAACTTTTTTAACAGGAATCACGAGATCAAACAGCCTGAAAATCCAGCACTTTGTTTTAAGGGGTTAAGCTGCACATGGCCCGGCTCCTGCGGGACCAGCAACGGAATGCAATGCCCAAAAGCTGTAAGGGAGCTACTCCCTTTAACAAACACCCCTTAATTTCCAACAAGATGAGCATTACATCCCTACTGATTTTCAATGCTATTTCCACATCTCGTGGACTTTTATACAGTAATAAATTGGGCATGGTGGTAATTTGTCCCAGAAGTTTGTATGTCCTATCTACTGGCTTCATTAATGCTCTCGGCTCTGTCTATTTAAGCCTCTGTTTAATGACACCATTCCCTGTATTGGTCATTAATGCCTTTACAGTTTAATGCAGCATGACAAATGAACACCGGGCATTTCATATAGTTGCAACTACAGTAATGCCTCATTTGGTATTCCTATCAAATGGAAGTAGAACAAGCAGGCAAAAAAAAAGTGCTAGAAATGCAAACAGGCTTAGGGAAAATATTTGGTGTTTACAAGTTGCACGCTGCCTCATGAGTTTCACGTTTCTCTACACTGCTGAACTGACTTTTCATAGCAGTTTATGTCACAATTGAATTAGTCCCACAAAAAAAGTCTTCAGATTTTGCTGACTGGTTTTCAATTCAGCATTGCTGCAGAGATGCTTCAATTCAACCATTTGAATACACGTATATTAAAGGTTGCAAAGTCTGGAAGCTGTTTTGCTTACAGGAGTTTGTTACACTGAATAGCCTAGACGGGGGTTTTTTGCATGTTCTCTCAAAGTGTTTCTCACTGTGATATTAATTACAAAATGAATGCAAGGGCAATGTGTCAGTAATATAAGGAAGAATCACTCAATTTTCTTTTCTTATACTACTTAGTGTATTTCTATAATTGTTTCTGGCTCGTCCTCTGTATCGTTCTCACTAGTGACTTCCTCTGCCATCCATGTGGCATCTCTTTACATCTTTTGTAAAATCTAATGGTTCTTATCCTTTCTTTGCCTTGATGTGAACAAGGGCTTATGGCTTTTTTTTTTAAGGGGTTCTTACTGCATTCTGAGTCAGGCAGATATCAGACATACAACCTCATCTTCTTGAATAGGTCAAACTCCCCTCTCCCTAGGAATGATTCTTGAAGTCACACTCAGTTAAACTCATCTCCCTACAAAGTCCTATTTTCATTATTATTCTCATCTCCAAGCAGGAGGATCATCTTGGAGTGAGTACATCAGTGAAGAAGGGAAGAGCTATGGGTGTCATCTGCCTGGATTCCTGTAAGGCCTTTTACACGGTCTCCCATGACAACCTTCTCTCTTAATTGGAAAGATATGGATTTGATGGACGGATTATTCGGTAGATATGGAATTAGCTGGATGGTCACACCCAGAGGGTAGCGGTCAATGGTTCAATGTCCAGATGGAGATCACTAACAAGTGGTGTCCCTTAGGAGTCTGTTGTATTGGGATCAGTACTGTTTAATATCTTCATCAATAACATAGACAGTTAGATCAAACGCACCCTCAGCAAGTTTGGAGATGACACCAAGCTGAGTGGTGTGGCTGACATGCCTGAGGGATGGGATGCCATCCAGCAGGACCTGGAGAAGGTCAAGAAGTGGGCCCTCATGAGGTTCAACAAGGCGAAGCGCAGAGTCCTGCACCTGGGTTGGGTCAAGCCCTGGTATTAATAGAGGCTGGAGGATGAAGGGAGAGCAGCCCTGCCAAGAAGGACGTGGGGGATACTGGTGGATCAAAAGTTAGACATGAACCAACAATGTGTGCTCACAGCACAGAAAGCAAGCCACATCCTGGGCTGCATCAAGAGAAGTGTAGCCACCAAGGCAAGGGAAGTGATTCTGTCCCTCTACTTTGCTCTCGTGAGACCCCACCTGGAACACTGCATCCAGCTCTGGAGTCCTCAGGACAGGAAGGACATGGACCTGCAGGAATGGGTCCAGAGGAGGGCCATGAAGATGATCAGAGGACTGAAGCACTTCTGCTATCAGGCCAGGCTGAGAGAGTTGAGATTGTTCAGCCTGGAGAAGGCTCTGGGGAGACATTATAGCAGCCTTGCAGTATCTCAAGGGGGCCTACAAGAAAGCTGGGGACATACTTTTTAGCAGGGCCTGTTGTGATAGGACAAAGGGTAATGGTTTTCAACTAAAAGAGGGTAGATTTAGACTAGATATAAGGAAGAATTTTTTTGCAATGAAGGCAGTAAAACTCTGGAGGTGATAGATGCCTCATCCCTGGAAACTTTCAAGGTCAGAATGGACGGAGCTCTAAGCAACCTAATTCAGTTGAAGCGGGGTTGGGCTAGATGACCTTTAACTGCTTGTTGCAGCAGGGTTGGGCTAGATGACCTTTAACTGTCCCTTCCACCCCAAACCATTCTATGATTCTATGGTCTTTGTTTTTCATCTCTTCTTCTGCATCAAATCCACACTTCCATTAATGCTTTATCTGCATCTTTCCAGTAATGCACTCAATGTTCCTCACCTTCCTTACCAAAGTATCCATCCCATTAGCCATAACACTATCTCATACACCTCTCTGCTGTGTTTCCAGAATATCACTTCCGGAATCAGCATCAACCTTTAGCACATTCTTTCCTAACAGAAATTATTCTCAAAAAAGCAAATATAAGCCCAGTGGAGGTAGCTTTTCTGTCTTTCGCTGTCTAAGAATAAACTTCATTATGCTGTCAGCAACTTGTTAGACAATGGAGTGACAGAATTATGAAAGAGTACATTTAAAAATTAGCTGAGGATGAATGTAATATAATCCATACAAAATTTCAGAATTAGAAAAAAGATCTGTTTCAGCAATGCTTAAAAAAAACCTTGCAAGTGGTTATTGCGTTAATGCAAGTTCTAATGCAGAAGCAATTTTTAAAAAATATATTACTTAAGAAATTACAGTATAACGCACAAGAGCAACACTGACATCACTATATAAACTTTACCCTAACAGGGTCACATACAAGCTTCTTCAAATGAGTTGGCACTGAGCTTTAGAGACATTCCTCCTGCAAGTCATTTGTCAGCCGGGACTCACCCCACTGCTGTGCCCTGAATGGTCAATGAAGACACAACACCAAAAATAAAAGCAAACCACCACACAAAAATCAAAAACCCTTTGCCAGATGTAAAAACACCTGGAAACATTTGACATTTGCCCAGTTATCCATAAGCAACAGATACTACATGTGAAGTTAAACGCCACAAACAGTTTCACTTCTGACAACAAACTATTTTCTGAAGTGTTTTTTTACTATGATTCTTATTTAACTTACACCAGTTTGCTCACAGCCATACCCCATCACATTTTCAGTACTTCTAAGAATGGAGATACCACAGCCTCTCCAAACAAGCCATTCCACCATCACATGTCCAGTGCCGTTTGACCACACTGCATGGTTAAATAAGGAAATAGCCAAAAAAACTTACCGAAAAAGAATTTTCCCACATTCCAACCTGTGTCTGCTGCCTCCAGTTCTGCCACAGAGTATGTCTGAGAAAAGCCTGGATCCATCCTCTCTATTCTTTCAAAGTAGGTATTTGTAAACAGCAGTAAGATCTGCCCTTTGTCTCTTCCAGCCTGAACAAATCCCTCTCAGCCTCTCCTTGCACACCTTCTGCTCCAGCCCCCAGATCATTCCAGTGGCCTCCACTCAACCTGTTCTTCTATGTCCATGCCTTTCTTGTCCTGAGGAGCCCAGAATTGGACACAGCACCCTAGCTTGGTGGAGGGGAATAATCTCTTTCCTCAGCAGGCTGACTGCATGTCAGGTGGCTTGCAGTTCGCCATCTTCAGTGCGATACCAAAATGTTAATTCAATGGATCTCTTCTCCCAGAACAAGGCAGAAGATGCACAATAATATGCTCCCAACCCTCTCCAACCGATATTTATTTAAACCTTGAAGCTTAATGTTTTAAATCCTTCCAGAAGTACTCACCATTAACTAGAGCAGTTACGGATATCCAATATAAATACCTATTTTATTATCTCATAAATGTTATGTTCATGACCCTTTAGCTTCCTGTGCCTAAAAGTTATTTTTCTGTACAACTTTTGGTTAAACTGTATATTTCCTTTTATCAGTTCCAAATTGCCCCTTTTAATGTAATCATGTTTATTTCAATCCTCGAAGAATCAAATTGATTGAAATTAAACTGAAGTTAAACTAGACATGATAGTTAAATGGTATAAAACCAATTCAGGGCAGTCCCTCTAACTGTCTATGTTGTCCTTTCTTTGCATATGGATCTTAATCCCTGAACCTCTGTCATTCCTTTTCTTAGTGAAATGCAAGAGAGTAATGACCAATATCTGGCCACTTTGTTGTATTTTTCTCCGTTGTCCATGACACCACAAAGTTATCCATTAGCAATACGTCATTACACCCCTACAGGTGCTCTTTATCATTTGATATTAATTTACAGGTAGGAATGCATTTCCAACCTTTCTGCAGTTTAATAAAGATCAGCCAGTACAGTAGAAATAAGCCAAAGGAAATTATTTCAAAATATATACTTTTGTTTAGTCCAAAACTGCTTCAACTGCATACTCTGATGAGTCTTTCTCACAGTCACTGAACCCGCAAACTTTGATTTTCTCTCCCCAGAGGTTGTTATAGATTTCCATTGGCTTGAGCGTTGAGGAAGTCAAGACTGTATTTCTAATCGATTCCAGCCCTGTGGTATTTAAATAACAATCTAAAAGAAGTTAAGCATTTTAAAAGACCCTTTGTGGGCCTTGTTGTTCCCATTCACATATTTTACCCATTTTATAAAATACTGTGCAACTCAGGGGAAAAAAAAAAAAAAAGTCAGTTTAAAGGCACTGATGAAAGGGAAACTAAGCATTCTGCAGTCAAAAGAGCTTGAAAATGTTGACATTCCCCAGAACAGCTCGTGATGTCTGTCAGAGAAAGAACATCCTTTGCTTTATTTCACTACAGGAAAACATACCTTGGTGCAGACAAAGTCCCCGTAACCTCCCAGAGTTCTAGCAAGTTTTCTCTGTCTGGAAATAACATCCTGATTTCCTATATTTTTCTTCAATCCAACAGAAGTTTCTCTACGAAAAAGGAAAAAGTCAGCAGTCAGTCATTCTGCATCCAAAGCAGGGTCAGAGTAGCGCTCAGTAAGTGAGGCTTTCAATGACAGAACAATGAACCAGTGCGTGTTTCCTGAGCAATTGTCATTTCTGTGCTGTGAAATGGTTGTGTGGCTTGTGGGGGAAGAAAATACAGAAATGGTCCACTGACAAAATAACGCTCGTTTAAGGAAACGCTGACTCAGTGCAACTGCATTTTCCATGGAAACATATCAATACCATCGAATGGTTTGACTGAAAGGCAGTAAGGCTCTGAGTTGAGCTTATTTGTATCATCTTTGGTTTCAGTCCAAATTTCTCACAAGTCAGATAACACTGGGTTATTTGACTGGTTCTCATTTTGCTTCCCCAGTAAGATCTACTCGCAGCAGTCTATACTCCAGCCATTCATATGCACTTGGAATTTTTTTGCTTTACTCTTACTGAAGGAAAGGTTTCAAGACTCAGGATACACATCAGACACTCAAAAAAAAATAAAAATTACCCTTTTATCAGGTCAGAATACGGTAGTCTGGAGTTATAAGTAGTTTTCTCTTTTTCAAGGTTGTAAGAAAGGGTATGGTTGCCAGTAGCTTCCCAACCACTGCTGGGTGACAATAGTAAAACATGAAAACATTTCCTTAACCAAAAGCATTTTTGTATTTCCTTTCCCATGTTTCAGCATCAGCATCTTACCAAATTCAAGATTTTACTTTGATTTTTTTTCAGTCTCCCCTTCTATCCACCCCACCACAAGACGTTAAGTCTTAACTTTGCACGCTGCTTGTGGCTGGGTCCCTCTAACAATGCACAGGAATAAAAATCACAAACTAGTGCCTCGAGGTTTGGGGCTTATTTTAAATGGATTTTGGAATTGTCTCAATATTTTCTCAAGCAGGCAAAATTGCAGCAAGCACAGCAGTAGTTACTCAGCGTTACTTTGCAACTATCCCCTGGCAAGCCTTGCACTGCTTGCCACAAACAGTATCTTTTTTTCTGTACCAAGAAAAATGAACAGACTACGCCCATGGGGTGTATAAGAAAATTCAAAATGCAGCAGAAAGAGATTATGCAAAAAAGCACTCACACGAGCACACTACTGATGAAAAATAACAAGAAAATTACTGCTAAAGTAGTACCAGACAGGGAGAGGATCACAACAGAGGCTGCCACAAGAGCTGAGGGAGGCTAAACAAAGTCAATAGAGCCTTTTGTTTGCAGATTATTGAAAAGGAACACGACAGCAAGAAAGATCAATGGACCTACAAAATCAAGCCAGTGTTCTTCAGATGCTGTCTTAACCTAGTCTCAGGTTCAAGTATTACCTACGGTGACTTAGCCATCAGAAATTGTTTGAATAAGTTGGCACAACTGCAATTTTATGCTTATTGTAGCAGATTTGAATGTATAAAAAAAAAATGATGCGGATACAATGCTTAGAAAATCCTTATTTTCCCAGTCACATAGAGATAATCAGTGATGCTTCTAGATTTTGCTTCTACTGGTATAAAAAAAACAGCATTTATATTTATGACATATAGACCAGGGACAAATAGGCTTCCTGAGTATACCTTCATCTAAAAACATGAGTTCACAATGATATTACAGGGAATTGTATTGTATCTACAGTTTCATGCAAGTTCCTCAAGAGTGTCATGCTACAGATGTTCCATTGGAATTACACTTACCCAACAGGATATGTTTTTCTCAGCCTTGGTAAAAAAAATAAAATTAAATTAAAAATATACCTCCTGTTACCAAAATTTGGTATTTTTTAATATGGAAACTTCTTGTGATCCACAGAGATCTTTCAATTCAGCTCTCTTTTATCTGGAGACACAACAATTTCGGAATAACTGTTTGGATGGTTTCACTCCATTACTTTCAAAGTCCACACTAATGTATTGACATCTCAAAGACACATGGAAAATTTAGATGCTCAAACAAGCTCCAAAACAGATCAGTGCAGTTGGGGTCAAGAGTAGAAGATGGAGGAGAAAAAAAGTAATGACCCATCCAGAACTAGTAGAGGATGGTAAAGGCTATATCCTGGCACTGCGCAAGCACTATACGGATTCACGGAATTGTCAGAGTTGGAAGGGACCTCTAGAGATCCTCCAGCCCAACTCCCCTGCCCAAGCAGGGCTGCCCAGAGCACATCACTCAGGACGGCATCCAGGAGGGGCTTGAAGATCTCCAGAGAAGGGGACTCCACACCCTCCCTGGGCAGCCTATTCCAGAGCTCTGGCACCCTCAAAGTCAAGAAGCTCTTCCTCTTATTTGAATGGAACTTCCCATGGTCCAGCTTGTGCCCATTGCCCCTCATCCTGTCACTGGGAACCACTGAAAAAAGTCCAGCTCCATCCTCCTGCAACCCACCCTTTAGGAACCTGTAAACGTAGATAAGGTCTCCCCTCAGCCTTCTCTTCTCCAGAATAAAGAGTCCCAGCTCTCTCAGCCTTTCCTCATAAGGGAGGTTCTCCAATCCCTTAATCATCTTCATTGCCCTACACTGGACTCTCTCCAGTAGTTCCCGGTCCCTCTTGAACTGGGGAGCCCAGAACTGGACGCAGTATTCCAGTTGTGGCCATACCAGTGCAGAGCAGAGGGGGAGAATGACCTCCCTTGACCTGCTATACTCCACCAAAAGCACGCTAACAGCAACAGGACATTATTTATAGGCCAAGAGGTGCAGAATGGAGAAGTAGAACACAGGAGGGAAAACTGGGGCAACATGACAAAAGTGTGGGTGGTGTAGGTGGGAAACGAAGCCACCACTAGTGTGAGGGACTCAGTGCGAGGGGAAAAAACCATTTTCATTCAACTGGCAAGAAAAAGCTTCTCAATAACAGCTTCACAGTCGTCCATCAAGCACTCACTAACAGAAACACTGAAAATCTCAAGGCCATTTAGAGCTTACTATTCATCATATTGAGTTTATCTTTCTCCCTGTGAAGATTTTTTTATGGGCATTCTGAATAAATCTGTTGTCAACCTGACTGTTTTTAACTATAGATTCAATTTAAATTGCTCCTTATCAGACAATTAAAAAAAAAAAAAAAAATCAGCATCATGGACAGGAGTCTGGAAAAAAAAGACCTTTTCATTCACTGTCTTCAGGGAAAACGTGCATGAAATGATGATGTTCTGCTGACAGGTCCTATAAACCAAGTAACCATGAACATACTAGATGTGTGGTGACATCCTAGGCAGCACCACTTCAAGAGAGACACTGAACTTCCCAAACTTCCTTTTCTTTCTTTTGTTAGGCAACTTCTCCTATGTTCAGTTCAGAAAATATTGTCCAGACTCTGCTTCAATAACTGCACTCAAGGATTAAGGTCAGTAGATTTATGTTGTAATTTTAAAGATAGTTGATGTGGATTCCAGATGAGGTCTCCAGCTCTAGCCTCCATGCAGACACTGGGCACGTGTGGAGGGATCACTGACTATTCCCGGCATTTCTGTACACTGAATTCCCACAGGTTTCAGCCCCTGACCATTCAGCTGTGAACTGAGCTCTTTATCTTGGTCTCCCCCTAGATACCATTTTGCTGAAGTAACATTCCAAGAGACTACAAGGGGAAAAATAACTCGTCTCTACCCTTCTTTATTCCCCACTCACCCTGATGAAAACAGATAAATCAAGGCCAGAAGAAACTCCTTTCATTCTGAATCCACATCTCTCTCCAGTTTGGATTATTTGCTCAGACAGGTAGATTGCTAGATACTGGCAAATCTGGGTATTTACCCTACCAGATTAAATCCATGTACACATATATAATACACATATTACACAAGCTATTTGGGCTAGACAATTCTTCAGCATAAAGTAGTTTGGTTACCTTTTCATCAGACCTGCTCAAATTTCTCACTCTGACAAAATGCACCCATTTTTAATTTGATTTATTACCTTTCTTGTAATTTCTAACACAGGTGTTTTGCACATATTATACTGCTCCATGACCGTAGCAGACTCTGTCCTTAACTCCTGCCTTTAAGACAAACACAACTAGAGTAGTCTCAGGAGACATCGTAACCAAGGTCAGCCTCTCTATTTCTAACACAATTGAAATGGGAAAATAAACTTGGGTTAAGCTTTATAACCTTCATGGAACCATTCTATTATAAAGTTGCCAATGAAAAAACGATCCAAAAATCAGTGTTCTCATTATTTAGTTGTGGTAGGATCAAACCCGTCATTGTATTGCTGTCAAACTAACTTCCATGGTGCTAAGAGTTATGTGGGTGCTACTTTAAAAAAAAAAAAAAAAATCCAGATGTTCAAATCATAGAATGGTTTGGGTTGGAAGGGACCTTACAGATCATCTAGTTCCAACCCCTCTGCCGAGGGCAGGGACACCTCCCACCAGACCAGGTTGCTCAAAGCCCCATCCAGCCTGGCCTTGAACCCCTCCAGGGATGGGGTGGTGAAATCTGGAGACAAAAATTCCCACTGACCTCATTACGACCTTAGGGTTTGACAGGAATGCCAAAAAATGGAATGTTGGTATGCAGAGATCTTTCACTGAAAGGAAGCACAAAGGGTGGGATCAGAGGAGAGGGAAAATACACCAAAGATGACTGTGTAAAGCCTGCCCTAAGTTAATGGCCTGCTTAGCTGAGGCAGAAATTTGGAAGAAGCCAAGGTCCCCTCTGCAGCCAAGACAACTAAACCCATTTGGGCAGAATTTGCCATAAAGATATTTTTATGTGTTCCAATGGCTGTCCTATGACTGACAGGAGCACAGGGCCACCTCAGGAAATACCCACACAACAGAGAACATTAACAGGCCAACACAGATGACTGCAACTGTCCTCACCTCCAATGACAATTTCCATCCCAAGAATGACAATTTCCATCCCACTGAGTGCAGGCAATGAAGGTCACGTGCAGTGAAATCACTGCAGTAGACTGTGACAAAAAGAAATACCAAGAAATCTGTAGTCAGAACTGGACAGAAGACTGCCCACAAAACTAAATTCTAGAGCTATATTCCTCTATTTAAGGATTCACAACAGCTTTGAGAAATAATATGTAAAAGATCCATTGATTTCACCTTCATATACCAAATACACCACACTTCTTTTGATATAAACTGAGATAAACTGTGGAATTATTCAGAGGACAAATTCTTCTGACCTTTCCATAGTTATTTTGCAGGGATAAGCAGCAAAGTCATCCAGTTAGATCTATCACACAATATATATGGTATTAAGAAAGTGTCACAAAAATCCCAGCAGTGGTAAGAAAACGTATGTAAACTAGGAACTCACATACTAAAAATTTTTACTGTAACAAACTTGCAAAAAATTCAGGATGGTATTAAACTATAAGTACGGCTAATAAAATAGCATTTTACAAGGCGTGCTAAGTGGCTTTTCAAAATTGTGCTGTTTGTCATATATATGCAAACCAATAAAAATACTCTGCATGCCTCTCCCCTCAGATTCAAGAAATATTTTTATCAAGATATAAATGTGACAGGCATATGCTCTTTTCATCGGCAACACATCAGCATACTACTGAGAGGAGACTCATTCTCAGACCATGCATTTATCTCTGAATGAGAAGAAGAGCTGCTTAGACTTAAACATTGTAAAGAAAACTCTAAATAAATCTTAACCAAGCCTTTCTCCCTAGCTAAATGAAGACAATACTCCTTATTAATGAAGGCATTATGAAACGCTTGTGTTTCACCTCCTGTATTTTTTGTCATATTATTTCATCCCTTCCTCAGTCGCCCTTTCAAAAGATGATTTTTATCAAGTTCATGAGATATTGTTGCAAGCTCAAACCATTAAACAGTCACAAATCACAAACCTCTGAGTCCTGCAGGAGAAGGCAATAAAGACAGATGGTAAGTTATGCTACTGCAGCTGCATTATTAAAAAAAACCAGCATTCACTACTGGTGGTAGAAGCTGTGTTCATCTTGCTACTTCTGTCTACACTGTGAATGCTTTACACTTCCAACACTCCCTTTCTTATT
The DNA here is from genome assembly GCA_025769975.1 of Gallinago jamesoni. Lineage (NCBI taxonomy): Eukaryota > Metazoa > Chordata > Aves > Charadriiformes > Scolopacidae > Gallinago > Gallinago jamesoni. Next base: position 8,256,810 of record JAOQGH010000023.1, on the reverse strand, counting down.
CCATTAAAGCTAATGGAAATATTCTCCCTTGATTTCAAAGGAATTTAATAGATAAATTGAGTTTAATGGGTGATACCTTTTAAAATAGGTATTTGTTTTTAAAAGAAAGTAATCTCTAAAGTGAAATGAGAGAGAACTGCTACTAAAGCAGCAGCTCACAAACCTGCCTGGCTCTTTTTGTAACAAGGAATCCATGTTAATTTGTCCTGAGCAAGCACCTGAATGTAAGTTTTTAAGGCATTATGGACTGGATCAGTGATTTTTATCAGTGAACCATCATGCATTATTAAATTAGCGTTACTTTTCTTGACAGCTATAACAAGGGCTTATTAACATTTAATTTGTCCAGAAATTGTTATTCGTTGATGTATCCAATACGAGTATTAGAAAGTCTCAACAGAAAAGTTATATACAAAAGGAAGAGGGAAGGTAACACTATATCATTACTATTTCTCAGTAGTCAATGTCATTGTTGCAGTAACAAGGAAAGAAGCCTAGTGTTAAAGACAGGAACAGCAACGACTTTTGAAAGCAAAGATAAAGCCTTCGCAACCTTTGGTTTGAAGGCACCACCCCATGGAGATGCTCCAGGCACCACAGCTTTTACTGGGAACACAGGTGATACACAAGTGAACGTCACAAAAACCAGCTTGGAGCACTGCCGGAGTAAACTTTCTTGTCAGAGTGCTCTTACCTGAAAGGAGTGGGGCACAGGAGATAATAAAGGAGACACACAGCTGAATCTCAGGCTGGAAAGAGAAGAACCCCTTGTAGCAAGAGGCACAGGTTGCCATGAGGTGCGGCCCAGATGTCACCTGGCCTCTTCGCTCAAGGAGAGGTCATGGCAAAACGGGAGGGCTCATTCCTCACAGATGAACCTTGCGCTAAACAAGTGTAAGGGCCCATGATCTAAAATAAACGTTTTCATTTTTCAAATGCAGAAACATAAATAATTATGAAAGAGGAGGCAATATTTAGGAGTTACAGACAATGAAAGCAAAAGCTGAAAGTGACAGGTGGCTAAGAGAAATAATGGTCTCAGGAAGACCTGGTCTTCAGCAGCTCTGGTGTCTATGATTGTATAAGAAGATACATTCAATCTTTATGATTTTAGAGAGGATTTTGATATCTTGCTTGCCAGCATCTGTATATTTGCAGCTTTCTACATCACAATGGCCTGGGTAGCAAGAGCTGTCCTCAACAGAAGCTGGGCTCACCCTTTTGACTAAATCAGTCAGTCAACGGCATCAATATAAATGTGCAATTAATGTGCCCATTAAATCTTAAATTTAACCATACAGAAAGCAAACAGTGAGTTTAAAATTTATTTTGGTAGTATTATTTCAGTGCAATGAAAAAAGTTCTTAATGGCAATGAAATGAGACCAGAAAGGCAAGGAATATCAAGAAGAAAGCTCTCTTTACTCTTGTGTTCCTCAGAAAGAAATTATTACACCAGATGAAAAGCAAGTGGGATAATGAACCTCTATCTAACTTTATATTCATTCTGGGTGTATATATACAAGACTAAAGATAATGGAAGTGAATGAAAGAAGCCTAAAATATTATTTTAATTAGGTCTTCTTTTAGCGAGGACAAAACAGTTATGAACACACAGAATGTCCTTATAGGACTCAGATTTACTTGTCTTCATCTTCCAAACACAGCAACTCCGACTCTTTGTACCACGGTCCTTGAAAGATGCACAAATTAAAACAATTTTTCTCTTACGCCTTGTTTGTAATCTCTTGTCTCATGCACACAGTGGATTAACATAAACATATTGGACCTTGCAACTAAAAACACTCAAGAGGTTTCTTCTAGCCACTGTGCCTTCACTATGGCACAATCTCTTGCATCTGTCCCAAACTTAAAATTAAAGTATAGTTCAAGCACCCAAGTAAAACAGAATTATCCATTACATATCTACATTGAGTGTGCTGGGGTACCCATTCAAGCCAGTTCAGAAACAGAGGGAAGAAAGGCACAAAGATGCTGCCTTTTAACGATGCTAGTAAAAGGCATAGCTTATTAGCAGAGTTAGGAAATTCACGCAACACTGCCCAGCAGGACACTGATAAATCACTTCAGCTGGCACCAGCACTGTGAACACTCCTCCTCCTCTTGAATGGAAACCTGGGCATTGAATAAAATAATTCCATCACATATAAAGCAGACATATGTGAACAACTCATTTTGGCAATTAAGAAAACCCAGCTGGCTCGTGTTTGTTGCCTTAAAAAAACACCTTCTCATTTAGTGGTATAAATCAAGTGTAATTGCATTAAAAATTAAGAAATCAAACCAGTACGGAAGAGAAGTGGATTCATTTAGAGTTATCTAGAAAACAGAACTTTGATCTCAGAGGAATCTCTGCACCTCAATACTGATTATAACGTCAAAAGAGGAGGCAAGTCAACAGACAGTACATTGTAGTAGAACAGATAGACCTGACAGGCTAAGCTCAAAACGCTTAAATTGCCATAGCTCTCTCCAGAGCGCTTTGTTTTGCAATACTAACTAAAATCAAACAATCTCCATTTGAAATGTTGGTTTTTAAAACTGAGGGGTTTGAGGTGCTTGTTCCGGACTTTCCTATCAAAAAGTAGTTCATTCAGAAATCATCATTTACTAAGAAAAACATGCAGCTATTAATAGCTCATATCTTAATCAGGAGGATTCTCTTATAAGCTTTAAGACTACCATAAGCCAAATTTTTCTTCATGAACTATCATTTTTGTGTCTCACAATGTAATCAGCAAACTGTGAACAGTTCTCATTCTTGTCACATGAAGCCAACTTAGCAGGTAAAGCACTGTTTCCCCAGGTCCTAGCTTCTTTAGTAGCTTACTCAGGGAAGGAGACTGTAAGAATTTTCTTATTATGAATTAACTAAGATGTAATTATATAGCTTTCCCCTGTGTATGAAAAAAACACACTCACGATTCATCTTCCGAGATAGTGTCTCTTCATCCCAGAACTCATTTATATTTATGGCATATTATAAATGTTCCTTACAGCAGCTACAATGCATTTATCAACAGAAACCTTGAGTTTATTCAGATATATGCACAGAAATGTGATCTATTTGGCTCCCTTTTCTTCACAAGTGTAGCCGGATCTCTCTTTTCTCTGAGCCCTCTGGCACGATGCAGGATCAATGGCAGCTTTTGGCTTTGGCTCAGACCCACAGGACACAGATATAAATAAATCCGTGCCATTGTCAGATCACGGGTAAAATGCTTCTCGGTGGAATAAAAATCTGCTGAATATTTCATTCAGTATTTTTCATATTTTTATCCCCTCTTCTTAACTTTGACTCCTCGCAGAAAGCTTAAACCAGCTAATAACGCAAAAGCTGTCAGCTTGGACCGTGCAGGTATCATGAGCACCACACACCTTGTCCTGCAACCCGTGCTTCGAGGGTCTTGGCTGCTTTTTACTAATGGAGAAAGCTCTCGTAAAGGTCAGAAAAGCTTCAGAAAAAACTGAATACCTGAAGGCTGCCCGCAGGGCTGCTCTGCTGTGGCACAGTGCGTAACCTGGGATCAGTTCACTAAGAACAGACCTGGGAGAAGCCTTTCCCTGAATGCAGAATTGTCACCCTTGCTCCCGTCTTGCTTTCCTTTGCAGAACTGCTCTGTCCTTTTGCTCCCTGACTCTTGCTGTTCAACTTTTCAGAAATGTTGTGGTAGCTTCTAATGTCCTATATTATCCATCCTAATTAACTCCAGACAGCTGACAATGACATAACGCACTCTACATCCAAGACGACAGGTTATCTCTAGCAAGGTAGATAGAACCGGGGAGATTTTTGGAAGTCATTAACTCCACATGAAACAAAAAAAAAGTCACTTCGATCAAAATTAACCTTATAACAGGCAAGAAAAACATACATTATTTGAGGTGTATATGTGGGTGTGAGGAGTTTGCCTGGCTGAGTCCTCCATTATGCACACCACGCTGTCTGCTGACCATTTTCAGGGGCAGATGGAAATACCAGCTAGGAAAAACAAGCGAAACCCTTACCCAGTGCGGAAAGTGATCTCCTAATTAAACAGGTTAATCTCTTTCTCCCACTTACATAGAGAAAGAAGAGGGCAATCAAGATGTAATCTTACTGCTGAAGGAAGCAAATGCCAGAGTCTTCAGTTTCTCAGAGTTAAGTCTGGGGATGACAATTATTGTGAAAAACTGATTTACCTCTGATTTTTAACAAAGTATGTATGTGTATATATATATGTATATTCAGCATGTGTGTCTGAAGACAAGCTTTTTTTCCTAACAACCATTTTCCTAGCAACATCTGTTGGTTTTTCATCTGCTATTTGTGCATGCAGCCTACTTACTCACATTATGTCCCGTAAATAATGCATATCTTTCTATTTATTTTCACTTAGCTGGCTGAAATGGGTTTTCTTGAATAAGCAGCATCCATTTATGAAATGCTGCAATAAAATTTAACACATCTTTCTGATAGCATTCTGCATCTAAAGAAAGTTGTGAAGAATGGAGCTTTATTCCAGGTAAATCAAGACCCTTAAAATGAAGATAAAATTGATAGCAGGAAGGGGGAAAAAATAATAATAAGAAGAAAAAAAAAGCCTTCAAACTGAGAAGACCTTAAGCCATAGCTGGCTGGCTGGACAGGCGTAGTGGTTACAGATTGGCAGTCTATACGCAGTGTTAAAGGGAAAGAGAGACTGGCTAAATCAAACGATTCAGATTCAGCTCGTGCCTTCCCATTGGCTTCAGTTAACTAGTCAAAGACTATTAAAAGCAGTGGGGGAATGAAACTACAGCATTGGCTTAAACAGGTTATAGATCAAGTTCAAAATGCTTAAAACATGTGGCTCTATGTTCTGCTCCCAGTTTCCCTGTTCACCAGCAAAGACAGCCAGCCCATCTTTTTTTGCTATTGCTTTATCAAGGCTTCCAAGGGGGCCTTTCACACCTACCTGCAGTGTGTAAAGTATACTGAAATCCTTGAGTGCAAGGAAATACATAAATGCAAAGAGGAGATATTTGTTTGGGAGTTGACACTGAGCCTAATGCAGTGTCTGTAGTACCTGTTGCTCATACAGCCCTGTGGCACGGAGATGAAATTTGCTGTGCAGGAGTAGAGTACACTCACAGACTGAAGCATTATTCTAATTAAAATGTGTTGGTCAAAGCAAGGCCTGCCTATTTTGTTTCACTGAAATTCTATGGTGTTTTTTTTTTTTTGCTTCAAGGTGCCTTCTTTAAATATATCAAAACCCCAAGTCATAACAGAGCTGACAAAGAGCAGTGTGTTCCAGCTCTATTTCCTTGGTTTTCTTACCAACCAGCTCTTACATCTGCACTTTCGAATGAAAAATATTCAGCCAAACATTGCTTTCAAATGCCAGCCTAAACGATAGCCTCAACACTCAAACACTAGGTGCAAACAGCTGACTAAGGGACTAAAACAGGAGACACTGCATTATCGTACCTCTTAGAGGTTTTTTCTCTGGGCCGGTGAAATTCTCTGCAACTAAATCCATCCCTCATAAACACGCACGTACATAAAGGAAAAACTTTATTAAATTTCAAGGAAAAAAAAAAAACAAGCCATCAGTCATTGTTATTTAGATGTCTCCAGTCTGATTTGAAGCAGAGCTTTGAGCTCCTCCCCACAAACATGTCAGTGTCTCAGAAGAGGGACAGAGCTAGAAGGGATTAAACTCTATTTGAATGCATTTCTCAGCCACTTTGTTCTAGAGTGTATTTCACTCCAAAGCACTTCGACAGGTGTTTGAATTCAAGCCTTAAAATGGTCTCAGTAATAATCAAGAGTGGAATTCATAGGTTAAAAGTGAACCACACAGTCAAGTGGTTTGCTGAACAAGAATCTTGGTGAAATTGGTAATTTCAAATCGTTTTAAAATACTTGATATTTATTCTATACAGTGCCAAGAATCTTGCATATGGTTAAGATAAATATACTATACAGTATATAAAAATAACAAAATAGTCCCTGACCAAAGGTCTTGCACTCTAATTAAAGAAAAACAGCAAAACACAAGAAGAGATATAGAGAGGGAAATTGAGCTGGAACAGAAACCAAGAATTCTAATCTTTGGGTTATCAATAAAACCATATTGCCTCTCGAGGCAAAATTTACCAGTTATTCTGTCGGTTTATGGGGAGGCACAACATACACAAAATGCTATTTTCAATTTCGCAGGGCGTCCTAAAGAATTCCTTGAAATCAGTTGGGTCTCAATGCTCCTCTGAGAAATGTAAGCCTTTGAAATAATTCTATTTCATCTCTACTTAAAACAAACAAAAAATGAGGAGCTCTATATTATGCCTTAGGCAGCAGTTTTTCAAATTTTTTGGAAAGAATTTTCAAATAAAGGAGGGAAAGGAACCTAAAAAATCATGTAAACCTGTAGGTTAAATACATATGCTCAGATGTAGGATTCAGAATCTTGATTAAATATTTTAAAATCTATTCTACATAGATATCGTGATTTCAAATCGAAAACATTATTATAATATAATACAGGAATAGTAATAGGATAACTTTTGATAAATACACTGTATCATCATATACAAGGATTCAGTATGATCATTCGAAATACACTGGGGGAAAAAGAATTAAAGCCTCCCTTTTGCCAATTTTCAGAAATATTTCTCAATGCCTGACAAATTCTTGGCAACAAAGAATTAGGCTGCTCACCTAGAAAGTCAAGCAGAATCCTCTTTACAGGCTTGTCGGTACTCTAACCATGGCTTTTACAGAGGAAAATGAATTTGCCACAGAGCAGCCCACTAGACAAAAGAAATGCTTTATCCAGTCTCTACTTCAGTTATTGACAATGTCAGCCATTCACCTCTTGCCAAAAAAAAGTGAATCATATCAAGTCATTCCAAGATCAACAACATCCATTACTACCTGGCAGTAAAAGATAGCTCTTCATTACTCACAGGGTTTAATAAGCACTGCAATGTTAGTTCCTATCTCCTGGCCAAATTCCAGTGCAGGTAATTGCCTCCTGCCTCCCTAAATTCCCTTTGCAATTCCCGTAGGTCAGATACTCTTCAGCCTGCTCTAAGGAAGTGACTACTTTCAATAGATGAATTACCCAGCGAGCCAAAATCTCCAGTTTTCGCAGACTAGAATTCACAAAATGCCAGCACACGATGAAACAGAACTGAAATTTTCAGTAGAGCACATCAGCACACGTGGAGCGTTATGCCAAATGTAACTAGGTCACTCGGTATGTTTTAATTAATTCTGAATTCCTTGAATGCATACTTTAATGCATGCACAGGTGTTTTGCTGGCTTGCGGGCCTCAGCCAACAGGATCATAGTCAAAATGAGATGTAGTATACGGAACTGTATCTCCCTGAGATATCAATGGGATGTCTTAAGAGCCCCGAAGCACGTATGTGCTTCAAGACTTCTAAAACACATGACCAAAAATCAGGACGTTCCAAAACTTCCTGTTGTAAAGCATCAAATCCTTACCATTCCAGGCCAGCTGCTCTCATTTTAGCATCAATTTCCATCACCTCTTCCTCCCAGAGTACTACATGCACAGCACTCAAGGTCAGAGCCACAACTGCACCAGAACTCCCTTTGAAATCACAAAGAGAGAGAAAAGAGGAATAATGGCCTACCTGGAAGGAACTATCAATTACTTTCAATAGATCTGTGTGGCTGTGGAAAGTCTGTTTCCCAATTAAGTGTGACAATAATAGGTATACCCCAGAAGACTGGATCTCCAATACATATAATCCTGAAAGACAAGGGAACCCTAAGGTAACTAGATATGCTTTAGGCAGCAAAAATTGTTCACTGTGCCTTTCTTTTTTATTCCTCAAAATGTTCAACTACCTAATGTCAGTTACTTTGCCTATTAGGTACATTTCACTACTTCCTCCCACATACAAGAATGAAAGCAGGATTCATATCCAGCAGAGAAGATCTTGCCACCTGCATTGACCTTTACATTGCAATCACAAATTTTTTTTCCCTTTTGCATTGCTTAAGGTCATTGTGCTATTTTTTTATTAATTTGAGTGTTTTGATAATGAAACATTATTAATATTACTTTAAAATAATTTCTAGTGCTGCACAGACACTTGATTAAATCTGTTACCAGTAAAAAAAGTGGAGAAAGTGAATTCTATTGGAAACACAATATCCTAAGCTCCAGTTTCATATTTGATTTAGTCACAAAGACACCCATTTAGTCCACAATACACCATCATGAATTTTTTATTATTTCATTTCAAGGTTATCAATATGCAAGTCCCTTTCCTTTTAGAATAAGTACTTCTTTTGTCACACTTTTATTAGTTTTTCAATCCCTTTCCAAATTCCTCTGGTCGACTTCTATATCCACGATCTCTGAGGGCAACACACAGGGTTCTGGAGAGTCACAGAGAGGAATCCCAAAGAATATATGGCCATGAGAAAATACCATTCCCTTTTGATAATGAACAGTCACCTGCAATAGTCCCTTGCTGGATGGGACTGGACACAGCAGCTTGTTTTCCTACAGAATTAATGAAGAATCAAAGCCAAAGTGCGTCCAGGTGGACAAGGCAGCCCAATCAGCTCATCATTACATCAACTGCGTGACACACTCCAAAAGCAGCTGCAAAAGCTCTCACAACAATTACTTCATTTGCCTGCAGTTTCTGCCAAGAAATAAAATACTGCCACTGGTAAATACCTTCCATTGCCTAGTATCTGAGTGCTTGGATTTCCATTTAAATACAAAGAAGCAGGACAGGAGAAACAATTTCTGAATGAAGTTGTTCAAATATGCCAAACGTAGCTTACAGAAAATCAGATTCAAGCCAAAAAAATGTGAGGAATAAAATCAAGCACATCTCTCTAGAACCTCAAACACATTTTTCAGGCCAAGAGCTCAATTCTACATTACTTTCTGAAAAAAAATGCTTGGAGAACATGCTTCTTTTATACTGTCAATCTGTTATGACACAAATCCTATTTGTTTCCTTCAATAATAAAATTAGTCTGTCCAAGACAAGGTCTGTAGCTGCCCTGGAAGTGCTAGAGCTCCTCAAGTTCAGAGCTCCTCTTAAAAACTGGAAGATGCTAACCCGTAATTCCCAAGGCAAAATCAGAAGCTAAATATAAATCTTCTTTTAAACTGTGCCCATCTAAAATTATACTAGAAATAATTCTGGACCAATAACAACAAAAAAACAAACAAAACAAAACAAAAGAAAACAAAAGAAAAAAACCCATAAAAACCTTTCCACTAGAGAGAAAATTGGCTTTGCATCTGAGGCAGTGGCACTCAGGCTGGAGGTATCTGGGCACAGTTTCCAGCTCTGACAGCACTATTAGAATGACATCTGAGAAAATCATGTGATACTCTGAGCATCACTCCCTCTTCTTGCAAACAAAAATCTCCAAAAAAAAAAATAATCTTTTTTCTTGTCATGTTACTTTAAAATATAAACTCTTCATGTCCAGAAAGTCCTCACAATGTATAGATACAGCATCTAACTTCATCATGCTCCAGTTGCTGCTGGATGACAGATGCAAGAGAAATAATAACCAGGTAGCATGCCAGATAGCACCAAAAAAGAAACAGACCAACTTGCCACTTAAGCCCCTCAGAGTGAATTTAAACAATTTCAGCAGTGATTATGGGACACAATATTTTTTCATATTTTTTCTGCTATTTTGACATCATGAATTCGCTTAATTTCTTCCAATCACAAGGTTTTAGAAACACGGCTGTCAACAAATAATTAACTCAAAAAGAAATTAAACCTTTCCCTCCACCTCTTGTGTTTACAAAGCTTAATGGTAACCAACAAAATGTCCAGAATAGACATAGACATTTCTATAGACATAGAAAACACCTGTTTTCTAATTATGAACAAACACATTTCCACCAGTAAGATCCAGCTTCCACCTACAGGTGCAAGTACTGCTGCACTGAGGACAATGCCAGTTAGGTTTTGATAAAGCGCTTTATGGATCGAGCTCACCTGCTCCACGGGCTTTAAACCTGGAGCATGAAACAAAAAGCAAAGAGAAAAAAAAAACCAAGAGGTTACAGGATTAAAGAAATGCAAACCTGTTTTCTCGAAGCACATGATCAAGACATAGTCCACCCCTGAGCTGCAGCTTGCATCTGGCTCTGCTTCCCAGGATCTACACAAACATCTCAAAAGATGGATGATGCGTAGCTACACTCTACAGCCATCGTGCCCACAAGTGCAGCAGCCCCTTTTCAGGAATAAGAAGCAGGAAATACAAGGATGGTAAGACCTCAGGGAATGGAGGAGAGAATAGTTTGTTCTTTTTGGCCTTGTTGGCCAAATATTTATTTTTTTTTCTGCCATTTAGGTATTTGTTCCACCTACAGAGCACCTGGTGCTAGTCACTATGTTCCAGCTAGTACAAAGTGTCAAAAGTGCTGTCCCAAGCTATATTCAAAATGAAACTACCACGGGTCTGGGAGATATTGAAGGCTTTCTCTGATAATTTAGGGAATATGTGCACTTGAGTGCTGTTATTATCCCCCATGTCTGTTTAATAACTCATTTTTTTGTGTTCTTTTAAGTCACTGGATTTTGATCAAACTAGAACAAGTAAGTAACATCAAAAATCCTCGACTTTCAGAGATTGGAAGGGTTTCTAACCACGTGATGCTGTTCTCCTTTGGTTATGGCCGGGTGTGCTATATCTAACCAGACACGATGTGACATGACGTGCCAGGACAGTGTGACTAAGGACAATACACAGGAACCAGAAATCCTTACACATCTATTTCTGTCTTTCTGTGGTACCGGACTTGCAGTTCTCTGAGTGGCTTGGAAATTGTGGGAGCTGTTTGCTCTCTTTTCAGCCCTTCTCAACCCCTTGCCCTGCATACTGAAATGAAAAAACATTCTGCAAATGTGCTGGATGAAAATATTCTGGATATTTGAGATTTCAAGACCTCTGTATCTTAAGCAACAACACGGCGTAAGGCCAAATACTTTCCCTTTTATTATTAATACATTTTGAAAATCTGTTACAAGTGCATGTAAATAAGCAAAAAATACCACAGATATTGAATGATAAACTAGACAGATTTTAAAAAATACTGATTTGCTACAGTTGCACTGCTGTTACAGGGTTCTCTCTCCTGGATTGCAGGACTAAAATGCAAAAATTATCCCTAAAGAAACACGCACAGTGTCCACTGTAAAAATAAGATTTCCAGAACAGACTTGCAACAGAGCACTTAAGATTTCCAAGATTAAAGCAATACAGATTTTATATACCCGCAGGTTACTGACAAGGTGTGATGTTTTAACTCAAGAAGAGAACAGCAGAATGAGGTGGGGGGAGCAGGAGGCGGTGGGTTCAGAAGCGACGCGGAGCTACACGGACACCAGGGATCCGCAGAGCTGGAAAAGCCCAGGGCTGTGGAGTACAAATATCGCCAATGCACGCCACCGCAGCGAGAGCGCTTCAAAACACGAAGGAAAGAGCCAGCTACCCATGGCTGTTAGAAAAAGGCTATCCCTACTGCAAATTACCCACCACAAACCTGAATTGAGATTCCAGCTCCAATCGGCAGCTGAAATGGGGAAGGAAAGCATGATCTTCACCACCTCTTTACCTCTTCTTCTTCCTTCCCCCTTCTCCGAACGTCATGAGAAAGAAATGCAACTATTGAGTTAAAGGCTGGGTTTTGACAATAATTTCAGTCAAGTCAGTAAGATAATTGACTTATAGTCATATTCTCATGGGAACAAAATATCTAGGTCCCCACTCCGGACGGTGTTTTGGACGTGTTGCCTGCCAGCCCTCCCCCAAAGCCCGGGTGCAACTTGTCACAACTGATGTTGTGATGGCCGTGGCTCAAACAGGAGGCAGGCAGTGGGGGGGAGAGGGAAAAAACCAGTGAGAGCACATCAGCACGCTTGCGCTCTCCCAGCACAAGGTCAGGAGCTGCTGTCACAACCGTATTCTTGCAGGGAGCCTCAAGGACTTTTCCTGGGAAGCAACACCCTCCTCAAAGCAAGGGCATGCTTTTGTTGGAGGCTGCTCCCCATCACCAGGGACTGAATTTGAGCCTCTCAGAGCCTGGCTGCATCCAGGGCACAGATCCTGCCTGCTGCACGAGATAGACAAGCACTGCACACCCTGCTCTCTACCACCACCAACAGCAGCCACCTCCTAGGAACCAGTCTGAGCACATACACTGCTTTCCCCCATACGCTGACCACCAGCCCTATGAAACCTTCCTTCAAACTAGACATATCCTGGCACAAAATTCGGTGCTGCTGTCCCTATAAACACCTGTGGATGGAAAAGGAAAGTCTAGGAAACCCTGCTGTACAACGTGCCAGCAAGACTGATATTTTTGAAATAAATGCCCCTAAAAAATATGTTACATTTGAAATCATGTTAAAGTATGCTCAATAATTATGCCATTAGCAATTGAACATTAAGCCTCAGCCTTTATCATAGAACTTTTCATAACATTATCTGTCAAAAAAATCAATAACAATAAAGCACCTATACATGTAATAAAAATATTGTGGGGTACATCTTGTCCAAAAACCCAGAATCTGAAAAAATCAAATATTCAGTACCTATACCACAACAGAAAAAAAAAAGCTCATTTCAAACACTGAGCACCAACCAGACAGAAATCAGAAGGGGAAAGAAACAAAAAATAGATCTTCCTGTTTTTTAGGGACCATTCTTCCTAACTCAGTATTCTGTCTATTCTACTGAAACCTGCTTTCCTCTTTCAAAGTCAAATAATTGAGAAGTGATTCATAGTACACGTGAAATGAGAACATCAGTATGCTCCCGACCTTGTGTTTTGGCACTGAAGAGTGGAACAGCAATCTTACATTACCAAACAAAACCTGTGTTTACTGGCAGCAAAGGCTGCATCCAAAAATACCCTTTTACCCAAACTATGAAAGATCAGGGATCAGCTAGGGTTACCACATGCCCGACCACAAGGGTATGCCTGCAGCAGAATATTCAAAACAAAAGCATTTTCAACTGGTAGCAAGGCAGGCCTGTACCTCAATTCCATCAAATCTACTGAGAATCACAATTTATGATTAGAGTCCCTTTGGTAAATCAATTAAACAGTCCAGTCACTTATTAATTGTGCCTCAGAGTATAAAACCGTGATTTACAAAAGAAATTAAGGTTTAACTTCTCGGGAAAACCAGCCCTTGGTCATTTTTATTGATGTCATTTGCAGTGATTGGTGCTCAATATTTCTGGGAAAAGGAAGAGCCCTACCAATCTCATGCAGCTGTCACTGAAATCAGGAGCAAATTAACGATGTATAAGCTAGACCTTCAAGTTCAAATGGCATTGACTAACATCTCCTTGGAAGGCAAGAACATTTCCTCCTAAAGTATGAAAACATCCTGAAAAACCTGTTCTTTAAAACTGGAGGTCATAGGCAGACCACAGTTTTAAGAATTTTTGATTTTGCTTCTGCCTTACATAGAAGGGCACCTGATTAACCTTAGGTACTCTCTGAACACCTTGCCCTTGCCTTCTCTGTTGTCCACCTACCTAACCTTTCTCTAAACAGAGAATCCTTTCAGTTTCTGCTCACGTAGAGAAATTTCCGTAATACAGTTGGTGTACGTTCTCCTTTTAGTGAACTGTTTTGGCTCTGGCAGTAACTTTATTGCTGTGGGATAAACAGGGATTAACACCATGCTCAAAGTTGTGTCAGTGTAATTCTCCTCAGTGAAAGAAAACGTGATAGTCTCCTAGCATATTCCTCCTACTGCTCGTTACCACCACTAACACAATTGCTCTTAACGGTTTCCCTTTCATCATAAATGATAGCATGGTTTGGGTTGGAAGGGAACTTAAAGATCATCCAGTTCCAACCCCCTGCCATGGGCAGGGACACCTCCCACCAGACCAGGTTGCTCCAAGCCCCAT
>JAOQGH010000023.1:8227613-8242698 GCA_025769975.1 Gallinago jamesoni | reverse complement strand
CCTCCAGGGATGGGGCAGCCACAGCTTCTCTGGGCGACCTGTTCCAGTGTCTCACCACCCTCACAGCAAAGAATTTCCTCCTAAGATCTAATCTAAATCTCCCCTCTTTCTGTTTAAAACCATTACCCCTCATCCTATCACTCCACTCCCTGATCAAGAGTCCCTTCTAGTCTCTTGTGTAGCCCCTGATCTTGCCCAGGACAGAGTTGAGGCTGACTGGCCTGTAGTTCCTCAGATCTTGCTTTTTTTAAAAACGGGGGATATGTTTCCCATTTTCCTGTCAGTGAGAACTTCCCTGGACTACCATGACTTCTCAAATATGATGGAAAGTGGCTTGGCAACTTCATCCACCAGTTCCCTCAGGATCCACAGATGTATCTCATCAGGTCCCACAGATCTGTGCACCCTCAGGTGCACAAAGAAGCATGAAAAGAAACACAAAGAAGCACACACATGAAAGATCAGGCCAGTTTTTGGACATAAAAATTACACAACTGATGCTTTCAAAATGTTTCTAAAACAGAAAAAAAAACCACAATCAGTGCATAGGCGTTACTCAGTCTCTACCTTAAAAATACATATTTAATCTTGGAAGAACATGTTAATTTACTTTGGTAAAGTAAGGTCTGCACAGACCTGATTCTTAGAAGGAAAGCTCTCTCTATGCAGAGCCTAGAGAGCTGAGCCTGAGCTTGGTGGCTGAGAAGAGCTGATTTTGCTCTCCAGAAAACAGTGGGATGCTTGGGCTGGAACTGCTGTGAGGGAACTGCTGACCGGCCAGCTTCACTCCCTCAGAGAACCTGGGGTTTAGGGTTTTAAAAATAGTTAAAACTTACTGTATTTACATTGGGAAGTGAATCAGCAAGATTCAGGACACTCACTGCAACTTGACAGAGACACAAAACTACTTTTAGATAGTGTATATATATATACATACTTTTATATAGTATATATAAAATATATACTACTTTTATATAGTATTTACTCTTATGTACTATTCCTATTGATTATGGCAACACTCAGTGAGGAATTGAATTTGCCTTACAATATACTGAATACTGTGTAAATACTGCTGCACTGTGCCATTTCCTATGGGATGAAGACAAACTCTTTTAATCTCACAAGGGGTAATAACGATTATCAGCTCAGAAGTCTGAATGCTTTGCATCTCTTCCTCTTTGCTACAGCATACATTCACACCCTTGTGTGGCAGCCAATTAACTCAGTGGCCCTTGGGAAAGAACTTCTCTCTGCACAAATGGACATAAAGGCTCTAGTCTTTTTTTTAATATACTTCAACTAATGTTAAGTAACTTTCTTTATTAACTGTTTTTATGGCTTTGACGTTGTTTTCCATCTGACCACATTGCTACAGTGGCTGCACATTATGGAGTGCCCCCATCAGCAAGGGTGTATGTACACACCAAGGGCAAGCCTTTATTTTAACTCCATGCACTGAGACCTTCAATTAAAGGCTCCTCAGTGTTACACAGACTCTTCAGTGAGCACGTGGGGGGAAGAAAAAAAACCAGTATATATACTTCGGTTCAAGTGCCTGAGGCTTTGGGATGCTCACCTCTTTATTAGTGTATGAAGCCCGATAAGAAAGAAAAAATTTAAACACATTCCAGTTCCACATCACACAAACCTTTCCAATAAACAGCTACCTAAGCCAAGTTTGCTTATTTAATTACATTAACTTCATATGCAGACTGAGATCATTAAGAAAGAAAAAACATAACACTTTCATTGTCAGAAACACTTTCTGAATCATCAGTAATCATATTATGCATAGTCCCTTAGATAATTTTGGAAGAGATTTACAGGCAAGATATTGTATATCTAAAATACAATATCACAAAACACCAAATAAAAAAAAAAGAATAACTATAGCAAACATGCAAAAATATCCTCTTTCATTTCTGTGAAAAATTTTGTTTCGAAAAATGGGGCTACTTGCAAATTTGTCACAAAGGCCTGTTCCTGTTCTTGGTGGGAAGGGGATGACGCTGATTACGTTTGAGGGGTTGGTTGTTTGGGGAGCTTGCAGAAGCCATAGTGACTCACTCCCTCGGAGACACTCCAGTGAGAAATGCAGAGTTAACAGCAAGAGAAAATGACTGTGCTGCCCTCTGCGAGGCGGTACGGTTGGACAAATGAAGGCCATTTATCACACATACCCTAAACACACACCTAGGACCTGAGCTGTACTTCATTTCTCATCAGCTGCCATTGCTCTCCATTCCTCACACAGCTTCCTGGGCAGCTCCATGCCTGCACCAACTTCTTCTTTCAGAGTTCCCCAACTCATATCTCATCCTGTCTCTTCTACTCCTAAATATCTTTTGTTTCCTCTCTCTGCAGTTTCTTAGGTCATTAGCCCCACTGACTCCTGCCTACACTTTATCCCTCTCCATCATCAGCTTCTTCTCACACTCCACAGCACTTCATTAGTTGCTTCAAAAGTAAATAAACACCCAGCAATGCTTTTTGCTTCTATTTGAGGTTAAACGTTCTCTTTTGGTATCTGCTTTTCTTATGCAGATACACCCTGTTCTCCACATTTGCACTGACTTCCTCTCTATTTCCCCTCTCCCACCTTTAAAAGTTCTGTCAGTATATTCAACCATAATTTGGTCTGTGCAATGATAAACAAAACCAAACCAACAAAAAGTCTTGAGTCTCGCTTCCCTAAAAAAACATCTTAATCCCTTCTGTTTGCCCCCAAGGAGGCTATTTATTCCGCTGCCTAGATCGACGTCCCTCCAGGTTCCTTCTTTTAACTGTGTCACTGATAATCTCTACCTCATTCACTGTCTGGATCTTGCAATATATTGAAATAGCCTGAAATCCTCATACAATCCAACAGGTGTCTGACAGAACTCACAAAGGAGTCAGTGCTTTCCAAGAATGAAGACCAAGTTCAATTCCACGTGCTTCTTTTCCAGCAGTCATCAGAAGTCTTCATCACAGGTCACAGGACTAGGACCAGTCTCAGAGGTTGTATCTAAATTACATGTACCCTAGCACTATCCTGAATTTAGGGCAGATGTGACACAATGCTACTTCTTGCTTTCCTGGGGAATGGATGGAAACCACTAGTTGATCAGGAGAACGTGAGCCTGGGTCACACCTACGTGCGTACCTGCAGGTTGGGTTAGATGCAACCTGAGTGTGTATCAAATCTTTCACCTTTCTTTCAGATTTATATAGCCACCATGACATTAACCATCCTTCAGGCATAACTCTCAGGACGTACATACAATACAAACTATGAGACAATAAGAAGAACATGCATAAAATATTACAGGTGGCTGCTAAAGTCCTTCAGACTGTTCTTCGTTCCCTTGCTGTGTCTGATTTGACTGATTCAGGCCCTGTACTTAATCCAGGATTTGTGGGCTCTTCTGCAGCCTCCCCCCGCCCCCCCAGTGGAACGTAGCAGAGACAAGGTAACAACTACATATACCAGCAGCTTAGGGAGTACAGGACTTTAAATAATCATTTTTTTAGAGAAAAAAATACATCTAGCTTAGGAAGTATTGCATATACTTGAAATCACATAGAAATGGCAAGCAGAGGCCACCAGCATCGGTCAGCTTTTTTGTAACCTCCTTTACAGCGTAGCAGGTATTTTAAAAAAGAAGGGAGATACAAGTATCTCATTGGCAGTGGTCACAGACTCTAAAATAATAATTTTATTCTTTGCCTTTCAAACTGTCTTCCTTTGACCCCATTTTATCCCAAATACTCAAATAATTTTGGAGCCAACATTAATCTAAAAATACATGCCACTGAAATTAATGTATTACCAGATAATAGGAGTCCAATGTATCTCAAATTTAAAGAAAGAGTTCCCTAGAGTGATAAAACTCCAGCAACCACCCACAGCTAATTTATTTTAGATGTATGTACATGGTTCAACTTTTATAATATCCCAGCAGAACAAGGCAATCTTAACCTTGACTGGATTATTATAATTTCCAAATTGGTTGCCCATCTTGCTTTGTGCCTTGGGGAAGTTTGTATCAAATGCATTGTTAGAGCAGACAAACCTCTGGAGTGGGATTTGCTTTGGTGAAAATGATTAAAAATGAGGAGGGCATTACAGCTTCAGTAATGTATTTTTAAACTATACAACTAACAGCTGTAATCTTGACTAAGTAACTGATTGAAATATTTGAGTGGATGCCTAAACGGCTCCTTTCATAGTATCTCCTCCCTCTACGTGGAGGTACACTATTGTGGCTGCCCTCATATGAAAATATATTATTCTATAAAGTATATGATGCTCCTGACTTTATATTACTTATATTTCATATTGCTCATATTCAAACACTGTCCGAATCTAATTTAATGTTCTACCTTCTCTATGCATCAGAAAAATAAATAACCCTTATCCGGTATCCTTCTCCACATTTACACGTGCACACTGCTAACCCTGAGAGTCTGCTTCGCTCTGCCTGTCCCCCTGCATCGCCGGGACTTTCAGCCGACGTCACAGGATGCCTCTTACACGTGAGAAGTTACCACCATTTTAATGCACACACGTGAATTTCTATCACTTTTAGAGTTGTTTTGGAAAGTAGCGACAGTCATGCAGTTACAGGCAGCAAGAGTTTTTTACATACACAAACTCTTTTTCATGGCTTTACAAGGCTTGTGGCGTTAGGGAAATCCGGTAAAAGCATGCGTCTGCCTTTCTGTGAAAGACGCTCTGCATTTGTAAAAGGGTGATTGTTTCAGAGGACTGGGAGTTGCTTTTAATTAAACAAACCAATTTCATGCGTGCAACTACCAGTGCTAGTCTCAAAAAAGTGTTATTATGTAGCATTCCCAATGCACTGGCCAATATATTGGTACCCATCGCTTAAACATATGAAAACTCCATCCTGCAGAACCCCATCGGGGTGTTCCACAGACAACGGGCACGGGTGCAAAAAGGACAGGGCTTGCAATGTGTCCTCATCAGGAGGAGGCACAACACTGAAACATCTGAAACCCAGCTTTGGAACAGCAATTAAGGCTTCCCCAGTACCACGTCAGATCTTGGGTTCACTGGGAATTCGTCTATCACCACTGTGTGCCTTCAGGAAAAAAAGGAGGCAGAGTTTGTAGGTACCACTATGAACACGGTGAGAACTCCAGCTGGTGTGTGAGCTGAGAGCCTACTCATGTGTTTATAGTTCAGATCTATAAAAGGTCATCTGCACTATAATTTTCTTCTGTTAGATTTTAAATTCCATAAGCTAAATTGCTGCAAACCAGTATATGGAACCTCTTATTTCCATTAAAACCAGACTTTTGGTATAGCTCAATTCAATTAGGAGCAGCCTTTCTTAATTAAGTCTGCCCATAATAATTTATATTGCTTTACTTTAACCAGTGTAGTGATCTAGTGTAAATTTACGTGCAGACAAATCCTATTTTAATTTTCACACTGTCACTGATCAGAAAACAGCAACATATTTCTAAATGAGTACTTCATGTAGCCTTTTGTCAATTGTAGCTCTACCAATGAACTTTGATTTTATTATACATCTTTACTGAAATTTGAAAGAAGTCTATTCAATAATTCTTGAGAACAAACACTCTGAACACATGCAGGTAAGTTTTCCACACAACCTCACCTTGAAGGACCATCTAACAAAAAGGTCTTTACCTTGACTATTCTTGGTCACCTACAACAGTCACAAAAAGTTAGCAATACAACAATAAACAAGCATTTACTAATGATGCCAAATTTCTCAGTTGGTTCAGTTTGGTTAGCACAAAAGAGACATAGGAAGGTTGAAAGCTTCTGCTTTGGCCAGATCAACTGCCCAAAAACTGTTAAAAGAAAGAGTCTAAGGAAAAAGAAATCAATATACTTCTCTGGTGAAATATGTGAAATCAGATGCTTGCTTTCTCTTGCTTAAGAAGCTCAGAAAGTAACCAAAAGATGTTAACAAAACGCAGTGCTGAAGCCATTAGCCTCATCAGATCACAGTGCTGTCTCCATACAGCTACGGAGTCCTGCATGCTTTGTTTAACAAATCTCATTCTCGCAGATGAATATTTATGTCCAGATACTTCTGTGATTATATACTTACATGAATATAAATCCCCCATCTAGAAGTTATCGAGCTTCATGCATATATATATATACACACACACGCACACTCATTCTGAATGTAATTGTGGCGGAGACACAAATAGATTCTCACAAATTTTGTAGGTGAAAAACCTAGCAGATTTTAAAGCCCACTAAAACGCACTTCAGTATTCACACACTGACTGATCAGAGAAGGCTCAAAGTTAATAATCCTACATTTCTAAAATGTCTGTAGCACTTCATATTAAAGCTATAAATATTATCAATAGGAGGCATTGGTTTTCACATAGCACTAGAGATTTGGCCAAATAAATTGGCAAACAAGGAACAGAAAAACTAAATTTGTAGCAAATAAAAGTGCTATTTTGGTTGCACATAATTTAGTGATGACAACTAGGTGCAGGCAGTTTGAAGAACAGAAAAAGGAGGAAGGAAAGCAGAGCATCAGCTACCTGTGATAGGTACGACACAGCTCTTTAGCTAAATAAAATCAATTATTTCTCCATGGCATCTAACAGCTTATAAAAAGAGACTGATATCTCAGCAGATAGAAGTCAACACTGGAAAGATGATCCACTCAGAGGATTTCCCTACGATAACATGCAAAACCTAGTCAGATCTCCATACTGTAGACATGGAGTTAATTTGACACATCATGGAAATTTTGACAGCCAAGTCACACCCTTAGGAGACACAGTGGGATACTGTTATTTGCTCTGTAGTGCCCTGGTGAGCAAAACCAGCTCTTCACCAAGGGTTACCTTGCCCACCACTTTCACAAACCAAGAGTGAGAGAAACAGTTTTCCTTCAAGCAGCAGATCTGATTGATGAGAGGCACGGGGTTTCAGCTGGTATATAAAAGCAAAAGGGTTTTAGTATACAAAAGCTGGTATACACAATTAATCTGAATGTGGTATTTTATTTTTCAGAGAAACAGCCCCGCTTGATGAAAATTTCTGGCAATGGGGAATACACCAGGAGGTAAGGTGCTGCACTGACTGCAGCTTGACAAGCAGTGTGACTTTCTCCGCTTCAGTCCTGTATTCACCCGCTTTTAAATCAAGCTGTTAGGTTAGCCTTCAGCATCATACTCTAATGTCCTTTTCAGCTGGTCTCTACCCTTAATTTTTTCCACATACCTTAACCATGTTTTTGTTCCTTGCTACAAAAGCCTGATTTTACACTTGGCCTTACTGGACAGTCTCCTCGTGCCTGGCTTACCGAGAGATTCAACATTATTCAGAACAGTCAGCTTATTCTCTTTGCCACTGACCCACTTCTCCCAAATTGGAGTTATCTGCAAACTTACATTTGTGATGATTTTACATTTTTGCCTGCAGATGAACACAAAAACTGTAAAATACCTTAGGGTTAAAAAAGCAGTCCCTCTCAGCGCTCCACCAGAAACACAGATGTGTAAATATTATTGTCTGCTTAGAATTATATTTTGAGATGCATCAGTCTGTTTTATCCCATTTAGCGTGAGCCACAGAAACGCTATTTTTTAATCAAAATACCGTGGGCTATTGAGTTCCAACCCCTACAGATATCTGTGAGTCACTAAACCCCTGAGTGGAACATGAGTCGCTGAATCAACTCCCTACAATGGAAGAACATTTACAGGAGATGGGCAAGGGTGATGTGCCCATGAAGCTCAGAGAATAAGGAAAAGAAGTGAACTTTATCTCAACACAGAGAGAACCAGAGGGTGGCCTTTGATTAAGACCAGCTACCAAGAGCTGAGTGGACCTACTGGTGGTGCAACTGGCTCCCTGAGTTAGCCAGACCAGGATGGGGGGGAACGAATATGTGACTCAACCAGAGTATAAAAATAACTAACAAAGACCGGTAACGGGAATCACGTTGGTATTGCAAGTGAACTGTTAATTGCAATTGTTATCTTTTTCTAAGTGGAATTTACTTTTCTACTATGTTTTTCAGTATATTTTGTATCACTCTGCTAGATAAAAAAAAAGGCATGTAACATCAAATATCTTAAAATAAGTAAGCTTGGCATTAAACATCACACTCTCCAAGCATGGAATACCTCAAAGAACCTGGTATGAGAATATTGGACTCTGCCAACATCTATGACAAACTCTACATCAATGCCTTTATCAAACAAACTTGTAACCTTGAAGAAGTGATGTCTAAATTAAGGTCTATGTCCCACAAATCCATGTGGATTAGCATTCATTATATTCCGCTCCTTAAACTCTTCATCAGTGAAGTCTCATATCAACCATTCTCTTGGTATGGATGCCAGACTTACTTGACAATATGTCCATTTATCCTGCGACAAAACCTTAGCGTTACTTTTGCTTCTGGAATTCCCCACATGTTCTAAGATTATTAAAAGGGAAAAAAAAAAAAAAGGCATGAATGTCAGAGAGACATTTTAATACAAAATTTCCCAGAGTTGAACTGACTCTTTTTAAAAAGAGTTCAGCAACTTTCATCAATCATTTACTCAAGCTCCACAGATATTTTGGTACTGGTAAAACGTGTTCCCCAAGACACCTCCAGTGCTAGTGGAGGGCAGATTCCCATATATCAGGAACAGATCCAAGATAAATGCGTCCCTTAACAATTATCTGCTGATTTGCTGCCAGCGCTATGTACTATTGCAGCACATTTCACTCATTGGGATTCAGTTCTAAATTTTCACGATCATTTGCTTCTGACATACATAACAAAAAGTTGGTTTCCAAAAAAAAAAAAAAAAAAAGGCGGCAGATGCTCAGCATCTTTGAAAATTCAGCCAGGACTGCCTTAGGAAGTGAAAGTGTTCAGCATTTCTTAGCATCAGACTGCTTAAATGCAAGGACCTAAATACAGATTTAGGGAGAGCAAAAGTTTTTCATTGATTGAAGATTAAAGCAGAGGTGAAATCCTGCTGTCTTCTGCAGTAAGAGTCAACACACTGGGGATGGGGGTAGAAAGGGCAACCGCACTCACTAGCCTACTTTGTTTATAACCGGTGCGAATCAATGGACCGAAATAAAGCATTTAAGTTTCCTCTAACACTTTTATGGGCTACTCAGAGCACGCAAGTTAGATGTCTCGTGTAGCCTAAAACAACTCACATCGATACCTTGCAAGCATTCAGATAGCTATTTGAATTAAAAAATAAATTCAAAATAAGAATATTAAAAAATAGAAGAGAACCCAGAAGCCAGGAGTGGAACTTTGTTGTTATCCATGCTCATATTCAGACTCCATTGATTTCCATGGCAGTTAGGCACCTAAATGCAAATTTGAGGACCAGGGCCTGATTTGTAAAGGTACTTAAAGCTAGCAGTAGACAACGTAATGATTTTTAAAATCCCAGTAGGTCCTTAATCTTCACAATTAGTCACTTAACTGTCTCATTACAGTTGGCCCAAATTCTCAGCTGAAAGCGAGGTCTATGCTGAGACACACCAGGCTCTTAAAAGTTCTTCAGTTCAAGCTCACCTGGTTCAGCCAACTTTCAGTGCTTTCTCCCTCATTTAACTCATCACAAAGATGTTTGTTGGACAGAACGGCCAGAAGGCACATGATGCAGCAATGGCTTGTTAGGAAATAAGGATAGACCACACAGCACAGAAAAGCACGACTCTCCAAAAGACAGTCTTGCAACCTACAGCTGAAAGATAGCAGTTTTCTGTCAGAAGAATTGAACGGACCTTGCTTTAGGTCTCCTCTTCAAATGTTAGATCATATTTGCTGATATGTTACAAGTCTAGTTAGGTCTTACAAGTCTGATGGGAAACAAACCATAAAGTCCTCCCGAGAAGTGAACAGACTTCACTGCTATTTGTCAAGTTCACTGAAATGGAGGTAAATCAGAATTTATAACAGTCTTTAATTCTCCAGACCCCTCTGACGGGCTTCTAACTCCCTTATAAATCACCGTCAGTCATGTGTCGTACCTGTACTCGGGCGAGCACTGGGCCTCCAGGATTTAACTCCCATTTCCCTCTCCCAAATGATTCTGTTCAGGATTCGGTTCGTTACTCAAGAATAAACTATTACAAGTCAAATCGCTCCTTTTGTGGTCTTGATGTGTATGAGAAGCAGGAACCACTTCCATGAACCTTCTCACTGTGATCAAAAATGACTGAGTGAAAAAATCCAAACAAGCCCTCCACCCCCAACTCAAAAAACCTCATTCATCACAAATAAGCAAACAAGATTACCTAAGCATAAGCCTTTGAGAAGCAGACCAGCTGCTGATCCCCGACACCACATACAGCCTCACTGCTTTCAGTACAGTAATATCATTCCAGATGTTGCCGTATCCAACACTCACATGCAGTCTTGTCACATACTGCATTTATTCTAGTGTGATTCTAGGCAACCTGAGCTCCAACCCGCATACTAAGGATGTTACAAAGCTTAGACACTGATAGTCTAAATTCCTCTTGTGTTTCTGTGCCCTGTGTTTCCAGTGACCAGGCCTTCAAGAGTTCTTACTCAGCAGGCGACACTACGCACCAGAGCCAAAGCTGAATTCAAGTCACCTTAATACCTGCTAGATGTTTCAGCAAAGTCCTTCACTTCAAAGTAACTGCCTTACAATAACGAACACCAAACATTAACGAAAATCAAGTTTTTCACAGTTACAAGATAGAAGAGAAATCAAGACCCGTCACCCTCTTACTAAATACTTTTATCATAAAACTGCTAGAAAATAATTCTTCAAACCTTGACTTTGCTACTTAATAACTTCCAACGTAGTCTGATCAAGTCAAGTAAACTGGCAATGAAAAGAATTTATCTGCACCAGCTCCACAGCTAGTTATCACTTACTGTGGCATCAAAGTTACTTACATATAAGTCAAAGTTACTTATATTTTGGAAGACGAAAACGCTATTAAGGAAGTGGATGTCAGACCCATACCTGAAAATAGGCTTGGTAGAAGACCAGCTTCAATACAAAGTGAGAAAAGGACCACTGCTGGCATCAAGGAGTCAGCAACCATGGCACAAATTTCTGTAATAAATTCTCCTTTAACTCCATTCGCAGTTTAATTAAATCCACAGTTTAATTACTACAGCAAAAAAGCACAGAGCAGGG
Organism: Gallinago jamesoni; assembly: GCA_025769975.1. Lineage (NCBI taxonomy): Eukaryota > Metazoa > Chordata > Aves > Charadriiformes > Scolopacidae > Gallinago > Gallinago jamesoni. The sequence continues at coordinate 8,231,541 of JAOQGH010000023.1, read as the reverse complement.
CCACAACTCCACATGAAATAACTAAAATGCTGCTTCAGTTTTCAAATGAGATGCCTGAAAAAAATACTCAAAAGAAAATTAAACCTTTCTATAATAAGCCTATGAAACATATCAAAGATACATTTAAAATAAGCACAGCTTCATTTGAATAAGAAAGCAGGATAAAATTTTAAAGTTGTTTGGTAATGTTTGAAATGTGGTATGGTTATATTTACTGATGAGCAGGAAGCTATTTGAAATGTGGAAGTATTTTAAAGTAATTTCTAGGCTTTGGGTTTTGAATTAGAGCTTTTCATATAAGTTTCTATTAGAGAAACCTTCATTCACATAAATAATTTTATGTGAAAGGTGACATAAATACTTGGTTATTCCAAGGTTTTCAAGAAGACTCAAACCTACATCATTGCAATTAAGAGCAAAAGAAAAAAACAGAACAGCTTTTATGGGGAGCTGATAGCAATCACCAGAGCTCATTGATTTTACTGTTGCTAGCTGACAAATTTATGTGAAAACATTTATAGTAAACCATAAATATAGCTTAGAAGAAGTCAAAACATACAAGCCAGAATGAGACTCCTTAATAAAGGAGAGCATCTCTAAATATGAGCATCACTGATGTTCTGACAGGCTAAGTAAAAACTGAGCTAACTTCATGGATAGCTGGTCCTCCAGAGCTTTGGGCAGCGCTTACCCTCAGGAATATCGATTAAGGGAACAGCGTGTTTGTGACTTGAAGTTGCCACCTTTATCCCTGAGGTCTCAAAGTCACATTATCAGTTACATTATCAGTTATAATAACTTTCCAACACATTATGTCTTCCTTTATCTCACAAAATTCAGAGGGTTAAAATAAACACAAATAGTTCTGTGAAGTAGGGGGGAAACACTGCAAGTCACCCTATCCTGTGTCACTCTTTACTCAAATAAGACCTCTAACTAGCAAACCTACTTAATGACAATTTATCTTTGTTACACACCCGATACGCAGGTCTTGAAGCTACACAGAAGATACGGGCTGCACCTCTTCTCGTCATAATGAAAAAAGCGAATATTTCTGTCTTGCTAACCCAGGATACAAAGTTTTGCTTTGCTACACAGAGCTTTACAGTTCTTATTATATTTTATTAATTCAAAGGAGGGTTTTTACAGGCAAGGTATCATACTGAGGAAATAATTTACCTGCAGCACAAGGAGATAGTAAGCGTGAGCTATTTTCTTAGTTGTTGCTGGAAAACAGTCTCTCTCTCTCTTTCACTCAACGTAGAAAGGTCTCTGAATGAGTGAAATGCCCTTTCCAGATAAAGCCCAGAACATACTTCATTTTATACGCACATTTTTTTCTAAATACTAATCCACAGTATTTTCCATGAAGCAGACCACCCATTGCAAGGCTGCAGGCAAGCTGCCCTATCTCACTCAACTGGGTTTTGATATTGGGAGATTCGCAGTTGTTTCTAGATATAAAGTGTATGTTGGATTTAGTTTTGCTAGTCAAAATATCAAAAGTAAGGAACTAACATTGGCCTGAGATCAAAAATCAGGTCTCAAAGCTACCACAGGAATCAAGATTGGTCCAGTTAACAAAAGAGATCTATAAATGAATTAGTTCTTGTCATATGTAATTGGCATAGCTCATTGCATTTCTGATCACTTCTAGCTTGTCTGATACTGACTAAATTCACTTCAGTCAAGTCAACTTTCACCAGCAAAAGGTCTTAATGCTTTAGTCCCTTTTTCAGGAGGTCAATGTTCTAAACATGGTCATTGTTTCTTTCACTTGAAAGAGTATCGTATATTTTATTTAGTGTTTAATAAAAGCTACTTCATCCTATCTACCCATTTGTGACTTCAGTTGCTGAGAAAAAGGAAGCAAATCTCAAAACCAGATGTTGGCTGATAGAAAAATCTGAAAGTTTCAAACTGCAGTCTTTAGTAAAAATAGCTGTTCTCCGAAGTTAATGACATTTCACTTATTTTACCTTCTTTGGCACTTACAGCCACCTCTTCAATTGTCTTGCTTTTGCTTACCTCAAAGAAACAACTGCATTTTTAAAGGCCAAGCATAAAACATTACCTTTAACTTGGGACAAAGAGAAAAGTCTCACAGCTGACTTAATACCCCAAAAAAGGACTTGAAGTGCAGCTCAGAAATTTCGATATACCTGTTGTCCCTAAAGTAACTGTACAAAACCTAATAGTGCATCATTTATTTAAAACATTTACTGGACAACAGTAGATTCCACAGAATTCAAAGTTCTCATTATTATATGGAGCAGAATTCTTTGCACCTAAATCATTAAATAATGTGTGATTACTGCTGGTGGTGTTACATCTCCCTCCCAGACTTTAACATAATGTTCATATACTTCCAGAGGTCTAACTCCAAGAACAAGTTATATTGGCGTACTTTATTCATAGCTAGAGGCATGCCAAGCTATTAGATCTGATGATTTTGTACCTGAACGGGAATAAAATTATTTTACATTATTATTAACTAATAATAATTAACTAAATTTTTTTTCTAATTTCCAAATCTGCAGAAAATCCCATGCCTATTTGTAATACCTGCAGATCCTTTGCTGAGCTTAGGCCGGAGGAGTTTAACAGATTACTGCATAATTAACAATTTTATCAGCACTCTCCGTCTCCAGAATCCATTACTAAATACGCTGTAAAAGCACTGCAACCTGGCACAAACCAAAACGTGAAGAAGAAAAGATCATCCAGGCATTTTCTGATAAGCAGCAGAAAATAGGCCTGGAATTACAAAGCTCTCCATGTAAGCAGCCACCGGTTTCGAGTTAGCATTCAGGGTGATTTCTTATCTGCAGGTTGTCTGAGGAGAGCTGCAGGGGACTCGGCACCGGAGCCTGCATTACAATGCACCCTGTCACCACGTGTCACCAAAGCTAACGTGCGGGAAACACCACACGTAGGTGGCAAGGGGCAGGGGGATGACGTGCCTCACTTGACAAACCCTGGAATAAAAGCACACTACACGCTCGCAAAGTCAATCGCAAACAAGAAATGGAAAAAAATTCAACTTCTCTGCACAACCTTAACTCAGCCCCCTTCCCCCTTGCACAGACACCGTTAATAGGACATTATATTACAGCAGCTCATCTCACTTGCTTGTCACATTTGTAGAAAGAAAGGTCTGACAGGACCTGCCATTACAAATAGACTTTCTTGAAAGAAAGACACAAGAAATTAAAGAGGTTGAGATCACAATCTGAGGGAAGGCAGACCTAACCCGGTATCGCTGGAAGCAGCAACAGCTCCTCCAAATTTTGCCCTGGACCACGTGACAAATGCAGATTTGTCCTGGTCCTCCCCTTCCCCTCCACCTCATCACCCACCCCAAGCAGGACTCCCCTCTAACTCTTTCACCCCATGCCCACACCCCTCAACTCCCCCAATCGGGACACCAGCTCTTCTCCAAATAGCACAACCCCCTTCCTCTGGAGCAAGAGCCTAGCCCACTCCTTCACATGAACGGTCTAAGCCCTTCTCCCTCCCACAACCTGCTCTGACCTCCATGGTAAAGGCCGATGATGAGGGACCGAGCCCCGCAGGAGGCAGCCAGACTGCTTCCCTGTGCAGTGGCTGGCACCTCAGGGTCAGCCCCTACAGCTCTCCTGTGTTCCCATGAATGGGAGGTGGTTCTACCCCTCTACTCTGCACTCATGAGACCCCACCTGGAGCACTGTGTCCAGCTCTGGAGTCCTCAACAGAAAAAGGACATGGACCTGCTGGAATGGGTCCAGCGGAGGGCCATGAAGATGACCAGTGGGCTGAAGAATCTCTCCTGTGAAGACTGAGAGAGATGGGGCTGTTCAGCCTCAAGAAGGGAAGGCTCTGGGGAGACCTTAGAGCAGCCTCCCAATATCTGAAGGGAGCTCCAGGAGAGCTGGGGAGGGACTCTGTG
>JAOQGH010000023.1:8119922-8214299 GCA_025769975.1 Gallinago jamesoni | reverse complement strand
TCTCCTGGAGCTCCCTTCAGATATTGGGAGGCTGCTCTAAGGTCTCCCCGGAGCCTTCTCTTCTCCAGGCTGAACAAGCCCAGCTCTCTCAGCCTGTCCTCATAGGAGAGGTGCTCCAGCACTGTGATTATTTTCATGGCCCTCCACTAGACCCATTTCAACAGGTCCATGTCCTTTTTGTGTTGAGGACTCCAGAGCTGGACACAGTGCTCCAGGCGGGGTCACACGAGAACAGGGTATAATTAGTAATACAGATAAAACCCATGAGATTTCTATTTGGCAGAATCAAACTGGATAATTTTATGTTTACGGGAGATCTGGGGAGTTGCTTTGCATATCTGGGGTAAAAAGCATCTGAAATATAACTGCCATAGTACAACTGCAGCAACACAGCAAGTTTTAGCTTTATGTTGAAGTGATCCAAAACAAACCCTCCCGAATTATTGAAGGAAACTGAGCTAAGTCTATTCAAGTGATCTAATGCAAAGTTAAATATTTGGTTTGCTTTTCCTCCCTTTTCCTCGAAGAAAAGGGGGGTTTGGTGTTTTGTGGTGTTGGGGTTTTTCTTCAAAATTAAGGAAAAATATTATTTAAACTATAAAAATACATCGGTCCTATTTTTCATTGAAAATTATGCAGAAAATTTGCCAAACATCTCTGACAGACCATCCTCAACTTACCTATACCAGTTTCGTTGCTATAATACACCTGAGATTCTAACACCAGGTTAAAGCATTTTAAAAACTTGATACCATTTCTATTAATTTCATCCACGTGTGAGTTGATGTGTATGTAGATGGTGGTGAACAGAATTCTCATTTGGTTCAAATTTTGGGTCCTAATGGATCTTGGTTGCTAATTGGTTCAAAATTTTCAGGCCCTAATAAAATAGTCTGGCATACAGAATATGTCCCATTTTCTAATTCTTCTTTTAAATTTTATTCTTGAAAGCTAAAGGTACTGGATTTATTTTCCAGAACATATATGAGCTGATTGTGAACGCTCTCCTGAATTATTTGAAAATTATTTGACCTGAATAAGAATCAATATTTTTCACTTTAAAAATTTAGCATGCTTTCATTTGTTATAATTTCTGAAATTTGAGATGAAGCAACCCTTTCCGAGTCATTGTTTGATCACTCTGTTCAACATATTGAAAATAACGGTCAGATTTTCTGTAACAGCTTTTAAATTCTATATACTACAAGAATTATGTTACACTGCTGTAAACAATGGTTGAAATGTAAGGACTTTTGTTTTCTTCAAGCCAAAATAACAAGGATACAAATACTTCTTCAAGACATTGCAGTAATTTCACTGAAAATATCTATTAACACTCTGGAAGGGACTGTTTTTAAATGGCAAATCCTCAGCCCCAGACTCAGAGGATATAACCAAAACTCAAAGAGGAAAATTATGAAATAGCATGGAATATGAACAAACAAATACAGAAACACAAATTGCTTATCATTAAGAAGAGGGAGGAAAAGGCTTCTTTATGATATAGCTCTATTCTGTAAAAATATTCAAGTCATTTAGTCCAGCTGACAGCTCTAATGCCGCAAGAGCTTCAAAAATTTCTCAACTAGAAATGCAGTAGTGCCAAAAACACATCAAATGGGCTTTTAAGAAGTCATGCCATCTGCTATGTTAACACTGTAAATTTTGATCACTCGCTTTAGCTCCAACAGTTTATGAAATGGGTGAATTGTTTTTCACCCTTTCCACCAGCCCTACGGCGCAAACTTATCCTATTACCTTGTCCAGCCGGTAAGATGGACAAGATGTCAGGAACATTCTTTAATTAGACTGAAATGTTATTAGCTCATCTGGAAACCACTTAAGCAATATATCATGCAAGGGAAGGTAATTATCCCGCTTTTAATAATTTCCAGCTGTTTGTGTGCTGTTGTCGTTCCTTCACCATGCTTCACACCAGTTCAGGCATTCTCCTAGGAACTCCCTGGCCCTGCCCCCTTGCAAGTATTAATACAAGTAGTACAAGGAGGTACCTCCTCGCTGCTTAATGTATACACAGACTCAAGTATCCATCCTGCTTTGGAACTATTAGGTAACCAAACCCCTTTATAGAATTAGTGCCTCAAGACGTAGCAGCAATTAATTTGGTGCCATGCAATTCCCTTCCTTGGTGCCATGCAACAAAGCACCTTCTTCCTGGCCAGGCCTGCGTATTCCATCAAGACTTGGTTATTCAGTGCTAACTAGTAAGTAATTACCAGTCTTCCCTGCTCACGCCTACCTGCAACAAGCTGCTGGCTCTCCTTGTAGGCCCACAGAAGCACAGGCCATTGTGGTGGAGAACTTCACTCAACTAGCATATAGCCCATATAGCCAACTGGAGCTTGGCCACACATCCCTCTGTGACCTGATAAATATTCATGCTCTCACAAAAATTCAAACTTTTCTCACCTGAATATATGTGATCATTATATTTTCTGCCAAAAAGCCAGTCTGACTGCCTACTCAGGCAGGACAACCCTAACAAATGCCTTCTGCTTTCACCGGTGGTCTGTTCACTGGTAACGACTCTTACCTCCAATCACCCAAGTATCGGGCATCTCCCAGGATCTCTTTGATGTAGCAGTGGTACTTTCAAACCTCATAATTAAAAAGCTACTACAAAGGCTTACATAAAGTTCATCTGCTATAAAATTGATGAATGACAAAGGTGTAAAAGTAGGTGATGATATTGTATTACCAAACGCACACCTGACCTGCGGGAATAACATAAACTGCAGAATCACAGAATTGTCAGAGTTGGAAGGGACCTCTAGAGATCATCTAGTCCAACTGCCCTGCTAAAGCAGGAACACCTACAGCACATCACTCAGGACTGCATCCAGGTGGGTCTTCAAGATCTCCAGAGAGGTGGACTCCATGACCTCCCTGGGCAGCTTGTTCCAGAGCTCTGTCAGCCTCACCAAACCCAAACCCAGCCTTATGTGTTAACACCTTCTTTTGCTAAACTGAAAGCAACACAGGAGCCTTACAGCCTCACTGTTTAATGTCACCACGCCAGTCCATTAGCTGTTTAATTAGCAGTGGAACAGCCATAGCAAATTAAATGCAAGGCCCTAACCACCCCCAGCAAACTCAAGGCCTAGTTCACATTGTGCCGAGATTCTTAGCCCAGAAATTCATTCTTTCATTTATAAACTGCTCTCTCAAGTAATTACTTTGGAAAAGAGCGGAGGAATTGATAAGTCACGGCAAGCAGAGTGGCAGGCACCCCGGCTACAGAAGCTGGTTATTTGATCGTCCCAATTCTTTTTGGAATGTTGCTGATTTTAGTCTGCATTTTACAGGATACCACGCTGTTCCTCCATCACTGTAAGGGGAATAGGTAGGTAGGTTTGAGGTAGATTTATGAAGAAACAATAATCCTCGAATAAGTTACAATTTCATCAACCTTCAACCAGCAAATTCTCGTTCTATTTAGCATGTACTTGAAGCATCCTGGTGGGATGGAAGCGGTGGAGGCACAGCCAGCTACTGCCACGTACGCAGAAAGATGACTTTGGTTTGTAAAGGATGACACAAGAAGTATATGTAGTAGCACAAGACATCTCTTAATCATACAGAGAGCTTTCCAAAGACTCCCCTCTGCTTCATTGTTTCTTTTCTCTCCCCCTTAGAAGGCACTCATCCCCTCTACAGCCGCTATACAGTTCTTTTCTCATAGATTTCTGTCTTCTCACTGCACGCAGACATTTCTAAACATACCCCAGCTGTACTGTTCCAGGAGACATTCAAAATCAGCCACTTATAAAACAGTTTATAAAATGCCAGCTGTGGTAAGCTCAGCAATAAATATTACTATCAACATCCTTCAGTTTTCGCCCTCAGACACATCAAGTCTTCCTCCTGAAGTGGTTTCTGATTCAAATAGGATCTACACACCATACAGAGCAGAGCTAACATCCTGCAGTCCAAACACATATCAAGCTTCACAATGATCAAAGGCGACAATGCCAACACTTGCAAAAGATGTTCTTTAAAACACTCTGTTTCTGACACTCAAATGCTTTACATCAACAGCCCTTTTTTCCAGCATAAATTGTAAGAACAACATTTTAGCTGGTGTCGTAGCAGGGTTTGCGTTTCCTGCTTTGTATTACATTCTCTTCTTCCTGCAAGTACTCCTGCAGCCATTTCTTACTTCACTTGTAGAACTCGGGGTTACAGAGAAAACTTCAAAACAAGGAATATCCTCTAAAACCACAGCCAGTTAATGCTGTGCTTCTGTCTCCTGACAAAAACAACCAAGCCTCTTCAGCATTCTTAAGAAGTACGTGTACCAGAAATATTTACAAAAATTTCCGGGGGGGGGAAAAACGTGAAGGTTAAAAATTTTAAACCTCTGGCATGCCATAAAGAACTTTTCCCATCAAAACGGTACATTTATACAATATTCACAGACATGTTATCATCAATTCATAGGGCACAGTCCCAGTTATACTGAGACTGACAGCAGCTCTCACAGCTTAATGAGAACAAGTTTTTCCTTCTAGATTTTAAAGATAGAAGGGCCCAATTAAAGTGGTCTAGCTGAGTTGCAGAACGCCAACAGCCACAGCAAGTCATCCGGTCATTTCCACGTGGAGTCAAAATAATTCATGGATGCACTAGCACATGTATCTGTCAAGAAGTATCCAGTTCCATTTAAAGGTTTTGCCCAGGGAGCAATATATCCTTTTCTCCTCTTTGTTTTTCTCATCTACCTGATCTTTATATGTCTTTGTTTCACAAAGAATTTTCCAGAGTCAAGTGTCCTTCCCTCACACAGGAAATTTTAGTTACTTTTTAACTTTCTCTTCAGCTTATTAATATTTATACACTGTATTTATAAATTAAAGAAGAAAAATCTCAAAAATATGCTGCTTAGTCATTGGGGATGAATAGCATGACTCATAAAGACTTAGATGGCAACAAATTTAATATGAATCGTGCACTGTACCAAATGTTCCCTTATCCAGGATCTAACAATACCCAAAATTCTACTTTCTGTGAAGAACAGAACAGCTCAGTGTGCCTCATGTAGCTTGGGTTATAAGGCTGTTTTAGTCACGGTGATTTGGTTAGTTTCCAGGATCGTGTACAGAGGGCACACTGATGAGCATCACAGATGCTTTTTCGTCCATTTTCCAACCAATTTTTCATGGCCCATCATCCTGGGCACCTGTGAGTCACAGTAAAGGCTGCTCACAGCTGAGTGATGATGTACAGAGATTCCCACACAGCTATCATCCTGTCAGGAAAAGGTTTGGTTTCGCCCAGCATACATTTTGAATAGATGGGTTTCTGCTTTTTCAAACCTTTCGAAATACTTAATTCCACTGCTGTTATTATAAACCACCTTTTTGGCAAGCGTTATTGATCCCTACACAACCCATTAACACTTCCCCCTAGGGGTTTGATTTTGGACAAAAAACAGGTCCAATTCTTCCTGCTACTCAGGCAATGCTGTAACGGCAGCATAGGATCTCCTTCGGGGTCTGTAGGCCCTACACACTCTAACAAGGGTTCACGGACTCTTAGGGCAGCCAAGGAGCAGACCTTTGACTATTTGCATTGCTTCATCGTTAGCTCAATTTTACATCACTTTTAAAATGCACCGAAAAGCTCTCTAGAGTATGCTATCCAGGGAGAACGCTGGAAGCAGGGTTAACATAAGCCAGTCAACACCACTCGGCCTTAAATCAAGAACTCTTGTCTGGCCTTCTTTTGTTTAGCAGTAACTAGTCTTTCATTTAGGCATAACTATAGGGACATTCCTGGGTGAGACAGAGGCAAAGAATGAGAGGAATGGACTGAGAGCAGTCCTGAGGAGAAGGACTTGGGGTTGCTGGTGGACAAGAAGCTCAACATAAGCTGGCAATGTGTGCTGGCATCCCAGAGAGCCAACCACATCCTCGGCTGCATCAAAAGAAGCATGGCCAGCAGGTCACGGGAGGTGATTCTGCCCCTCTGCTCCACTCTGGTGAGACCCCACCTGTGTCCAGCTTTGGAGTCCTCCGCAAGGAAGCACACTGACCTGTTGGAACAGGTCTAAGAAGAAGATCAGAGGGCTGTAGCACCTCTGCTACAGCCCAGGCTGAGAGAGTCTGAATTGTTCAGCCTGGAGAAGAGAATGCTCCAGGGAGACCTTATGGCCCCTTCCAGTACCTGAAGGGGGCTACAGGAGAGATGAGGAGGGACTCTTGATCAGGGAGTGGAGAGATAGGACGAGGGGTAATAGTTTTAAATTGAAAGAGGGTAGATTTAGATTAGATCTTAGGAAGAAATTCTTTACTATGAGGGTGGGGAGACACTGGAACAGGTTGCCCAGAGAAGCTGTGGTTGCCCCATCCCTGGAGGTTGGATGGGGCTTTGAGCAAACTGATCTAGTGAGAGGTGTCCCTGCCCACAGCAGGGGCGTTGGAACTCGATGATCTTTAAAGGTCCCTTCCAACTCTAACCATTCTATGATTCTAAAAGCCATCTTTCATTTTGCCTCAGTCTAAGAAATCTTTACAAGGTGTGTACAAGGACAAAACCTACCAGTTTGGTTCATTTGTGCTAAATGGAGACAGAGAACTGTGAAACATATTTGAGAAATCACCTGTGCTGGTTGAAAGGTCTTCATGCTCAAAGGGAAAAGCCAGGGGGAGGGGACAGGAGGGAAGGAAGCGTTTGGGTGAAGCTGAAGAAAAGAAAGGCTCTGAATGAGTGGGGGATTGTTTGTTTGGTTTAAAAGATAAAATAGAAGATTAATTATGGATCCAGATATTAGCTGCTACTAGCTTTTTATCTAAAGCCTGAAAGGCAAATACCATGAATTTTTTTCATCACTTGAAATTAGCTCCAAGTAATGAATTAGCTCAACGTAATTCTTGTAGTCTCCCTCACCCATCACTTTATTTCTTTCTCCCATCTTAAGCAGTGTTAAAAAAAAAAGATTAACAAAATAGACCAAGCACCCTAACTGTAGAATTCCTAACTGCCAGAGACTTCTCATTCACATCACTAATTCATTGTTTCATACTAACTACTTGCCTATTCTAGAGCTAATTTAATACCTAATGTTGGTGCCTGAATTTTCATATTTAACAACGACAATCAGTAGAGGACCTTTTTCTTTTTTTTTTTAAACAGAAGGATTCTGTAGCAGCTGTCAGAAGATCTGTGGTGTCTAAGATCAGTTTCCATGGATATAAATAATTAGCTATATGTTCTCCTCCACCAGCACAGCCTCCTGGCCCAGTATGATTAATTCTTCACTGCCAGCATATATCACAGGCAGAAGTACGGCTTGCATTCATTTTACTTGGACAGAAAGGGTCATTTTGTGATCCTATGCCACACAGTTTTTAAACCCTGCTCCTGTTTATTGCAAAGCCCTTACTTTTGCCATATCTTACATCTATCCTTGTATTTTACTGATGTCCGCAGCTACAGTTCAAGTTACATAGTTGATCATATCCATTCACAATTCAAGTCAGCAATATCGCTAGTGCATAAAACTTCGTTTCAGTGGTTATCTGCAATGAAAGCCAAGTGAAATGAAAAAGGTACCCCCATAACTCATTCCCAGAAGCCTCTACCCAGTCTTTCAGGCCTCTATTTCCAACCACGTCACTTGGTGAGGAAAACTAACACTTCTTAGCTTCAAACAAATACTCAAGCAGCTCAGCTGGGGATGAAACTTTGTTCTCACCTTACATAGCTAGCAAAAAAGAGTGAAACAGACCGAAAAGACTGATGTCCATATGGATTAAAATGGAATGATTAGAAGACTAAATAGTTTTCTAAAACAGACAATTTGAAGCAAAGGATTGTGATGAAAACCTTCATAGTCTGCTTACAGATGAGAAGGAAAACGTATAGCAGACAATTATTTGGACAGCTTTAAAATAATTTTAAAATGGGAGGACTTAAAAGATGCTGCCCAACTGCAATCTTTGTACTTTCATTTCTTTCGTTTTATACAAAAGTCAAGGAGTTAAAAGTCTGAAGTTAAAAAAATTACGAATTTAAGATATAGAGGAGGGGATCATACTTTAGAAAGACATAGACATAAACAGGACATTAAGAATAAAATGTGAATTACTTGTCATAAGACAGAGTATTTACATTCACAAAAACCAGTTAGATACCGAACGGTAAACTGATAGTCACAGATAAGATTTTAAATGCTTTGTCCTCTAGTTATTTTATAAGGTGCTGAGAGGAACAATTTTCCAGGAATTTTCAATACTGAACGTACTGCTCAATACAAGGACATCTGTGTGGGAAGATACATTTGGAGATTCAAGGTACAGGGCAGACGGCTTCAAGTCAACACGAACATCAACTGAATTCAATTACTACTAGGTAGAGAAATCCAGTGATGACTTGGTTTCTGAATTTTGCAATCGGCTATAAATCTGTCGATTGTAGAAAAGAAACACATGTTCTTGAATAACAAAAGCTACTCAGGAGTCTTTTCATGCCAGGCATGGCTCTTATTAGTATAAAAAATATCATTTGTCAATTAAATAAAGAAAAATTTTGTGTTGCCGTAGAAATCAGGACCAAGTCCCTTTCCTGATATGGAAAGGAAACAACGTATTTATCAGTTTATGATACCGTAACATTTTATCAAAAAAAATTATTTTAACAGAATAAGGTTATTGAAGGGGGAGGAGAAGGAAGTTAAATATGATATGAATTTGTGTTGAAAGCCTGGGCCTAGTGAACTGGGCAGTTTTGCTACTACTAAGCTCAACAAGGGCAGGATTTCACATATATTTTATGTGAAATTATCTTAGTCAAAGTTCACCTGTGGCTATTTTTGGGTATAATCTGTAGCCCAACTGAAAGACTGATGGATTTTGGATAAGAATCTGAATAGAATCTTAGATTAGGTTTTTTAAATATTATTTTTTTTAAACAAAATAAGCAAACAAAAAACCCAATAAAAATATCAGGAGGGACAATAGAAATGAGCAATAACTAAAACTCCAGAAGGAAGTCCAGATATCCAAGCGCAACACCAGACCATGGAGAATGGAAAACCTCAAGTCTAAAGAGCCCCAGCTGATTGCTTCCCTGGAGACACACTTTAAGTTTATACTTATTAAGGTTTACTGTATAAATTGTGGCGCTCAGGAACGGGAGTAATATATTATGTGTGAGGATGGGCCTATGCAGATTAAAATTAATCTGGATTTTCATTAAATTAATAGCCCTGAGTAGGTCAACCAACTAAGAAAGGGTGATACCACTGTCTTTCAAATTACATTTCTGAAATTCACCTCAATTGAAATTTCCTATCTGGGAGCTGTGAAGGTCATCACACTGATTAAGAGGACAGCCAGTTCATTTTGCAATTAAAAAACCCTCCAATTATGAAGCTTCAAACATAGAAAACAAAGAAGGCTGAGAGCAGTCCACACTGCATCTGACAAGGATGCCAGCATTTTGTGCAGTAATGTAATTTTTGCCAGGCCCAACGAAAGCAGTAGAGCAAAAATCCCACCAATGACTCCCATACCATCAGTAGAGTATCTACCAGGTAACATGCCATCCCAAGGCAGCGTCATAAGAAATACAACATTATACACACACATATACCTGAATCCCTTGTTTTTAAAGCCTAAAGATGTATGGTAAAGAGCAATTCAAAATGGAAACGGAGGGAAAAAATAAAGTTCCTCCTTCAAGCTGCAGCACTATCTACAGATAATTAGCTACCATCTGGGAAACCACGGTCAGAGCCAAAACCAAAGAGACAAAAATTTGCATTGTCTTAAAAAAAACCAGAAGAGTCAAGTGTGCTATACTTCACAAGCACTGAATATAGCCCTTTCTGCAAAATATTTGTGATCTAAAGGATAATTAATTGCTTGAGCCACATTCTTTTGTTCTCCCATCGACCATTAGCCAATACAATTTTAATGGAGGTTGCTGTAGGTAAATAGCTGTAACTGAACATCTGCTCACCTCAGCCAGGAACAGGCTGATTTGATCAGGCAGATTCAGTCATCACAATAGCATCAAACACGTAGATTGACCCCGTGTTTATGAACTTCAGCTTTCCCGGATACTTGGATATGACCAATAATTTCCACTCACTTCACTTTAACCAGTCTTCCCTGATGATTCTGAAAAAAAAAAAAAATAAAAATCCCAATTATTTTGAACTGCAAGCAAGTCTAAGAAAGAACTGTTTGCAGCTTCTGCTTAGAGGGAAAAAACATGAGAGAATGAAATCCATGTAATAAATTATTCCACGAAAGCCATGTAATCCTCTGAATTATGCTCATATATTTTCTGCTTTTTATTTTATATGGACACTGACCAGGGAAGTTATTTATACAGGAACATTTTTCACACTGTCTGCAATTTGCATGACATCAGTTTGGCTGCTGACTTTGAAATGGGAAGTAGAATAAGACTGACATCTATGGTGTGCAGATCATGGTGTGTTGGGCAGTCCACAAAAGAATTGCTTATCAGACTCTCTAAAGCTGTAAAAATATGTTAATTTGTTCCTGGGACTGTGCATCCTGAAAATGTTAACAGTGCTAGTGCCACCTCAGAGAAAAACAGAGATTTTGAAGTTAGATCATGAGATAAAATTCTCCTCTCCTAACACTACTAGCAAAAACATGAATTTTTGAAATTATTTTTAGTCTTTGGGGAAGGAACATTGCTTTATAGTTGTTTATAAAAAACAAAAAACCCTCAGTAAAATAGAAAAAAAAATATCTCTTTTGAGCTTTTCAGAGCTGAGCCTGCTATATTATTTGCCTGTGCAGAAGGAGTCAGACTGTTGTTTGGTTGGTTGGGATTATTTTTTTTTAATAATATAAGAGTGCTTGAACTCTGTTTTGAAATTGGAACAGTACTTGTTCCAGCTTCGCTGTCAATAGGTTGATTAATTTCCCATCAACAGAAATGGCCTGAGCAAGCTAAGGATGGTTCCTCATTTCCTGCTGATGAGGTTTTGAACCCAAAATTTTATAGAGTCTTACCTAGCTTCGGAACAATTCTCAAAGTAAACCTGATAGAATATATTTTGCATCCTAAACCCAAAGCTGAAAATGAAATAGCATTATAAAGGAATCTGGCTCTTTCTGAATGTTAAAGCACCCCCAGCAGAGAGCAAAGGATGATTATTTGTAGGTTATATCTGAGGGGGTAAGAGGACAGAGAAATTAAGGCCAAAGACAGCTAAAATGATACTGCCCAAATGTAATACACAGCAATTCTCTGGCTGGATAGGAAAATAATGAGAAAAGGGGGGAAAAAATATCCTGAAAAATTGGCAATAAGTAACATTCTGAGTTCCCCAATGCCAGTGAGTGACAGAACTGCAAATGGGATGCCCAGGCATCCTAACTTGCACACTAATGCCCAGTACCATGAACTTAGGAAACTTGCAGAAGTATTCCTTATCCATTAATATTGCTAGTTACTGGTTATCATTTCAACCCAAACCACTGCATATAGCTACATGCTATTTCTACATATCTATCAAGAGATTTCCTTCCTCCAGAAACTGGGAACAAGGAGGTGAGAAAGACTACAGTAACGAAAGGTTAGCAAAAAGCTAATTCATTAGTAGGTGGGCATTTTAGTTGAAAGCTCTTGCATCACTGGATTCCAGCCAAGCCTGTTCTGGTCTTGCCTCTCTTGGTGGCTTGATTTAGATGACAGTGTTTTAGTTCTAAACTCCATTGAATGCTGTCTATATTTGGGGTACTGAACATTTATAATTGACCATATTTATACAATTTACTGTATTTAATACATACTTATTATATTTATACTTATATAAAAATATTTATACTGTATTTAATATACAATATACTGTATTTCAAGAAATGTAGAAAAAAGATCAGAGAATTTAAATCATTTGACACACGCAATTTAACCTGGGTTTTCTACTTCAGATATCAAATACTCAAACTCGCAACCAGCCAACCCAGAGAGAAAATATGTTTGGGTAAAATATATTTTACTAGATTTTCCAAGTTGACAGGTGCAGTAAAATTATACTCTACCTGACAAAACATCCATAAATGTGATTAGAATTAAGCTTTTTATATCAGAGTAAAAGACAGGGCAAGAGTTAATTAATAAATAGTTAGTTATTAAGTTTAGCCCAGTGAGTAAATCAAGCAATTTATCTTTGAATCTTGATGTAGTCTACACCACTATAAATGTATGTATACCACCACTATGTGTGTATAATGTATGTATACCACCACAAATGTATGTATACCACCACTATAAATGATGTATAGTGTACACCAATATAAATTTTCAGATTATTTTTTTAAATTTGCTAATAGAACAGGTTTTATTTGGTACCTTGTCAAAGGTAATCTAGGTTTTTTATGCAACGGCTCATAATTTTTTGTAATCTAATACAAGTGGCCTGAAATCGAATACAACTCTAAAAATTCACTTTATGATAAAAACTCCACAGCAACATATTAGGAGACGAGGTAAAACCACACATTTTTCATATTATAAGATATTTTCTAGCCCAATGAACATATACAAGCAACTATTATACCAACCCTGTAAAATGTTGCCATTTAACTACAATTCATATCCTTTAATATATTTGTCTGCTACTTGGTTGGTCTCAATACAGTTTGGTCAATAATTTCCTGAAGAAGCTATTTGGAGTATAAATTATCATTTAAGTGGGAAAAAAGTTGTGATCCATATAATATGAATATTTTTCTTTAAAAAACAAAACAAAACAAAAAATCCAAACTACTATTAAGAAACTACATTGTTTTATAGAATTCATACAGTGGGTGTGACATGCTGTAAGGTTTTTTCTTTTCAACATGTCTTCAGCCTTCCTCCACAGTAACATCTGAATGCTTCTGTTGTAATTCCGACAGCTTTTAATATAAATATGCAACTCCTGCCTTTCAATAACATTTTCATAGGAAACCAGCAGTAAGGGGAAAAAATATGAAGATATATTTTCAAATTTAACGACTCTGCCACATATACTGCCTAATATATACTAAATATATACTGTCTAATAAACACACTAATCACAGTTATAAGGGTTTAGATAATTCTGGTCACTTTTTTATTTTTCCTGGACCTAAAAGAGAAAAGCTACAATATTTTAACCTCCCATTCTATGAAACAAAATTATTTACGATAGTGGAGAGAAAGTTACTTCAGAAACTCTTCAAAGAATATTATTATTGTGGAATTTATCAAGTCACATTATACGTAGCATTAGCATGGTTCTCTTTGTGTGTGTGTGTGTGTGTATCTGGTTTAATTTCCAGTCAGAATACATGCTTTTTGTTCAATAAGCTGCAGAACCAATTAATAATTTTCATCCTCTCTCTTAAAACATAATATAAAAACTGCAAGTCTTGAAAAGTTCTTATGTAGCACCCACTGTCTCATACAAAAAACTCCAAAATAAAGCTTAGATGAATTTTCAGAGGGCAAGCTGTGAAAATCTACCCAATGTGTAATAGAGTCTTAAAATACGTAATTTTTCAGTAATTCTGATTTTGATTTACATTCTCAGTGGATAAATCATAAAAATCAACACAAGTTGTGACTAAAACACAAGCACAATGTCTGAGTGTGCACTTCCAAGAAAACATAAGGAATTTCGAAGAAAGAACTCAGCTTAAATGAACCAATTTACCTCAGTCAAATATCACACACAACAACCAGAATATCACAAACCCTAGTCATTTGTGCTGAGCTTGCACAGAAACGTCTCTCAAGCTGTTTGACAGCGTGATGTGATTCAAGCAGGTATCATTTAAATATTTACAATATGATTACTTAGATAAAGTTTCAATCATTTCTGTAAGCAATTTCAGAGGGAATCAAACTTGGAAAAGCGTGGAAACTACTACAGCACTATGTGTCCATGCTTGCAGAAATACCAAATTTAATGTGCAGATGAATCATTTTTAGCCCTGCTAAGTTGAAATCGAAAGAAGCTGTCTAGGATTTTTAATCAAAACATTTTTTGGAGGATGAAGACCGCTCCATAAACCAATAAATAAATAGCCTGAACGAGCAATATTATCAACAATCAGACTGCTTCAACATAAGCATGTAGAGCCTGCTGAAGTAACAGTGGCTCTAGCAGGGTGCAAGAATTCAAACCTATTTCCAAAGGTACCTGTGCAATATTCTTATTTGTACAGGGACGTTATCTTTTCTGTAGCCAATTGTCTGGCTAGCATCAGCACGTCAGATGTACGCTTTTCCAACCACGCACTCAGGTCTGTCTGCTTGACTCGGATGATGTAAAAATCCACCGATTTCTGGTCTAATACAACCACCTATCTAGCTCAGGAGACGCCATGGGAAAGCATGTAAAGTAATAGAACATAAAAAGCAACGGTTCCAACCAGTCAACTTCATAGGAGCCAATTCTGATTTGATTTATACAAGTTTAAGCTGGAATCTCCTTATATCTACATAATAATCTATCTTCCTGACAAGAAGACCAGGTGCTCAACAGT
Source organism: Gallinago jamesoni (assembly GCA_025769975.1). NCBI lineage: Eukaryota > Metazoa > Chordata > Aves > Charadriiformes > Scolopacidae > Gallinago > Gallinago jamesoni. The sequence goes on along the minus strand of JAOQGH010000023.1, from coordinate 8,199,777 downwards.
TGCTGCCATCCTACAAAGAAGTGTTAACTTAGCTCTGCCGACTCATTCCAGCATTTGATTTATTTCAGCTGGCAATAGGAGGAGACGGAGTGTGTCCGTAAGAGGCAGAATTTGGCTGGGCAGCTCTCAGGTGAGGAACGCCTTTAGTTCGTGGGTTACCTCGTTATTAACCAAAACCACGTCAGCATCCTCCACCTCGGGTGCAGCAGCCTCAGTGCTGTAATTCCAGCTCCAAAGCAGGCAGGGAGCACGGGAGTTCGGAAGAGTAGCTGAACTCTGACGGCACACCTTCCAAACCAACACGCTCTTTGCATTCACACATTAATTATTGTTTATATTTGCCTCTAATCTGCATATGTATTTTAAACGATCCACCGAAAGTGTGCTCTTACAATTAAGAGTAATCTTCAATTACTTCCAGCCAGTGCGTAGTCTCGCCTGCCAATTAATTACAGAGTTCATGAAAAGCGTGTACAAATTAGGCAATTGAAAGGCTAAATACAGCAGAGGAGTCATCCTGATGAGGCAGGAAATAAAAATGCCCCAAGGTAATTTATGAGACTGTTCTTGTGTCCACAACCAAAGACCGAAGGGAACGTACTAAAACTCAATTGGCAATTTTCCAGGGTGCCAAAAGGATATCTTATACATAATAGGTCTCCACAACCAGCAAGATTTATAGTGCGCTCTGAAATATGAGGCTCTTAATGGCAACAATAGATCAGTCCTTGTTTTACAAGTTACAAATGCTTTTTAAGAGCCTTTTTCCTAACGGTCTTTTGACTTCATAACAGCAGTAATTAATGTTGACAGGAGCTGTGCTCCCTAATTTTTCACGCTTTGTAGCAAGAAAGTTAGAGAAAAAGGGGAACTTCTTGTAGGAAAGCACCTTGGTCATTAAGTTCAGTCACCTACAAATACATTTTATAATTGCTCTGATTAACTTCTCACGTTCCTTCTTCAGAGAGCCCCAAAGAGTCTGACTGGAATTGCTAGGACTGTTTCTCTAATTTCAGTTTATGCCAACTTGCTTTTGTGACAATCTTGTACTCTGAATTAATCAGGTAGGATTTTTTTCAGAAAAGACAATGATATTGTGGAATTCGGTGCCACAAGGTGCTGGAAGTATAAAGGGTTAAATTAGAAAGTGTGAATTTACATAAGAAATATATGAGCTCAAAATGTGATCAGGTAAAGTAATGGAAGTCCATCAAGAGCTATTAAAAATGCAAATACAGCTTGGTGAAGTTCCTGCACTTCAAAGTGAGAATATGAAGTAGGAAAAAATACAACTCTGGACTTGTCAATTCCTGTGTTATTGCCATAAGCACCCAATACGAGCTACGAGCAAAGAAAAAGCAGTGGGAGAGAAGATAACTGATAGACTGTCCCCAAACAATATTTTTCATGTAAATATAAATCAAGCAAAAGCCCTCATAGTAGTCAAAGATTCTTTTCCACTCCATTTTTTTTTTCTTTACCTAAATTGCAGAAAAGAAACCCCCCTTTCACTCTTGAAGTATTGAAATATGCCTAAGGTCTCCAGTGCAGTCACTGCTAGAATCTGAGATGGAATGTAATTTTCTTTTATAAGAAAATTAAGGATAGCAGCAACTAAATACTTTTTTCCTCTTTTCTTTCAAGGAATTCTTGAAAAAGCCTCTAGATGTTAAATAAGATCAGCAAAACCAGGTCCATGATGCAACCGTTCATAAGCGATGCCTTTAACAGCCGCTGTGGCCACACGAAAGAAGTTTTCCTTTGGATTAATTGACTTTTTCAATTGCTATAAAAAACACTGAATGTGGCTTGACAGCACTTGATACGACAGTAACAATAAGACCCATCTTTGCTTCTCATCACACACTCTAGAAGCATTGCCATGGAAACATTTATCCCTTTACCCCTTTTATGCTGAGATTCTTTCCCTTGAAGATGTCCGGCTACATAAGGCTGTCGGGCTGTATATTTTCATAGTTACTAGGGAAGAGACTGGGGGGGCATAGGAAGAGAAACAGGATGCTTATATAGCCTGGAGCAGTATGTTTATGAAAATCCCCTCACAGCTGTGTCTCTCCCTGACCGAAGCAGGCTTTCAACCTTGCCCCCTAAACTATGATCAACCGTAGATTTTTGACAAGTATCAAAACACATTACCATATAGAGTTAGCAGGCAGGCAGAAAGTCCTGCCAGAAAATTCTGTCTCCTGGTAGATACACTACAGCAATGTCTTCTTTAGAATTCAATGGGAATTTATTCAGGCAACAGGTGCAAAGGCAGTCTCTGAAAAACTGATTCTAGCTCAAATCTCCAAAAAGCAATCCCTGCTTCTCCAGAGACCAAGGTAGGCGAATGATTAGGCTGTGGCAGGATTAAGGAGCAAAGGCTGTTTTCTCCTCTCAATGGATATGTTTTATTATCTATAAATAATAGGATTGTGGTGGTTGGGTTTTCACAGAAAATAAAACACTAATGGACCACAAGGGCTCGCTAACTGCAGGCTTCAAGGAGCATGTGTGCTTTCAGCTGTCATGTGGAAACACTACCTCTAACCGTAACACACCAGGACTCAAATACTTATTTCCTTAAAGTCTTCCTTCAAACCCTAGGAGCTTTACTCCTCCAAGTCAGAGAAGAATATTCATCTAGAGATGAGTTTCAGAGCTGTTCCCTTGCCTGAAAAAAAAATTCATATTTCTAGTTACATATTTGTATTCCAGAACTATCTAAAATACAAAATTACATGCTTTAATCATTATTACTCTTTCTAGAAGAGATATCATAGTTGCTTAACATAAATAGAAATTAGGTCAGCTTCAGTTTACTTATAAATGCCCGCTCTTCTCTTTTAGACTTTTTTTTTAAGGAAAAAATTAGTCTTTGTTTACATTAAGGGACCATTTCTGGACTTTAGTTCCTCCTTAGTATTTTTGCCTTGCAAAGGGTTGTATAGCATTTGTTATCTTGAAAACTCGAGCTTATTGGCCTTATTTTTTGTGTCTCCAGAAAATGTATCTATCCAGTTTAGGCTGTTTTGGGGCTGAGCAGTCTTCTGTGCTCTGCTTCCTCTAAAGGTTTGGGTTCATTCCTGACACCTAAATCAAAATGCTAAAAAATGATCGGCACATAGGCTTTCCAGCTAACCCAAAAGACATTGCTTTGGATGCCTGGTATCTCTCAATGCCTTCCTGTCATATTAAATAAAGAGAAGCACAACTCTGAACTCACTGAAAACATCCCTGCATCAGCAAAATGCTGGCTGGGAATTTCTCATCAGGCTATCAGCACAGCCAGGTGCAGAGATTGCCATCAGCCATAAACTGAGAGGCTAAACACCTTGAGCACTGAAACCCAGGAATGCACAGGTTTAGCTGTTTACCTTTCCAGTTTAAGGATTAAACGAAGAAGCGGTGCAGTGATTTTAAAAGCTGGTCCCACCAAGTAGTATATGTGATATCACAGGGTGAAGATACTAGGCTGGATCCACCTGCCATTAAACAGAATAGAAAAGCTCCTACTGAATATTGCCTTCAGAGGAGAGTCATTGTTTTGAAACAGAAACCACACATCTACAACTCTGAAACGGGCTTCGAGAACACAAAAGCTTATCTGGGGAATTAGGAGGATTTTTGAGTAACGTGCCTGCAAAGATTCTGGAGTGAAGAAGACACAGCAGTTTTCAAGAAAAATTAACTAACTTCAGTGAGGAATTCTAATTATGTTTCTGTACTATCTCAATGTTATGAATGACATTTTATACATAGAAATTTTCAGAAGTTAAACGGTTTATTGTTATAAAACCAAAAAGAAAATTTACAGACGCAAAAATCTGGAGAACCTTGTCAAATTCCACTTCTAAAAGGAAGGAAATTAAATATTACCAAAAAAGAGCAACAGTGGAAGAAGTGAGAATTACAACCTAAAAGGAGCTTAGCTCAGAGCCACAATTTTAGGCACTCGACACTATAATTAGGGTCAGATTTAAAATAAGTTACCTGATGTGTGAAAGCCTAATACATCTCATTGGATGTCTTTCTAGTTAAAACCTAGCTTTCAGTATCAAACTCTGAACAAAAGGATTATATGATTATATGCTTCTTTTTGGGGGATGCTGAGCAGTCATTGGTCAGAGACTTTTCAAAAGATACTAAGATAAATTCAACCTCAGTATCCTGCCAAAAATAGGACTTTAGCCTGTAAAATATCCCCTAATGGCTTGTTTTAACATTGAAACATGTGTGTCTCATTTCAATACTATTTCATATTTATATTTTTTGTACTGTTATCATTGCTATTATAAAGCTGGTTCAAAGCAAAATTGAACAAAAATTTTTATCAAAAAACCCACTGTCATTACAAAAAGAAGGCCTCATCTCCTTTCTACTCCAAGTATTTAAAAACCGCTGTGCCTTCAAATTGGATTCAGAAGGCAAGCAACATTTTTAGTTCAGAACTTCCATCCTCTTCACAGTTCAGCACAGTTCATCCACGCTCTTGCCCGGATTCCTGCATATACAGATAGAATGTCACCAAAAATGTACACGTGCACCTGAACTGGAGAGTCTGTATCTGTTTTATTTCTGGAACAAATTGCCCTTGGATCCATAAAGCGTTACCATAACTAAGAATATATGATTGTTGAGGAGGCCAATTGTTGCCTCACTTTGCAGAATCTATCATAGCAATTATGCTGCTATGTGTCATCAGTTACAAGTTACTCTAATGACTTGTTTGCTAAATCTGACTCCTACCTACAAAAGTGCTTTAATTCATTAATTTGCAAAATACCTTGGCATATAAGCATCAAAGCTGTTTTAAGAGCTACAGAAGTGTCATCTACTAGAGAAGATAACTGCAAATTAAATTGAGAGTGGGAAAGAGGAGGGAAAAAATTATAATGGATGTTTATATACAGCTGTACAGAAAAGCAGAGTATTGAGTAAGAACAGTACCTTTAGATTCCTGTAGGCTTTCTTTCAGTTACATGCACTAAGTAGGATTAACTCACTGTTAGATTTTGACTTGGCACTTGGGCTTATATATGGGAATAGCACTTTGGGTTGCTCCCAGGTCAGGGAAACCTGTGTCTGCCACTAGGAGACCGTATGTTCCACCCCACTCAAACCCATCAGGCATCGGTAGGCGAGCACCCTTTTGAAGCACTGTGTCTAAAATTATCACAGTGAAGCGAAATCTCTCCCCTCAGGGACACTTGGCTGCAGAGAAACCCACTTTCCTGAGCTTTTGGGGAAGCACAATAGTATGAAGAGAGAGGTGAATCCTGGTGAAAGAGATCAGCCACAAGACAGAGCATACTGTATTTCAGCAGTGGATATTACCACCTCTGGAAGAAATCCAAGAGCTGGGTAGCCTACAGATCTTTATATTTCTGAGAGCTTCATCCTCAGTGTCAGTCAGAACAAGGAGAACTGCCTGAATAAAAAACGCTGTTCTCGCAGAAAAGCACAAACACAAAACTCCAAACTGTTAATAGAGCAACGAAGAAAGAATTGATGGTCCCACACTATCCTCAACCTCTGAGAAATAATTTTTTTCTACTTATTAATTTTTTATATAAAGAGATTTATTCTCATTTGCTCTTATGTAAGTAATCTCCTACTCAGGGAATTATCAAAAGTGTGAATGAACAGTGCTGGAATTGAAGGAGTTTGGCTTCTAATGACTTTTAGTAGCTGCTGCATTTAATTATTTTTGAAATCCTTCTTAGTAAGGAGAACTGGATTAAAATCAGATTGCAGAGCAATAACTCGGGAAGGGAGTGACCACGCATGCCTCACCATGTGAACAGGAGATACGGTGGCAAACAACTATAGGCAGTAGCTACAGTGGAAGGAATTAAACTTCAAAAGGGAATTTCACATTGTGCAAGAGGACGTAACACTGCACTATGATACCAGTGATCCACACAGACGTGCACAGGAATACAGTAGTCTCAGACAGGAAAAATAACAGCTAAGTTACATGAGGCAATGTCATAATGTGTTTGAAGAGGATTCTTGCTAGTTAACTATTTTCCCTATAGATCTCACCTTGATCATTAGTGCACGCCTACTTTATTAATTGATTACAATTTATTAATTGGTGATAGCTCAAGTAATTGATAGTTTCTCAAAGTCTTAAACTGTATCAAAAGTGGAAGAAGGCACTCAAGAGGATCCCTGGACAACTGTTTTTTCAACCAACTTCTATCCTTCCTTAAGCAGTCACGTTGCCTGAGAATCTACCTGAAGGTGGGAGTTTATTCCTTTGTGGAAACTGAGTGTCATGCAAATATTAATAGGCAATGGAAGACCTAGAATAGAAGACTTAGAATTAGAATGGAAATAAATTTGTAACCCCAGCTATAGGGTTCTGATCAGCTCCCTCAGTCATTATAGAGATTAAAGAGAGAGCAATTTAAACAGACACCAGGTAGAATCATTAGAGTCGTTGCACAGGTCTGTCAAACCAAAAAAGGTGTGCTTAGAAGAAAAACCTGCTTGTGCCATTATGAATCTTCACCAGCAACAATGAAATAAATCTGCCCCCACACAGAGGGGCAGAGGAAAAGAAAATTCTGATGGAGCAGAGTAATGAACTCCAACCGGCTTCCCTTTATCATCTGAGTTTTCTTGAAGAGGGTCCTTTTCAAAGAGAAAGACACATTGCAGGTACCAAACAACACACTGTACTTAATCATTGCTTTGTGCTGCCATCAGACCAGTTTTAAATACTAGCAGGGACTGTAATTTTCCTTGCAGTGCTCACAAAAATGTGCATTTTCAGGAGAGAAAAAAAAAAAAAAGACATAAAGGCAGTCACATTTGACACTGAAGACAGAGAGCCTGTGCCTAATGGCCTGGAGTCTAAAAGTCTAAAAGCAGTTCATCTCTCTGAACTCCCTGAATGACCCCTGTAATGCAGTTGTGGCTAGCAAGACATATTGCTACAAAATGGGCAAGGGACAATTGCGTGAAGGACAGTTAAAACTTGCACACTTGGTCAGTTTTTCAAAACATTTTGAAGCAAGACATCAGCTTCCCTCTTAATTCATCTGAACAGCCTAATACAGCCACCTTCAGTACTGTTAATGTATTAACCTACATTCTGGCAACCAGTTTAAAGCTGAACACGAAGGGTTTAGCAAACAGAGCTCGAAATGAGATCTATTATTTTCTGCCTGTCTGTATTCAGATTTTATGTGGAAAATACAGAACAGTGTAACCCTATAGTTACTGCTAACACATTACCAAGCCTTACGAACAGCATCACAGCCCAAGCTCCTTACACCACAGCAGCATTACCCAGGAAGAGCGAGCAGTGGTGACCCCATAAATAGCCATACTTGGAGAAGATAAGGATAGATACAGCGTCGGACATTCCCTATTTATCACTGGACACTGCTTTAAAAACAGCACTGGCTCTCCAAAACAGAAGAGTTGAGCAAGTGATGGGATTATTTTGCTTCACTTAAACTCCAGATGTCTTTTGTTTTCCAGGTTGGTGCCCGACAACGTGGAGCACACAAAATCTAAGTACAGATTGAGCTTAGAAGAGTAGCAATGAATGCTGAGATATTTACCCTAGTAAGTTTCTTACCGAAAGACCTGGCAGTGCTACTTCACAGCTAGAGTGCTACCCAAATGAAAGAAAAAAAACAACAACAACAACAAAAAAACCCCAAACTAAACCAACCAAACAAACAAAAAAACACAAAGAAAAAGGGAAAAGAAGCAAGGCACACAATGCAGTATAGACAATCCTCCTACACTGTTGTTGTTTTTCATTCAACGTGCACACACAAAACACTCTGTTTTTAGGTTAGGCATGTCCCTGTTCAGGAAGAAAAAGGGCCAAAACCACAGCCAGAAGATGAGATTGGCCACTGTCTACCCTTAGGTGAGCTCCCTGGTAGTGAGCGACAGCAGCAGTGGGGAGTGTGGAAACAAACAGGTTCATTTTTCTTTCTGTTGAGAGGGGAAAGTTGCAATTAAGTTGGTGAAAACAACCAAATGAATGAATGTGTGAAATCTAGATATGACTTCCCAAGCCTCTTCTACCAGCCACGATCCACAAGCCAGGAAACAGATTGATTGTTGTGTGCCGGGCTGTTCACAGAACTGGTAGGAAGAACTTGGTGGCTTGGCTTTAGGCTCACAGAACTAGGCTAAATTAAATCAGCAACTTTCAGTCTAAAACAGTTTAGCAATTATTTTCTGACAACAGAAACAATTTCTATCCACCCAAAGCCCCACATCATTCTCATATTTCCCAGAACGGAAGCATATTGTAAGGGGAAATAATCTCCAGAAAGAGGACTAGGTGTTTTGCACCCCCCTATTCCCTCGAGTAAATAGCTGTAATAATGATGAAGATCCCAGCAAAATAGGAATAAGGATATTGCATCCAGCTCCCCCATAGCAAGCACTCAGTGGTACAAAAGGTCATGACTGACCTTAATATATTGCAGTTCATAACACCCATGGAAATCTAGAAATCCCTGTTGAACTTACTGGCAGCCGCGCATGCACAGAGCCCTTTGAAAAGCAGGTCCATGTCTCTGTTAAGGTCAGCTCTGCCAGCAGGGTCCTCTCCCAGGGCTCAAGAAAATCCCAGTCCTCCAATAAATAGCCCACAACACAACAGAAGAGAGGGGCAGTGTTTTAGCTGTCCTGTTGTGATTTTCCTCAGCGTTCTGTTCACTCAGTAATAAAGGGCAACCTTAAAACCTCAAATCAGGACTATATACCAACTCTGCTTGGCTCCACCACAGAAAGGAACTCCTGAACTACATCCCTCCATAGGCTCTCCAGCTGAGGACTCCGGAACAACTGCTCTGCATTGAAACTTTGGCAGAAAAACGTTAAGAATTGTAATTTAGCAGCTGCAGACTACTGTAGTGAAGTTGTATGAAAGCCAACTTTTCCTTCATTTTTCTTAACTGTATTTCTAAGCAGCTCTCCACCACTCTAACCTTTCGGGGAGGGATTATGGAGATTGCCCTGGCACTGATGAATGCAAACTGCCACAGTTTGGCATTAGTTTTAGGATCAAGGTTAAATCTTTAGCCTTCATAGCCTAAGAGAGGAGAAATATTTGAAGACTTATATCAATAAGATCACTGGGTTTTTTTCTTTATGCTAAGCTTGTTTTTGTCTCAGTGGATTTTAAGAGTTATCAAGTATCATAATATCTGTTGCAATATATATTTGTATGTGGAAACACTCAAGTAAATGATATTTCAACCTATTCTAATTCTGATTTTAAAATAACAACATGCCTTCTTATTTAACAGCCAACTCATTCCAACTCAAATGCATTTAATTGAGGTTCAAAGCAATGTTGTTCAGTTTAAAAAAGTTATAATTTTACCCAAAAGAAAACAGAGTACATGACTATCTAGAGGGTTGCCAGAGTATAAAAGTCTTACCTTTCTTATAGAAGACTAGAACAGCAGAACTTCACAAACAACTAAAGCAGAGAGAAAGTACCAAAATCTTTACTATCACTTGTTTTGAAAGTATATAAATACACACAGACCCCCTTGAAATCCTACCACTCACCACTGAACTCAATCCAAAAATATATTTCCCGCTGCAATGGGTGGAAGAGCTGAAGGACAACAGATACATCCATATGCTGTGACACATTCACTTATCTTGAATCAATAGTCATGAAATCAGCAGTACTGAGCTCTCACCTGTGTGTAATAAATAGCAGAGAGGAGGTGGACACACAGCTTGCATCCACGGGGGTGCTATAGCTCACCCATTTACAGCTAGAGAGTGGAGAGAGAAGAAATTGTGGGGTTTTATGTGATACTGTGATAATTGTATATGATTTTCCTTTCTATCCTTTCTCTTTCTGCTGTTAGGAGTATCAGTATCACTAACCAATGCATGGGCATTTTATGAATACTAATCAAGGCAGAAAACACACCTATCTAATGTAGACAGGTGATTTTACTGCACCAACTTTTCTACAGGGCAAATGGCAGGCAGGCATTATGAGAAGTGGGGCAGACCAGTGGAGGAAGTGCCCCTGGTGCTCCTTAGGGAAAGTACACTGCCAGCACTAGCTTTGTCACTGGCCAGCTGCCTGACTTTGCCCTCTGCATCTGGAAAATGGAGATTAAAGGTGTTTACTGCAATTTAAAACAATTTGGTATGAGAATCTAGTGTAAAATTTAAGTCTTGCAGTTTTGCATCACTACTAACGAGCCCACTGTCTCCAGCTCCCTAGGAAAGAAGAAAAAAAAAAGCAAATAGCAAAATATTGGTTCCCTATTCTAGTTAGAAAATCATGCTACATCTCTGGGCCCTGAACACCCTTACTCATCTCTGCTCGTCGTCCTGTGACTACCAAATTCTATTTCATATTTCATTAATGACTTGGATGATAGACTAGAGTGTAGACTTGTAAAATCAGCACGAGGAGAGGGGGGTCCAAGCAGGCTGAGAGATCTGGACCAGAATCCAAAACGAACCTGATAATTGGAAAGGAGTTTTAAATCAACGGGGTGCAGTTCAATAAAGACGAGCTCAAAGTGCTACACGGAGCAAAGAGAAATCAAAAATAGATATACAAAATGCAGCCGTGCAACAGGAAAAAAAAAAAGAATGAGGCCTAATTTTATCAAACAAAGAGGGTACGCACAGATCACATGCCTGTAGAGACAAAACAGTAAGCTGCAACACTAAGTGTTGTTAGTGCTGTGTCACATACCACGTAAGAGTTGTCTCCTCCTCATGCGGATGAGGCACCTTTGCATGGAGCGCTGAAAATAGCAAGGAGGCCAATTTGACAGAATCCAGAAGAAAACGAGGCCTGATCACACACACACAAACACGCCAACCCCAACAAAACAACAAACTATGAGAAAAGATTGAAGGAGCTGATAGAAAACACATTGGTTTTCTATGAAAGGAGGGAAAGATGCAGCTTATTTGGAGTGAGGTTAGAGATTATGATGATTCCAATCATCAGAATGGTGAAACATGAAAACTGGGTGTTGCAGTAGCTTCTTAACTGGAAGCTATTAAGGAATAGATTTGTTAAGGATAATGTGGGTGCACTTGTCTCAGCATGTCTAAAACATCGTTCAATGACCTGGAGTGGTCTCTTTCTGTCCAGTCTGAGTCCTAAACTGGACAATTCACCTCTTTTTATCATGTACTGAATATTTTGTGCTTTCATTTTATTTTGGGATTATTTCAACTTTTGAGAAATACCATTCATTTAGAGCAGGGAAAGCAACAAAAACGAGGACCGAGCATATTAAAGCAAATGTAGGTGGAATCTTTACATAGTACTGAGAGAACGATCAAAGAGAATGTAACAGCCAAATAAGCAGGCAAGGAGAAGCTACATAAACCTAGAAAGTACAAATCAATGCCAACACAGCCTGCTAAGTAGGACCTGGCAGATTACACTGGCACACACAAGAGGACTCTGGTCCGTTTGGTGTTTGTTCATTCTTTCCCTCACTCTTGCCCTCACTGCAGAAAGCATTCAGCCCTTGAATTCCGAGCGCCAGCGTATGCCAGCCCCTTTTCTGATTGTTGCTTCTTTGTTTAAATTACAAGCTCTTAGCAGCAAGCACCTTGTTTCATATTATGCTACAAAAACACCCACCACTGTGCTGATGTTCTAACAAAGACAGACAAGACAATGGCATTTCAAAAGGCTGATTAAGAAAAGCCATTACTCATCTCCGGGGTCTCATACAATTCCCTTCGGGAAGAGAAATAGCGCTACAAATATAGGCCTTTACGAATAAGGCACTGAGATAAGAACTTAATTTCCATAGGAGGAAAGATATACATTTAAGTTATAACTGCTTTTGTTCTTTTGTGAGATTCCTCCCAGATTTAGTTGCAGCATCACTATGGAAAAAAAAAAGAAAAAACAACAAAAAAAGTAGTATTATTGTCATATTAAACATATAGCAGCTATAAATTACTGAAGACAGACTTTCATCAGTAACCACCATATGATAAGAGAGTATGTAGTTAATGAAGAAGTCCACAAGCCAAGAAGTTTGTTGAGTGATGTGGAAGTGTCTGGCCTAACTAACCTTCCTTTATTACATGCATCCTCCAAGCTACAGCAGCGTCTTGACGAAGCCTGCCTCAAACAGCTAAAACAAAGGCTTGCATTGGAAAGAAATTAGTCAAAACACACAGCTCCTCAGTTTCCAAAGACTCATGAAGACATGATTCCCCTTAAAGATTTATTGGTATTACTGGAAGTTAAACCCATGCATCCAGAGGAGAAAAGGACTTTGGGTACAAAAATCTGCAACAGTAATGGATGTCCAGAAGGACAAATAGATGAACGCAAAAGCTCCATTTTAAGTGACCCCAGATGTTTTACTTTGTTTGTGGTCTTAAAATTCCATTCAGGGAGAAAGTTTGCACGGAAAGTACACTTTCTTCAAACAGCTATTTTTTTTCCTCTTCCTACAGCTTAAAGATGTAACTATATGTAAGAATTTTCATAGGAACCACATCAGGCTCTATGCCTTCCTCATAGAGCATCCCTGCAGAGTGACTACTGCGACAGCCTTCGTGTCACACTGCAGGACATGTGTGACCTCAGTTGTGCTGAAAAACTCCAGCACACAGAAAAAAAGGCAGTCCAAACAGTCCTAGCACCTTTTCCCATTCCAACCCAGGAAGCTGGGAAATGGATTCTATTCCCAACCACATTAAAGGGGCTACTCTTAAAAACTCTCTAAAGAATGACAGCAAACACTGGATGTGAGGGACTCCGTGAGGGGAGTCAGGTTGAATTCCTGCATTCCGATGGAAGAAAAGCAGTGATTCCCATCTTTTCAGTGAGATTTAAAAGGTTATCGTAGGAAATCTCATTGTGGATTGCTTTACTTAAAAAAGACAAATGTCACCCCAAGGCTGATGTGCCTGACTTTGCCAACACCTTCAGAAACAGAAATCACAGTTGACAGTCAAGACTCTTTCCATATTATGAACTATAAAAAGAAATCAGTATTCCGTGGAGGGAGTCTTTTCCTAAACAATTAAATCTCAATTAGCAATCCCTCCTGCATTTTAATAGTCTTATCCAAAGAGTTAGACATGCCTATCGGCTACCTGGTTACTTAACCAAATATGTCAAAGTAAACCTCTGCAGACTTAAGTTCCTCTTTACTTAGAAGAAAAAATATTCAGAAACAAACTATGACTCTAGCATGGCTTATACTGTCAAAGACCAAGACAACCAAGAAATATAGATTCCCTGATGTCAGAAAATATGTGGAAAGCTGTTACAACAGATGGGTTATTACAAAGAGTCCTTTTAAAAAGAAGAAAAAGAAAATGTTAGCCACTTTCAAGCACACGCCTCATCTTGGTGTTCATCTAACCAAACATAATTTCTACTTTTTTCTTTTTCCCTGAAAGAAAATAAAGGTCCTCAAAGTATCTTTAATGGGGGATCCCTTTAAGCCTGCTAAACTGAAAATCAGAACATTCATGCTGCAGGAAATTTAATTAATTGTGTAAACTGCCAGCATGTAGAGCAGGTGGCTGGACTTTTCCTAACAGAACAGCATAAAGCCTGTGTTTAGATTTACTTCCATAAAATATTACAAAATGCAGAGACTAAAAAACCAACAGAACAGTGTGGGTCTGCTCCATCCAGCACTGATTTCTCCAGACATGTTAAGCAGTCAGGAAAATGGGGGCAGAGGGGAATTGAAGTTGTTTTTTTCTAATTCCAAAGATGGAAAACGACACTAATGTTCAGGAAGAGGATCTCCCACAAAGTAAAAATTGTATTTTCCTACTCATCAGGCTCATGTTCAGGATTGTAGATTTGAATGACAAAAGGGCCACACAGCTGCTACTTTTTATTCTGGTGAGGTTTGTGAAATAAGAACAGCCAAGAGAATGAGCCTCAACACCATCACTAAGAAAGGCTTTATTTGTTCTCTTCTGTATAGAAATCCCTGAGAGGTCTCTAGAGGTGGGAAAACTTTGACTGTCCCCTGTTTAAATCCTGATTTTGGTTGGTTAACCTCATTTTGGTAAGTTTTACAGTATGGTGAACCAAAGAGCATTTAATATCCAAATTTACAACTCCTTCAAGCTACGCTCCATCTCTTAGCAGCCATTCCACATCTGTCTGTCTGCTACTTGATTCTCAGGTGACAGTGTCATGGATCACTGCACCGCCAAAAACCTTGATATGGGAGGGGTCGGAAGGACTAAGTTTTTTCTAGGTTCTCCATTGTCCTTGAAGACATCTCCCAAACTGCTTCCTTCTCTGGTATGTGCGGTGGCGTCTGTATTTACACAAATTCGTTCTGTGGTACTCGGCCTGCTGAGCAGGCTGTTTATCTTGAGTATGGATCTCAAGATAAAGAGATAAGACTTAGGAGTATGTATCTGAACAGCACCATCAGTATGTTTCTACACTAACACGTAAAGAAAAACAAAGGGAGAAACAGTGCTGGAATTCAGGTTGGCAGCATAATTTTACAGCTGTGCCAATCAGGAGAAAATATGAAAGCCATCAACATTTAATATTAAAGTCCATAATGTACTTTCTACAAAAAAAAAATAATCCTTTGGACAGATGTGGACTTTCAGGCTTTTTTGCCTGTACTCTGCATATTTAAAAATTAATATTAACACAAACGTTTCACACAACTTTGATTTTGCCTAGTAAAGCTCCCTAAAAGAGGGAGTTAGTCTCAAAGTACCTTATTCAGCACATGGCTGAAGGGAATTGTCTTGTTCAGAGCCATCCAGGTGTTAGCAAATACAACATAGAGAGATGTCTTCACTGTCTTTCTGGATCTAACTCAATAATTATTTACTAATAAAGATAGCAAGTATATAATTTGCATCCCATATAGTAAAAATGTTTCTACTAAATGCATAAGTAAATAATTCATATGTTTATTGCATAATATTTTCATAAAACAAAAGTTTTCTTGGTTTTCAGGCATCCCAGTCCTTTCCTAAGTTTCAGATTAAAAATTAATGGAAGTTTCTTTTTTATACCTGCAGATAGATGTGCCGTACAGCGATTCGAGACAAATAGTGGGGAATATTTAATTAACTGAAGCTACAGGAGGAGTTTCAGGTAGACAGAAAGCAATTACCTGAATTAAAACTTACTCTCAAAATTATGATTAATTCCTGCAGAAAAGAGTGGAGAGCTTTAAAGGCAATAAATCATTGGAATCTGAACTTTACATCACGTCTGAATGATAGTACTTCCTGTATTTTGTTTCTTCCAGCAAATTAAGAGACTACTTGGGTCAGTGGGTATGTATGCATACAGACACGTGTGCACATGTGAACACAAAGAAGAAAGGAAGGGTTGTTGGTTTTTTACCTAAAAAACAGGCAATAGCACTTGGAGTGCTATTAGTAGCACCTGGAATCTCACTGAATTTTTAAATTAGCGTGACTTCTTCTCAATTCTAACAAATTATGTTTGAAACCAAAAAGCCACATAGAAACATTCATATCGTTAATTTTCAAGAAAATGCAATCCTCATCCATCTCAAGTTATACCTCTTACGATTACATCAGTTTCAATATCTTTTTGAGCCCCAATGAACAAGAATACTATTTACTAGTTCCTTAAAATATTTATTTTCCCGATAAATCTAAATTACCCCAAGATTCCTCTTTAAAGCCTCACAGTCCTCTCTCATATATAGCATTGACACCAATGGAAAGATATCTAATCAGACAGATTCCGAATATCCCAAGATCCTCTACATTTACCCTTTCAGTTGAGTCAAAACATGGCTTTCCATACCATCTCAATTTATGTAACCACATGCCCTTGTCCTCTGGTGGAAACCAACAGGAACATGCTGCGACACAATCCCAAGCATGAATGATCCATTTTAAGGTCGGGACAGTCCTGCCACTCTTGATGACAGAGTGGAGGAGCCCCCGTGATTACTGGGACTGAAACAGTATATCAAGGAAAACCTTGCGGGGAGGTTTGGGAATTTTGTGTGCCAGTTAAACATGAGAGAACATAGATTGGACGTGGTAAATTTGCGTGTTCTGTGGATTCTTGTTAGGCAGCAGGACATCATTAGATGTACTTTGGTAGCGTCCTCTGCTTACAAATTTTAGATTGAATTTCAGGAAAACTCCATTAATTCAATCAAGCAAAATTGATTATATATATGCATTAAGAGACTCGCTTCTGCCAAAATAGTTTCCATGCTCTACTCCATGCAATGAAGATGAGCTGCAATCAACATATGAAGAAAAAACAAAGGCCTAAAAATGCCTTCCTTTTACTAAGTACCGTGTCATAAATTTTCTATTTTGTGATAGTGTTTCTTGCTTGTGCTAATTCAGTATTCAGAACAGACTTAATTTTGCATGTCAGCAAGTCTGCTGTTAACTCTGTTATATGCTTACTGGAGTTTTAATTTTTCAATACAGTAATTAGTACATTTGTATTCTAATTGATAATTTTCATTATACTCTCCTAAGCAGCAAAGTCTCTCAGCTTTCAAATATTTCAAAATCACTTGAGCTGTAACATTCCTTGAGGTAGCTAAACTTTCCTGAGCTATGTGCTGTCTACTAAGGGCCCCGCAGGCATGTCATGGTAAAGGGGTTTTGATGCTCAGCTGCTAAATAATTAGAAGGTAAAAGCCAAATGGAAATTAACTTCAGTGCAATCAGCCTTTATCATTCTGCAGTTGTATCTAGAAAGTTGTCAGATGCTGATTAACCGGGGATGTTCAGAACTGTTTTGATGAGGTAATCAGAACTTGGGGAGGGCTAAAAAAAATAAATAGATTGTTTTGTGAAGAGAGGTGAAAAAAAATAATAAAAGCTGCTAACATGACAGCTTTGGACATATGTCTTCTGGAATTAATGAGTGCTAATGAGCATTTTATTTAGATGATGAAAATTAAATAATATGTTAGTCTGTCAACAACAATAAGATAAAACCAGAAAGTATTTAACTTCTTACAGCAGAACCATACATGGGCACGCTATAAGCTTGAGCTTGTTAATAGCCTGTTTTTTCCATACCTTTAATAAAGGCAGAAAGAAAATTCATCTCTGATGAACCTGGAAAACGTCCTTAATCAGTAAAAGCCAAGTGGGTGATCAAAGCAATTTTAACAGCTATATAGAACCAACCCCTATTATCAGCTATTATTATTATTATTATTGTTCCTGAGAGCTGAGACGTTGGAATATTATTAACAAAAGCCACAAAGAAACGACCAAATTATATTAATGGTTATTTTAACTAAGAACTAAAAAGCATAAATGGGTAGGCAGCTATAGGCTGGGCAGAGTATCAGAAATGTTTTGCTCTAAATGTGATTGTTGTGGTTTCAGCCGAAATCACCTCAACCAGACTGACAGATGGCCCCCAAACCCCCCCAGAAGAGGAGAGGAAGAGGTAAAGAGATTCAAAAGTTTAGAATGAACTAAACTACTTTAATGAAGAATTAATATTAAAATAAAAAAGAAGAAAATAATGAAATAGATACAATATATGCAAAACCGTATCAAGGTCCCAGGATGGCAGTCCTGTCACCGGCAGGCGCTGAGGGAGTCCCAGACTGGACTCAGCAATGGATGGGAACTGGGTTCCAGCTCTGGAGTCAGGAACACACAGATTGGGATCAAAAGCAGATGAACAGACAGGGTCCTCTTCAGACATTGGCCATCGCAGGAAGAGCATTGACCCTTTGATCCCTCAGCTTTTATTCTGAGCACGGGGCAGATGGGATGGAATACCCCAGTTGGTCAGGTTTGGGTCACCTCCCCTGTCCGTTCCTCCCCATAGGCGTGACCCCTCTATGCTTTTCCGTTTCCAACCCTCTAAGGGGCAAATAACAAAAAATTGGCTGCCCTTGGTTGTTATGGCAATAAGTATAAGCAAGGGCCTCTCTGAATACCATTCCTTGGCATTTAGCACAAACATTGGTCTTATCATTCCGAGAACGGGCAGTTTTCTCCACAATCTGCTGTTAATTTCAGAGAGTCAGAGGAGGCCTAGCTAACGCATAAAATTACAGAACACAAAATTGGTTCAGTTTTACTTCAAACCGGGACAGTGATGTAAAGGATCACTTTTACAAAATTCTTGTCCAGCAATGCTACAAGAAAACCTTTCATATTTCTTCATATCCTACTGGAAAAAGCTATGAAGTAACCAGCAAATCTAAGAGATAGAAACGCCAAATATCTTTCTGGTAACGGAGCGCAAGTAACAAAACTGATGAAGAAGAGGTATGGTGGAAGAGTGAATAGACATATAGTTAAGTCTGGTATTAAGTAGTTCTAAAGTTACCCAACAGCAGAAAATTATTTTTTTTTTCCTACACAGATTTAGGCTATGAGCCACTTTCCATCAAAATCAATGACATCTCACTGAATTCAACCAAACAGAATCAATCCTATAATTCTGTCCAACTTTAATGGCAGTTACAGCTATATAAAAAAAAGAAGCATATAAGGACGATTAGGCAAAATGTTGAGAGATTATTTAGTGCAAATGAAAATGACATTGAGATTTTAGAAGCAAGAATAGAGACTGCTTAGCCTGGGGAAAATTAAGATTGGGGGAGCCACGGGGAACCGAACTGTTGTTGCAAGCTTGTGTTGGTCAAGGTCAGAAAGTAGAAGAGCTTCAAAATTTCCAGCACAGAGGGAAGTCAACAAAAAAAGACCTCTAGCTTGAAGCTGAGGAGATGGGTGGTAGGTTAAAATAATTGGTCCTTCCTGCTCCTCCATGGATTAACACATGCATACTGTATGATAACAATGGCACTGTTACCCGTTCAGCTTAGAACTTGCTATCCCAAAGAAGGCAGCCTCAAAATAAAGCTTGTCTGGCTTAAAAAGACTCCATATCTTGCACCCTTGGTACTTGTCAGTGTCCCCACAAAGTGCCATTTAACCTCTCCTGGGCTCACAGAGAGTAGTACCCTCAACCTGTAAGAAACACTCATACACTGCTTTGCAGGTTGCCAGCTTTTCAGCTGCCCTCTCTCTGCTCCATGGTCCAACAGATGCAGCATTTTTTCCCCACAGGCAGATTACTTCTGAGCACCTTAGATCACTTATTCCTTGTCTTTGTATCTTTGAATATTAGTTCTTCAAACTCCTATTTTGCTTCTCTTATCCGCCAAAGTCACTTTCATTTTGTTAGAATTGTTTGGACTCCAAGCCTGTTTCTGAAGGATACATTTTTAGTTTCAATGAACTATTGTATCTTATCTTTAAACACATTACAGGGTCTCTCACCTTCCACCATATTTTTTTCCTTTTATATTCTGGGGTGTGCACCCTATCCCCTCTGTGATGCTAATAAGGTGTTCTTTACATGCCTCCATGCTGAGTCCAGAGATTTAATTTCTTAACTTCTTCCTTTCAGGCAGTTTCTAACTTCTTTTAAATAATAAAAAGTTTTCTTCTTGCAGGATAATATTGCTTTTTTATCCCTTGGTGTGATACCTCTGAACAACATTTGACTTACTGGCCTCACACCATTTCCACTCATCTCCTCACAGATGCTGAGGACTACAGATGACTACAGGACTGCTACTCAAAGTTACGTACTTGGCATTTTTATCTCTGTCACTGCAGCTGACTGAATCAGTAATTGGGCAAAAATTTACTTCCACAAAGAAGTTACGTGGTTCCTTTTGTGGAGTAGGGGGAGATGCCACACGTAGGCTGGGGCTGATACCCATGGCAAAATCCTGAGGAGCTGTGGAGGCCTCACATGCAGTTTCCCACCACGGCTCTTCTAAGGTTTTTTTCAGGGCCAGCTTGGCTGTGTAGGAGCATTATTTGGGTATCTGAAGTGCTTTGGAAAAGGCTAGCTATTACTTACTTGTCTTATACCACAGCCACAATATAAGGTGTGTGTGTGTCTTAGGGGAAGGAGAGACCCTGACAGTGGGGTCCCAGATCACAGAATCACAGAATCTTCATGGTTGGAAGGGACCTCTGGGATCATCGAGTCCAACCACAGAAAAACAAAACAAAAAACCAACCCAAAAAACCCACCACAAACAGACACAAACCAACAAACTCGGGCACTAGAACATGCCCTGAAGGGCCACGTCTACACGTTCCTTAAATACTTCCAGGGATGGTGACTCCACCACCTCCCTGGGCAGGCTGTTCCAGTGCCTGACCACCCTCTCAAAGTCATTCTTCCCAATATCTCATCTAAACCTCCCCTGCCCCAACTTCAGACCATTTCCTCTGCTCCTGACATTATTCCCTTGGGAGAAGAGGCCATCATCCACCTCTCTCCACCCTCCTTTCAGGGAGTTGGAGAGGGCAAGGAGGTCTCCCCTCAGCCTCCTCTTCTCCAAACTAAACACGCCCAGCTCTGTCAGCCTCTCTCCCTCATATGACTTTTCTCCAGACCCCTCACCAGCTTGGTCGCTCTCCTCTGGACACGCTCCCCGAGATGGGGACAGGGAGGCTCCTGCTCCCAAGGCGGCGATTCCCTCTTGTGGCCAGTGCCCAGGGCCGGCATGGGCTGAGGGGGCTCCTCCCTGAGGGGAGGCCCGGGCTGCCCTGGCCTAGACATGGCGGGCTCCAGCTGGCCTAGAGCAGCCCCCTCAGATGAATGCCAGGAGGGAAGGCATTGCTCTAATGTCCGTAATGCTTCCAGCATTCGCCTTTTAGTTTCTCTCTGCTGAATCCTGAGGGTTAGGATTAAAATAATATATCTAATTATCAGCCAGGTCAGCCTCGCAGCAGGTGGTCTGGCCGCCCCGCCAGGCTGAGGGACGAAGAGAGCGTGGCTGCTGAGGCTGCACCTACAATGAAAACGAGTATCCTAACAGCTTAACTTTCATTAAAATAATTGATTATGTTCCTAAATTTAATTCCCCCTCTAACTGATTGCCGTAGTTGCAAAGGGAGAGGACGTTTTGACGAGGAAGAGGCCGAGAGGCCCCTGTGATGAGAGAACGTGATCTGTAACGTCACCTCTGTGAAAACCTCACGAGGCAGCACGAAGGCATCTATTTTATGACAGTGAAGTAATACCCAAGTCTGCTCATTTTCATTAGCTTCAGAGCTACCCAGCCATTTGACAGTCATCTGGCTTTCATTGCAATTTTACTGAATTAGGGAAGCGACTGGAAAAAATCTCTGAAACCACACGATAAGCAGTAAAATAAATAAAAGGAAGCAAACTACGTTTATTAAATCAAGTAACTTAAGGCAGTTACTTATAGCATTCGCATTTTAAAAAGGTCAAATTAAATTAACCATTAATTTTTACTGGAGTTGCCCACAACAATTGTCTTAGAAATCCAATCTAAACCGGCTGATAAAAAGCCCTCAATCACCACCTTACAGGACATAAATTAAGTGCAATGAGGGAGGAGACTCGTTTTTAGATGATTTGTATATCTGGTAGAAGGCCTTTTTGCAGTTAGGATTATGATGATTATTTTTTCAGCATGATCAGAACTCAATAGGCTGAACACAAACTGTGCTTTCTTATTGTTTCCCTGGGTGAAGTTACAGAAAGCCAAAAGAAAACTGGTTTGGTCCCGTTTAGCAGAAATGTGTTCATACAATTTTTAAATGGCTCAATTGAAATGCCTACAAGCTTTGCTGCTGCCCACATGAAATGAAAAATTTTCGATACGCTTATACCTCTATGTGCCCAATATATTATTTATATTGGAGAAAGATGAGGCAAGAGAGTGAAGATTACTGTACTCAGGAAAGCAGATTAAACAGTCTCTTGATAAAAAATAAAACAGAAAAAGACCCCTGAAGTACATTCGTATTTTTATTTAGCTCTTTCACAATTTTAACGTTAGCTAGCAGAGTAAAAATTTTTTTTGCATTTGTTACTCTGGGATAAAACTGGAATTCCTTCTCTGTACTTTTTCTATTAGCCACAAATACCATTTAGTCAATGTTTTCTATGGTATTTTTCAGAGATATTCAGAAACTTTGTGAACTCTCAGCTGTGCCCAGAGAACAGGGAATCAGTAGATGCCAGACAACATTTAATTACAGAATATCCAACAATTCCAGAAATATCCTAATATTTTACAGCAAAATTCTATTCCTCAAGGCTCATAACTTATTACATCTGAAATTAATCTCTCCCTTTGCTAACTAATGGCATTTGAGGACCCGTATCAAGCATCTACAGAATTTGGGGAAGACTACAGAGATGTTGGAAGCGGTGCAATTGCTTCACAATTCAAGCCAGAGGGACTTGCGGAGTCACCACAATCTTTTTAGGGCCATTCCTTGTACCACAAGACGTGCACGTGAAAAAAATGTATGTAGTGTCCTGCTCCACTTACTGTGCCCCATCTTGCACATCTTAGGCTAGTGCTAAAATTTCACGTGCTTCTATTTCAAACCAAAGTTTACCTGTGGGGAGCTTAGTCCTGCTAACGATAAAAACCCTATCAAACCTGGCAGGAAAGCAGTCACCTTTTTCAGCAAAGAAGCCAAAACTGGAATTGGGACACAGGAAGAATCCTCCAGATTACAAAGTTCTACAGCAGGTTCATAGAGACTGTAATGACTAAGCCAGCTTGAATGCACTGAGACATGCTCTGTTCAGTTGTGAAACAGCAAGTTACTAAGCTTTCAAAGGCGACAAACAAGTTGTTCCAAGACAAGTAGAATGAATGATGCCACTTTTCCCCGTGGATTTGTGTGTTGAGTTCCACACTCTGGCAGCAAAAATACCATTTACCAGAGTTAATGATGTCGGTTCCCCTTTGTGTCCACTGTGCTCTCTCACCTTGGTGCCCATAAGTCCTATTCCCTAGCCATGACACCAATAGCCCCAGCGTACTCCACGCTTCTTCCCAGTCCCTCACCACCTTCCCTTCACACCCTGTACTTCATTTTTCTGTCTTCCAGCTGGCAGGAGGTTTCATCGCTGTAGGTGTTTGGAAACTATACATCTACACTAACTGGCTAAACAATGTGTGTGTGTGTGTGTTGAATGGTGAACCAGCAGGCCAAACAGAACAAATACTCTACCTGACTTTTTTTTTTTTTACTGTGGATGCAACATTCAGGGTCTCCTCCTTCTACAAAGTCACTGATTTTAATGAAACTTGTAGAAACTGAAATATCTTTCATATCCTCAACTTTTTGTCTGCAATCATTAAGACTTACCATCAGTTTCTAGAGAATTCGCTGGGGAGTGGATGCAGCAAAGGAAGGAACTGAATTAGGAGACAGCAAACTTAATTTTTCCTTCAGAAAAGAAGCTAAAATAATACCTGAAATGCGCCCATGCTATTAAACGTACCTTTGACCAGCTGATGGTGTAAGCTTTATGAGATGGGAACAGCATCCATCACTAGAGTGAGGTTCTTGAAGGACATCATATGCTAGGGCCCATATATTCCAGTCTTGTGGTTTTCTTCATAGTGGGTGTTTTATTCTTTGAAGTTCTCCAGATAACCTTTAAAAATGAAGAAGTAAAGAACATTTTAAGGACAATCACACCTGAAAGCAGGGCTTGGAAGAAAAAGCAAATAGGGACACGGCAGCAATAGCCATCCCTGCATTAATCAGCAGGAAATCCTGCTGTCAGACTTTGACAATTGATTTAATCCAGATTTAAATTTAGCCTGAACAGTTTATTTTTAGTTGCTGCAATTAGCGTATCTGTTAAAAACCAGAGAATTAGACTTGTGATTAAACGCCGTTCCTGGAATCAATCAGAAGAAGCACAAAAGAAGCATTCCCACAGGTGTCACACCTGCTTGCAGGTCTGAACCTGTGCCTCTAAGTCACTAGGGGCCTGGTGGCCGATATACCCAGGCAGTGATTTGTCCCCGGAGTCGAGTATGACCCACGTTAGGTTTTTTCAGGCTTTTCTACAGTCGTAAAGTGAATTGCACAGCGTGGACTACCTTACTCTGGGTGTACACAGAACCCATGTAGAACATTGCAACCAGTTCCCCTGCATGAAGGCATTAGGCACTGTGAGTTAGACTTGCTGCACGTGCACTAGGGCAGTGACATAAAGGTGTCAGACCTGTTGCAGAAGAACATCATTCCTACCTCAGGAAGCAAACCCAGTGCTTCCCACAGTGCCAGCCCTCCTGCACGTCTAGAGGGGGGGTCATCTCCAAGTTGCCATCTTAGCACCGTTGAATGATTTGGGTTGGAAGGGACCTTCAAATAACATCTAGTCCAACCTGCCTGTCACGGGCAGGGACACCTCCCACCAGAAGAACTGAGCAAGTTCTTTTCTCCTGGCCAGACCTAATGAACAGCCTCCCACCCAAGCTGTCACACTTCCCAGCAGGTGTAAGAAAGACTCCGAATCTACACTGGTAAAATTTCTGAGTGCAACACGTTCTACGGTATTTAGATGTGTGTAGTTTCAAACACCACACAAGGTGAGAAGTTCAGCCCTGCAGCCCCTCGTGAAAGGAGAAAATAGGAGGTCTGGTGGGAGCCACTCAGATTCTCCCCATTTCCAACATCCTTTAGCCTCATGTGGCATAAGTAATGAAATAAAGATATAAAACAATCTGAATGTTTATCAGCTAGGGAAATTGCAGCCAGGGAAATGAACAGAGACACCAGATACTTAAAGTACTTAATGCTCATCTTATTTTCCTGATGCATATAATTCCAAGAGAGCTTCAGAATACAAGACAGATAGTTATTGGACCACACTGATCTTCTGTCCTTTATCAAGCTGAAAGGACAAATTCCCTTAGATACACACGGACAAGCATCTAAGGTTCCATTTAGACTAGTGTTAGAACAGTGTTGCATGTTGCCGCGTGAAGGAAGTTTTACACTGTCTTTGAAGATCCAACCAAGCCTTCATGCCTTGAAAAAGCTAATTACTAGCTTTTTCCAAGGAACACAAATCCCATTCCTTGGGCTCTCTGTGAAATAGCTGTATTATAAACACCATTTATGAGCTGCCTAAAAAGCACAAAGCCCTGTTCACTGACGAAGGCCTTCACAATAATTTTCTAATTTGACATTTCTAAATGAGCTAATTAGTGGAGTTCAGCTCTTATCGTTCTAATTGAACAGCAAAATAGGCCAGTTAATTCATTTACAAGGAGTAGACAAGAGCCAAGACTTAAACTTCCTCCCAACTTTTCAAGTTTGTTCCAAATGTTAACACTCAGACAAATACAATTTACAGATATTCACCAATTTATATTGATAAGTCTCAGGGTGGCGGTCAAATTTCTGCCTTTAGTTCATGAAGAAGAAAAAAAGGTTAAAAGCACAAAGTAAAATAAAATGTAGAGGTTTTATTCATATTGATCTAACATTACTATAATTAGCAATGCTCAAGTTCCAGCAGTTCCACCTAATCTCAAATGAGATAAACACTAAATGAAATTTTCTCTATCTTTTGGGCAGAGTAAAAACTGGATATGCTCAAGGTATAAGTCTGTCTGTATGCAATAAAAAAATTCAAGGTCTTTATGATACAAAGTGTTGTAAATGTGTGCAAAAGTTCTATTGTATCTGTAAATACTTGCATATGAAAAATATATATTAGGATACAGGTGGGCTTAATTGGCTTAACCAAAACAGGAGTTTAGAACTGCAGTTCATAATCACTTATCAATAGTCAAAGTTCAGTAATTTAGCACTAGCTTCTGAGCTTGACCTGGATTTAATTCCATATCAGCAGCCACCATGGATAAAACTAGTCCACACTTATTTATTGATTTGCGAGAGCTTACTCTTTTTAATTAAAAATTTATTCTGCCCAAATAAATAAATCGTTAAAAGGAGAGTCCGATACTGAAAAAAAAAATGCATACATTCAATAATTTGTGGAGTTTCTGACCCAAAAAATCTAAACAATAAGTGCACTTCATTTGGAATGTGTGAAGTACTGAGCTAGCTGATAACAAAGAAGCTTTTCCAAAGCAAAGATATAATTTAGCAACGATTCCAGATCTTTCCCCTTAAAGATCCTCTGGAGATTACTCACACGTTCTGTATACATATACCTCCTTGTAAATACGTATATAACCATCATCACTCTTTGCCAAACCCTCTGCACTCCCATTAGAACATCAAGTGAATGAAGAAGATAACATTGTTAGAATTAAATGTGTAATGTAATATTTCAAAAGCAATCTACTTGTTTAAAGGCTAAAAATATCAAGGAGACTAAATTAATTTGAGCTTTAAACTTAAGAAGATTTCATGCCTCTGGTTTGTCTATTCTTTGCTATTTGGTATGGCAAAAGCAACAAGATTAAAGCGTTTCAAAGAGAAAGTGCTAATTTGTTTATACTATATTTTGGCAATTACCCAACTGGGGGGAAAAAAAAAAAAAAGCTGTCTGGCAAGAAGCTCCAAATCAAGGAGCTGAAAATTAGGTTTCATAATGCATAAATAGAAAAAACTCAATTGTTTTCTTAATAGTCAGAAAATCTCTGAGGTTCAGGCTATCCTTGATCTGTTCCCTTGTGATACTTTCCAGAAGAAAGCCCATCCACAAAAAAGTTCCAAATTAATATGAAGCATTCACTTCTGTTTGGCAACTGTGAATTATTCATTTGCAGTAGATCTCACCACAGAGGATTACAAGGTAATTATTGTCCCAGAGGTATTCCTTGTGCTGCAGTTAGGATGATGTATACTGCAGTTGAGACGATGCATCTGTGTTAAAGTATTATTTTTTAAAGCACACATCTGAGCCACTCTTCAGGTGCATTTATATACTGATGGATCACAAATCGGATGACCTATAAAGTTTTGTTGTTTGGACATCTCAAGGGCAGTAAAATATTGAGTTCAACTAAGTCACCAGAACTAAACAGCATCCAGCCAAGAAAACAATTAGTGAAGGGAAAATCCTGAATCTCTAGAGATTATGTTGACTTTTTCAATCCATTGCCGAGCTGTGAGAGCTTGGTCTAACTGGATTTGCTGTTCAACGCTGCTGGAACGCAGACCTAACCTTTCCTGGTAATACCATCCTTCCTGCCCGTAAGTATGACAGCATCTCACTCACCCTGAAAATTCTCAGTCTTTATCTTTAAAGTCTCAATTCTTTTCATTCTCAGTCTGTCATGAAAGGTGTGCAAAGAACTTTTACTCTCAGTCTTCAGAAACGAGCTCATGGTAATGGCAGAAGGACAGATCGTGGGAGATGTATCCACTAACTTCCTGACACAGAAATCCAACCACAAGAAGCCGCTTCTCTAACGTATTTTTCCTCTGTGCTTGCAGAAATGGAATATTGTTTGCCAAACATTGGAGTTATATGCAAACTGTTCCTGAAAAAATAGTTACCACCTCCCCAGTTATTAAAGTCCCGCTTTAATAATCACAGAATTAGCATCTTTTCTATCTTGAAACTGTGATTTCTATCCTTGCAGTGCAGACAGGTCAGAAACTTGCTGGGTTCCACCAAATTGCACCAAGAAAGAAAAAGTCATAATGAACACATGACAGAGCGAACTACCCTGAGAAACCATTTGTTCTCCTGTTACGTCCAGAGGCAGGGTTTTTCTCAGCAAAACCAAGCCTCCAACAAACCAGAGCACTAGTTCTTCTAGAGATACACACCAGAAAGTACAGCTGGCGTTGCTGGTATGGAACTGACATGTGCATGCATGCAAGGTTATTTTGTGAATGGAGCTTGATGGGGCATAGTCTGCTTGGCTGTGGCTTTGGAAAATAGACATCTTGCAGCACTTCCCTCCAGCAGCCCAGGATGGGAAGGTTTGACATGGTTAGAATCATGATCAAAGATAAATAGGCAGCATAGTGTGATAGCCAGCGCCCCTCGCTTCAGAGAATGAAGAAAGTGCCTGACAATCAGTTCTTCTCTGTTATTGTGGAGTTTAAAGCAGCACAACAAAAGGGCATGTTACGCAGATGGCTGGATACCAGCTGGATACGTGGCTGGAGCACGGTAGTGAGATGAAAGAGAGAAGACTCTTGCGGAATGCAGCAGATTCTGACTGCAGTCCCAGCACAGCCATTGACTGGCTGGCTGATCCTGAGCTAATCCCCGTCATTACCTCCACACCTTTGTTTGCTTTTTCATCCTTTCTTAGCTCTGAGGAAGCAGGGGCTTGGAGTTTTGAGCTGTGAACTTCAAGGGTGACCTGCAGCAGTCCAGGAATGTAAAACAAAAGGTTACAGATTTGTCTGTTGGACGTCACCTTGGATGCCCCTTAATGCCCAGCAACTAGCCCAAACCTTCACTGAGGGCAGAAAGCAAGCAAGATGCCTTTACCATCTTTCTGGTTGAGCAAGATTATGAAGCTCTATAACTCATCACCCCAGTAACACATGTTGATTGCCATCAGCCATGGACAATTTTAGACCTAAATGGAGAATGACAATCAAATGAGAGCAGCAGCATCTGGCATTAAAAGATTCCAGATAAGGAGAAGCTGCAGAATCGAGAGCAGGACCAAATCCCTCTTCTATGTTATCTATTGGTTTCACCTCCAATTCTTGACTAATCTTTCCCCTTCTGATACTAAAAGCCATCACCAAGTCCTGCAGCAGCAAAGCAGGTGAAGGGCATGATGCCTACTTGCTTGGTCAGCAAGGTGCTATGTAATAACACAAAGAAAAGCTGACGTGTGAGGTTGCAATGATGAAGGGTAGTTAGGGAGCACTCAGAGGAATTCTCACTACCACTTTCAATCTTTAGTAGTAATATAGTAATAATATAAACAGGGCTTCAGGAATGTCTGTAAAGATGAATCCACTAATACAGAAGAGCTTATGAACCAAGTTAAGAGAAAAGTACAGGAGAAGGAAGGGCGAGGCAGAAGGACAATATGATTATGTGGTCACTTGGGAAACTAATACATATGAATGGAAGATAATGCAGTAGGTTGTTGGGTTTTTTTTAAATGCAATTGTATTGACTTTAATTTTTAGTCTATAAATAACCAAGGTCAAAAGTCTCCTCGGGGGAATACACTCAAGGAGAAATTTCAGGAGGAGAATGTATGATGCGTGACCAGTGGTAATAGGCATGGAGTTCCTGGCAAAGGAGATATTGAGCGTGGAAGGGAAAGCTGCAGTGGGCCAAACTCACTTTGAGTAGACCAGGCAGGAGTGGGAGCACGTGTCCAGGAAAGGAAAAGTGAAAAAGAGGGATGACTTCAAATGCTGAGAGACTCTGGGCTGAGGAAAGTTTTAAATAAAACAGTACTACAGTTTCCATTTGAGTTGATCAAAGTCAAGGCACTGGTTACACTTTTATGCCAGGTTGCAGTGGTTTTCAGACTTGTTGGACTATTTATATCCTAGTCAAGATGCAACATAACTAAAATGGAAGTTAACACACCTTAGTATTTAAAAAGTAATTAGAAATAAATTATCTGAAAGGAATATGCCTATCAAAAAACTCAATAGGCCTGAGAAAGAAGCAAGTTGCAAACAACACAAGCATCTAGCCATAGATAGGATGGCAATAAGGCACGTGGAAATTGTTTCAGTTCAGGAAATCCAAGGAGTAAGTATTTTTTATTTCCTTTTAGACACTCCTGCCTCAAGTTTCTGAGGCTCATTCTCCAGCCACGTTGCTAACTGCTCCTTTCCCAATAGAAAAATCTCAGCCCTCGTAGAAATCATCCATTTCTGTAAAAGAAAGAGCAGCAGGTCCCTTCCTCTCCATATCCCGGTGGCTACACCTGTGTGATTTAACCACTCCACCACGGGACCACCACTTTCAAAACTTATACAAGCCACACAAAAAGAAGTGAGATGCACGTGGGCTAACGATGGCTTATATTGATCCATGACTACTAAAGCACAAACAAGGAAGCACTCCAGAGGTGGTAAACACATTTCTAAACACATAAAGGGAAAGAAAAAGTCACATACTATGTGTTTAAGCAGAGAAGCTCACTCTGTCACAAAGACCCCTTCTGTGAGAAGACCACAAAACCTCAAGCTGATGAGAGAAAAGTCAATGCTGAGAAATAAGGGTAGGAAAGTCTGAAAAGCTCCAGACTAATATTCCTGTTGAATCAGCAAGAAATTATCAAGTCAGGACACCGAGTCTGCCA
This sequence comes from Gallinago jamesoni, assembly GCA_025769975.1. Lineage (NCBI taxonomy): Eukaryota > Metazoa > Chordata > Aves > Charadriiformes > Scolopacidae > Gallinago > Gallinago jamesoni. The sequence continues at coordinate 8,169,736 of JAOQGH010000023.1, read as the reverse complement.
AAGGCCACTGTCACTGCCACCAGCAACTGGTGGTGTATTTGTACCCTCCCAACAAAGCAGTGGTTTGCTCTACATAGATAAAGGCTACAGGACTGTAGTTACACCTGGGTAAGCTCAGGACCCTCTCAAGAACTTCCTGAGCCCCTATGTACCCACCTATCGACTCGTACATCGGTATAACCCTCCTTCCTCCCCCCACAGCCAGCGAGTAGCTGAGGTTGGCCAAGTCTATTGTCCCTCATTAGATGACATATTGTCCATTGCCTAAACCATGGATTTATGAGGCTGTAACAAGTGAAGGGTGTGTGTGTATGTATTGCACTCCTTCACCAAGCTAGGGAAAGAAAAATGAGGGAAGCTGGTGAAAAGGCATTTTTGATCAAAATTTGGAGACAATGACCGAGAATGCAAGCAGTTACTTTGTTGCTGTCAGCTTGAGGTTCTCAGTAAGCACTGAAATGTGTTTGCTTCAGTCTTGACAAAAATCAAAAGACAAGCAGCCCCTAAATTGAAAGCATCCACCACATTGTGTTTAAAAAAAATATGCAAAATCATATCAATTTTAATGTATTATAATGAGGATACTATCTAATCAGCAGCTCAGTTAAAGATGACACACTGCCAGTGACCCTCCAAGGCTGTATGAGATACACCAACTGCCTCTTGGCGTTTCAGAGAGGCAGAGTCCAGTGCTACGATCTACTGTGTGGCACACACCTCAGCCAACAAAACCACAAATCAGAAACGGACAGCGTTGAATGCCTGGCTCTCCAGGCCAAATAACGAAAACTCTTCTGTTTAAGTGACAGTCCAGCATGCACCCAAAACGTTGCTTTTCTTTCTTACCCCTGGTCTTTTCCATCCTGCTATTATTCTTACTTATATTGCAGCAATATCCAGAGTCTGCAGTACTTACACCACGCACACAGGTAACACTGGACAGCTGAGTTTCCAGACAAAATAAAAAGCACATAAAACAGAAGAGGTGCAAGCTTAAAAGCATATGCTGAGAATGAGCACGCGGATGGTTTAAGTGACTTGCCCAAGGTCAGAGATGAAGTCTGATGGCAAAGTTAATCTATGCACTTTCCTTGGGATTAATCCAGTTCAGGGAGGGTATTTATATTTTTTTCCCTGAGGGCTGTGTGTAGGAGAACTGCTTTGCTGAGAGATCAGATCAGGGTAATATACCATGCTTTTCCTCTACAGTGAGCAGCAAGCACAAAAACTCTCAGCCAGCAAGCTAAATTTAAGGTCATGGACTTCAGCCAGCTTAAAGCTAAACGCGTAATTAAGACCTTGGCTGGAGAGAGGTTCAGTTAAGCCTGCAAATTGGTGCTCAGCCATTCCCTGATTTCAGACCACCTGTACTTCCGCAACAACAATCCCTGCTCTCAGATATAAAAGGGAGTTGCACGCAGATGTATCAATAGGAATCACGTTCATGTGTCAGGAAGGTATAATTTGCTACTCTGAGGAATCAATGGAGTTCTTCCAGATTTTCATCTGCATAATAAAATAAAAATTGCTGTTCAATTTCATTCTTTGATATCTTGCTGATTTTTCCCTCCCACTGAATAGCTAAATTATTTTCCAGGTATAATGAGTTCCCTTCCCTGAACGTTAACTTTTAAAATATATTTTCTGCTCCTTTCTTCATCTTTTAAGTGCCTGCGCAAAATTGAACTTGTCCACCCTCAACTACCATTCACCACTTTTACTGATTTAGCTGCCTCTGAGAATTTCCATTTTACTTCTCTTCTAGGTCAACAACAAAGTTATTTAGCAAGATCTGAAAGTGACTCAAGTAGGTATCTTGCCTGTGTATCTGCCACTGGATCTCTCAGTTTTCAGGCCACGTGACAACACCTTTCATAAACCAAGCTGAAATAATTTTCAACGAAGCCTTCAGAAGGCATTCAATCTCCTGTCTCCACCCTCCTGGGAATTTTGTAGGTATAATAGAAGCGTTGGTACAATGGGTACCTGTGGAGACTAAAAACCATATTCAAATACAATGGATAAGTTGCATACAAAGTTATAATTATGGAGGGTGTATGGCAAGACTCAGAATACACCACCTTCCCTCCATCTCCTTCAGAGCATCTCCTCTGAGCTCCCTCTCTAAAGCCAAAAGGGACTTCCCTCACCCACTTCTCACCTGTGCAAATATAGGTTTTACAGCCTGAACGACAACCTCATCCTGAGTACGGAGCTTTTTCTCGTCTACAGCACAGCAGTTGACAGAAGTTTTTGTTGCTCACAAATGTTGCTTCCCAGGTTTCTAACCTCTCTGCTGTTCCTCTCAGTGGATTTGCTTGTGACTTCCCGTAAGTGCAAGCTGTTAGCATTCTGAGCCACTTTTCATTTAATACGTTAGTATTGGAAAGAACTCAACGTTTTGCCCCAGCGCCCATTGGAATCTGTATTATCTCAATAACCCATTTCTCCTTCTGTTCTTTAGAGCACTTCAAATGATGAACATCAACTTTTTTGTGTGTCTTTAAAGAACACAAGTATTTTCCTTAACAGTTCTGTCACTGTAGCTTTTGCTTTCACGTCCAATGTTTTTATTCCTGCTGACATGCAATTTCAAAATGTCTGGAAAATGCTTTTAAATGATAAACATCCTCTAAATAGATTATTTGCTGCCAAAGCACTTTATTAAACCTATCAACTCCTCCTTTGGATTACTAATTCAATGCTAATTTTGAAGGACAAGGTTATGAAGGTACACACAGCTCTCACAGCATTTATCATTTTAAAAATGTATTCTAAACTCAGGGAGCACCATAGCCGTTTGTGAAGCACTAATGATAAAAGGCAGGCAAAACTCACCAAAACCAAAATATACAACCACAGAAAGGATGGCTTTTTTTTTTTTTAACTGGAACACAGGTAGTAGACAGCATGACAATGACATACGTATATATATATATTTATAAAAAAAAAACCAAACCATTTTCATATGAGAGGCAGAAGTATATTAGCAGCCACTCAAGGGTTTGGCACAAAATGGTCTTCATAAGGCAGGCTTTATATCTTTATATATCTTTACATACAAGCACATCTTTAAAGATTTTAGGTATAATTTCCTGGATCGTGGGCTGTACATATCACCCTGCTTAGAAGATGCCAAAACCTCTTAGTCCAGTTCTGCGTTATAGTGGGTAAAGGAGAAACAGCTTTAGTGCCTGTGGGTCTTACGCCTCCATCTTCCTTCCTTACAAGATCACTCCATCAGCATCCTGGTATCGAGGACCATAGGACACAGGCTTTGCTGTGACTATCTCTCCTTGGCTGTTCCCTCCTAAATAGACTGACCCTCAAGCATCTGATCATTCTGGACTCTACACTGAGGGTTTGTGGCCAGAAGAGGTTCTGTGGTTTTGGGTTGTGCCAGCTCTTCAGACCTGCTGAGAGAAGCAAGGCTTTTCAGATTGTGTGCCAGCAGAAGAGTCAAGCCCAGAAGTTAAGGAAGTCTACTGAGCTGTTCACTAAAACAAGCCCATAAATTACATCCCTTGGGGGAAAGGTGATGACGAACCCCATGAGGGGTTCAGATAGTATGAAAATGGATGATAATTTACCCAGCACAGAAGGGGACAAACACTCCCGTCTCAGCCATATCTGCACCCAGCCAAACAGCCCACTTAAAAACCAGATTGCAGCATTTTTGCTGTAAAGACCAACTGTGTCATTATCTTTGTCCTCCTTGTTTTTTTCACACAATTTAAAATATGAAATGCAATGACACATCTTTCGGGCTTATTATACTCAGGTAAGAACTCAATTTCATGAAATTAGAGTAAACCTCAAGGGCTTTAAAATAGTTCCAGAGGAACTAAACTGACCAGAATAATGGGGTTCGAAGTCAAGTACAATGGCATATAGAACAAGAAATATTTTCTTCTTTCTAAAATCAGATTTCTGATGGAACTTGCCTAATCTGTTTATAAGACATATTCTTCCACTTTCTTCTGTAAGAAACATCTGTTTTATCACCTTTCTTAAAAAGAATGTCACAGATACAGTAACTACATATAAAACTTCTAAAAAATATACATCTGTTTCTGAAAGCTTCTAAACTGTAACTTGATTATATGTCTATAGTTATATTTTAATTATCTTATAATAATTTCATATAGATCTCACTTTGAAACACTGCTTTAACACTTGATAAAAAAAGAAGTGTGTCAAACATAAAAAGAAGATGCGGATGGAAACTGTATATGGGAACATAATTATAGAGCAATTAAAGTACAACTGCATACTGATTACTAGAAAATTTAGAGCAATTGACATAGTTAAGGCATTTTTCTCTTTTAATATGATATGTTAGGCTATTTTCTTTCTTTTATTTTATTTTAGCAGTTTCATCATCTTGATTTTTTTTTTCCCCGAAGCTTAATTTTACATGGAAGCTTATCTAAAAACATTTTCTTGGAAACACTTAACTTTCTTGGGCTGCATACCCCCCACAAAGCAATGTTTGGGTCACATCACTATCCCCTATAATTTTATTGACATGAATAGTAAACTAGCAGTCAGTTAAATATGCCAGGTCATTCAGTGGGAAACACGAGCCTTTCTCTAGGATACCATTTATATTCAAGACACAAGATTAACTCAAATCTTTCTTGAAAGCAGTCCACAACTGCACATTTTACAAAACATTGTAGTGTGAACCACCCGTTGTATAAGGTCCCAATTTTGCAAAGCACTTAAACTATGCTTAAGCCACTTTGAAATAACCAAAAGACTGTCAGTCTGACTTTCTGAAGACCTCCATTGCTAATACAGCAAAGCAAGTATGCTAGATGAGCTTTCAACCGGTGATACAGTTTTCCCTTTTTATTACTTCTCTCTCTCTCTTTTTTTTTTTTTTTTTTTTTTTTTTTTTACAGACAACCTTTGTACTCGACTGCAATAGTTTTGTCATTCTTGCTGTATCTTAACACAGCCCACAAGAATTTGTATCACATTAGAAATGTAATAGCTGCATCTGGAAAGAGATGTATTTTCTAATATGTGTGATTTGCACAATCGACCAAGTATTCAACCTTAGGCTATAAATTGGAGACATTTTTCTTTGGCAGCTAAGCCTTTTTGTATTCACAGTGTAGATAGAAATTGGTATTTGTTCACATAACAATTAGATTAGGCTTCTAGATGCTATTCATCTATGCACACAAATCTGGTAACAGGCATAAATACACAAATTTGAATTATGTACACTTTTTAAAAGACTAGCCCATAACATCTCGACTGCTTTCCTCACTGTCTTTAATCAAGTGCCTTGTTTAGTACTTAAACACAACTCACATAACTATCAACAATGTAAAACAGAAAGCAAGAGAAAAGTATAAGAGCTATAGCATAGGAAATTAATTTAATAGATTTATGAGAACAGCAACCAGCTGTGAATTAATGAGTAACTAGTGAGTGCTAAGTCCTTGAAGCAATGTCATACAGGTATATCCTAACAGGTAAATGAAGGTGGAAGAGAGAGATTTACTAAGTAATTGTTTATACTTGATGGAAAATAATGCTTATTGTAAGAATAATTAATGATGTATTATGCTTCAACTATTCCTTTCTTTGTTTAGACTGGAACATTGTGGATGTTGTGACCAACATTTAACAAGCTGTACTTATTACTTTAAATAGCATTTCTTCTAGACTCCTCATTTCCAAAAGTATCAACAGAAAGGAAAAAGGTAAAAAATAAAGGACTAAAGAGACTGACCTAAAAGGAAAGACAGATCTGCCAAAATGGATATACTTTCTCTGAGAAAGAATACCAGCATGAAATACCTGGATAGACACAATCAGCCTTTCAAAGGTGTGTTTTACAAGTGGTTAGGGCCCAAGGATAGGACTTGAGGCAGGTGGCTTCAACTATGACAGCTCTCATGGCTGAGCACTTGTGTGACCTTGGGTGGGACACTGGAGACTGAGTGTAATGCAGCTTAACCCAAAGATCAACTGCAGCTCAGCCCCAGCTCTCTCAGCCCTTCCTCATCAGGGAGGGGTTCTAATCCCTTCATCATCTTTGTTGCCCTATGCTGGACTCTCTCCAGTAGTTCCCTGTCCTTCTTGAACTGGGGAGCCCAGACCTGGTCCCAGTGCTCCAGATGGGGCCTCACCAGGGCAGAGTAGAGGGGGAGAATGACCTCTCTCGACGTGCTGGCCACACTTCTCCCTATGTGGCCCAGGATCCCATTGGCCCTCTTGGCAACAATTCTGCTGCTATTTGTGAACAGCTTGCGGTGGCACTTTTTAAAATACAATTTTAGTATAAAGTTAGTGTTTAGAGGCTCTGATCTGGTTAGGGACCTCATTTGTCAAGGATCCCAGACAGTCTGGACCAATTCAGGCAGACAAGAGTCAACAGAAAGATGCCCAGTGATTTAAGGGGAATCAAAATCAATTTTGCACTGCCTGAGGTGATAACAGTGCCTTTGAGGGCAGATGAGACAGAAAGTATAATAACTTGATTTTAGGCAATTGGGATCACAGGGGCACAAGGATGCAGAGAAGGAGAGAGAGGTCTTCAGTTATTTACTTTTTCACTATATAGAAATCTTGTCATGCCTTTTTCTTCTGAAAGGGTATATCTATAATTTAGATTTCCAAAGCCCAAACTTAAAATCTACAAAGTGTACATTTAAATACTGCAAATGAATTATGCAGAGGCTAAAGATTCATAGGTATAAATCCATAAGGAACCTCAGTGATACTGTTGTCTTGGCATTAATAAATCTTGCATTAGGAAAAGCGAAATTTCTCTGGCTATCCAAAATTCAGACCTGTCATCACTGCTTACTCTATTCTCATTTGACTGAGTGCTGGTACAAAGGTATTTAGAACTTGATATTCTTCTTTACACTTGCTAGCCATAAAGTCTCCCGCTGGCTTTACATTCTTCTCTCTATCTTAATTTTATCTCACTCAATATTAATTCATATCCTATGTAAGTACGCAGAACCACAGAAATCTAAACATTATGGCAGGCAGAGGTCCCTGGAGCACACCTTGGTTGCCCCGAGAAAAAAGGGTAGAAGATGTCTCCAAAGGGTCAAAGGAGCGCAGATTAAAGACTCATTCACATAAGGGCAGTTTCCAAGGAGCGGGAGGCTGCAGTACTGAGGAGACACAAAAAAAAAAAAAAAAAATATCCTTTGCAAACTTTTTCCTGTTTTGTTGAGAATCAGGATTTACTCGGCCTTCCATCTGTAACTGTCCCTCTTGTGCACTTCTGACCAAGCAGAAAGAGTAATTCATAGTCATTAAGACAAATAACTGCTAGAACATCCTCGAAATTGGAGTCCATAACTAAAACACTTTCCTACCACTTTCCTACAGTCATCTGGTAAAGCAGTTGCTACAGTTTAGCATTTCATTGACCCACAGGAAAGAGAGATTTGAAGCTACATAAAGGAGTCAAAGCCATCACTCTAGGATGGAAAAGCTGTCTAAGCAGTAAGAACATTATCCCAGGCACAGATTTGTTCTACCATGGACAGATTATTACAGGTATCCATCCTAGCTAGGCTTAATTTTTGCTTTAATTGGGTTTAAGTGCTTAAGAAATGCCACACTGCACACCGGAGAGGTCATCCTTCCAGCCCAGCACTCTGTCTGTCTGTCTGTGGTAGCAGGTGACACCGGCGGTTCCCTTCACACTGCCCCAGCATCCACAGCTGTTCCCACTGGGATGAAGGAGGGCACATCCCTGCCCATTCCCAATTATGAGCCTGTTGCTCATCAATGTGCATCATGGCTCTCTGGTCCTGCTGATACGGCCTGCTCTGTGTCCACCTCTGGCAACAAATTCCCAGATGTTCACTAACCCCTGGGTAAGGACATACTTCCTTTACCTGCTTCAGGTACCAGTTTTGAGAAATGCCCCTAGGACTGGCATTTGCTTTATTCACCGCCTCCCAGAGTTTGTCAGCCTCGGTCCTACCCCTTCCTCAGCCTCACGCTGGTTAAAGCAGATGGTCCCAAACCAGCCTTCCCAGTGCCTCCTCACACAGCAGCAGCTACAGCCCCAGCACAGGTCTGGTGGCCTCTCCTCACACCTTCTCTCAGCTCTAAGGTGCAGACACCAGCATGGCACCAAAGTCCTGGGATTTCTTCTGTCTTTTTCCACTACCTTTTCTGCCGAGCAGACACTGATACTGACTATCACCCATTTAAATCGACTGTGAATCCGAACAACTTTATGCAATTATTCCATGTCCTTCCTCCTTCTTCCTAATTCTCTTTTCCGCCCAAAGCACAAGCAAAATGGCAGTTTTTTACAGCACATCATAATACTTTTAGGCCAAGGACAATGCATGCAGTAAACACATGAATCTTTTTTACTAGGTTAGGACAATTTCCATGTTTACCATTAGATCTTTCCCCACAAATGACTGTCTAACTTTAGCTTCTTTGTGATCTAGCTTTAATACTGTCAAGACAGAACTGTATGAGCAGGCTCTAATGCAATTTCCCATTCAGGGGCTAAAGGCAGAACAGATCATTAATTTTTGTAAAAGCAAGCAAAGATTCAAACACCCAGCAGGGAAATGCTTAAGTGCATTCTCAATATTAGGCACATTATTTAAATACTGGCTAGAATAAAAGCTTAAATGAGCTACACTGGCTGCAATGTCATTACCAATACCTATGTCCATTCATCACATCTTCATCTCATCCTTAAACCTTTCCATCTGATATGGAAAACTTTTTTTCATCTAAAAAGCTAGTCTTTGTTTCTCCCAATTTTAAAGAGATTATAAAATAGCACATATAACTACTATAATCCAAAAGTAAAACATAGTATCTTTCAAAAGTAATTACTCAAAATTATTATTGATTTTTAGATACCCAGCCCACTTTAGTTTTCAAGTGTTATTCCCAGCATTTTAAATATGCACACCCAAATCGAAACCTATGTTTTAAAGGAAGCAAAATAAAAAAGTGTCATGGATTAATACATCATAGTCATCTACAATCAATGAACTGTGACCAAATAAACAGTAAACAAATTCCAAGAGGAAATAACTAAAATAAATTTGTCAACTATAAAACATCAAATTAGATTCATTATTAGGAAGATAGGTAGCAACTGTATCTAATAAAAACATGAAAGGAGTACGTTGCCATGAACATGGTTTGTGAAATATTGCCATGGCAAGACTCAATGAAATATCAGAATGTGTCACAGCCTTTATTGAAAATCAAAAAGCAGAAAATTAGTGACAGCGTAACCTTCTGAATCTTCTAGATCCTCATTGGTTTGTTCTTCAACCAGAGAATGCTTCATAACCAAAGAAAGACTTCCCCTTCCCTACAAACAAAAGAGATATTTTATTTCTCACTTGCAGCTTCTCTGAACTCTGCAGGAATGATTATTGATGCGATGACAACCAAATAGTAAAAGTTAAGGTTCAACTATCAGTATCTCCTTTCTTCATGTAGTGGGGCATCGCTTTTAGGAAAAAAAAAAACAGGTTGTGCTTCCCAATTCAGATAGAACAAGAATTCTTCATGTTTTAGTCATGAACATACCTGTAATATTTACTGAGACAGTGTGCATGACAAAGGATTACAGAAGCCAGCAAAGGTCCATCTATCAGTATTTTATTACTGTTAGATCAGTTTGGATTATTTTGCTTGGTTTGGTTTTGTTTTGCTAGTTTTTTCCCTTCCTTAATCAATATTAAAAAACAGTGTTTTAGCAACTACGAAATCAAGCCATCTCATGATTCTGCAGGTTTGATGAATAAATAAATCTTTGCATAGGCAGAGACTAACACAGTCAGTTGTTAATAATCTTTTTCATTTCTATGTAAAAAAAGCCCTTTCCATGAAGGCTGACAACTTTGTTCAGGTGTGCTTCATCTGACTGACATCAGACTGGGGTTCAGAGTCATTATTTGGTCCGTGCAGGCCTGTGACCAACGCTGCTTCTCAGAACATCTCTAGATAAAACTGGTCCCCAGCACTCCTGTTCTCAATTTCTTCACCTTCCCTATACTGCTGCTGTTCTTCCCTTTCATTTCCACTGATCCTAGTTTGTTATGTGCCTCCAATTGTCAGAAGAAAGTATTTTTTGTCTTCCAATACTATCCTTAATGCCTCACTAATGCTTCTACCGATATTCTGCATACGCTAAGAAGATAATTTCTCACGTCATTTCATATTGGGAGCTCCAGAAGGATGTTCTTGCTCCCTCTATGAGTAAGACAACACTGGCATAATTTTTTTTTTTACCTGAGCTCATGAAATCTGGACAGCAACATGTCAGATGTAAATATTAAGTTTGACCTCAGTTGAGGGCTTCCTGCAAGCAGAGATAAACCTTTGAAACCCTGTGGCAAACAGATTGCAGTCCTTTGGTACTTGGTAGATCTACATTAAATATTAACGTATTCTAGTCACAATTAGCCACGTGTCTTTCCACATTCTTCCTGAAACATGTGTCTTTTCACACTAAGTTATGGTTTTAATAAATATGAAGATTTTACATTTCTGCAGGGATACTTGGTAAGAAGATTCAGCTGACAAGAGCTACAGAGGTCACACCTCATTGGGGTTTCAATGTTTCTCTGTGGTACGTGAATATATTTACAACATCTCTTCTTTTCAGTTTTGGTTAATGCTTGTCTATCTATCTCAGACAATTTAAACTAAAAACCTAAATAATATTTCAGGTATTTAAGATTTATCACAGCTCTGTTACCACACGCTTATCTACGTGCATTATTGAGCTAATTAAGGAACACATAGCTTATCTATTAATGCAATTTATACACCTTAATGAAGCCTGACCAAAAAAAAAAAAAAGAAATATTTTGAATCCACAACTTCAACAAATACCCCTTCAAACTGCATCAATGCCAATATTTCTCTGGCAATTAATATAACTACTAAAATTTCTTCCTCAATATCAGCCAATGTCATGCATTTGATTAACTTACACCAACTATGTTGTCATCCCTTTATCGCTCAAATTGTACCCTGCTGCTTTACTGCTGCTGCCCCACCGCAAGGAGCTTGGTCCATAGGACACTGATAGAGGAGGATGCATCCAAAATACACTCTGAATTGTACAAAATCTACAAAATAACTCAACAGAAATGCAGAGGCAGGATTTTTCTTTAATGTGATTCAGGTTAACGTACCACACTAAGAAGATACTACATAGAGCAGAGAGCATCTGATTTATTCATAGGAAAATGTTAGGACCTCTACTTTAAATTTCAGAAGTTCGGAATGAGTTTATGCTGAATACAGGATATGTGATGCATAATAAAAATGTACAATGAACACCACAGGGTATGGAAAATCCACAAAATATTCAATTTTTTTTAGTAGTAGACACGTTTTTTGTTTGATATGCACAATGACAGTGTGAAATGTCAAATAAAAGAGTACCCCAAGGAACACTGTATTGATCAAATCTGAGACTTTAAAAGCAATGATTTTTCTACTGAGCAGAACTGCCTGATTTACAAGCAAACTGCATAAAAATCACTTTAACTATTCAATGGAATTTGAAAATAAAAGCATCATCAGCTGCTAAGCCAAATCAGCATGAGTTAATGGCATTCAATAAATTTCCTTTCAGTTTTACTAAGGATCATGTGCAGTCCCCAGTGACTGATAGAAGATATGAAGAGCTCTGGGTTGTTTAAGTATAGACACCAAGTTCAGTACCTATAAATTTAGAAAAAAAACTGTATATATGACTTAATAAACTGAAATAAATACAAATGCTGCTGGACCGGGTCCCCTTGGAGCACGTTTCTGAGCACATGAAGAAGGTACTCGAAACAGCCAGCACAGATTTACCAAGAGTAAGTTATGCCTGGCCAACCTGATCACCTTCTAGATGAAAATAAATGGATTTGGGAACAAGGCGAGAGCAATAGATATCACTTAACTTTTGCAGAGCTTTTGATACTCCCTCCCAAAAGAGCCACATATTCATGTGTGGACATTACAGTCTATATACATAGACAACTACATGGATGGAAAAATCGGTGCCATCAGCAGGCTTGGACAAGAGATTGCTTTGGGAGGAGACCTAGCAGCAGCCTGGCAATACTTATGATGAGGTTATGGAAGACAGAGTCAGGTTCTTTGCAGTGAAGGAGGTTCTGTGCGGTGCACAGCAGGAGGATGACTGTCAATGAGCATAGACTGCAATGGCATTTAAGGAAAAGCTTTTCCATCCTGACAATAATCTGGCAGTAGCAAAGGCTGCCCAGAGAAATTGGGCTGTCTCCATCCCTGGATGTTTCAAGACTCAACTCCCTAAAGCCCTGATCATCTTGGTCTGAACTTGTAGCTGACCTTTCTTTCAGCTGGAGGTTGGATTAGAATCTTCCTGATGTCCCTTTCTAACCTGAACTGTTCTATAACTCTCTCAGTCAGTGACACAGCTATATTAAGTAATACTGTCCCAAGTCTGAAGTCAGAGAATAAATAAAAATCAAAAATGCAAGACCCCCCCTCTAGCCACTGGAAAGAGTAACTCTTCAGATACTCCAAAACTTAGTAGACCAAGGATTATCTCCTTGCACGATTCCCAAGAAGAGGGATAAATTCAAATACAGCTACTTAGAAGTCAGGCTTCTACTCTAAGATACTTATCTATAGCAAGCAAGGCACCTCCAGGAGATGGTTCCTGTTGTTCTTCGCTGATTGAAAGGTATCACATCCAAGCCCCACAGAACTGCCACCATTAAAGTGGGAGCCAGCAGCTACTGGAAAGAGGCAGGTATCTAATCTATCACGCTGGTAATGCTGTCAGTGCAGCAACGCTGCTGTGTGTGGTGAGGATGGGTATTTTCCCCTTACATACAAGCATCCATGCTTTGGGTTTTTAGCTGGCTCTTGTCATTGGGAAAACATTGTGTTTCACAGATATCGCTGTAGCGTAACAGCTGGCAAATGCTGCCTTAGTAATTGTGACCTCTGCACTGAAAGGCGTGTATAATTGTGCTCGTACAACGAAGCATCTGACAGCCATGTGCATACATATATATTACCATTAAAATGCTATTACTTTAATAGTTGCAGTGTGACAACAGCCACGAGGATTAGCAGGAGAAACCCTGCAATCATTTTCTTGGAGTTTATTTAAAATATTTTATTGTTAATAAGGTTGGAGGGTAGAGCCTCCTACTAAATTAGCTAAAGAGTTTATGAGCCTTTGCAAGCCACTTATGCATTAGTCTCTGGGTTGTTAACTCAGGATAGTCCTTTTATATTTACTTAATCTACACCACAATAAAGCTTTGTTTTCTGAAAAAGTTATACTTAGTACGTTCCAAAATAACTTCAAATGCTGACAGTCTTAAATGATTAATAAGGCTACTATATCTAGTTTATATTAAAAATATTAGCTCAATTCTGAAAAAAACCCAACCCAAACCACATTGTTTTCTGAACTAGGTCTAAGACCTCTAACCTGATCATACATTTAACATGAAAAGATAGGGTTTTTTAATCAGAGATCTGTAACAAGTCCACCCTTAACTGTGTTTATGGCTCACATGCAATCGGCCAGAAGGGACATTGAAGAGCCATCCAGTTTCTACACAAAAACAAACCACTCTGACAACAGTAGGAGCATCTCCAAAAAATTGTATTATCTGAAATATGTTCCATATACAGCATCAGACTATAAACTTTGATTTGTGTTGCTATTTGCAAGCTCTTACTGGCACAGGGAGAAAGGAGAAGAGGTGCCATAGGCAGATTTTCACCCGAAGGCATGACTCTTTCCCCCTATTTAAGTTGTTTATTTCTTTTACAGCAGTTTCTAACTCTGCACATGCATAGCAGCTCTTTAATTCTCTGAATACTCTGTAAAGTTTTTGAGTTTTCTGAGGTAAATGCAGAAAAGAAGACAACTAGACATCTCTGCCAGTGTGCTCTGGGCGTGCAGAAACTCTGAACACTGAGTCGGTACTATCCCAACATCTGACTCCAGAATGACAAGGTAAAGAACTTCAGTCACTTAGCATTCATTTGCCTGTTGAATTTGTAGAGTTGCCGTTTGATCAGAAGAAAGTGCTTGAAAATGTTAAAGATCATCATACACATGTCCTTTTCTAACTGAGTTTTGTCCAATGCTTTTGGTATTTTCTGGGTTTTGTTTGGGTGTTTGGTTTTTTTACATAATATGTCTCATATATTTTGCATAGTAACAGTTCAGGGGGAATGATCAAGTTATTAGTGCAGGACGGCCTTAGTCTGACAGATCCCCTAAACCCTGACAGCAACACAGTGCAAGGAACGGTCTCTCTCTCCTTCAATTTCTTACCTCCACATTTTTATTTTTTAAATTTGTCTAGAGCAATTGTTTTCAAGAAATCTCTCCCTCCTTGTGCACTAGGCCATAATATCTCTCCATCCATGGCAAATTTTCATCTCTCGCTTTTCTCATTAATTTATTTGAGTACCAATTCACAGTAAGAAATTACTCAAGAGCTACATTATCACATACGGTCATTCCTACCATTAAAGATAGCAGAATCTTTCTTTTATTGAATTAAATTTCTAGCCAGAAATACTTCCTCATTCCTTGAATCTAGGGAGAGTACAGGGGATCCCAGAAGCACTTCACGTGTGCCCAGCAAGCCTAACTGGTCTACACTTCAAAAGACTACTGTCTTCAAAAGATGGGTTGATGTAGTCCTTAGGAATATGGTTTAGTTATTTTTGTCAGGGTTAGGTTGATGGTTGGACTAGATGATCTTTAAGGTCTCTTCCAACCTAGACAATTCTATGATTCTACATGGAATGCCACACCATGTCTAGAGCTGACAGCGGCTCGCACGCTGCCATGGGTACTGAAGATAAACCTCTACAAACTCACCTCTCTTGTATTACTTGAGTCCAGCCTCACTGATACTACAGTACAAAATCCTAGAAAGTGCTAGAACAACAACAACAAGAAAAAAAAAATCACCTTTGAACAAGCCTGGAAAAAGCACAAATCCAGCTGAAGCTTTCTGCTGGATTTAGAGGGATTTTAGATCAAGACCTCTGAAGAGAAACAGATTTTTCAGCCTTGCGCTGCACCCGCTCCCTCAGATACAAAACCAATATTTTGGGGAAAAATGGAACAATGTTTGTGACCACCACCAGTTAAAGACAGAGGAAAAAAAAAAATGCCAGACACGCACGAACTCAGTCTCTCCTGTGTAGTATCACTACCAGAAAGCCATAGAGATATAGCCATGCCGATTGACGGAGGATGATATTAGATTAGATGCATGGCATTTGAGGGGTCACCCTATTTTGCAGTCCTTTAGGAAAACTGTTTGAGGTGCCAGCAGAGCTGGATATAAATAACCCCAGCCACAACTCAGCTATAATTTCCAGGAGAGAGGAAGGAACTCTTCTCCCAGGCGTGGCCAAACTGCCAGCTCTAAAGGCTGAGGAAATGCCAAGGAGCCTCCAGCCCCCGAAACTGGAACCCACTGAAAAAGGGCCAGCTGCACTAATTACTATAGACAAGGAAAAAAAAAATATATATATTTTCTGTTTTCCTTTTAGCCCTAAAGAAAGGCCTTAAGGGGGCTGTCATTTATACCAGGTTTTTGCTGATAGCACAGAACTGTGCTGTCTTTGTTCTGGAAGCAAAAAAAAAAATATATATTATTTTATTCTGTGTTCCCCTGACATCCAGGAACTAGATTAAACGACACACTGTAACAAGGGTTAGTCCGGTTTTATTGCCGCTCTGTGTGTACGTGTGCATCTCCACACACACACCAGAGATATTAAAGTGAAATTGCTTAAGGCATTTTGGATTTCAAAAATCTGAGTCTTTCTCTATCAGCCTTATTGTTACATTAAAACTACACTGTTCCCAGAATATTCTTGTGTCATTCAATACCACTGCATTCACAGCTCCCTCTCTCTCCCTCTTCCTCTTTTTTATGCCCATGGCTGCCTTTCTGCTTCTCCGTAGCCTGCAATATCCCTCCAAGGAGTGAGGCAAACCAGTCCTGTATGGCTCAGGAAAGGGAATCCGACTCCCAGCTGTGACCCTCCCAATAGTCTGCACTGAACCTCACACCAAGCGAGAATCTTTGCCTGCAAATTTCTCCAAAGCAACGAGATGAAAACCAACAGCCAGTAATTCACAGTGAAAATATTCACATTGAAGTGACAATTAGGAGCATCCCTTACAGACAGCTCTCTAACAAGACAGAATATAGTGCAGCTAAAGAAGAATTAGAGTAGAGAATAAAACGGCTGTGGAATACCAGTATTTCCTGACTGGGCTAGATTCTTAAATGTAGCACTGAAATGGCTTTTATTTTCCTCTAAAGGATTCTTTCACAATCTCGCTTTTATATCAACAAGGATTTTGTACCAGGGGTTTTGTACTAATTATTTTCAAGCTCACTCCTTTTATCTGTGGCACCATAAGTCCCCTCCAATTCCATGTGCCCCAGCCTGCTGCTGCTCACCTGAAGCCACTTTCCAGAGGCTACACACCTTGCTGAAGTGCTGTTTATTGTATACATCAGGTCTTATTTCTGTCTTTTATTTCTTAGGCATCTGCAGGGACCTGATTAAGCTTTACTTTCCTACCTCCTCGGCAGCCACTTAAGGTTACATATTCTCACAAATAAATTAAGCAAATCAAAACTGGCTTCCAACAAGCAGAGGATGCTGAATGAAGGCTGGAACCTAAAAACTCTTTCTGCTAGATACTATTTTAAAGCTGTTTGTGGGTCTGTCAAGAAAAACAGGGACACAGGAATTAAAATTATTACTCTCATACGACAAAAAAAAAAAAAAAAAATCAGTTTTGCCATCTAATAATGAGCAGATATTTAAAAAAAAAAAAACTTTTGAAATCCACAGGTTTCTTAATATTTGTGAGATTTTAATAAAATATACTGTATAACCTGAAAGCCCTACACCAGCATTCAACATGAAATGGTGCTAAATAAAATCCATTTAATGAAAGACTGGCTACACACAAAATTAAATTAGACAGGCAGCTTGACTGTTTTCACAAAAAGTATGAATTAGTACACCTGTATTACCCAGAATTGCCTAACTGATTATGTTGATGACATCTCAAACTCACAAAACAGCAATAGCCCTGACTCCACATGAAAAACATGTTCTTCCTGCATTTTAACCAGGTATCAATTTACATCATATAAAGACATTGTGATTATTTGTGAGATTTGACTACATAAGCCATCTGATTTCTAGTCGATTTAATTAAATGTATTACCAAACGCATCTGTGAATATGATATTCATTACCTATAAAGACTATATCAGATCCTGGACTCTGAAGAAAGGAGTAAATCTTTGTACGCACCCATTCAAATAGGATGATTTTTAGACAACAGTTTGGCTGACACGAGGGTTTTTTTCTAGAAGGCGGCTCCAGAAAAAATAGCATTTCTTCAGAAACAGAAGAGACAAAGTTGTTTAAAACAACTGGTATTATACCAGAGCATTTGAGCGGCAACGTGATAAGAAAATCCCAATATGGAGAAGCATCTTCTCAAATAATCATAGATATACACAGACACCTCTATATATATTTCTTTACATCTATGGAGGGAGATAGATTACATTTCCTGGCCTGCCTAAGTGAAGACTGATGCATTTTTTATCCACTGCCCTGCGTCTTTTTGCTTCTCTTAAGATGTACTCAAGAAGGTGAACTCATAGATGCCTCAGGGAGCCACAAGTCCGGCGCTCTCAGCTATGGAAAGTTAAGGAACTTGGGGAGGTCATTTATTCTACAGCAGAGGCAGGATCTGTTAATTCTGAAAGTCCATCCTCACCTTGCTCAAGTTCAGGAAAAGTTAAAAAAAAAACCAAACCCACAAAAAACCAACAACACCCAAATATAACACTCAGTGAGGCAGGAAGCTCCACTGAAACAGATTCCCCAGCTTAATGATATAATTTATCAGTCTTTACCCATGAAGTACCTATTTACTCCAATCCCCCCGGAACAAGTAGCTTCTCTACTATCTTTTTCTTCAAGTTTGTTTTGTTGTTATTCTTTTAAAGAATAATCTCTAAAGCATTGTCATCAGAAAATTGTCCTGCATCTGAGAGAATTATGTTACACTGATTTATGTTGCATCGTTAAAGCTTTTCAAATCCACAGACACAAGAAGAGAAGAAAAATTCTCAGTATGAGATTTTTCAGCTTTATTTATAGGGCTTGTACTTTTACAAATACTTAAATATATTCACTATTTAATTGCCTAATTACAAACCAAAGAAACTCCAAAATATATTTATTAAATACTGAGAACTCCTTATTGGAATTAGAATTCAATAAATGTCAAGATGAAGCAACTCCTGCATTTGAACTCTTTTATACTTTCTGAAGAGAGATGAATTTAGAATCTCTACAGAACTATACTTCCTATTTAGAAGGTATTGCTGTTAATTTGCATGTGGATCAGAGCAATAAACCTGTAAAGTTCATTAACTTGGAGGAATCATTTTATCAAAATATTTCTTCCCTTCTGTAGGGTGGTTTCAGTAATTAACAACAGCTCTTCTGAGGTTCACTTTAGATTAGGTTATATATATTTATGATGTGAAAATTTGACCAAAAAAAATTTGTAAATAATAATATATGGATAAGTTATGCAAATACTGCAAGTAACTTTTTGAGTAGCTTTCTTTCAAGGAAAGAAAAATTGGGAAGACTTCGTGTGAAAACCTGAGAAATGCTTTCAGTTGCTTATTATGTGTTAATCATGAAGCAAAGTGTATTTGAACCTAGTTTAACAGCTAACTATTTTTCTCCTCCTCATAGGTATAAGGAAGGACCGTAAGACAAAGAAAGGCTTTCCATGCTGGAAATAAGACAGATACCAAAGGAATAGGAAAAATAAGGTTGCTGATGGTGACATGCAGGTTTCTAAGAGGACTTCTCCATCAGCATTGGTGTGGCATGACTGTTCTATTAGAAGCCTCTAGGAAGGAGGATGCTGGAAAGGGGCTGGCAATGGTCTGGGCTCTGCTGGGGGTTGAATATTCATAGAAAGCGCCTGTGATGGTGTAGTTTCACAAATGACAGCAGGACATACCTCTTATACCTAAAAGAAATTATCCTTTAAACCCATAGCAATACATCGACATTGGGTATACTCAAAATATTACGAGTTCTCCGTGAATAACAAGTTAAAGAGCACGTGAGTGTGAGCTAGCAGAATTCCTGGGCACTTTTGGCCAAGGAGAAAGCATGACTCTTGTTATAACAAAAGCCTTGCCATATTCAGCATCTCAATGCATATGGCTTTTGACCTGGTGCACGTTTATCATTTCATTGTATACAATTCCACTGACTAGGCTGCATCATTTAACAATTATTTTTAGACATATTGTTCTATAGTCCTTTGACTATCCACAGCTCTTCCAAAGTACCTTTGGCTTCACAGCCTATTTTTCCAGCTAAAAGATCTGAAACAAAGAATATGATTTGTTGACTGTTTGTCAGTGAACTAAGTGACAATACCAAGCCTGTAGCTTACGTTGCTATTTGGTAGACCAAAAATTCACTATAGATTAGGAGGGTGCTCTCTCTATCACCTTAATTTACTAGCCAAAAATCAGATTTCGTGATATGCCAGATGTTTCTACTATCCTATCAAAGAAAGCAAACTGCAAGAAACCAAATTATACTTTCCCACCCCTTATCTGAGATGTGGCAACTGGTGATGTGTGTACTATTAATTATCTGCAAATATGAAGCTAAAAAGGTTAATTTAAATTCATTATTATTCTAATACTTCAAATAACACATTATTTCCCCATCTGCCAATGGGTATTCTTCTAATATTTCAAATACCACACACTTCCCCATCTGCCAAAAGGCCACGCAGATGCTCCTACACAGAGCAAAGTATGCACATCAGACCGTTAAGAACAAAAACCTTAGTTAATTTTGCTGGCACCTGGAATAACTTCCTTTTCTAGAGAGGTACTTGTGTTACGCCATGTACCATCTGATTCAGACCTATTTTCCTAAATCTCTCATTGATATGAATAGGATTTTGCATGTAAACAGGAGACAACAGGCCTGCTAATACTGTAGAAAACATTTGTAGTCTTTATGGAATGAAAAAAAAATCCCATACACAGATTTTTTGTTTGTTTGTTTCCTATAGCAGCTTCATAAAATGCAAGCAGCTGTGGCTTATAGCACGTGCAGCTCCACAACTCACAATGGGTGTATTGTAAGGCAGTAACTTGGAGGTCATCTTGGGTCCCTCACCTCTACGTATCTCGCTGCAGCAAAAAAAAAAAAGAAAAAAAAAAAAGCAGATCCCTTCATTCTCAAGCAATGAAGCAAGAGCTTGAGTCTCAACAGTTGTCTCAGTTGCGGCGATTACTATCGGAGGCAACGATGAGAAGTAGAGCCATCTCAGACAGCACCGCTGCACAGAGGTGCCAGAGGAGGATAGAAGTTAGGAGAGATGAAATTAGCATCCTCAGAGATCTGAATATGAGGGAGTTAGCAATTCCCCTCCTGTAGAAGGAGTCACACCAAGCAGCAGCACCCAGAAGTCTCCCAGCACAGTCTGTGGGCACCCTAGGAAAAGCCCCTGGAATCTGGCAAGTCTAAGGTTCACACCAAAACCAACCAGCCACATGCAGAAGGAATAAATAGAGGCTCTGCTTTTGAAGAACCTTGGCCCAATTATTGCCAGGATTATCTTACACCAAAAATTAATGTAACGACTGGGCAGTGTGCATGTCTGTGCTGAGTCTCTGGGGAAGATGATACTACTGTATTCATGATTGGTTTGTTTGTTTGTTTTGCATTTCAAATGTAAATGTAACCTCAGGGTGGAAAAGAGACACTGCCGCTATAATTTATTCATTATTTACCTTAAAAATAATAAAAAAAAGGAAGTATTTTCAACTCCAAGAATGTGAGGTGCTGCTGTTTACTATTACTTAGGGGCGATAGAGCATAGAATGACAGAATCATAGAATCAGCTGGGTGCATGACACCAGCAATTCCTGGCCCCTGGTTCAAGTCTCTGTGCTGGCCTACAGAGGTCTCTGTCTTCATTTGAAGCAATCATCCAAAAATAAAAACTGTAAGAATTAGTTGCCAAATCTAGCACAGCCCAAAGCTTAATTGAGCAATACTTACAGAGGGATACCAAAACAGTCCAACCCACATTTTTTAAGAGGTTTACACATAAGCAGCAAAGACATTAAGCCCTTTACTCTGGAATGATACTAGAGACAGTATAAATACTGCAGCTGTGTTGTCTGTAACGTAGCAACTCTCTATGCCTTGACATAAGAGGAAATTACCTTTTCCTTTAAAACACTTCCCTCAGCCCTAATCTCTAACCCAATTGCTCTCCAAACCTTTCCCAGTGCTAACTCAAGTCACAGGAGAACAAACATTCTATTCTAATGAAGGAAGGCTTGTCTTAAATTACTATGAAGACAACTTCTGCCCCCTCCGAGGAAGCTTGATGGTCTCTATTTTGAGAGATCAAACACAAACAGGACAAATGAGGTTCTGAGTCTTTGTTCCTCTTTCTTCTCTACGGTAATTAAAACTGGCAGGCAGAAAGAACGCTCAGGTTGACTTTCTTTTATTAGGGTCAGCTAATTAAACTATGATATTTTGAAAATACCTAGCACTTGTCTCAGAGGAGGGCATTTTTCAATATATCTATCTTCAGGACTCAGGGCTTCAAGAAACAATGAGTAAAAATCTTATATACTTAGGACCCTGAGTCCTACTGACAAGGAACAGGCCTCCAGATTCTAAGTCATCTTATTTTGAAAATGCCAGCCTGAGCACAAAGTCACAATTTGCAGCCACTAAAAGGTGAGAAAGCTGATTGGAAATTCCAAGGACAAGTCTCCCCCTTGTTAAGAAGGACCCACAGTTCCCATGTTCACTGGCAGGGTAGATGGTCAGCATCTAACCAAACCCTACTTGGCTCCCATGCAAAGCCTCCCCTCTTCTATCAGACCTGGACCTTCTCTCTAGCAGCTCTTCATGACGACAGAGAGTACCCCAGCAGAACTGTTTACAGACGGGGCTCAAAGCTAATTTATAAATTGTGAAAGTAAATTTACACTCCAAAAATGGCACAAAAGTGTTTTTCCTCTATTAAGAGAACTATGCTGTGTTTAATCAAAATGTTCAGAGTCAGCCTTTTCCCCAGCAGACACGGATGCACAGCTCCACTGAAGTTAATGGAGCTGGACTGATTGACACCAGTGGAGAAGCTAGCTCAGGATCTGACTGTTTTAATACTAAACAGATTTCATCTGGGCTCTAATTTCAACACGCTACACCTCCCCTCAGGCACTCATTTGATATCCTGCATGGCTAATTTGTACTAAACATAAAATATGCACGTTTGCTATTGTCTACGGGACTAAAATATTCAACCTACCCATGCATGCTAAAGTCAGGCTCCCCTGTACACGCCGGAGCCATAAGAATATGCTATAATGGGTATACCTGTGCATTTGGGAACGCACCTGAAAATTTATAAAAACATTTTCAACTGCTTACTGAGTCTTTAATTGCAGGCACTGATGCGTTTACTCCCCATGCAATTGCACAACAATTAAAAGATCTATTTGCACGCCTACAAATTCTGAATTTTAGCACATTCTTATTTCAGTAAGAACTCAAATCCCACCTGAGCAGGGCAGGAAAACTTCTTGCCTAAGGTATTTTTTCTAAAATGAGGAAAATTGGAAGTAAATAAAAACCAAAGCTCCTGAGCAACACCTTTCCTTGCCAGCATACCAGCAGAGCACACTTTAAGCCCTGGGAATTACGTTTCTTTCATAATCAAATGAGACAGTCCAAAGCCAAGCAGCACTGCCACCTCGCCAAGAGCCACAGTGTGCTGTCCCCTGGCTTACCTGGCTCTTCCAAGGCAAAGGCGGGCAACCTGCTCCTTCTCATTGGCAATTTGCTGCATTTTGGGTAGACTACCTTAAAAGCAAGGAGGGTTATGCGCTGACATCTGCAACGAAATGTACTGCTGTACCTGGCCTGTGTAGGCAAAGGAAGAAAATTTGAGCTTTTAAATTAGGGAAATTATTATTTTGCATCAAATTTCCTTCCTTGCTAATTCCCTCCTAACAGTGGCCACAAAAAGCCTGTCTGAAGAAAATATAATTCACAGCTCAAATTGGAAAATCCCAAGCTTTAAACTCTCAGAAGAAGCTCCAACTTTATCCAGGCATCCAATATTCAGAGGAGAAGCCAAGGGGAATCTGTTCCCTGTTCCTTCTGGTATGTAACCTGACCATCACCTTAACAGCCCTGAGGTGCCTGGACTAACTATATTTTGCCTACTATAATCCGGATAAACAACCTCTGAAAAAAAAAGAGGTTCCTTCTAGTTTTAACCATAACGGGCATAGCAAAAATCTTTTAATTGGCCCTGCCAACTCCTGCCAGGAAGCCCTATCATCCTTCCAAGCTCAGGGATGGAACAAATCT
This sequence comes from Gallinago jamesoni, assembly GCA_025769975.1. Taxonomy (NCBI): domain Eukaryota; kingdom Metazoa; phylum Chordata; class Aves; order Charadriiformes; family Scolopacidae; genus Gallinago; species Gallinago jamesoni. Next base: position 8,146,213 of record JAOQGH010000023.1, on the reverse strand, counting down.
GGGGCTTAGTGCATCCCCAAGAAGACAAGTGTGTCCAAAGCACATCCCTCAGTTTAGACACCTAGGGAACAAGGTAGGTCTAACACTGGCCAAAGACAAAGACTTTGCAATCAAACTTCCCAGCGGCCTCGAGTGAGTCATTTTAAGTGCAGTCTTCAGCTCCTCTTCTACTTCAGCTTACTTTTTCAAATCTCATACAGCATTAGTTTGGATCTGACACTTCTGAAAAGCAGGAACTGCACTGCTTCTGGCTCAATTCCTTGCAGTGGAAACACGGGTGAGGTTTCACAGAGGGTATTGTAATTATCCTGTCAATAACTGGAAACTGCTCAATGGCTAAAACGTTAAATCTGGCAAAATGAGGCAGCCAGAGTAAGGACTCGGGAAGGGCAAGTTCAAGAGAGGATGGCCTGAGCCTGAAAGTCTGCAAAGGTGGAAAGGCACATGGAAAAAAAATGTCTGTCTGTCAGCTGTCACCGGCCAAGAGCTCAGGATGAGCCGTGGAGCCAGAGGAACGTGGCAGTTTCAAATTGCACCAAGCTTAACCGGAGAGAGTCAGAGGTCCAGGCGCTCATTGAACACGCAGTTCATGCTTAAATGAAGAGTGGCACCAGCAATTTCACCAGTGCAAAGGAGCACCAGAAAACACTGTTTATTTTATAAAAGGGAGCTATCACCGGGTTATGAAGGGCTGTTGCAGCTGTTTTGCTCTTTGCAAAATGCTACAGACAATCTCACCGCATTTCGTGAGGGTTTTTTTCTTCCAAGAGAAGAAACATTGACATACAGTAAGATACGCACTTTTAGCCTTTAAGCTACATAATATATTGTGTCATGATATCTTACATGATAACTAAGCTAGGGCAATTATTTCAACCTGCTCTTATGGACTTAAACATCAAAGACTTTGTACTGTGAGGTACCAGAACAACTCAGCAAGTCAACAATATTAAGACAAACTGCTACTCCCATATTCTACTCTATATTCAAGCCATACCCTCCACAATTTTCACCGTTAAGCAGTCTGGCTAGCAAGAGCCCTCCGATGTTGTCAGTATGATCTATATTTATTTTTTAAAAACAAGTGTTCTATGATTAATTTCTCTCTCCTAAGATAGCACGATGATGAAATTTGTGATTTAATTCCTTTGCAGTTATAGCTCTGACTACAGCCTATATTCTTTGTCAACTATCAGAGGTTTTACTGACCATAGATCTTTTGCTGCCAAAGATTTCATGTGAAGTTGAATTTTAAATACTAGAAGTAGATTAGCTTGGCAAATGAAAGTACTATTAGGCATTCAAAACCTGTTCACTCACAGTCTGAAACCGACAGCTTGACTGAGAAAGAAAGAACATGAACACATCACCATCATAATTTGTTTCTTTCAAAACCAAAGAGAGCTCCGAGTCAGCAAACAAAGAAAATATATCACCGACCAGCTAATAAGAAAGAAAGCAGGTTGGATTTAGATTTTGTTCAAAACCAGCACAGGCTAACACCAGACCACTTCTATGCAACAAGAGATTACTTTAGGTCTGATCCAGGGTATGGCAGTGATCCATGCTCACAGCAGCTCTCAATGATTTTTTTTCCCCCCTCACTCAGTCATAAGCTCCCCTTTTTCTCGGGGCTTCAGACTTTAACTGAGAAGTTAACATGTTGTAAAGAGATTTTCTTTTTTTTTTTTTTTAGTTGGGTACAATTCATAAAACACACACCTTGCACAAAACATCCCTCATGTTCAAATCACTGAGGCAGTGATGGATTTTAAGCCTCTAGCGTTCAACTGGAGAAGCCCTTTTTGGAGGCAGCGGAGGGTTACGGAGCAGGGATGAGAACAGACTGGTTGCCAAAGCTAGTACGTGGAAGCAGAGAAGCACAGAAAAGAGCCAGGAGTATTATGTGATTGTAAAAGGTCATGCCAAAAGAACTCAGGTGCACCCACAACACAAAGAACATGTCAAAGGCTCTACAGCAGTCCTGTAGTGATGCAGTCACAGTACAGGGTGAGGAAACGATGCCTTAAAGGAAAGATTTAAGACAATTATGACCCACACAGCACCTTCTGCAATATTTACAGAAACTAAGTAGTCATTTTTAGCCCATAAGGGAATTAAATATCAGTGTAAAATGGAACTTAATGGAGCTCCATCCTTAATAGAAATAAATTGTGCTCTTAAAGTATCCGTTTATCTCCCTGATTTTAGGTATACATTTCAGAAGAAATAAATGACACCCAAAAAATCAATTTCTTCCCATTGACTACAACAGGAGCCTAATTTCTCTAGCTTTCATACAAATGTCTGCAGGGGCAGCTAAATCCTACACATTCAGCCTGAAAAGAAATGGAGAGTGTAAGAAATAGAGCTACACATTTGGGGTAGTTTCAAACTTCTTTCTCAAAAAAAACCCCAAAAAGACAGAATCACGTTTCTCTAGTACCTTTTTGATTTCATGTATTCTTCAACAAAGGGTGCTTCAGAACGAAGATAGTTCCATGCTGTCTATGTACAAAGATCTATTTCTTTATAGCGCATTAAAGAAGTCTACAAGTCATCAACACTTTACATACAACTTTTAACAAAAGTTTACACTAGAAAACTGTAAATGGGTAAGAAATCAATACAATGCAGGTATGTTAATATCACCAGCTACTAATTTCTAAGGTAAGAAAGTTTAAGTTCAAAACACTACCTTCATAGTGAGTTGTAGATCTTATTCTATCTTACTCATAAACACTACTTAATCCTAAAAAATCAGATGTTTTTTGCCATGAACACACCTAAGTCAATAACAGTCAATACCACAACCCTTTGTTTCCATTTAAAATGGGTGATGCGCTAGCACCAGTAATGCAAATTATATTTCTTTTTTCCTGTGTGGGCAACATGCAGCTTTCCTGTTTTGCAAAACAACATCATCACGAAGGGGCATGAGCTTCTATACCCAAATACCTGGTCTCTACCAAGCACTAGCACCATGACCTCATTTTATCTGTGAAGCTGATAATTGATTTCTCTTCACTGCAACCACGAACCTTGCTGCTATCCATACTAGATTTGTCTGGATTTAAACTGTCAGCAGAGATGATGGCTATTTCTTAATCCTGCTAACAGTTGTGAGCTGTGCATTGCTTCTCCTTCCCTTTCCTGTATGAGATCTAGCTGATGTTGTGTGTTTGGGGTACATCTAATGTTCTCCTAGAACCACAAAGACCGCAACAGAAACATTAGTAGAAGAGGTGTGATTAAAGGATAAGATGCCTCTGCCTCTACATGCTCATTTTCAGAATGGTTTAATTGAATTTCCTGACATGAAGAGAGCTATTTCTGGTCACCTGTTGCCTTGGAAAAAAGTCTACAAGAGGATACCATAGTTTTATCAACACAAATGTAGAGTGCTATTAGAATGGTAAAAGGGAGGAGTAGGCATGTACAATTTTCTCTCAGACAGAGGTAGGTACGAATGGATCGTCAAAACAGCTCCAGAGGAATCGGACAGATCTCCTGCACCAGTGAGGACTGCAGTGTAAAACCCTTCATGTAACAGTACCATACATATTTTTCAATCATGCTACAAATTCTCTGTCCTGGGCCTCTTGCCATGGTGTGAGATGTTCCAGGGACATCCACAGATTCAGTTCTGCATTTCTAGAACTCCCCCACTTGTCTACTCCTGCTTACATGCTTCTATGTGAAAAATGCATTTTCATCTGTGTTTCTGAAACTGACTCTCACTTTGATGCCAAGTCAAGAGTATAAAGAGGCCAAAATAACATCTCCAAAAACACTGGCCACTAAACTACTGTACAGCAAGAGTAAGGCAGATATGTTGAGACATATTCTTGGTACACAGCCATTCAGGCAAGATTCATTTTCTCAACAGCTCTCCTTTTAGGAAAGAAAACAAACAAACAAAAAAGTCTAGCACGATTGCCAGAAGGACAACAAATCAGGGTATTTGAATTGGTGGGATGGGAATAATGCACTGCACAGGGAAGAAGCTTTCCAAATGAACTTCCCAACAGCAGCAATGGCTGGTTTATAGAAATATAAAGTATCCTGTTTGCCTGTGAACCTTAGATCAGCCAGTGGTCTGCAAAGTAAAGCAGCACACCACAAATAAAACAGCACATTTGTTCCCAGATGTTAGCTCCCATGTCCAACACTGGCTCGCAGAACACCTCCAGGACGAGGTCCCAGGAAACTGAAAATAGCAAAATGAGTACCCCAGCTCTAGTGAAGTGACATCTGTTCAACAGATCAAAGGACAGTGGAGCTAACATTCCAGATCCTTCACTTTAACTACCGCTCTCAACACTCACCAGCATGTCTTGGTCTTGCCACGTGTCAACATGCTCCGAGCTTGAATAAGTGGCTTCTCAACAGACTTCGGTCCTGACTTCCTCCAGCATTCAGTTTCTGGGGGGTGGGGGAGAAGAAAGGAGTCTCAATAACAGCTAAGTTAGTTTTGCTTTTTAAATAAGTTCCGGAGAAGCTCTCAATCTTATTTTCAAGAGTTATGCTCTCTGTCCAAATGATAGCTTTAAATGTTATAAAATGTACATGAAAGTGATCAGATGAGGGAACAAACAGCTTACCCTGGAGTACCATAGTAAGATATGAAGCACTTCACATTTGGCTCTAGAAACACCTGCTTTAGAAACACGTTTGCATCAGCAGAACAATGAAGTAACTTTTCCACCATCCCAGACATCAGCTGGGAGTAGCCGCAGAAGGTTCCTAAGTCAATGGGAATTCAAGAGTACCCAATGCCTCACAGCTGTGCCATGAGTGCATTGTGGGGTCCGACCTGCAGCAGCACAAACCTGTCTGTATTTTGAATTTTTGCATAGGCAGACGCACAAACCCACCATGAATAATGGATATTTCTGTCTCGCTTCTAAGACTCAGCTCATGCTTTTCATGTATAAAAAAAAAACACCACCAAAAAAAAAACCCCTGTTTCAGCGCTGGCTGTTCCAGTGACCTCCACGAGACTTTTAATCAAATCTTGCATGTTGCTGGGGCTTCAGAGATTATTTGATTTCTTCTCAGGAAAGAGCGAGACAGCTCTTGTTTCAATTAATACTTCAATCTCACAGACCACTGCATAATCAAAAAATGTAAGAGGCCCCTGCAATTTCAAAAAATTGAACTCAGTAATTAAAATAAAGATTAAAAATATCATCGAATCCTTATGTGGCCATAGCAGTATAAATACATGTCCAGATACCATAGCAACACTTCATTTTTTTTATTATTAAATTAAGTATCTTGCAGGCTCACAAAATGCCAGTCAGCGCAGACGTACTTTGGGCATCACTCCATCGAGCATTCATTCCTCTTCTCTTGAGCTTGTCATCTTGGAACACTAGAGGTCAGCCTCCCAAAGAAAACTAACCACTGCTCGGTTTTAAATCCATGAGGAATTATGGGATGTGGACTTTCTGGAGATGCAGGGATCAGCAGAGCGCCAGGCTCCGACCACACAGAACCACGCAAGGGCGTCAGGCAGGAGGAATGGTTTTGTTCTTAGGCCCATCTTCTTTGGGCTGATGGGGACTGAACCAGATAGACAAATATGAATGTTGCATTATGCTCTGCAGACACCCGGGTGGAGCAAGAGAGCTGTCAAGCACAGAGACGGAATAGACAAACGGTTCCCCTGTAATTTTCAGGGGAATTCAGGAATTCCGGAGAATGCAGGTTCCCTTTTTTGGCTATCTTAGATTGACAGGAATTTCCAAATTGGTAACAATTCCAAAAAGAATTGTTTATTAAAGGCAACAAAATAATACAGGCCATAAAGAGAAAAGCTGTGTTTCTCACACAAAAAACATAACAATGCTTTTGTTTCTCTGCTTGTTATAGCTAGTGCTGTTGTATTTACCAAGGATAAATCACGCCTGACCAACCTGATAACCTACTAGGTGAAAATTAGCACATTTGGGGACAAGGGAAGAGCAATAGATGTCATTTACCTCAGCTTTAGCTGCCAACACTCTCCCCCAAAACAATCGTATATTCAAGTGTACAAATAACACTGGATGCATAGACAACTGCAGAGGTGTGATGGGCAGGCTCAGAGGGCAGAAATTCATGGGTCATACTTGGGGTCTATCTTGGGATCTGTTCTCTTCCACATCTTCCTCTATGACCTATAAGAAGGAAGCCATGGAGGCCACTCCTCAAGCTTACACATGACACCAAATTGGTGGTAGTGTCAGGGGGAGCAGTTGATATGCTCAAGGCAGGGCTGCTCTTCAGAGGGAGATCCTGGAAGAATGGGCCAACAGGACTCCTGCAAAATTTGGCAAAGACCAACGCCAGCAGGTCCTGCACCTGGAAAGGAGAAACCCCTCATAGGGGCGCCGGCTGCAGCTCTGTGGAGAAGGAAGATTAGATCTTAGGAGACCCTGACCTGGTTGTGCATCAGCAAGGACCCCGGCAGCAATGAAGGCCAAGAGCATCCCGAGCTTAATTACAATCAAGAGCGGTGATTCTCAGTGCTTGTTAGACCACATCTAGAACATGGCATCCAATTTTGGGACCTCCAGTACAACTCAGGTATCAATAAGTTGGAACAAGTTCAGTAGAGAGCCACCACAATGATTGGTTTCTGGAGCACTTGCCCTGTGAGGAGAGGCTGTGAAGGTGTGCTTGTCCAGTTTGGAGAAGAGTTGGTTTTGGAGGAAGGAACAGCAATCTGCCACTATCTCTGACATCACTACAAAGAACACAGAGCCCAAGCCCTCTACAGCGTTGTTGGAGGATGAGGTACAATAGACACAAATTGACAGATTTATGGATTTCCTCACGTGGACATGAGGAAAAACTTTTTTACGCTGGGACAGTGAAGCAGGGACAGATATTGCACAGCAATATGCAGGCTTCAACACTGGACGTTTTTAGAGCCCAGCTGGATAAAGCCCTGACTAATCCAGCTTCTCTGCCCAGCTGACATTGCTTTGAGCTGGAATTGGATCTAAAGAACCCCTGCAGTTCCTTCCAATCTGAATGGCTATGACTTTTCATTTCAGGATACACTGTTCAAAAAGTCTGTAAAGGACATTCCCTTAAAGCTTAGCTGTTAAATTACATAGTTTTCCCAAATGGTGAGATTATAAATTAGGTGATCTCGGCTCCAGTCCTTACTCTACCTTTACTCCTATTTCAGGTTTAAAGGCTTTACACAAAGGCAAAGCCTTATTAGATAGCACTGACCTGTGCTTCTCATCTCAGGGAACAACCACAAGCACTTTAAGGTGGCAGAAGCCACTTCACCTAAATATGCAATGGCAGTTCTAGAGTACACAGCAACACTAGACGAGACATCAGGACAGGAGGTGACACAAAGTAATGAAGTCATTAGAAAATGAAGCATCAACACAATATGAGGACAACGACCACACCAGAATTGCCCAGACCAGAACTCAAGGTGCAAAATCTCTGTTTTGGCAAAAATCAGTCATCAAGGTCTCAGGGAACTAAGTGCAGGGGAAGGGCGAGCCCTGCTTGAACCCTGGGATCACTGCAGCCTCCTGCCACCTACTAAGCAGGCTCCGTTTTTCTTATTTTGCTCGGTCCAGTGGAATTGCTCCCTCCAGCATTTACTTTGTTTGTTTATTTGCTCACTTTGCTGAACGGCCTTTTCATCTCCAGCCATTTCACCCTCCCTCCTTCTCCTACAATTTGCCTTTCCCATTGCTGTTTTTACACTCAATTAGCTCTCCATTTTCCGTCCCTTCTCCCTAGGCAGGCATCATTGCGCTCCTTGCTCGGCCATAACCACCCGCAAAACCTCTGTCACCTCCAGCTCTTCCAGAGCTAATGACCAGAAGGAACCATGTGACGATGAAGGCAACATCTCACCTGATCTGTGAGCTGGTGAGACAAGCATCAGATTTTCTGACAGCAACATGCTAGAACATGTATATCCTTTAGCTGATAGATAACCATCAGAATAACTAAACATTAGTGACTGCTTCCCGGTGTAATGTCTAAATTTTTAGTTACACAACTCAATGAAAATAAAGGTAGGAGAGAGAGAGAAGGGACCAGGCTGAAAGGAATTATTTCCATATGCAACATACCTCTAAATTAGGATGCAGAAGAGAAAGGATGAAGAATAAATGAACAATATTTCATCCCCAAATGGAAAGGAAGAACATTGCAACTCCTATCTAAAAGTAATAAAATGCACCATTGTGTTGCTATCCCCAAAAATGAGCACAAATCCACTGCAGACACAGTTGCCTACATCAGCTAAAGTACCAGATGTTTTACTATAAGGAAACTGTATTTTTAGAAAGGCAGAAAATATTTGTTGGGGTTTTTCCCCCCACCACCATTTTCTTAGCGCTGCATTTCCTCATGTTACAAAAGCTTATTACTTAAACTATGCATTTGGGATCAGAGGCATAAAAGCACAGCTTCAGTGAGGCAGCAGCAGTTCCTGAAATCCTCTGCGAAGCTGGGTCTTCCTGATCCTGCCTGACACAAGGGACAAATGGCATAAACGTATCCCAGGCTTGGCAAGAAACTGCCTCGATAATCAGGTCTAGCACATACAGTGGAACCATCTAAGAAGGAAGACTAAGAAACAGCTGTGAAAGTAGATGGAAAAGGAGATAAAGACAGACAGGAAAGCACTACAAAGGACACTTCCTCCTTCTCTGCATAATTTAAACCATGTATTTATGAAACATGGTGAAGGTCTAATTATGTTAGCTAGTAATGAACACTAAATTGTAATTAGCCACAGTTTCAAGCTGGAGGGAACAATTATTTTCATTACTGCTAATTAATGCATAGGATGCCATGTAAAATTTCTTTTCCTCCCTGATTCTAACAAAGTGACCTCACCCACTTCATCGCTTTTCTCTTTTAACATGGCAGGTTTCAGCTCTGCCTTCTCTGATGCTCATCACAATTCCATTCGTTCTTTCGCTCTCATTAGTCCTTTCAATTTTTCAAACTGTGTGGTTTCTCTCCGTAACACAAATATAGCAAGGCGTTAAGGTATTTAGGCATTTTCTTAGCATAGATGTGATTTCACATGTAGATGTGAAATTCTTAGGAGTGGATTTCAAAGATTTTCATTTCAGCAGTTCCTGAAAATTATATTTTCAATAAAAAATAGCACTTTTTTGGCTGAAACATTTTGATTTTCAAAGTTATGCTTGAAAAAACAAAATCAGTCTTTTTCACATATAAGAAAAAGTTAAATGATCAGATGAAGTTACTCATAGGGACATAAAGCAGTTGAACATGGAGCTTTTTTTCCCTAGAATTGGTTGTTGTATGGCACCCAGAACTACCATCACGAAGATAGTTTCCTGCATTTTTTCCACTATTTTTAGTTTCTTATCTTCAAATCAGTGGTGATCTGCCATCCTCACTGAATAAATTATCAGCTCTTTCTTTTGCTGCCTTCTACTGACAATCAAGAACTGGGACTAGAGTCAGGTTCAGCTTCCCATATTTGAAATCGTCTTGGTAACATTTCAAAAGAGTCTGCTAAATGATCATCCAGCAATTACCTCCTTAATTCCTCTTTGTCTTTGGGGTTGAGTAGGACTGTTCCTAATTCTTGGGAAAGCTGTTATGAATTTGGCTACCACATAATTCCCAACAGCTGTATTATTATAGCAGAAAATTATAGCCTTTTACCAAATCTAGCACATTCTGAACACTCAGAATGCAGGCAGCACTACTCAGCACATTTCAGCTTCGTAATCCTTTCAAAACCCAAAATTTGCATTTAAAATTGGCCTTTCCTGATTTGTGGCATAATGATAGGCCAATGGGGGAAAGCTTGCACTCCTCTTGTCTTTCATCTAGATTGTGTAAACAGAAAGATTACATTGTCCAAAGAGTATTTGTGAGAAATATTAATATCCTCTGAAACAGTCATGACTCGCACAAAGGCTTAGTACCATTTCCAAGGAAAAGCAGTCCAGGATTTTTAAGCATACGTGCCATGATCTTACATGTTGCTTTACTATTTAGTTCAGTTAATAAAAAAAAAAACCAACCCCAAAACTGGGAAGGATATCAACCCTGATTTCTCAAGGCATACACCAGACTCTAATAATTAGAGGTTAGGATAACGACAGATGACACCAAGTTGGGTAGCAGTGTCGACCCGCTGGAGAGTAGAAAGACTTTGCAGAGGGATCTGGACGGGCTGGATCAATGGGCTGAGGCCAAGGGCATGAGGTTCAATAAGGCCAAGTGCTGGGTCCTACACGTGGGTCACACCAACCCCAGGCAGCGCTACAGGCTTGGGGAAGAGTGGGGGTGGGTGAGGGTGGGGGGGTGTCTTTTGTATGGTTTTCTTTTGATTTTTTTTTTCCTTTTTTTTTTTCTTAATCATGGTTAGGTTGATGGTTGGACTAGATGATCTTAAAGGTCCCTTCCAACCTAGATGATTCTATAATTCTATGAGTACTGTGTCTAGTTTTGGGGCCCTTACTACAAAAAAGACATTGAGGTGCTGGAGCATGTCCAGAGAAGGGCAACGAAGCTGGTGAGGGGTCTGGAGAACAAGCCTTAGGAAGAAAGGCTGAGGCAGCTAGGGTCATTCAGCCTAGAGAAAAGGAGACTGAGGGGAGACCTCCTCGCTCTCTACAACTACCTGAAAGGAGGTTGTAGTGAGATGGGGGTCAGTCGCTTATCCCAAGTCACAGGCAATAGGAAAAGAAGAAATGGCCTCAAGTTGCACCAAGGGAGGTTCAGTTTGGATATTAGGAAAAATTTATTCACTGAAAAGGTTGAAGCATTGGAATGGGCTGCCCAGGGAGGTGGTTGAGGCACCATCCCTAAAGGTATTCAAAAGACGGGTTGACATAGTGCTCAATAACATGGTTTAGTGATGGTTTGGTTGCTTTTTTATTTAATCAGAGTTAGGTGGTTGGACTAGATGATCTTAAAGGTCTCTTCCCACCTAGACAATTCTGTGACATCAAAGAGGAGGGCATTACCTTTCTTTACATGTTCTTCAGAAGCAGCTGTTGCTGCCTATTACTGTTGGGTCTGGACACCAGAGCAAATGGACTGCATGGTTAATCTAGTGCAATGATTCCCATATCTTCTGCTAGTCATTGACATGTAGGAGAAAAAAGGAATATTCATCTCTATCCTTTCACACTGTTACTGAATCCAAGCATATTATGGCCTTTAAGAACCCTTGTTCAAAAAAAAAAAAAAGTTTTACTGAAGTGAGCCCACAAAAACAATTATCATTGCTCTATAATTACTAAACAACAGGAACAACCATCCCTGACAATCATATGACAGCCTCTGCTACTCCATAAACTATAGACCTGTTCTTCTGTCTGCAGTAAGACGTTACGCAAAGTAGCAAGGCTGGCACTGCTAAATAAGTTGGTGCTCGTTGCAACTCAGGACAACGCCACACTGAATACTGAGCCGTACGGATCACTTGGGTTACCACTGGGAGAGAGCAGGGTCAAAGAAAATATTCCTCAGAGATGGTTCAGTTCAGGTACAACTCACAGACCTACCTAAGGAGCATGCTTGGTTCCACAGAGCAGGATCTACCACTTCACAGACATTTGTATTTCAGGACAGACAGAAAGTCCTTGTGTGAAAACTAGTTCTGTGTTTTTCCCCATAGATTAAACGTTACACCTTACGCGATAAACCCACAATAACCTGCTGTAATGTAGGTTAACGTGAAACGCCTTTTTAATATTTTCTGTTGCCTTTCCTAGTGCATCTCTTACCTTGACTTATGTTTGCTTGGAGTGGTTTTTCAAACCAGTTTCCCCACACTGCTGACAGCAATGAATAAAGCAGCTCCAAAGACCCTCAAAAGAGGCATTTGAAATCCTCCATGGCAATATGCACGTACATTAAAATAGCTCACAGCGCTCTGAGTATTACCAGGAGACATGTTTTAATACAACAGATGCATAGCAGCTCATCTTCTTCTAAATCAGGGAAGGGAGAGAAGGAACACCAAGTTTTGTGAGCAATTCACCACAACCAACTTATGTAATCCACAAGTTAATGAGAAACGGAATATACGGATTCCCCTGGTGAAGCCCCAAGCAGCTAATAGATGTCCACTCTTTCTATAGCTCTTTAATTATAAAAAAAGAAAACAAAACCACTAGTCACTGAAGATGCCCTAAAATTTCCCTGCAGCTTCCGAATATTTTTGTGATTTCGTCCTTGACGGGACAAGAAGGAATAACACATACCAGGAAGGCCAAACCTATTTCAAGGAAAGAGACCTTTTCTGAAATTTTTTTCCACAGATAATTCAGGAACCAGAATCTGTCAATTAAGGTTAGAAAAATCAAGTGACATAAAAAGAAGCTGGAACCATAAAACCGCACTTTTACAATTCCTGAAGTGCAGTGGTCCTTGCCCTGAAGGCAGTAACACCAACATACACAAAGAACCACAAGCAGAAGACGACTTTACACTTTGGCTATCTGCTTGAGTGTTACCATGCTGAAGTAGAATACATAAAAACCTGGTATTTACTACTGTGTGTTCATTGTGGTGACTACATGCTGTCTGGCAGAAGGGAGAGAGAAGCCCTGATGCACAGCCTGGAAAACACATTATCTGTCCTCTGTGAAACCCTACCACAAGCAACTTCAGCTGCTGGAAGTCTGGAATGAAATAAATTTTGCAGCCCTGGACAGCTGAGCAACTCCTCAGGAGCTTCTGTGCCCAACAAAAGCCTGGCCATTTGCAGATGAGCACTTGGGGAACCTCGCTGTGGCAATTTAAGACACTGCTATCCGCTCTTCTCCTCAGTGGGAGGGGACACGTTGGACAGGCAACCATGCCCAAGCGGCCACTGTGCGAGTCAGAGCATCTCAGTCTGCACCAGAGACACACACACAAAAAAGAGATTTGAACTGAGGCTGCAAATCTGTGTTTTTCACTATTTCAGGAATTTCAGTAGCAGTCCGCTGCTCTGCGGTGGGGGCAGCAGCTCTGACACCAGGCAATCCTCAGAGGAGCAGGGGAAACTTGTACTGCTATTGCCAGCTGCACAGCATCCGTGAAAGCCTTAAAGAAGCCATGGGCAGAACTTGGATCTTCTGTGGCTCCCCTGACACACTGTCCTCCAAATTCATTAAACGCTGCTGTGACTCAATTAGCAATTTAATCCATAAAACGCAAGAGATCTTTCTACCTACAGCATGTCTATGAGGGGCAATAATTCTACTCTTTCTGACTCCAAACAACGGGGCGGGGGGGGGGGGGGGGGGGGGGGTGCGGAATGATGTTTTTGATATACTTTTCCCCCTTTATGAGAGTAAAGGAAAAAGCAGCAGCTTCAGATCAGGATCACAGGGTACATCAGATCACACAGCTTCTGAGGAAGCCAGAATGACAGCCAAGACAGCAAAGAGAATTCCCCAGCCTGTGTCACTCAGATCTCTTACATTGTTTTCACAGGTTTTCATGTTTATTTTCATACATTCTAGAAACGCAGACCTCTGCAGTTGACACAAATCATAATTATGGAAGAACTCCTATTTTTGGAGGGACAACAGCACATCCCAAACCATTCACAGGGTTCAAGCACTTAAAAGGAAACTGTACTCCTCAGGCATGTTAAGTAGGAGAGCTAGGTAAAAAAAGACAAAACAACAACGTAGTGATAAGTTTAAAAGATTCTGGCAAGTTGAAATACTATCAAGCAAAGGGCAGGTGTGGGAAACTCTGCTGACTATTATTCTCAAAATCTTATTACAGGCCAAAAGGAACCTTACTATAAAGAGAGCTAAGATTTTATCATTAGTTTAATATTTTGCCAAACTAATTAAAAATTCGCTAGTTACTATTCTTGCAGTTGTGCTAATAACTAATAATAACACTCACAGTCCACAATAATACAGAAAAGCATCATACAGTTAAAACTGTTACATATGCAAAAAATCCTCACAGTAATATCTATCATCTGCACCTTTTCTGTGGTATTACATTCTTCCTTCCACTGTCCATCTGTTTGATGGCTTCAGTTTTCCTCAAGCAGAGTGAGGGTACAGCTGATGACAAGTCATCAGGACCTTGAGGTCTTCACCAGGAGGAGTTCAGTGTTCACAGTGCCAGTCCCTTCTTGCTCCTCAGCCCTCAAATCCACTAAGGGTCACTTTCATGTTTTCTTGTCGGATTTGGCTTATATAATTTTTCTTTCCTTTGGTTCCCAGTTATTTCTTGGGGTATTTTTTTGTTGTTTTGTTAGCTTTACATTGGCTTTACACAATGGCAAGGCAGCTCTCCTGCAGTGACTGCTAACTGATTGGGACCTCCAACAGCACCTTGCCTTTTCACTCTGCTACACAATCTTCTGTTTTTTCAGATGGTTGCTTGCTACTGCTGTAAGATAAAGTTAAACTGAAGTCAAACTATGCCATAATCACCTGGAATGCTGGACAATCACAGCCTAAGTCAGCCTGGCTGTGGCAAGCCTGAAGAGCCCCTTGCAGCATCCTGGGGATACGAAGCCTGCAGCCCTGGACTAGGAATGACAAAAACGCTCTCTGCTGGGCTCTGACTGTTGTGATCAAGTCTGAGGGGTCTAGAGAACAAGTCATACGAGGGAGAGAGGCTGAGGGAACTGGGCAGGTTTAGTTTGGAGAAGAGGAGGCTGAGGGGAGACCTCCCTGTCCTCTACAACTCCCCGAAAGGAGGGTGTAGAGAGGTGGGAGTTGGCCTCTTATCCCAAGGGAATAATGTCAGGAGCAGAGGAAATGGTCTGAAGTTGGGACAGGGGAGGTTTGGGTTAGATATTAGGAAGAATGACTTCACCGAGAGGGTGGTCAGGCACTGGAACAGCCTGCCCAGGGAGGTGGTGGAGTCACCATCCCTGGAGGCATTTAAGAAACGCGTACACGTGGCACTTGAGGGCATGCTCTAGTGGCCAATATTGTGGGGGTCTTTTGTGTGTATGGTTGGACTCTGTGATCTCAGAGGTCCTTTCCAACCCTGAAGATTCTGTGATCCATTGGATGTAAAGCTTTAAAAACTGGGAAACAGCAGGGTTTTTTACAAGAAGTGCCAAAAAAAAAAAAAAAAGTTAGAGTCCAGGCTTTAACTAACTTTGGGGTAAGTGGGCATTTCTGCTCTGCGCTAGCAGCTGATGTTCTCGGTTGGTTTTTAAGATAATCCCACTCAAAGAGGAGCTCTCAAATGACTTTCTACAGGTTGAGCTTCACTTTTAGCATCTGCTCAGGGCATCTGTAGGCAAGTGACACATAACAGGGTGAAGGTTTGGATTAAGGCCACCTTTGCAATCTCAAATTCCGCTCACATCCCGAAGGGAGGAAGAGCCTTCCCCTACTTTGTTACTTCATGCTGGTGGGAAAAGCCACAGCAATCCCTAGGACAAAGCACTTCTGCTTACCAGAAAGTATACGGGACTTCTCCCAGACCTGGAACAAGTTGCTCCGGTCTGAAGGAATTAGTAACAGCTGGAAAGCAGACCAGGAGACCCGGCTCCAACAGCCAGAAGATGTAGTCACTTCTGTTTATTGAGGTGGCTTGATAGAGTACACCTTCACATCCTAGGCTTGAAAATTTTTGGAAGTGATCAGAACTCCCTCCTCAGCCCCAGTAAATGTGAGACTGGGATTTAGGCACTGTGAAATTTAAACATTGTATTTTCACAGAGGACTTGGATTGCTGTTGAACAAATGCCCCCTTTTGGCAATCATCATACCATACCATGTCTCTGTATCTCCTCCTCTTTTAATTAGGCTGTAAAAGCTTGTTGAACGCTCAGCTCTCAATGAATCACACTTTCCAGGAGAAATTGGGTTTGAAAGATTCCCAGTTGCCAGTAGGAAGGCTGAAAGTTGAGCAGCAGTGATGGGAACAGCTGTGACCCAAGTTCTCCTAGGTCATCCTGAGCCTCACTCAGATTTTTAAGCCTTCCTATTCCCCACCTGCTTTTGCAGATAATTGTAGTTGTTATAGTCACAACATTTTTAAAACTTTTTTTTTACACTGCTAACCCATAAAACACTATAAAAGAGAAATAAAAGACTGAATTTTTAAAAAGTGTCCAACACAAAGAACTAAGTACATGGTTAATTTAACAATGTCCTTCTAAATTCCTCTGATAATACATGACTGAAATCTAACCAAAAAAATTAGTCTTTATTAAGGGAATGTCCCTTGCCCTTCACCACAGGATTAGTCTAGCTCGTCTGTCTCCTCAGGATCTTACAGCTGTCTGGGATACAGAGACCTTTTAACTTGCCAGGCAGTGTAAGATCTAAACCTCTTTCCTATGACCTAAATAATTCTATTCTGTAAGTCATGAAAGCCTAACAGCCTCTCCTGATCTCATCTCCTCACAACTTTAAAGTGCTTGAAACCTTAATAAATAAGCCTTTGCCGATTCCTGCCCACACGCCACGTCAAACCCAAGTGCCTCAGTGATCAGGTCTGCTGTGAGCCGCCATGGGCTGAGATGAGAAGAAGGGATGTGTGTTCCCTTCCCTTTCCTGCTCTTCCTGCAGCAGTGAAGGTGTCAGAGCTACATCCCTCGCTGCTCATCAGCACCCTGACTGCAAGACCTTAAAACAAGGAAAAGCTACATCACTTCCAACCAACCAAAAAAAAAAATAGGGACCTTCCTCAGTCACCTCAGCTCAGTGTCACCTCCCTGAAAGGTTCAGCATCTCAACAAGATTTCTTTTAGTTAAGATCTGTGTTAATTTTAAAATTAATTTTAAAAGTTTTTTGCTTTAGTGCTACTTTTAATGATCTTTACTGGATGATGGGCATTAGGATCCTATAGCACATCCAGAAGTAAAGACAGAAGACAATGAAATCAAGGTTTAAGTCAATAGAAACCATCTTCTTATTTTTGAAACAACTGTTGTTCTTCTTGATGAGGTCTTCTGGGAGTACCACTTCTCTGAGGATTTACATAGAAAAGCAAAATAACACCAATCTTCTTGCTATGGGATAATCTAGCTCTTATTCAGTTCCAAAAAAACCAAGCATTGAGCCTGCATTATCTCCTACATCCTCAGAGAAGTTACAACCCGAGATTCTTTTGGAAGCATCGGTCTTCATGGCCAGAAAGAATTAAAACCTCCTACAGCAAGGGAGCTGCTGGCAAGCACTGTCCAATGCAGCATGTATTAACAGAGCCATTCCCCAGGCTCACCCCCTTCAAATGCATCATCTGCTCCCCATGAAGACAGAACACATCTCGTACAATGACACTTTGTTGGCCTTTCACATCCTACAAGGTCAGAAAAACATTCTCCAGATCCCAGGGCAAAAATCATACGACTCAATTTAAGGAAAAAACCCAAATTAATCCCAGAAAATACTGAACATTTCCACTCATCTATTGATAAATCACAGTAATGATAAAAAGGCACAGCATGCAGATGTTTTATTTAAGCCATTATGAGAACTGAAAGTTATAGTGATTCTTTTGTTTCCAAGGATTACTGGTTGACCCAATTGCCATATTGCCAGCATCAGCAGTCCAAAAATTTCACCTATATCGGAACAGCGATTTTCAGAGGCCAAAAAGCTAAATTTACTGCTAAATCAACAGAGCCCCACTAAATTACAACAGCAAGGAATGCAGCACCAGAACTCAATGAACTGGATTTGGCTCAAGTCACAGAGCTGACAGCCCGTGTCCCTCAGATCACCTTCCAGCAGATCGGCAAACAGGCAATGACAGAGCTCAGCAGCACCCCAGCTCTCCGGCGCCAGAAGGGAAGGAGCACTGAGAGGGAAATGAGGATGTGAAAACCTGTCGGAGCTAACCTTTCCAGAGGGCCACAAGAAATAAAGCTCAGCTTCATGGGCTTGGCATCATGGATGTCTTGTTACTCAAAAATAGGTACCTGCTCCTATCAGCATCTCCACTCCACTGGTGTGACCATCACCTGGTTATCTCCTCCCTATCTTAAAAGTAGATAAAGTCACGCTGCTTCCTACAAAGCACTTCAGATTCCTACAAAATAAAGCATAAAGTCTTTTTTATTATTACTATGTAACTGTCAAGGAGCTGCTCCCTAGAGTGGTGGTTGGTGAGCCAAGAGCTAGCAGTGGTCACAACGCAGGCTGGGCAGTAAGCCCACCAACAGGGTTCAACACCGCAGCACCAGAGCAGGACAAGCAGAGTGAGGTGGTGACAGCAACATCAGCAGTCTAGTCATCATCAGGCAGATGTAAGGGACCAAGGTCACATCCACAATCCAGGAACAGACCTAGGAACCACTACACCTACAATGTAGTAAGTCCAAGCTTAAATGAAGCCCCTGGGCAGAGGATGTGGCCAGGGGTCCCAGATGAGGCTGGGCAGAGGCATTAAGTCCTGTTGATGACAAGACCCAAGGCCCAAGAGCAATTCCAGGAACACCACCTCAGCAAAGCAAAGCATTTCCCACAAGAACTCTGGGCTTCTTTCACATGACTGAGCTGCAACCAACTGCTGATTGATAGAGGAAGCCCTGAGAAAGTTTTTCTATTCAAAATTTGATCTTTGCAGATGCTATCAGCTAAGAGAGAACTGAACTAGAGTTAATTATTCAGTGCAAATTACAGCCAAAGCAATTCTGTACTGATACAATGCGCTTGAACCCAGTCGGCCGTCTCACTCCTGCTGAGATGGGCTGCCCAAGACTGCTACTCCAGGCTCTTCAGGATGGATCTGCCCAGCCCAGAGACAGAAGCACTGGGTCAGCACCAGCGTGGAGCAGCATTGCCCCCAGGAGAGCAGTAGAAGGCATGTTCGGGCCTCCAGCCTGTGGGTAAATTTCACATAAATATTGCAGAGTATCCCAAGGCTGTATGATTTCCTTCACCACCTGCACCACTCCACATCAATGATCAATGCAACAGACACACCTTTGCCTCTCCCAAGATTTTTTGAGGGCAAATAGCATCCTAGAGTGTAAGAACGTGATGGCACTAACCTTAGCTCAAGCTGGGGCCATTCCTGCTCAGCTATTCCACTGTCCATCACACGCAAAGGACAAATAAGGTGTCCACCTGCTACCAGTGACTGCAGTGACTTGACTAGGTACCACCACCAAGGGGCTGGAGACTATTCCCACCTACACCTTTGTCGGGGTGAGTTACGTGAGTTTGCCCTCCTCTGCATGAGGCAAAATGCCAAGGTATCAGCCCAAAGCCTTTGGATTGTTTGAAATAACTCAGAGGACTCTGTCAGTAATGGGTTAGGGAAGATTTGCACAACATTCTCTGCTGGCAGGGCTCTGGAGACAGTAACCTCTGATGGAAGGAGGGTTATAAAAAGCAGGGAAAGCAAAAGCTAAACCTTTAAGCAAGTTTCAGAAGGGGCCCTTTGCTTCTAAGCTCCGAAAGAATAGATGAATTTTACTGCTGGTCGAAGACTAGTGATCTCTCAGCAAAATAAAAAACTGATTAGAAATACGGAGTTGGGCACTGGCTTGAAGTTAATGAAGTTAATCTATCATAGATCCTGCTTCAAGTAAAAATAACAGACTGTGTCTTGTGAAAGTCTGGGATAATGGTTGCTCTGGCCCTGGTTGGTGCTTCTAGAGAGAACAGCAAAATTAGTGGTCAAGGAAATGAAACGTGTACATAGTGATTTATATACAGCCCTGGGTAATATCAGCAAAATTAGTGAAATTAGCTCCAGATATTATTTCTGCTCCTTAGGTAAATTATTTGAA
This sequence comes from Gallinago jamesoni, assembly GCA_025769975.1. NCBI lineage: Eukaryota > Metazoa > Chordata > Aves > Charadriiformes > Scolopacidae > Gallinago > Gallinago jamesoni. The sequence goes on along the minus strand of JAOQGH010000023.1, from coordinate 8,126,513 downwards.
ACAAATGTCATTCAAAACCTAATTCTTATATTAGCTGAAATTGGCCTGAGTGAGAATGCATTTCCAGGGGTGTAAGTCTGGTGGAAAAACATTAAAAAAGGACCTGCAAAGAGAGATTAATGCATCATGATGCTCAAGGTAAGTGAAAAGGTCTAAACAGCAAAAGTTTTCATTGTTAAGAATTTATTAAGGGAATGAACTAGATGGCTTACTGAATAGAATAAAGCCCCAGAGCCTACTGGGTGTGGAATTTTTCTGTATGAAAACCAATGCAACACTCACTGCTCCATTCCTCTCAAAACACACATTCCAAATGCTCACATCCTAACATAATACACTACAGAAAAAAGCCAGAAGTGCACTAGAGATGGAAATTCAAAATAGAGTCAAGAAAATACTTAAGGCTCAAATGTTTCTTTGGATGTGAAAGTAACACTTGCAGCATGTGCTAAAATAGGTATGTAAAGAGTATGTGTGGTTTAATGAATATACTCTGGATTGTCTACATAATAAAGCAATGCCTGCAACATGAAAGTAACCAATAAATTATATTACTTTGCCAATCTAACAGCACGATAAGGGCACTGATGGTAAGAGATCACACTGAGCCCACAGAAAGATGTTATCTAATATCCAGTGCTCAGAGACACTAAGAACCAAAGGATTTTGACATTTGGAAACTTGGCTTTGAATTAGTGTAAAACAACTATGGAAGTACAATTCTGCCTCACTAGAAGCCAGAAAAAGCCCACTACAAGAAGAAGAAATACGTAAGAGATAGGGAGCATGTAACTGAAATTCATCCTGGTCAAGTTTAAGGGCAACAGAAATGGATGTGGTTTAATAGGAAAGTAAAAGGAATAAGCAAATGTCTTCTAAAAATACAACCACTCTCACAGGTAGGATTGACAGCTCTGAAATAAAATAAGAAAAAGAAGAATAAAGAGAAACATTGAATTTCAAATTCAAGGAGTGTTCCAATTAACTGTTGAGATCTCAAGAACTACAGCCGCATCAGGCAAAAGACAGCAAAAATAGCCTGTCCCCAAAGGAAACAGTAAAATACAGGAGAGGAGCAAGAAAAAATAAATTTAAAATATTGCTTTCATAGAGATAATATAAACCTAAGGACCGCTAAGCCAGACAAGGGACTTGCAAGTGCCATGAAGAGGTGGCTCTACTCTTCACTTGCAGGTGGAAGCAGTTATGAACAGAATGTGATTAATCAATGCAGGACAGTGGAGAGAAACTTGAGCAGGAAGTGTCAGCTGAGGCAACGCCTTTCCCAACATTTCTTTTGTCTTTATCCTCTTCCAAATAATCATCCCAAACAAGTTTTATAAGACATTTAAATACTAAAACCATAACCATTTCCTCCAATAGCAGTATTGTGTCTTCAGCTGTGCGTGTATAGCTGAATGCTCTGCAGCCAGTTGCTGTCTTAAGGCTGAATTATTATATTTCATAAGCAACAACCGAATGTCCTGGCCCTCACATCTCAATAGTGCTGTTCTATTAAAGACAGGAGTGTCCTCCTAACTCCTTGAATGGGTCTTGAAAATTATACTCAGCCAGAAAAGCATACTTAGAGGTATCATAAAGATGCTGACATGAGGATTTAGACCTTGTCTCAGCTAGCTATGAAAAACCTCCTGGTTTCTCCTTTTGTGCCTTACTCAAAGCAAAGTGCTTAGCATCTTCACTCATCAGTGAGCAAAAGACCAAAACAAAAGCTTTTATGCCAAGATGCAAGAATGCTGCTGTCAGTGGAGGGTCAAGAGCTAGTCCTTGTCCTGAAGAGCTTATCCTGCGGTCATCATCAGTCTACTTTGTAGAGTTCTATGTGAAGAACTCATTTTTCATCTATCAAACACCAACCACAGCAAATGGAACAGATTCAAAGACAAACAACGTGAGTCCAAATGCGCTGACATGACAGGTGACTAGAAAAATGCAGGTTCCCAATGCTGTGTGAGGGGTGGGCAAGAATTGCATTGTCATCATACTTCCCGATTTCAACATGCATTGGCACCTCCATATTTATTTTAGCTGCTTTAGCTAACAGTAGTGGCAATGAGAAAGCCAGTGTAGCTAGGCAACCCTTGCCCAGGGTCAGCAGTGAGGTTTGTACAACTACTCACTACGCTTTCACGTCTGTTATCGCAACTTCTATTGGAGAAGGGAAAGCAGGGTTTTCAAAAAAACAACAAGAAAAAAAAAACCAAAACCCCAAAACAAAACAACAAAAACACTAGACTAAGAGAAACAATTTCTACCAGAGCTTCACAAACCTATTAGAATTGAGCATATATGCACTAACACACCTCACCATGCTTTAAAAATAGAGATGTATCACATACAAGAGTACGCATAACCACTTAGATATCAGTAATTAATGAGTGCTTCCCAAAACAAACACACTGTCATATTCCAGACAGACTTGCATAAAGCAGATAGGGTGACCAGCTTGCTAGGAGCAGGCTGACAGCATGCTCAGTATTCCCAGCTGGTTTTGGATCCATCAGGTACGTGGCAATCCTTTCAAATAAAGCCTTCTTAGACAGAAACAAATTTTATTTGAATGGCAGCTATCTTCATGCAGAGGTGCAGCTCTGGAGACCAGTATTGCTGATGGACAGGAGTGCATGGTGAATGTCATGGGCCCCAGTCACATTGGGAAAGGGAAACTACAGCTCAGGAGAGCCAAAACAGCCTCTTTAAGAAGAATCAGCAGGCATGCCCGGGACCCACCTGCACATCCTTTCTTCCACCCCATGTACATCAACATGGGCAGAACACCACTAGAGGGGAAAAAACCCCAAATAAATATCAGATTTCACTAACTGGGATGATTAATTAAAACAAACTTACTGTGTGGGAAGAAGTGCAAGCGAAAATAAGGGGCTGAAGAGGAAGACAGACCTTATTTCTGTGTAAGACAGACCACATTCTTGCTCCATCAGACACTTCGTTGTTCCTGTCATGATGTTACCCATCAGAGAGCAAGTGGCTGAAAGATGCAGTAAGCAATTTAGGAAAAAGAACCCAGAATATGCAATGGCAGAAGTAAAGCAAGCAGATGACAAGGAGCTCCCCATGCTTTGGGTAAGAGTCCGTTCACAGGAGAGGGCTCTGAGATGAAAAAGACCCAGAAAAGGGGGAGAGGATGGTACTTCCACAGTTTGTAGTAAAGTATAAAAGCAGAAGCATGCTATTTTTTTCCAGGATTTAAAGGTGAGCTGTAAAATAAGAGGTCATGGTCTGTTTTTTTTTTTTTAAACAGACAGAAACCAAACTTTTCCTCACTCTACAAAGATATTAAGGCTGCAGTTCTATGTCAATACTGAAGTTGTTTGCATCTGCTCAGACCCCTGCATCCACCATTCTGGTTAAAGGTCCCTGCTGACAGCTACAGAGCTCTAGCCCAGTGCTGCTCCTGCTGCAATAGTGTCTGTCACCAGCAATCTGTTTTCTTCCTCATCATCCTCCTGCTGCCTATCCCTGCATCTTCCCTTTCCCTGCCTTGTGGCCCTGGACTGTGCTCCCTGCACTGGAGCACCTCTTCTGAGGCCCATCACAGACCACCTCCTGTCACAGATGGTCCACATGAACATTCTTCCCCCCAAACTCCTTTGGAGGATGGTCATTTTAAGAGTTTCACATTATCTAGCCTGCCTCTCCCACGACTATGTCATTGTCTTTAGAAGCATCCCTTTCAATACCCCAAAGCCTTACCTTTCTGTCACATATTGTCATTTTCTAAAAGTCCCAAAACACTTTCCCCCCCCCCCATATCTCATGCTAAAATAGCTGCTGTCTATAAATACAGACAATATATGAAAGAAACCACTGTCACAAGTTTATTCATATTTTGCTGTGGTAAAAATAATCACTCTGGCACCACTCACAGCACTAGGGATCTAATTTTCAAGTCAGAAAGGCTTCAATTTAGCAGCGTAAGACTCCAGAATATGCAGTCATTCTGCAGAATTGCAGCTTCGAATGTCTTCCTGCAGATACAGCAGAATCACTAATATTCAATGTCATTTGCTGAAAGCATAAGGCAACTGAAGCATGGCCCATCTGTAATTATAAAGATGGTCCTGTCAGTGAGAAGAAAAACATTTGATTCATACTATGCTCTTACAAAAATTATTCCCCGCTCATCCATGAATGAAATGGGAATTTTCCCTCAGCTGATGGTCCCCAATTCATAAGCCAGAAAGTACCTCCTATCTCTCTGTCATTTAAAAGCACATCCTTCAGGCCACGCTGTATCCACTTGTAAAAATACGCTCTTAGCTGTACAGTGTTTCAGTGAAACCTCCAATATTTGTGTGTGGCTCTATCACAAAGGAATAACTACCCAATAACTGCTTCTACTCTCTATCTAGAGCAAAAATGTCAGCTCAGTCATAATATGGAATACTGTGGGCAGCACAGCACCATGGCCCTATTCCAAGTAAATAGAATTGTCTGTGTTACAGTTAGTGAATTCCTTTCTACAGCATGGAAGATTATTTCCTAGAAACCTTCCATAACCATATGGGTTATCAGCATTACCAAGCAGACAAGTTTTCTGTGCTATAGGACCAAACACCACAGCCTGGAAGTGCTCATTTATCAAGGTACTAGAAAAATATATTCTCATTGTCTCCATATCCACATCCGTACAACTCCTAATTTAAAATACCTGTGTGAGGGATTGGGGGGTTTTTTGACCCTTTTTCAAATGTGCATGTTTTAGGCAAAGCTTGTTTGGTACATCTTTAAGAAACTGACTGTTCAGGTTAAGAGCCCTTTATGTGGAACGGGTTTATCAGCATGAGGCAAGCAAAATAGCTGCACTCCACAGGAATAAGAGCTAAAAGAGCTTAAGATCAAAGTTTGGATGATTCAGGGCAGCCAATTCTCAGCTTGTAACTCTAGATATAATTCGTTACCAAAAAAGATGAACTGAGTGAAAATAATTTCCTCTCTGAAAATACCTTATGCCAGTGTCCAGGGTTTTGAGCCATCTGGAAGGACACAGCAGAGATAACACCCAAGCGTTCAGAAAATCCTTCCTCCGTTGGAACACATTGCCACCATCAGCACGCAAGGAAAAGCATTTCGGAGAGAATACAGAAGAATGGAAGGCTGAAACCAAAAAAATAAGGATAGACTGAAAAAGAAGCAGATGCTAAACACCTTGTATTTCACAAACACTGGAGAAAATAGTAACCAATAGAAAGGAACCACGACATGATTTTAAGATTCTCCCACAGTTCCTGAAATGGGCACAGAGTCCTACTCTGACATTTCAGGGTTTGATGATATGAACATTGTTTGCCTCTCCACCTCAAAACACACACACGTGTATGCTTTCTGAATTTTAGACCTTCTTTAAGCCATTTCCAGACTGTGATTGAACCAACAGCTCTAATGAAGATCTAGAAGCGCAACCCTACATCACTGCCCTTCAGAATTTTCCTTAACTGCTCAGGAGATGTTATTCTCTGTTCCCACTCAAACTAATGTTACATCCAGTGCTTCTCTGGCACAGATTAAAGCGTGAACAGCTGTTTAGCAGATCTGAATGGAGCAAGGGAATGGATTGGTTGTAAACTTATTATTTTACTCCTAGAAGGCAAGTAAGGTTACAGAAGCATCCAAGCAGGGTGCTGCATCATCCCTGGCACACCAAATCACACGTTAACGGCAGAGGTCATTACCTAGAGGAACTGCGCTTCAGAGAAGATGAGGGCCAGGAGGCAGAGAAGAGCAGCTCAACTAAACTTCATCTCCCATTAACATGTGAATAAATCTTATCTCACCACTGCCTGTTACAAAAACAGAGTTAATATCCATTTGTTTGACGTTAATTAGGAAAAGGGAATGCCTGTTGAGCTAAAAGCTCTCACGCATCTGTGTCTCCTGCAATTTTTTTTTTTTTTGAGACTTTATAGCTCATTTGCTAATAGTAAGGGATGATAAAGGTTTCTGAGATATTGATACAGACATTTTTCCCTTTGATAAAGGCACCTCCACTGGAGCACCATTGTTCCTTAAGAGACATTCATGGTTGTGGCTCCATTTTCATCAACATAAAAATCAAAGCTGCAAAGATAGTGTTTGGGATGCTAAACCCCTCCCATTCTGTTCTAATTTAAACCACTAACAGTACAATAAAACAGTATAATTGAATATTTAAAAAATAAGCATGTGTACTGTGCAATGAATCACAGAAATAGCTGGAAAAGGATTGACCAGAACCTCATCTGAGCTCAAGATGGCTATAAAACATTTACATCAAGGTGTGTATTTTCCATACATCACATTTTAACAGCTCTGTTCACAGATCTCATATGAAACAGCGCACTCTGTGACACGGGCTCCCATTGTGCAAGAGACAGAATCCCACACTCAAAAAGCAGCAACTCTTCAGATGCTGTATGAAGAGCAGAGCTCTTTGTTCCACTTTCATTGACACAAATAGGAAACAAAGTTGTCACACTTCTATTACATCTACTGATAGAATGCAATGTCCTTCTGTCAATGATACTCTGTCCTGAAAGGCAAAGACTATCAAGAGCTTTTTCCTCTGCAAAA